>CP125978.1:57440793-58040793 GCA_030063025.1 Avena longiglumis | reverse complement strand
GGATGTCTCGTAAGACCCGAGGTTGCCCACAATTTTGGGGTTCGAGGGGGATTTGCATGACCCGTAAGACCCGATATATGTTTGAGACTTATGACCAAAAACTCATCATTTTCACGTTTTATGGCCGTTTTTATGAGCTATTTCCCACTCTTTTGGGGTTCCACAGGATTTGTATGGCACATAACAGCCGATACATGTTTGAGAGATTTAACCAAAAACACTTCATTTTCTCGTTTTATGGCCATTTTCATGAGCTATTGCCCACGGTTTTGGGGTTCTAGGGGGGATTTGCATGGCATGTACAACCTGATTCATGTTTGAGAGTTATGACAAAAAACTTGTCGTTTTCCTGTTTTATGGCCGTTTTCATGAGCTATTGCCCATGGTTTTGAATGGCCCATAAGACCCGATGCATGTTTGAGAGTTATGACCAAATAATCGTCGTTTTGCTGTTGTATTGACGTTTTTCATGAGCTATTGTCCATGGTTTTGGGGTTCTTGGGGGATTTGCATGGACCATAAGACCCAATACATGTCTTAGAATTATGAACAAAAGCTCGTCATTTTGGTGTTTTTTGGCCGTTTTCATGAGCTATTGCCCACGGTTTTGGGGTTCCATGGGGATTTGAATGTCTCGTAAGACTCGAAATTTCCCACAATTTTAGGGTTCTAGGGGGATTTGCATGACCCATAAGACCTTATACATGTTTGAGAGGTATAACCAAAAACTCGTCGTTTTCGTGTTTTATGGCCATTTTCATGACCTATTGTCCACGGTTTGGTGTTTTATGGCCGTTTTCGTAAGCAATTGCCCATGGTTTTGGGGTTCCATGGGGATTTGGATGGCTCGTAAGACCCGAGCTTTCCCACAATATTAGGGTTCCATGGGGATTTGCATGACCCGTAAGACCCGATATATGTTTTAGACTTGTGACCAAAAACTCATCACTTTCACGTTTTATGGCCGTTTTCATGAGCTATTTCCCACTCTTTTGGGGTTCCATAGGATTGGCATGGCACGTAAGACACGATACATGTCTTAGAATTATAACTAAAAACTCGTCGTTTTGATGTTTTTTGGCCGTTTTCATGAGCTATTACCCACGGTTTTGGGGTTCCATGGGGATTTGGATGGCTCGTAAGACCCGAACTTTCCCACAATATTGGGGTTCCAGGGGGATTTGCATGACCCATAAGACCCGATATATGTTTGAGATTTATGACCAAAAACTCATCATTTTCACGTTTTATGGCCGTTTTCATGAGCCATTGCCCACTCTTTTGGGGTTCCACAGGATTTGCATGGCCCGTAAGACCCGATATATGTCTGAGAGTTTTTACCAAAAACTCATCGTTTTCATGTTTTATGGTCATTTTCATGAGCTATTGCCCACTATTTTGCGGTTCCAGGGGGATTTGCGTCGGACATAAGACCCGATACATGTTTGAGAGTTAGGACCAAAAACTCGTCGTTTTGGTGTTTATGGCCATTTTTCATGAGCTATTGCCCATGGTTTTGGTTTCATGGGGTATTTGCATGTCCCGTAAGACCCGATATATGTTTGAGAGTTATGTCCCAAATCTCGTCGTTTTGGTGTTTATGGCCATTTTTCATGAGCTATTGCCCATGGTATTGGGGTTAATGGGGGATTTGCATGGCCCATAGGAACTGATACATGTTTGAGAGTTATGACCAAAAAATCTTTGTTTTCGCTTGTCATGGCTGTTTTCATGAGTTATTGTCCTTAGTTTTGGGGTTCCAAGGCAATTTACATGTTTGAGAGTTATGACCAAAAAGTCGTCATTTTGGTGTTTTATGGCCGTTTTCATGAGCAATTGCCCACGGTTTTGGGGTTCCATGGGATTTGGATGGCTCGTAAGACCCGAGCTTTCCCACAAAATTGGGGTTCCAGGGGGATTTGCATGACCCGTAACACGCGATATATGTTTGAGACATATGACAAAAAACTAATCATTTTCACGTTTTATGGCCGTATTCATGAGCTATTGCCCACTCTTTTGGGGTTCCACAGGATTATCATGGCCCGTAAGACCCGATATATGTTTGAGTCTTATTACCAAAAACTCATCGTTTTCACGTTTTATGGTCATTTGCATGAGCTATTTCCAACTATTTTGGGGTTCCAGGGGAATTTGCATGGCATATAATACCCAATACATTGTTTGAGCGTTATGACCAAAAACTCTTCGTTTTTGTGTTTTTGGCCATTTTTCATAAGCTATTGCCCACGGTTTTGGGTTCATGGGGGATTTCATGGCCCGTAAGACCCGATACATGTTTGAGAGTTATGACCAAAACCTCGTCGTTTTGGTGTTTATGGCCATTTTTCATGAGCTATTGCCCATGGTATTGGTGTTAATGGGGGATTTGCATGGCCAATAAAACTGATACATGTTTGATAGTTATGAGCAAAAACTCGTCATTTTGGTGTTTATGAACATTTTTCACACTACTAGGAAACTAGCTATAGATAGACATACCTTATGTGGCGCATGGTCCTGACACATATGTGTCGATATTCAGGACGCTCCTTGCGTACTACTCCACAAAGTTGTCGACGGCGAGTTGAAGGATGTTGCCAAGGGCAATATCATACAACCGGCGAACCGCACAATGCATAACAATGCAATGGACGATGTCGTGATGAGGGTCCGGATTGCTCGGGTGTTGCCAGGGTGCGACGACATGGACCCCCCATTTCAACCTCAGGGAGCCGACGAACACAAGACCCTTGCAGAATGCCACGGCTGGCCCTTGACATGGATGAAGAGTCAGATTTGTCTTACGGGGCACCTAAGCGCCACGTCGATCATCCGGCCACCACCTCGGATGCCACCTGTCACCGGCGCCACCTAGATCGTCCGGCCACCACCTAGGAAGCCACCTGTCGTCGTCGCCACCACCAGTCGCCACCAACAACTATTGGGAGCGTGTGGGCCGCCCCAAGGTGATGCCGCCGTCGCAACGCAACCACCGTCGCCCCCGCCACCACCATCACCACATGGCGGCAACAACGATGATGATGAAGAATTTGTCAACATCGACGACTACATCAACACCGGCGCCAGCATAGGATTGTACATGCCTGTTGTGGATGAAGAACCCTTCATCGCTCGCGAGGGTCAAGTTGGGCGTCCCACTACATGCACACAACGCCTGGTCTTCGGAGGTTTATCTCAAGGGACTCCTCGGCCGCCGATCAATAGGAGAAACCAGTTGGATTCGTCTTTAGCCCTAACACACTCCAAAAGGCGGCCATTGAGCACTTAGCATCCCCAGTGGAGGAGCCTGCTCAGAAGACGAAGAAGCACATGAAGAGAGGTAAGAAAGTTGAGAGCCAACCTCATCCGAAGAGGATCCGGACTAAGGATGACGTCGTACCAGCCCGCGAGGATGGCTTGCCCAGGATACATATAGCGGTGAAGCGATATTGACTCTGGCTCTGCTTCGCCTTGCTAGTGGACATATGCTCGCTTTGATTGATAGTATCAAGACACTAGAGGGCATTCTTCTTAAAGACAAAGATCCAAATTACCCGGTTTTCACTGTCAAGGTGCCATCGGACGTGGACTTCGTCCATGAAGCCCCCGCGGACATGTTCTTCATATCGTACGAGGACGTCTTCAAGCTGTTTCTGTCGAAACGGCTGGACTATAACATGGTCTGCCTATTCGCGCTCAATCTGGCGATGAAGACCAAGAGAGAGCAGACCCCCTACATCACGATACTGGATCCCTACTACATGCATGATAGCCAGTTGAGGGAAGGATCTGAGATGCGTGCCAAGGCGACGGCGTATCTCGAGAAGTTCATGGTGGACCACAAGAGGACGAACACGCTTCTTTTGCCTTTCTTTCCCGAGTAAGTACACACACCCCCTAGCATTGTTAACTTAGGCTTTCTTATAGCTTTCTGCCTTTGCCCTTTTCCAACATCCCGTTTCAATCGTGTTGTGCAGAGACAAATACTGCACACTCATCGTCATTTGCACAAAGTACTCGATAGCATCGTATTTCGACTCGGCGAGTAAGAAGAAGAAGAAGGACTACACCAGAATAACGGGTGTTTTGAATGAGGCTCTCGAGGGCTACGCTAAAAAGGGATGCCCCTTCGTCAACAAGGGGGAATGTATCAAGGATGACAAGCACGTGTTCAAGCATGTGCTCGAGTTCCCCTGCGTCAAGGAGCCGGCTACTGGTGGCGCCAAGGAGGCCTTCTACGCCATGCATCACCTTAAAGGGTTTGTCCGGGATTGCCAGAACCTAACTCTGCCATCTAGTTAACGGGCATGGGCCGAAAATTTGGCGCGAAGGGACGATGATGGTCTTAGAGAAGACTTCCATCGCATCCAAGTTAAGTTGTCGGAAATCATCGTGGAAGATGTCAACACGAGGGGAGGGGTCCTAAAACACAACAGAGGGTTGACTAAGAGGGAGATTGAAAATATTCTTCATCAACAGGGTGACAACAGTACATGGATGACAAAGAATGGCTATCTACCATTCCCGAAGCCGAGCGTTAGCAGTTCTCAACATTGATCGATGTGTGCGCCTAGAATTATCATAGATGTCTGGGTGTAGTGTTGTGTCACAAACTATATACTACCATGTTCGTATGTTGTAAACTTCAGTATTGTGGTCGTTGTCGTCGAAGTTCTATGATTATGATCGATGTGCTATCTTCTATGTTTACTGATATTTTGCTTTAGTTTATGTGAATATATATGCATGTGAACCAATTTAGTTCTTTCTATTGCATGATTTACTAATATGCCTTATCTATAGAGATGATGAAGTGGTACGTGGTGTACAAGGGTTGGTTTCCAGGAGTCTACGATGAGTGGGAGGACTGTCAGAAACAGGTGAACAAGTTTAGCGGCAACAGCTACAAAGGATACGCGACTCGACAGGAGGCGGTAGCCAAGTGGAGGAACCAACTATGGAAGGAGAACTAGATGAAGATATTGCTAGTGATCTTGCTCTTGCTCACCGTCGTCATAGTTGTATTCTGTTTGATTATAGTGTATGCGAGATGAACACTTCATTTGTAATGTGATGAGATGGTGAACTTTGTAACAAACACTTGTAACAAACCACTTCATTTGACTTGTATTGTAATGTGATGATCACTTGTCTATCTCGTCCGGGCTCTAAGTAGTGTGATGGCACTATATTCATGTTTCTATTATATTTGTTTTCATATACTAAGTCAAATATATACTGTTTTTGTATAATACTATATAATACCAGTATAATATTGTATATTTGGACAAGTTTCAATTTTTTTTAATACCTGATACTAAAACCTATGGTGCATCGTTTTAACCTTCTGTGGCGCATAGTGTTTCAGTGGCGCATTGTCCATAATGCGCCACTGAACAGAGTCCTGTGGCGCATCAACCGAAATGCGCCACATAAGTATCATGACTTCTGTGGCGCATTTCCAAATGCGCCACAGAAGTTTTCATCAGTGGCGACGTAACAGTGGCGTCCCAGCCATGCGCCACAGAAGGTCAATATTGATGCGCCACTAAGGAAGGATTTCCTAGTAGGGTCATGAGCGATTGCCCATGGTATTGGGGTTAATGGGGGATTTCCATGGCCCGTAAGACCTGATACATGTTTGAGAGTTATGACGAAAACCTGGCTGTTTTCGCGTTTTATGGCTATTTTGATGAGCTATTGTCCTTAGTTTTGGGGTTCCAAGGCAATTTACATGTTTGTGGGTTATGACCAAAAACTCGTTGTTTTGGTGTTTTATGGGCGTTTTCAAGAGCAATTGCCCACAGTTTTGGGGTTACATGGGGATTTGGATGGCTCGTAAGACCCGAGCTTGCTCACAATTTTGGCGTTCCAGGGGGATTTCCATGACCTGATATATGTTAAGAATTATGACCAAAAACTCATCATTTTCAGGTTTGATGGCCGTTTTCATGAGGTATTGCCCACTCTTCTGGGTTCCACAGGATTTGCATGGCACGTAAGACCCGATACATGTTTGAGACATTTAATAAAAACACTTCATTTTCGTGTTTTATGGCCATTTTCATGATCTATTGTCCACTGTTTAGGGTTCATGGGGGATTTGCATGGCCCGTAATACCCAATACATGTCTTAGAATTACGACCAAAAACTCGTCATTTTTGTGTTTTTTGGCCGTTTTCATGAGAAATTGCCCATGGTTTTGGGGTTCCATGGGGATTTGCATGTCTCTTAAGACTCGAACTTTCCCACGGTTTTGGGGTTCTAGGGGGATTTGCATGGCCCGTAAGACCCGATATATGATTGAGAGTTATTACAAAATATTCATCATTTTCACGTTTTATGGTCGTTTTCATGAGTTATTGCCCACTAATTTTGGGGTTCCAGGGGGATCTGCATGGCACATAAGAGTACCGATACATGTTTGAGAGTTATGACCAAAAACTTGTCGTTTTGGTGTTTATGGCCATTTTTCCTGAGCTATGTCCCACGGTTTTGGGTTCATGGGGGATTTGCATGTCCTGTAAGACCCGATACATGTTTGAGAGTTATGACCAAAAACTAGTCGTTTTGGTATTTATGGCCATTCTTAGGAGCTATTGCCCATGGTATTGGGGTTAATGGGGGATTTGCATGGCCCATAAGAACTGATACATGTTTGAGAGTTATGACCAAGAACTCGTTGTTTTCGCGTTTTATGGCTGTTTTCATGAGCTATTGTCCTTAGTTTTGGGGTTCCAAGGAAATTTACCTGTTTGAGAGTTATGACCAAAAACTCGTCGTTTTGGTGTTTTATGGCCGTTTTCATGAGGAATTGCCCACGGTTTTGGGGTTCCATGGGGATTTGAATGGCTCGTAAGACCCGAGCTTGCCCACAATTTTGGGGTTCCAGGGGGATCTGCATGACCCGTAAGACCCGATATATCTTTGAGACTTATGACCAAAAACTCATCATTTTTACGTTTTATGGCGGTTTTCATGAACTGTTGCAAACTCTTTTGGGGTTCCACAGGATTTGCATGGCACATAACACCCGATACATGTTTGAGATATTTAACCAAAAACACTTCATTTTCTCGTTTTATGGCCGTTTTCATGGGCTATTGCCCACAGTTTTGTGGTTCTAGGGGGATTTGCATGGCCTGTATCACCTGATTCAAGTTTTTGAGTTATGACAAAAAACTTGTCGTTTTCTTGTTTTATGGCTATTTCCCACGGTTTTGGGGTTCCATTGGGATTTGCATGTTTCATAAGACTCAAACTTTCCCACAATTTTGGTGTTCCAGGGGGATTTGCATGACCCGTAAGACCTTATACATGTTTGAGAGGTATAACCAAAAACTCTCCTTTTTTGTGTTTTGTGGCCGTTTTCATGACCTATTGTCCATGGTTTGGGTTTTATGGGGGATTTGCATGGCTCGTAATACCCAATACATGTCTTAGAATTATGACCAAAAACTCGTATTTTGGTATTTTTTGGCTGTTTTCTTGAGTAATTGCCCACGATTTTGGGGTTCCATGCGGATTTGCATGTCTCGTAAGACTCGAACTTTCCCACAATTTTGGTGTTCTAGTGGCATTTGCAAAACCCGTAAGAACTTATACATGTTTGAGAGGTATAACCAAAAACTCGTCGATTTCGTGTTTTATGGCCGTTCTCATGACCTATTGTCCACTGTTTGGGGTTCATGGGGGATTGACATGGCCCGTAATACCCAATACATGTCTTAGTATTATGACAAAAAATTCGTCATTTTTGTAGGGTTTCGTAGCATGGAAAACAAAAAATTTCTACCGCATACAAACAAACAAGCCAAGACCTATCTACTAGATTGTAGCAACGAGTCGATAGAATAACTCACCCTCGAAGATTCCAAAGTGTTTAACGAGAGCGGATTCTCGTGGGTGATGTAGTCGTACTCTTCCCGATCTCAAGATCGCGTAGACGATCCTTCCAACGCTGCGTTAGCGCTCCCCACAATCGGTCACGTTCGATTTCGACGAAGACCTTCCTCTCCCTTGTTCCAGCAGGCAGCGGAGGTTGTAGAACTCTCCTCGCGATTCCGGCAGCACAACGACGTGGTATCGGAAGTAGAGGGGAGATCTCGCAGGGGTTCGCCTTAAGCCGGAGTGAGTATGGTGGAGTATGAGAGAGTCCCTCGACGATCTAGGGTTTAGACACGCCGAGGAGGGGGATAGGCCGGCGGCTAGGGTTTCACCTAGGCGACGGCGAGTGCCCTAGGGCCGGCGGCGGCTATGGAGGCGGCGGCGGCTTGGTACTAGGGTTTAGAGGTAGGAACTTGTGTGTCTAGGAGGGGAGCCCTGCCCCTCATTTTATAGGTGGAGGGGGCCGGCCAACGGGAGGGGAGTCCCTCCCCTACTCGTCTTGGTGGTGCGTCGGCGGTGGGGAGGAGGGAGTCCTCCCCAACTCGGTTTCCTCCTCCTTTTCCACTTCCCAAAAATAGCCGTTTGACTTTCAAACTTGGCGTTTGACTTTTCAAACAAGGATTTGATTTAATCCTCTATTTTGTTCAGCGATGACACTTAGTACATGATGCAACCATACCAACTTGATATAACACATTCATGTACCCTTCCCTCCGAGTGCCGGACATTCCGGAACCTTCTAGAACATTCCCGATGAAAACACCGGAACCATTCTCCAACTCCGAAACGGGACTTTCCTTATATGAATCTTATTCTCCGGACCATTCCGGATCTCCTCGTGATATCCGGAATCCCATTCGAGACTCCGAACAACATTCGGACTCTTTCTCATCATTCCATAACTACTCAAACAACGTCGAATCCTTAAGTGTGTCTCCCTACGGTTCGTGAACTATGCGGACATGATCGAGACACTTCTCCGATCAATAACCAATAGAGGAATCTGGAAATTCATATGGCTCCCACATATTTCTACGATTACTTTGCGATTGAATGAACCACTTACATACGATACCAATTTCCCTTTGTCTCACGATGGTTTACTTATCCGAGGTTATGATCGTCGGTATCTCTGCATACCTAGTTCAACATCATTACTGATAAGTACTCTTTTCTCGTTCCCGTGATATGTGATCCCTTGTGAGCCAGTCACATGCTTGCAAGCTAATTGGATGACATTTCACCAAGAGGGCCCAGAGTATATCTATCCGTCATATGGATGGACAAATCCCACTCTTGATCCATGTGTTTCATATGGATGGACAAATGCCACCTTTATAGCCACCCAGTTACGCTGTGGTGTTTGATGTCATCAAAGCATCCATCCGGTAAAGGTGATATGCATGATCTCATGGTCGAAGGAATTAGGTTACTATGTATCAGAAAGCATATAGCAATTGAACTATTAAAATGACTTGATCTTTATGCTATGCTTATCTATAGGAGTATGTCCACCATATCATTCTCCTAACGATATGATCTTGTTGTTAATAACATCTCAATGTTCATGATAGGGAAACCACAATCATCTATTAACCAACAAGCTAGTATTATATAGAGGCTTTACTAGGGACTCTTTTTTTAGTCTACAAATCACACAAGTATTAATGTCTCCTTGTTAATACTATTATAGCATGAATGTAAACATTTATCATAAACACAAAGATATAATAATAACTATATTTTTTATTGCCTCTAGGGCATATCTCCAACAATTTTGGTATTTTTTGGCTGTTTTCTTGAGTAATTGCCCACTGTTTTGGGGTTTCATGGGGATTTACATGTCTCGTAAGACTCGAACTTTCCCACGGTTTTGGGGTTCTAGGGGGATTTGCATGGCCCGTAAGACCCGATATATGTTTGAGAGTTATTACCAAAAAATCATCATTTTAAAGTTTTATGGTCGTTTTGATGAGTTATTGCCCACTGATTTTGGGGTTCCAGGGGGATTTGCATGACCCGTAAGACCCATACATGTTTGAGAGTTATGACCCAAATCTCGTCGTTTAGGTGTTTATGGCCATTTTTCATGAGCTATTGCCCATGGTATTGGGGTTCATGGGGGATTTGCATGGCTCGTAAGACCCGATACATGTTTGAGAGTTATGACCAAAAACCCGTTGTTTTCGCGTTTTATGGCTGTTTTCATGAGCTATTGTCCTTAGTTTTGGGGTTCCAAAGCAATTTACATGTTTGAGAGCTATGACCAAAAACTCGTCGTTTTGGTGTTTTATGGCCGTTTTCATAAGCAATTGCCCATGGTTTTGGGGTTCCATGGGGATTTGAATGGCTCGTAAGACCCGATCTTTCCCACAATATTGGGGTTCCAGGGCGATTTGCATGACCCGTAAGACCCGATATATGTTTGAGACTTATGACCGAAAACTCATCATTTTCACGTTTTATGGCCGTTTTCATGAGCTATTACCCACTCTTTTGGGATTCCACAGGATTTGCACGTCACATAAGACCCGATACATGTTTGAGAGTTATGACCAAAAACTTGTCGTTTTGGTGTTTATGGCCATTTTTCATGAGCTATTGCCCACGGTTTTGGATTCATGGGGGATTTGCGTGGCCCGTACGACCCGATACATGTTTGAGAGTTATGACCAAAAATTCGTCGTTTTGGTGTTTATGGCCATTTTTCATGAGCTATTGCCCATGGTATTGGGGTTAATGGGGGATTTGCATGGCCCATAAGAGCCTATATATGTTTGAGAGTTATGACCAAAACCCGTTGTTTTCGCATTTTATGGCTGTTTCCATGAGCTATTGTCCTTAGTTTTGGGGTTCAAGGTAATTTACATGTTTGAGAGTTATGACGAAAAACTCGTCGTTTTGGTGTGTTATGGCCGTTTTCATGAGCAATTGCCCATGGTTTTGGGGTTCCATCTGGATTTGGATGGCCCATAAGACCCGAGCTTTCCCACAATATTGGGGTTCCAGGGGGATTTGCATGACCCGTAAGACCCGATAAATGTTTGAGACTTATGACCAAAAACTCATCATTTACACGTTGTATGGCCCTTTTCATGAGCTATTGCCCACTCTTTTGGGGTTCCACAGGATTTGCATGGCACGTAAGACCCGATACATGTTTGAGAGATTTAACCGAAAACATTTCATTTTCTTGTTTTATGGCCGTTTTCATGAGCTATTGCCCATGGTTTTGGGGTTCTAGGGGGATTTGCACGGCCTGTACGACCCGATTCATGTTTGTGAGTTATGACAAAAAAAACTTGTCGTTTTCCTTTTTTATGGCCGTTTTCATGAGCAATTTCCCATTTTTAGGGTTCCATGGGGATTTGGATGGCTCGTAAGACCCGATCTTTCCCATAATATTGGGGTTCCAGGGGGATTTGCATGACCCGTAAGACCCGATATATGTTTGAGCCTTATGACAAAAAACTCATCATTTTCACGTTGTATGGCCCTTTTCTTGAGCTATTACGCACTCTTTTGGCGTTCCACAGGATTTGCATGGCACGTAAGACCCGATACATGTTTGAGAGATTTAACGAAAAACACTTCATTTTCTCGTTTTATGGCCGTTTTCATGAGCTATTGCCCACGGTTTTTGGGTTCTAGGGGGATTTACATGGCCTGTACGGCCCGATTCATGTTTGTGAGTTATGACAAAAAAAACTTGTCGTTTTCCTGTTTTATGGCCGTTTTCATGAGCAATTGCCCACGGTTTTAGGGTTCCATGGGGATTTGGATGGCTCGGAAGACCCGAGCTTTTCCACAATATTGGGGTTCCAGGGGGATTTGCATGACCTGTAAGACCCGATATATGTATGAGACTTATGACCAAAAACTCATCATTTTCACGTTGTATGGCCCTTTTCATGAGCTATTGACCACTCTTTTGGCGTTCCACACGATTTGCATGGCATGTAAGACCCGATACATGTTTGAGAGATTTAACCAAAAACACTTCATTTTCTCGTTTTATGGCCGTTTTCATTCGCTATTGCCAACGGTTTATGGGTTCTAGAGGGATTTGCATGGCCTGTACGACCCGATTCATGTTCATCAGTTATGATAAAAAACTTGTCGTTTTCCTTTTCTATGGCCGTTTTCATGAGCAATTTCCCACTGTTTTAGGGTTCCATGGGGATTTGTATGGCTCATAAGACCCGATAATTATTTGAGACTTATGACCAAGAACTCAGCATTTTCACGTTTTATGGCCGTTTTCATGAGCAATTACCCACTCTTTTGGGGTTCCACGGGATTTTCATGGCACTTAAGACCCGATACATGTTTGATAGATTTAACCAAAAACACTTCATTTTCTCGTTTTATGACCGTTTTAATGAGCTATTGCCCACGGTTTTGGGGTTCTATGGGGATTTGCATGGCCTCTACGACCCGACTCATGTTTGAGAGTTATGACAAAAAACTTGTCATTTTCCCGTTTTATGGCCGTTCTCATGAGCTATTGCCCATGGTTTTGGCTTCCAAGGCGATTTGAATGGCCCATAAGACCCGATACATGTTTGATAGTTATGACCAAAAAATCGTCGTTTTGCTGTTTTATGGACGATTTTCATGAGCTATTTTCCACAGTTTTGGGGTCGAGGAGGGATTTACATGGCCCGTAAGACCCAATACATGTCTTAGAATTATGACCAAAAGCTCGTCGTTTTGCTTTTTTTGGCCGTTTTCATGAGCTGTTGCCCACGGTTTTGGAGTTCCATGGGGATCTGCATGTCTCATAAGAGTCAAACTTTCCCACAATTTTGGGGTTCATGGGCGGATTTGCATGACCCGTAAGACCGTATACATGTTTGAGAGGTAGAACCAAAAACTCGTCGTTTTCATGTTTTATGGCCGTTTTCATGACCTATTGTCCACGGTTTGGGGGATTTGCATGGCCCGTAATACCCAGTACATGTCTTAGAATTATGACTAAAAAATCGTCATTTTGGTGTTTTTTGGCTGTTTTCTTGAGTAATTGCCCACGGTTTTGGGGTTCCATGAGGATTTGTATGTCTCGTAAGACTCAAACTTTCCCATGGTTTTGGGGTTCTAGGGGGATTTGCATGGCCCGTAAGACCCGATATATGTTTGAGAGTTATTACCAAAAAATCATCATTTTAAAGTTTTATGGTCGTTTTGATGAGCTATTGCCCACTAATTTTGGGGTTCCAGGGGGATTTGCATGGCACATAAGACCCGATACATGTTTGAGAGTTATGACCAAAAACTTGTCGTTTTGGTGTTTATGGACATTTTTCATGAGCTATTGCCCACGGTTTTGGCTTCATGGGGGATTTGCATGGCCTGTAAGACCCGATACATGTTTGAGAGTTATGACCAAAAATTCGTAGTTTGGGTGTTTATTGCCCACGGTTTTGGAGTTCTAGGGGGATTTGCATGGGCTATACGACACGATTCATGTTTGAGAGTTATGACAAAAAACTTGTCGTTTTCCTTTTCTATGGTCGTTTTCATGAGCTATTGCCCATGGTTTTGCCTTCCAAGGCGATTTGACTGGCCCATAAGACCTGATACATGTTTGAGAGTTATGACCAAAAAATCGTCGTTTTGCTGTTTTATGGACGTTTTTCATGAGCTATTTTCCACGGTTTTGGGTTCATGAGGGATTTACATGGCCCGTAAGACCCAATACATGTCTTAGAATTATGACCAAAAGCTCGTCGTTTTGCTGTTTTTGGTCGTTTTCATGAGCTATTGCCCACGGTTTTGGAGTTCCATGAGGATCTACATGTCTCGCAAGACACGAACTTTCCCACAATTTGGGGTTCAAGGGCGGATTTGCATGACCCGTAAGACCGTATACATGTTTGAGAGGTATAACCAAAAACTCGTCGTTTTTGTGTTTTATGGCCGTTTTCATGACCTATTCTCCACGGTTTGGGGTTCATGGGGGATTTGCATGACCCGTAATACCCAATACATGTCTTATGGCCGTTTTCCAGAGATATTGCCCACGGTTTTGGGGTTCTAGGGGGATTTGCATGGCCTATACGACCCGATTCATGTTTGAGAGTTATGACAAAAAACTTGTCGTTTTCCTGTTTTATGGCTGTTTTCATGAGCTATTGCCCATGGTTTTGGCTTCCAAGGCGATTTGGATGGCCCATAAGACCTGATACATGTTTGAGCGTTATGAGCAAAAAATCGTCGTTTTGCTGTTTTATGGACGTTTTTCATGAGCTATTTTCCATGGTTTTGGGGTTCATGAGGGATTTGCATGGCCCGTAAGACCCAATACATGTCTTAATATTATGACCAAAAACTCGTCGTTTTGCTATTTTTTGGCCGTTTTCATGAGCGATTGCCCACGGTTTAGGGGTTCCATGGGGATTTGCATGACCCGTAAGACCTTATACATGTTTGAGAGGTATCACCAAAAACTCGTCGTTTTCGTGTTTATGGTCGTTTTCATGACGTATTTTCCACAGGTTGGGGTTAATGGGGGATTTTCATGGCCCGTAATACCTAATACATATCTTAGAATTATGACCCAAAATTATTCATTTTGGTGTTTTTGGCTGTTTTCTTGAGTAATTGCCCATTTGGGGTTCCATGGGGATTTGCATGTCTCGTAAGACTCGAACTTTCTGACGGTTTTGGGGTTCTTGGGGGATTTGCATGGCCCGTAAGACCCGATAAATGTTTGAGAGTTATTACCAAAAATCATCATTTTAAAGTTTTATGGTCGTTTTGATGAGTTATTGCCCACTAATTTTGGGGTTCCATGGGGCTTTGCATGGCACATAAGACCCGATACATGTTTGAGAGTTATGACCAAAAACTTGTCGTTTTGGTGTTTATAGCCATTTTTCATGAGCTATTGCCCACGGTTTTGGGTTCATGGGGGATTTGCATGGCCCGTAAGACCCGATACATGTTTGAGACTTATGACCAAAAATTCGTCGTTTTGGTGTTTATGGCCATTTTTCATGAGCTATTGGCCATGGTATTAGGGTTAATGGGGGATTTGCATGGCCCATAAGAACCGATACATGTTTGAGAGTTATGACCAAAAACCCGTTGTTTTCGCGTTTTATGGCTGTTTTCGTGAACTATTGTCCTTAGTTTTGGGATTCCAAGGCAATTTACATGTTTGAGAGTTATGACCAAAAACTCGTCGTTTTGGTGTTTTATGGTCGTTTTCATGAGCAATTTCCCATGGTTTTTGTTGGGGTTCGTAGCATGGAAAACAAAAATTTTCTATCGCATACAAACAAACAAGCCAAGATCTATCTACTAGATTTTAGCAACAAGTCGATGGAATAACTTACCCTTGAAGATTCCAAAGTGTTTAACGAGAGCGGATTCTCGTGGGTGATGTAGTCGTAATCTTTCCGATCTCAAGATCGTGTAGAAGATCCTTCCGGTGCGTTAAGCTCCAGCCGCAGTCGGTCACACGTTCGGTACTCGACGAAGACCTTCCTCTCCCTTGTTCCAGCAGGCAGCGGAGGTTGTAGCACTCTCCTCGCGATTCCGGCAGCACAACGGCGTGGTACCGAAGTAGAGGGGAAATCCAGCAGGGCTTCGCCTTAAGTCGGAGCGAGTATGGTGGAGTATGATAGAGGGCTATTAGTGGTCTAGAGATTAGACACACCAATTAGAAGGCTCTAAACCGCAGGCTAAAGCAATTAGAAGCTCTAAACCAAAACGACTCTAAACCGGAGATTAGAAGATAGGAACTTGTGTGTCTAGAGGAGGAGGCCCTGCCCCTCCTTTTATAGGTGGAGGGGCCGGCGCGCCAGGGGAGGGAGGGGAGTCCCTCCCCAACTCGGCCTAGGTGGGCCGCCGGCTTGGAGGAGAGGGACTCCTCCTCCAAGTTGGTTTCAACCTCCTCTTGCTTGTTTCCCACAGTTTCTCGCTTCCTGCTTTCCATAGTTTCTGTTTTAGCCGCTTGACTTTCAAACCGGCTTGACTTTTCAGTTTTGGAACAGCAAGAACACTTAGTACATGATGCAATCATTCAATGACACATTCATGTACCCTCCCGAGTGCCGACAATCCGAACCTTCGAACATTCCCGATGAAAACACCTAATCATTCCCGAACTCAAACGGACTTTCCTTATATGAATCTTATTCTCGACCATTCCGGATCACCTCGTGATATCCGGATCCCATCCGAGACTCCGAACAACATTCGGTCTTTCTCATAATACCATAACTACTCAAACAACGTCAATCCTTAAGTGTGTCTCCCTATGGTTCGTGAATTATGCGGACATGATCGAGACACTTTTCCAAACAATAACCAATAGAGGAATCTGGAAATTCATATGGCTCCACATATTTCTCACGATTACTTGCGATCGAATGAACCACTTACATACGATACCAATTTCCTTTGTCTCACGATAGTTTACTTATCCGAGGTTATGATCGTCGGTATCTCAAGCATACCTAGTTCAACCTCGTTACGATAAGTACTCTTTTCTCGCCCGTGATATGTGATCCCTTGTGACCAAGTCACATGCTTGCAAGCTAATTGGATGACATTCCACCGAGAGGGCCCAGAGTATATCTATCCGTCATATGGATGGACAAATCCCACTCTTGATCCATGTGTTTCAACCAATACTTTCGAACACTCAATGCCACCTTTATAGCCACCCGTTCCGTGTGGTGTTTGATGTCATCAAAGCATCCATCCGTAAAGGTGATATGCATGATCTCATGGTCAAGTAATTAGGTTACTATGTATCGTAAAGCATATAGCAATTGAACTATTGAAATGACTTGATCTTTATGCTACGCTTATCTATAGGAGTATGTCCACCATATCATTCTCCTAACGATATGATCTTGTTGTTGATAACATCTCAATGTTCATGATAGGGAAACCACAATCATTAATCAACCAACAAGCTAGTGAAGTATAGAGGCTATACTAGGGACTTCAAATTAAGTTTACAAATCACACAAGTATTAATGTTTCCTTGTTAATACTATTATAGCATGAATGTAAACATTTATCATAAACACAAAGATATAATAATAACTATATTTATTATTGCCTCTATGGCATATCTCCAACGGTCTCCCACTTGCACTAGAGTCATCTAATCTAGATTACATGGTAATATACCGAACACCCATGGCAGTTTGGTGTTAGTCATGTTTTTCCCTCGGGAGAGGTTTAGTCAACGGATCCGCCACATTCAGATCTGTGTGTACTTTGCAAATCTTTATATCCCCATCCTGGATATGTTCTCGAATAGCGTGAAAACGCAGCTTGATGTGCTTCAGCTTCTTGTGTGACCTTGGTTCTTGCGCATTGGCTATGGCGCCCATGTTATCACAAAGAGATAGACATTGGGTCCAAGCACTAGGAACCACACCTCTGTAATGAACTCTTTCATCCATATCGCTTCTTGTGAAGCCTCCGGCAGCCATGTATTCCGATTCAGTTGAAGATCTCGCCACAACGCTTTGCTTTGCACTCCTCCTAATCACCTGCACCATTCAAAATAATTACGTAGTCAGATTGTGATTTAGAATTATCCGGATCTGTGTTCCAACTAGCATCGGTGTAACCATTAACAACTAGATGTTCATCACCTCCATAAGAAAGAACCATATCCTTAGTTCTTCTCAAGTACTTAAGGATGTTTTGATCATGTCCAATGATCCACTCGGATCACTTTGATATCTCGCTAGTTAAACTAACATCATATGCAATGTCGGGTCTAGTACATAGCATGGCATACATTAGAGATCCTATGGTCGAGGCATAGGGAGTCTTACTCATCCTTTCTCTATCTTACGCCGATGTCGGACTTTGAGTTTTACTCAAGGTCGATAGCAACATGGGCAAGAACCCTTTCTTGCTTTCTTCCATTCCAAACCTCTTTAGAACTTTGTCCAAATATGTACTGTGACAATGATATTTGGCGCTTCGATCTATCTCTATAAATCTTTATGCCTAATATGTAAGCTGCTTCGCCAAGATCCTTCATTGAAAAACTATTATTCAAATATTCCTTGACACTATTAAGAAGATCTACATCATTCGAATCAACAATATGTCATCCACATATAGTATTAAGAATGCTACAGCTCCCACTCACTTTCTTGTAAATACAAGCTTCTCCATAAGTTTGTATAAAACCAAAACTTTTGATCACCTTATCAAAACGTTGATTCCAACTTCGGATGCTTGCTTCAATCCATAGATGGACCGTTGAAGTTTGCATACCTTGTTAGCATCTTTAGGATCGACAAAACCTTTGGGTTGCATCATATACAACTCTTCATCAATATCTCCATTGAGGAATGTTGTTTTGACATCCATCCGCCATATCTCATAATCATAATATGCAGATTGCTAACATAATCCTCGAGACTTTAGCTTCACATCGGTGAGAAAGTCTCATCGTAGTCAACTCCTTGAATTTGTCGAAACCCTTTTGCGACAAGTCGAGCTTTATAGATGAATATTACCATCAAGATCTGCTTTCTTCTTGAAAATCCATTTGTTCTCGACAGCCGCCATCCGGTAAGTCCACCAAAGTCCATAGTTGGTTTTCGTACATGGATCCAATCTCGAATTTCATGGCTTATTGCCATTTATTGGAATCTGGGCTCATCATCGCTTCCTCATATGTCTCGGGGTCATCGGTGTTGTCCACCAACATGACACTCATAACGGGATCATACCAACTGAGTGGTACGATTTCTCGTTGACCTCCGAGGCTCAGAGCAACTTCAACCAAGTTTCATGATCATCATCATTAGCTTCCTCTCTAATTAGTGCAGGCACCACAGAACTTCTTCCGGTCTTTCGCTACTCAATTTCGAGAGAAGGTTCGATAACCTCGCCGAGTTCTACTTTCCTTCCAGTCACTTCTTTCAAGAGAAATTCCTTCTCTAGAAAGGATCCATTCTTGCAACGAAGATTTTGCCTTCGGATCTATGATAGAAGGTATACCCAATAGTTTCCTTCGGTATCCTATGAAGACGATTTTTCCGCTTTGGGTTCAAGCTTGTCCTTCAGAACTTCTTTACATAGGCTTCAGATCCCCAAACTTTAAGGAACGACAATTTAGGTTTCTTCCCAAACCATAATTCATACGGTGTCGTTTAACGGATTTAGACGGTGCCCTATTTAAAGTGAATGCGGCTGTTTCTAATGCATAACCCCAAAATGATAGCGTAAATCTGTAAGTGACATCATAGAACGAACCATATCTAAAAGAGTTCGACACGACGCTCGACACACCATTATTACGCTGTGGTGTTCCCGCGGTGTCAATCAGGAAAGTATTCCGCATTTCTTCAAATGCTCGCCAAACTCAGAACTTAGATATTCACCTCCACGATCGAACGTAGAAATTTAATCTTCTTGTTACGTTGATTCTCTACCTCACTTTGAAACTCCTTAAACTTCTCGAAAGTTTCGGACTTATGTTTCATGAAATAGATATACCCATATCTACTCAAGTCATCCGTGAAGGTAAGAACATAACGATAACCATCACATGATGCTACACTCATTGGACCACACACATCGGTATGTATGATTTCCAATAAGTCCGTAGCTCGCTCCATCATACCGTAAAATGGAGTCTTAGTCATTTTCCCATCGACATGCTTCGCATCTTTCAAGTGATTCAAAATCAAGTGATTCAAGAAGTCCATCGAATGGAGTTTCTTCATACGCTTCACTCCAATGTGACCAAGATGACAATTGCCACATATAGGTCGAATTATCGCTGATTTCAAACGTTTAGCCTCAATGTTGTTGATATGTATTTCCACCATCGAGATTCAATAAAATAGACCATCTATCAAAGGTGCATGTGCATAAAACATATTACTCATATAAATCGAACAACCATTATTCTCGATTTAAACAAGTAACCGCGTCTCGCAATAAACAAGATCCCGATATAATGTTCATGCTCAACACAGCACTAAATAACAATTATTTAAGTATAAAACTAATCCCGATGGTAGATGAAGGTAGCGTCAACCGCGATCACATCAACCTTTGATCCGTTTCCCACGCGCATCGTCACCTCGTTCTTCGCTAGCTTCCGTTTATTCTGCATCACCTGTTTCGAGTTACAAATATGAGCAACCGAACCAGTATCAAATACCCAGGCACTACTATGAGTACTAGTGATATACACATCAACATGTATATCAGATATACCTTTCTTCTTGATGTTGCCGTTCTTCAGATCCGCCAAGTACTTTGGGCAATTCCGCTTCCAGTGACCTTCTCCCTTGGAGTAAAAGCACTCAGTTTAAGGCTTGGGTCCAGCCTTGGTCTTCTTAGCCGGCGTGGTAACTTTCTTACCACCCTTCTTGAAGTGTCCCTTTTGCTTAGACTTGCCTTTCTTGAGTTTGGTGGTCTTATTGACCAACAACACTTGGTGCTCTTTCTTGATCTCCACTTCTGTAGATTTCAACATGGCAGAGAGTTCTGGCAACGTCTTGTTCATTGTAACATCCCCAAATTCATATTTCAAAACTCATTCATATCATCTAAGCATTCATCATCATGTAGGGTTCTTCACAAAAACAGAAACTTATGCTATGATTTCATGTGAGTAAATTTCACTCATTAGGCCATCACCTTTTGAAAACTTGAAAGATATAGAACTTGTTTGCTTGCCCACTATGGGAATGATTGGGTATAAAAGTTTAACCAAAATATTCAAATTAGAAATAATTTCCAAAACCTCCATTTCAAACATTTGCAAATGATGCATAGTCTCTGTTTATTTGAAATCTAAGTCTGACCAAACCTTTGCGAGGCAATCCCACAAGTTTTGACTCATTTCTGAGACCAATTCACCCCTGCAAAATCTCAAAAAGATTTGAATTCAAATTGAGTTTGAAACCATTTGAAAACATAACCAGAAAATCGAATTAGAAAAGAAAAAGAAGTAAACAATAGAAAAAGGCCGAGCGCCAGGAAAGTGGCCCAGCAGAGAAACGAGCCCAACTAGCCCACCCGGGGATTTCCTTTCCTTCTCTCACGCACACAGCCATCAACGATTTAACGGACCCCACCCCATCTTTCACATCGCCGACGGGCCCCGCCACATCGCCGTCTTCCCAAACCTCGCCCGCGACCACGTCAGCCGCAGTGATCGCCGGTGATGGCGGCTTAATTGGGCCATTAAACGCAGCGTTTCTTGTCGAGGAACCTGCTATAAGATCCCCACCTCCCACGATCATTTTTCCCGGTCAATCACACACGCCACGCCACCAGCTGCCCACGACTCGCTTCGAACCGCCGCAGACCGACGACTCGCGACCGATTCCGTGAGCCTTGAACGCCTTCTCTCTCGATCAAACAAGATTGCTCAAGATGTTCTTACGCACTGGCCGACGCATTTCTCTTGCTCGCGTGACCTAGGTCGTCTCCATCCACGACGAACCACCACCCTGCCCGCTTGACTCGACGACCAATTCGTAAAACCCGAGCACCCTTGCCCCTCTTTCACGCAAGTCGCCTTCGCTGCGTTTACAACTTCGATGCCTCTGGCTCGTGTTAGGCGACGCCAAACCGCTGCAAGCACCACGCCACGTCGCAAGCGACGCCCGTTACTCGACGAGCTCCTAAAGCCGCCTCAAGACGCAAGCCGCATTACGACGAACTCAAAGAACCTCCGGCGAACCTGGTAAGACCTCTCTCTCTCTCGCGGACGATGTAGAACGCTGGCGCCGCCGTAGTCAGACGCGCCGCCGCCAGTTAGCACCGCCAGCGCCGCCCGTTTCTGGCCTGGTGATTTGGACCGTTGGATCTGCATCGTAGGGCTAGGATAGAACCTTGATCGAAAGGGTAAACGCGCATCTGAGCCGCCAGATCCCACTTAGATCGTGCGGTCCACCGAGCGCGATCCGCGCGAAGCGGTACGCACCAGTTAGGATGCGACGCGTGGCAGGATTTAAATCAAAAACAGAATTTAAAACCAGATTTTGATCCAAACTTTAAACTGCTATAACTTTTGAATGCCACGTTAGATTTTTACAAATTTTATACCGTTGGATTCAGTGAAACAAGACCTTTCTGAATATCCAATTTGTTTAACAGATAGTAATCATTAAAATGACTTTATTTGTGGAATCATATTTGAGGATATTTTGAGTATAGTTATGATTTGGTAATTGGTTTTAAAATTAAATAAGTTTGTTTTGGCAAAATTTGGTGACCTGTTATGATTCAGTATCATTCACATGCTTGGTAAAAATTTCCAAAGTCACCACTTAGTAAAATTCTTGCATGCATGCATTCATATTATTTTTGATTGAATATATTGTGTGAAATTGAATGCTATAATTTTTCTTGTAGATTTTGCTAGTGATTGTGATTGTGAAGAGTGTTGCTCTCCCCACTACCAAGGCAAGTGATATTTACATGAATATTTTTATCCTGTGTTTTGAACTAGCATTAGATATTTTGCTATAGTATTGCATGTTTTTTTTTGTCTAATGCAAAAGTTGGGAAATCCTATGTAGTCTAGTAGAATTGCTAAGGAATTTTCCCTAAGATAAGTTGCCATACTTGCTTAGCCTAGCTATATAGCAAACAAGGGTTGGTGAAAAAACTACACTTACTATGAGGAAAATATTTCTAAGTCATGAGACTTATACTTTCCTAATAAAACCACTAAGTCAAATGAACCTCCTGGGTGGAAGGGAAGAACGGGTTATGTTGAGTGGTTACACAAGGCCATGGACTTGGGTTGTGTATCTCACTTGTGGTAAGCCACCCAGGCACAAAGGGATTTGGAGGCCAAGTGTTGAGAAAGCTTACAGTGCAACCACTTGGCAATATGGGCTCTGCCTTGATCATATCGGTTGCTAGAACTTGGTCATTTGGACAGTTGGTGGTAGATGGGATGATAGGTTGGAACACGTCCATTTGACTAAGGAAAAGCATCTGAAAGGTCCTGTCTTGGGAAACCAAGTCTGGTGGGGAAAGTGCACAACCTCTGTAGATGGAAAACCTAAGTACTTAGCCTAGTCCAAGGCAATGGACACTTTTGAGTATCAAGACATGGAAGCTACAAGAATCTCATCACTCCAATTTCTAAGTAAAATTTATGGGTGAACAAGGGTGAAGACCCCAATGTCTATTGGTGGTTCTTTGGGAATGTTTTGACAAAGAAAACTTAGTGATTTCAACTAATAGGTAAAACCTATTTTTAAGCAAAGCAAGCCAAGCTACACTTAGCCAAAATGAATATAGTAATATAGTCCACTTAAAATATACTAAGGTATCACTTGCCAATACTATTCCAAAGTATTGACCCTCTGGGTCAGAACTTGTGATGTTGCAGTTATTCCGATGATGATTAGGAGTCATGAGTCTACACTCAACATGCTTGCCTGTGGCACATGAAGATGAAGAATTATGTTTATTTGCTTATTCCTTCAAACTCTTGTATTAGGCCTATGGCCATGAGTTGTAAAAGACTATGTTTTATCTCTAGAATGAATGTAATAAACGACCTTTGTATCTGTGTACTTCATCTTAAACTGTGGATGCTAGCATTGATCCAGGGACTAGCATTGCAATCACAGGGATCCTTTCCTTTATAAAGGAGGGGTCTAACAGATGGTATCAGAGCACTGTGTTGCCTGTAGGATTATGACCCTAGGAATTGAAAACCACTAAGGAAAAATTTTCAACGACTTCTACACTTGTCTATTCTTCTCGTAAAACTTTTCTAATCTTTTCATTCTCAACTCCATTTGTAGATGAACTCCATCAACGAAGCCGTGAAGAAAGGACCACTCATGACCATGACCTTGGAATGTGAAACTGAGTTTCCCAATATACTCAAGGACCTCATGGTGGCAATGGAAGCACATGGTGCAGCTGTGTACAAGGGCTTTCCAGTGAAGGATGAAGGAGTGGAGTATTGGTGGGTACAACTTCACTTGTACAAAAACAAGGAAGACAACCACAAAGAAAGAGGATTCTGCATGTACACCAATACTAAAATGCACACCACATTCTTTGAGTCAGCCAGAGATGCAGCTTGGAGGACTATCAAAGAACTAAGTGCTAGAGTCAAGTGCATAATGCTCAACCTCCAAAAAGACTTAGAGAAAGAGAAGGAACTTACCCAAGAGTTGGAAGCCACCAACCAAGAGTTAAGGGGAGATGTAATAGACTTAGTGATGGAATCATGTGAACAAGATAGGTGGATTGCCTCTAGGAACATTGTGATAGCCACCAGATCCAGTGAGATAGGCCTATTAGCACACTTTGTAGTGGACCACCATCTATCACCTTATTTTCCAAAATGATACCTTAAATAAGTTGGACCTTGTTTGATGTAATGGATTTATGTATGCATGACTTGTGTGATATTTGTGTTCCATGGTTATGTATGAGATGGTTGTTTTGTATTCATCTTAAATAGTGTTGTTCTAACTTTTCAATTTTATAAATAGATGCCTATTGTCACAAGACTATTGAGGAGTTCAGTTACTCGTTTGACCCGTATCATTGAGCTTACCACTTTACTCGATCTCCCTCTTCCCACCATCACGGTGTACCCACTCACCAAGTTCGAGAGGAAGGACCTCTGGGGCTTCAAGGTGAACCAGCCATCGTCTTCAAGATGATGCACGACGACAGGGAGAGAGGCATGGAGGTAGTCATGCAGGACGTGATAGGACGCTTGTTAGGCCGTCACTCCCGACAGGTTAGGGGCACTCACTTCCACGTCTTCGGAAGGCGTGATGTTGATGGAGATTCCATCGACTTTGAGGACGACTCGAGGGACACGGCGGAGCCGATACGTCTCTATCTCCAGGACTTAGAGACTCTCCTCAGGCACGTGGACACGGATAGGACAAACGTCATGCTTGGAAATGACGAACTTCAGGTACAGCTACGCGAGAAGGACAAGCTTTTCGCACAGCAGGATGAGATGATCAAAGAAATGGAGACAAAGTTCGAAGCCCAGGACCGCAAGTTCAAGAGTCAAGAGAAACGCGTCCAGGATAGGAACAAGAAAATCTGGGACATGACCGAGGAACTGAAGTCCAAGGACTTCGAGCTTGAGCAGCAGCAGATGGTTATTGAGAGGCTTCGCTCCCAGAAGAGGTCTCTCAAAGCCAAGGTCGATTCCTTGACCACTACGATTGAGGAGAACAAGACCGCGATGGAGAACGCAGGTCTTACCTTCGTCTAGGAGGAGATTGATGCTGATGAGTAGACTTGACTGCTTATTTGTCTTTCATATTCGTACTTGTTATTGTGAACATATTATTGGACCATCCGACATGTGGATGGCTTACCATTTGTGTGTTTTACTTCATGAGCTTATTATGTGGTTGTTGAACTTTTATTCTTATGTTGTTTGTTATGTGTTTGTTTATGATGTATGGTGCATAAAACATCTATGGGTATCTCATTCTTATCTATTTGAACAAACCATGATGCCTCCCGTCACAAAACCCCAACCCCAACAACATCACCCCGGAAATGCAACAAATGATGAATGCGCAAACACAGCTTATGCAAATGATGACAACATTCATCCAAAACCAGAATAACAACAACAACAATAACCCCAACAACAACAACAACAACAACAACAACAACAACAACCCTCCGGGTTTTGATATGCTCACCAGATTTCTGCGTCTGAGGCCAGCAAAGTTTTCGGAACAATCGATCCCATGGTAGCCAATGACGCTACGTCGTGAACAAAGACTTAGTGACCGTGGGTTGCACGGATGCTGAAAAAGTCAGGTTCGCAGCACATCTGTTGGAAGGACCAGCCGCCACATGGTGGGACAACTTCCAAATCACCACTCCTATTGATGAAGTGACTTGGGACATCTTTGAAGATGGCTTTCGCACTGCTCATATCTCATCAGGAATGATGAGTCTGAAAAAGAAGGAGTTTCATAACCTGAAGCAGCGCCACCGCAGCGTGGCTGAGTACATAGAAGAGTTCAACAATCTGGCGCGCTATGCACCAGATGAGGTTGACACCGATGCAAAAAGAAAGGAAAAATTTCTGGAGGGGTTGAATGATGAGCTGAACCTACAGCTGTCTGTGGCATATGTTCCAACTTATCAGTCTTTGTGTGACAAGGCTGCCATTTTGGAAAGTAAAATGAAGCAAGTCGAGAGTAGGAAGAGGAAACACTCCGACAAGCACAGCTCGGGATCGTCTCACAAACGATCTCACTATGATGACAGCGGCAGCTCAGGATCCCATAAGCATGGGAAATTCAACAAGCACCACAACCACAACCGTCATGACAACAAGCATCACCGCAGTCATGACAATGATAAGTACAAGAACCACAAGAGTGGACACAAGAGCCACCACAGTGGGAATGGTAGTGGAAATCAACATGTTAAAAAGGACATCAGTCAAGTGGAGTGCTTCAAATGCAAGAAGTTGGGGCATTATGCTAATGAGTGCCCTGAGAAGAAAGTGGAGGGACCTAACAAGCCAAATCCTTTCCAGAAAGGACAGGTTAACCAAATCAATGTGGAGGAGGTCTATGAAGAGCCTGATGCCGTTGCTGGTAAGTTCAGACTCAATTCCATTCCAGCATTTGTACTCTTTGATACCGGTGCATCTCATTCATTCATATCAAAAGCATTCGTTGAAAGAAATGAACTACCGGTAGAAACCATTGGGTGTCCTATAAGAGTAAGTTCTCCGGGTGGAGAAATGATAGTAAACTCAGGATGTCATGACTTAGTCATAGAGTTTGGGAAACATAAGTTTCCAGTGAACCTGATAAATCTGAATTCCCAAGGATTGGATGTGATTTTGGGAATGGATTGGATGGCTAAGTATGGAGGAGTACTAGATTGCGCCAATCGTACAGTTGCACTCACAACTCCTGAAGGGAAAAGAATAAAGTTCAAATCAAACTTTGAACCCAAGGGAAGTAAGCTGAATTCTCTTAAGGGGGTTAGCATGGACAGTGTGCCAATTGTGTGTGAGTATCCGGATGTATTTCCGGAAGAATTACCAGGAATGCCACCAGATAGAGATGTGGAGTTTCTGATAGATTTGGTACCAGGTTCTGGACCAATAGCTAAGAGACCGTACAAAATGTCAGTTGATGAACTGAAAGAACTCAAGAAACAGCTAGGAGAACAGTTGCAGAAAGGGTTTATTCAACCAAGTTCTTCATCTTGGGGAGCCCCAGTATTGTTTGTGGAGAAAAAGGATAGAACACAAAGATTGTGTATTGACTACCGTTCTCTCAACGAGGTGACCATCAAGAACAAATACCCTTTGCCAAGAATCAACGACTTGTTTGATCAGTTAGAAGGATCATGTGTGTTCTCGAAGATTGATCTTCGGTCAGGCTATTTTCAACTCAAGATAAGAGAGCAAGACATACCTAAGACCGCATTCACCACAAGGTATGGATTGTATGAGTACACTGTGATGCCTTTTGGTTTAACCAACGCTCCTGCATACTTCATGAATATGATGAACAAGGTGTTCATGGAATTCTTAGACAAGTTCGTTGTCGTTTTCATCGATGACATCTTGGTCTACTCCAAGAGCAAGGAAGAACATGAAAGACACCTGTGCTTGATACTTGAAAAGCTAAGAGAGCATAAGCTTTACGCCAAATTCAGCAAGTGTGAGTTTTGGTTAGAGGAAGTTGGTTTTCTTGGTCATGTTATGACAAAAGATGGTGTAGCAGTTGATCCTGCTAAGGTTTCAGCTGTGAAAGAATGGGAATCTCCCAAAAATGTAAAAGAAGTTCGTAGTTTCCTCGGCTTAGCGGGTTACTACAGAAGGTTCATTGAAAATTTCTCAAAGGTTGCTAAGCCAATGACGGAATTGCTAAAGAAGGACAAGAAATTTGTTTGGACCGAAGGTTGCGAAGTCAGTTTCCAAGAGTTAAAGAAGAGACTTGTGACAGCACCCGTTCTATGTCTGCCAGATTTGGAAAAGGATTTCCAAGTATATTGTGATGCGTCACATCAAGGTTTGGGTGCTGTACTTATGCAAGATGGTAAAGTCGTAGCCTATGCTTCGAGACAACTCAAAACTCATGAGATAAACTATCCTACTCATGATTTAGAGTTAGCCTCTGTCGTCCATGCACTCAAAACATGGAGACATTATCTTTTGGGTAAGCGGTGTGAAGTGTTCACCGATCATAAGAGCTTGAAGTATATCTTCACACAGAAAGAAATCAACATGAGGCAAAGGCGATGGCTAGAACTTATCAAGGATTACGACTTAAGTTTGCAATACCACCCCAGTAAAGCGAATGTAGTAGCCGATGCTCTAAGTCGTAAGACGTTTGTAAATGGCCTTACCAAAGGGGAATTACCAGATGACCTGTGTAAGCAATTCAAGAAACTCAGATTAGAGATTGTACCAGAAGGACATCTCATGTCCTTAGATGTTCAACCCACTCTATTGGACAAGATCCGAGAAGTTCAGAAGACTGATAAGGAAATTGAAAAGATTAAGGAAAATATAAGTATAGGGAAAGCCAAGAGTTTCCATATAGACGAACAAGGTACCTTATGGCACGGGAAACATATTTGTGTTCCACAAGATCCGGAGTTGCGGAAACTGATTCTACAAGAGGCTCACAACTCTCCATATTCTATCCACCCGGGAAATACCAAGATGTACATGGACATGAAGGAAAGATTTTGGTGGAACAATCTCAAAAGGGACATCGCCGAACATATTGCTTTGTGTGATGTGTGTAGCAGAGTCAAAGCGGAGCACCAGAAACCAGCAGGTTTGCTTCAACCACTGCCTATTCCTGAATTGGTATGGATTTCATTACCGGATTACCAAGGACCAGGTCGGGGTATGATTCCATATGGGTGGTAGTGGATCGCTTAACTAAAGTGGCTCATTTTATACCCGTGAAGACAACTTATACAAGTGCCAAGTTAGCAAAAATTTACATGAGCAGAATTGTATGCCTTCACGGAGTGCCAAAGAGTATAATGTCAGATAGGGGAACACAGTTCACTTCTCACTTTTGGAGGCAACTTCATGAATCTTTGGGAACGAGATTGGAATTCAGTACTGCCTTTCATCCCCAAACTGATGGACAAACGGAAAGGACTAATCAAATTCTTGAAGACATGTTGAGAGCCTGTGCTTTAGACTATGGAGTAAGTTGGGATGAAAGTTTGCCTTACGCAGAATTCTCTTACAACAATAGTCATCAAGCTAGTATTGGAATGGCACCATTTGAGTTACTCTACGGAAGAAAATGTACCACCCCATTAATATGGAATGGTGTGGGGGAGAGAAGTTTGTTTGGACCTAATTTTATCAAGGACGCCGAAGAAAAGGTCAAATTGGTTAAGGACAGGTTGAAGGTAGCACAGTCCCGATAGAAAAGCTACGCAGATTCTAAGCGTAGAGAAGTCACCTACGAAGTTGGGGATAGAGCTTATCTCAGGGTATCACCACTCCGTGGGGTGAAAAGATTTGGAGTCAAGGGAAAGTTGGCACCAAGATATGTTGGGCCATTCAAGATTCTAAGTCGCAAAGGGGAAGTTGCATATGAAGTTGAATTGCCTGAATCCCTGTCAGCTGTCCATAATGTGTTTCATGTGAGTCAGCTTAAGAAATGTCACCCAGAAATGGAAGAAACTTCTCTGAAGGATACCATACCTTTGGAAGAAGTCCAACTAGAAAGTGATCTCACCTATGAAGAAAAGCCTGTTAAGATTCTTGAGACCGCAGAAAGAGTCACAAGGACAAAAACTATCAAGTTTTGCAAGGTACAATGGAACCATCACTCCGAAGAAGAAGCAACATGGGAAAGAGAAGATGACCTTCGGAAAGACCACCCTCACCTATTTGCTAGCCAATCCGAATCTCGAGGGCGAGATTCATCATAAGGGGGTTAGATTTGTAACATCCCCAAATTCATATTTCAAAACTCATTCATATCATCTAAGCATTCATCATCATGTAGGGTTCTTCACAAAAATAGAAACTTATGCTATGATTTCATGTGAGTAAGTTTCACTCATTAGGCCATCACCTTTTGAAAACTTGAAAGATATAGAACTTGTTTTCTTGCCCACTATGGGAATGATTGGGTATAAAAGTTTAACCAAAATATTCAAATTAGAAATAATTTCCAAAACCTCCATTTCAAACATTTGCAAATGATGCATAGTCTCTGTTTATTTGAAATCTAAGTCTGACCAAACCTTTGCAAGGCAATCACACAAGATTTGACTCATTTCTGAGACCAAGTCACCCCTGCAAAACCTCAAAAATATTTGAATTAAAATTGAGTTTGAAACCATTTGAAAACATAACCAGAAAATCGAATTAGAAAAGAAAAAGAAGTAAACAATAGAAAAAGGCCGAGCGCCAGGAAAGTGGCCCAGCAGAGAAACGAGCCCAACTATCCCACCCGGGGATTTCCTTCCCTTCTCTCACGCGACGCACACGATCAGCGAACGGACCCCACCCCATCTTTCACGTCGGCAAGCGGCCCCATCCGCTGTCATCGTCTTCCCCAAACCTCGCCCGCGACCACGTCGCAGCTGCAGTGACTGCCGGTGATGGCGCGGCTTAATTGGGCCATTAAACGCAGGCGTTTCTTGTCGAGGCACCTGCTATAAGATCCCCACCTCCCCACGATCATTTTTCGCCAGTCAATCACACACTCACGCCACCAGGCTGCCAACGACTCGCTCAGAACCGCCGCAGTACCGACGACTCCGGCGACCGATTCCGGTGAGCCTTGACCGCCCCCTTCTCTCTCGATCAAACAAGATTGCTCAGCATGTTCTTATGCACCTGCTGACGCATTTCTCTTGCCTGTTCGTGACCTAGGTCGTCGTCTCCATCCACGACCGAAACCACCTGCGCCGCCGCTTGACTCCGACGACCAATTCAGGTAAAAACCGAGCACCCCTTGCCCCTCTTTCACGCAAGTCAGTTCGCCTGCGTTTCGCACAACTTCTGATGCCTCTGGCTCGTGTTAGGGCGACGCCAAACCTCGGCAAGCACCACGTCTACAAGCGACCGACGCCACCCGTTACTCTGACGAGCTCCTAAAGCCGTACCAGCACGCCCCTCCGCAAGCCAGTACCACGACGAACTTCAGCAACCTCCGGCGAACCTGGTAAGACCTCTCTCTCTCTCGCGGACGATGTAGAACGCTGGCGTCGCCGTAGTCAGACGCGCCGCCGCCAGTTAGCACCGCCAGCGCCGCCCGTTTCTGGCCTGGTGATTTGGACCGTTGGATCTGCATCGTAGGGCTAGGATAGAACCTTGATCGAAAGGGTAAACGCGCATCTGAGCCGCCAGATCCCACTTAGATCGTCGGTCCACCGAGCGATCCATGGGCGATGCACGCAGTTAGGATGCGACGCGTGGCGATTTAAATCAAAAACAGAATTTAAAACCAGATTTTGATCCAAACTTTAAACTGCTATAACTTTTGAATTCCACGTTAGATTTTTACAAATTTTATACCGTTGGATTCAGTGAAACAAGACCTTTCTGAATATCCAATTTGTTTAACAGATAGTAATCATTAAAATGACTTTATTTGTGGAATCATATTTGAGGATATTTTGAGTATAGTTATGATTTGGTAATTGGTTTTAAAATTAAATAAGTTTGTTTTGGCAAAATTTGGTGACCTGTTATGATTCAGTATCATGCACATGCTTGCTAAAAATTTCCAAAGTCACCACTTAGTAAAATTCTTGCATGCATGCATTCATATTATTTTTGATTGAATATATTGTGTGAAATTGAATGCTATAATTTTTCTTGTAGATTTTGCTAGTGATTGTGATTGTGAAGAGTGTTGCTCTCCCCACTACCAAGGCAAGTGATATTTACATGAATATTTTTATCCTGTGTTTTGAACTAGCATTAGATATTTTGCTATAGTATTGCATGTTTTTTTTGTCTAATGCAAAAGTTGGGAAATCCTATGTAGTCTAGTAGAATTGCTAAGGAATTTTCCCTAAGATAAGTTGCCATACTTGCTTAGCCTAGCTATATAGCAAACAAGGGTTGGTGAAAAAACTACACTTACTATGAGGAAAATATTTCTAAGTCATGAGACTTATACTTTCCTAATAAAACCACTAAGTCAAATGAACCTCCTGGGTGGAAGGGAAGAATGGGTTATGTTGAGTGGTTACACAAGGCCATGGACTTGGGTTGTGTATCTCACTTGTGGTAAGCCACCCAGGCACAAAGGGATTTGGAGGCCAAGTGTTGAGAAAGCTTACAGTGCAACCACTTGGCAATATGGGCTCTGCCTTGATCATATAGGTTGCTAGAACTTGGTCATTTGGACAGTTGGTGTTAGATGGGATGATAGGTTGGAACGCGTCCATTTGACTAAGGAAAAGCATCTGAAAGGTCCTGTCTTGGGAAACCAAGTCTGGTGGGGAAAGTGCACGACCTCTGCAGATGGAAAACCTAAGTACTTAGCCTAGTCCAAGGCAATGGACACTTTTGAGTATCAAGACATGGAAGCTACAAGAATCTCATCACTCCAATTTCTAAGTAAAATTTATGGGTGAACAAGGGTGAAGACCCCAATGTCTATTGGTGGTTCTTTGGGAATGTTTTGACAAAGAAAACTTAGTGATTTCAACTAATAGGTAAAACCTATTTTTAAGCAAAGCAAGCCAAGCTACACTTAGCCAAAATGCATATAGTAATATAGTCCACTTAAAATATACTAAGGTATCACTTGCCAATACTATTCCAAAGTATTGACCCTCTGTGGCCCTAACTTGTGATGTTGCAGGTTATTCCGATGATGATTAGGAGTCATGAGTCTACACTCAACATGCTTGCCTGTGGCACATGAAGATGAAGACTTATGTTTATTTTCTTATTCCTTCAAACTCTTGTATTAGGCCTATGGCCATGAGTTGTAAAAGACTATGTTTTATCTCTGGAATGAATGTAATAAACGACCTTTGTATCTGTGTACTTCATCTTAAACTGTGGATGCTAGCATTGATCCAGGGACTAGCATTGCAATCACAGGGATCCTTTCCTTTATAAAGGAGGGGTCTAACATTCATGTTCTGCATGTTGTAGTTCATCACAAAGTTCTTGTAACTTGGTGGTAGTGATTGGAGGACACGGTAAATCCCCAAAGCATTAGGAATCACTATACCCAAGCTTTGAAGTTTGTTTGCGTGCCTAGACATCTTAATCACATGCTCACTGATGGAGCTGCCTTCTTCCATCTTGCAGTTAAAGAACTTTTCAGAAGCCTCATAGCTTTCAATTGCCGCATGAGTCTCAAAAATCAATTTGAGATCTTCGACAATATCATATGGGTCTGACTCTTCAAACCTTTTCTGAAGCTCTGATTCCAAACCATACAAGATAGCACATTGAACTATGGAGTACTGATTCTTCCGAGCGAGGTAAACATTCTTTACTTCATCGGGAGCATCAGCTGCAGGTGGGTCACCCTGCGGTGCATCCAGCACATATGTCAAATTACCAGCTGTGAGGACAATCCTCAAATTGCGGAACCAATCCGCGAAGTTGCTTCCATTGTTTTTCAACTTTTCTTTCTCTAGGAACGCATTAAAATTGATGGTAGGGGCTGCCATTGATCTACAACACATTTGCAATAGTTTAGACTAAGTTTATGACAAATTGAGTTCAAATTAATTAATGAAATTAAACTAGGTGAACTCCCACTCAAAACAACATCCCTCACATTGTTTTAGTGATCACACGAACCAAATCCACTACATCAACACCGATCATCACGAGAGTTGATATAGTTTCAATGGCGAACAATCGTCATGTTCATCATATCTACTATATGATTCATGCTTTACCCTTCGGTGATCCGTGTTCCGAGACCATGTCTGTACATGCTAGGCTCGTCAAGATCAAACCTTAGTTTCTGCATGAGCAAATCTGGCTTGCTCACGTTGTATACACTTGCAGAATCTAACACACCCGATCATCACGTGGTGCTTCGAAACAACAAGTTTTAGCAACGGTGCTAACTAAGGGCGAACACTTTATGACTTGAAAATCATGTGCATGAGGGATCATCTTATAATGCTACCGTCGTCTACCAAGAAATACAAGATGTATAAAGGATTAACATCACATGCAATTCAATAATATGTGATATGATATGGCCTTTCTTCTTTGTGCTTCCGATCTCCATCTTCAAGCACGAACATGATCTCCATCATCACCGGCATTGCATCAAGGTCAATGACGCTTCACCATGGTTGTCGTCCACCGGCTTCAACTATTACAACTACTTTGAATAGACACGTGGGTCTTAACATAAATTAAAGACAACCATATGGCTCCTGCCGGTTGCCAACTTACAATAAGGAACATTGCATACATCAAATATAATCACAATCATGGCCATATCACATCACTGCACACCCCTGCAAAACAAAGTTAGACGCCTCTACTTTATTTGCATATTTTACGTGGTTTGGGGCTTTCAATAAGTGTCATTCTAACTTACGAACAAGAACCACAACATTGATACTAGAATTATTGATCACCCGTTGTAAATTGGATCTTAACTATGCTAGGAGAAAGCAGCACCATAAAGCCACTTATGCAATACAAGTTGCATGTCAAGCGTGGAGCAAGTCTCATGAACGATGTCATGTAAGTTTAGCCCGGGCCGCTTCACCCCAACATACCGCAAGATGCAAAGTACACAAGAAGCAATCGACAATAAAAGCATCAACGCCCACAATGACCATTGTGTTCTACTCGTGCAACAGATCTACATATAGACACGTCTCTGATACCACTGTTGGGGTTCGTAGCATGGAAAACAAAAATTTTCTATCGCATACAAACAAACAAGCAAAGATCTATCTACTAGATTGTAGCAACGAGTCGATGGAATAACTTACCCTCGAAGATTCCAAAGTGTTTAACGAGAGCGGATTCTCGTGGGTGATGTAGTCGTACTCTTTCCGATCTCAAGATCGTGTAGACGATCCTTCCGGCTATGCGTTCCGCTTCCATGATCGGTCACGTTCGGTTTCGACGAAGACCTTCCTCTCCCTTGTTCCAGCAGAAGAGGAGGTTGTAGCACTCTCCTCGCGATTCCGGCGACAACGGCGTGGTACCCGAGTAGAGGGAAATCCGTGGGGCTTCGCCTAAGCCGGGCGAGTATGGTGGAGTATGAGAGAGGGCTATTAGTGGTCTAGAGATTAGACACACCAATTAGAAGGCTCTAAACCGCAGGCTAAAGCAATTAGAAGCTCTAAACCAAACGGCTCTAAACCGAGATTAGAAGATAGGAACTTGTGTGTCTAGAGGAGGAGGCCCTGCCCTCCTTTTATAGGTGGAGGGGCGGCCAGGGAGGAGGGAGTCCCTCCCCAACTCGGCCTAGGTGGGCCGGCTTGGAGGAGAGGACTCCTCCTCCAAGTTGGTTTCAACCTCCTCTTGCTTGTTTCCCCAGCTTCCTGTTTCCCACAGTTTCCTGTTTTCCACAGTTTCCTGTTTTAGCCGTTTGACTTTCAAACTGGCAGTTTGACTTTTCAGTTTTGGAACAGCAAGAACATTTAGTACATGATGCAATCATTCAATGACACATTCATATACCCTCCCCCTTCGGAGTGCCGGACAATCCGGAACCTTCTAGAACATTCCCGATGAAAACACCGGAATCATTCCCGAACTCCGAAACGGGACTTTCCTTATATGAATCGTATTCTCCGGACCATTCCGGATCACCTCGTGATATCCCGGATCCCATCCGAGACTCCGAACAACATTCGGTCTCTTTCTCATAATACCATAACTACTCAAACAACGTCGAATCCTTAAGTGTGTCTCCCTACGGTTCGTGAATTATGCGGACATGATCGAGACACTTCTCCGAACAATAACCAATAGAGGAATCTGGAAATTCATATGACTCCCACATATTTCTACGATTAATTTGCGATCGAATGAACCACTTACATACGATACCAATTTCCCTTTGTCTCACGATAGTTTACTTATCCGAGGTTATGATCGTCGGTATCTCTGCATACCTAGTTCAACCTCGTTATCGATAAGTACTCTTTTCTCGTTCTGATATGTGATCCTTGTGACCAGTCACATGCTTGCAAGCTAATTGGATGACATTCCACCGAGAGGGCCCAGTATATCTATCCGTCATATGGATGGACAAATCCCACTCTTGATCCATGTGTTTCAACCAATACTTTCCGAACACTCAATGCCACCTTTATAGCCACCCGATTACGGTGTGGTGTTTGATGTCATCAAAGCATCCATCCGGAAAGGTGATATGCATGATCTCATGGTCGAAGGAATTAGGTTACTATGTATCAGAAAGCATATAGCAATTGAACTATTGAAATGACTTGATCTTTATGCTACGCTTATCTATAGGAGTATGTCCACCATATCATTCTCCTAACGATATGATATTGTTGTTGATAACATCTCAATGTTCATGATAGGGAAACCACAATCATTAATCAACCAACAAGCTAGTGAAGTATAGAGGCTATACTAGGGACTTCAAATTAAGTTTACAAATCACACAAGTATTAATGTTTCCTTGTTAATACTATTATAGCATGAATGTAAACATTTATCATAAACACAAAGATATAATAATAACTATATTTATTATTGCCTCTAGGGCATATCTCCAATAGTTTTGGGGTTCCATGGGGATTTGGATCGCTCGTAAGACCCGAGCTTTCCCACAATATTGGGGTTCCAGGAGGATTTGCATGACCCGTAAGACCCGATATATGATTGAGACTGATCACCAAAAACTCATCATTTTCACATTTATGGCCGTTTTCATGAGCTATTGCCCACTCTTTTGGGGTTCCACAGGATTTGCATGGCACGTAAGATCCGATACATGTTTGAGAGATTTAACCAAAAACACTACATTTTCTCATTTTATGGCCGTTTTCAGGAGCTATTGCCCACAGTTTTGCGGTTCTAGGGGGATTTGCATGGCAAATACGACCCGATTCATGTTTAAGAGTTATGACAAAAAACTTGTTGTTTTCCTGTTTTATGGCTGTTTTCATTAGCTATTGCCCATGGTTTTGGCTTCCAAGGCGATTTGAATGGCCCATAAGACCTGATACATGTTTAAGCGTTATGAGCAAAAAATCGTCGTTTTGCTGTTTTATGGACGTTTTTCATGAGCTATTTTCCATGGTTTTGGGGTTCATGAGGGATTTACATGGCCCGTAAGACCCAATACATGTCTTATTATTATGACCAAAAACTCGTCGTTTTACTGTTTTTTGGCCGTTTTCATGAGCGATTGCCCATGGTTTAGGGTTTCCATGGGGATTTGCATGACCCGTAAGACCTTATACATGTTTGAGAGGTATCACCAAAAACTCGTCGTTTTCGTGTTTATGGCCGTTTTCATGACGTATGGTCCACAGTTTGGGGTTCATGGGGGATTTTCATGGCCCGTAATACCTAATACATGTCTTAGAATTATGCCCCAAAATTCTTCATTTTCGTGTTTTTTGGCTGTTTTCTTGAGTAATTGCCGACGGTTTTGGGGTTCCATGGGGATTTGCATGTCTCGTAAGACTCGAACTTTCCGACGGTTTTGGGGTTCTAGGGGTATTTGCATGGCCCGTAAGACCCGATAAATGTTTGAGAGTTATTACCAAAAACTCATCATTTTAAAGTTTTATGGTCGTTTTGATGAGTTATTGCCCACTAATTTTGGGGTTCCATGGGGCTTTGCATGGCACATAAGACCCGATACATGTTTGAGAGTTATGACCAAAAACTTGTCATTTTGGTGTTTATAGCCATTTTTCATGAGCTATTGCCCATGGTTTTGGGTTCACTAGGGATTTGCATGGCCCGTAAGACCCGATACATGTTTGAGAGTTATGACCAAAAATTCGTCGTTTTGGTGTTTATGGCCATTTTTCATGAGCTATTGGCCATGGTATTAGGGTTAATGGGGGATTTGCATGGCCCATAAGAACCGATACATGTTTGAGAGTTATGGCCAAAAACCCGTTGTTTTCGCGCTTTATGGCTGTTTTCATGAACTATTGTCCTTAGTTTTGGGATTCCAAGGCAATTTACATGTTTGAGAGTTATGACCAAAAACTCGTCGTTTTGGTGTTTTATGGTCGTTTTCATGAGCAATTTCCCATGGTTTTGGGGTTCCTTGGGGATTTGGATCGCTCGTAAGACCCGAGCTTTCCCACAATATTGGGGTTCCAGGAGGATTTGCATGACCCGTAAGACCCGATATATGTTTGAGACTGATGACCAAAAACTCATCATTTTCACGTTTTATGGCCATTTTCATGAGCTATTGCCCACTCTTTTGGGGTTCCACAGGATTTGCATGGCACGTAAGACCCGATACATGTTTGAGAGATTTAACCAAAGACACTTCATTTTCTCATTTTATGGCCGTTTTCAAGAGCTATTGCCCACGGTTTTGCGGTTCTAAGGGGATTTGCATGGCATATACGACCCGATTCATGTTTGAGAGTTATGACAAAAAATTTGTCGTTTTCCTGTTTTATGGCTGTTTTCATGAGCTATTGCCCATGGTTTTGGCTTCCAAGGCGATTTGAATGGCCCATAAGACCTGATACATGTTTGAGAGTTATGAGCAAAAATTCGTCGTTTTGCTTTTTTATGGACGTTTTTCATGAGCTATTTTCCACGTTTTTGGGGTTCATGAGGGATTTGCATGGCCCGTAAGACCCCATACATGTCTTAGAATTATGACCAAAAACTCGTCGTTTTGCTGTTTTTTGGCCGTTTTCATGAGCGATTGCCCACGGTTTAGGGGTTCCATGGGGATTTGCATGACCCATAAGACCTTATACATGTTTGAGAGGTATCACCAAAAAATCGTCGTTTTCGTGTTTATGGCCGTTTTCACGACGTATTATCCACAGGTTGGGGTTCATGGGGGATTTGCATGGCCCGTAATACCTAATACATGTCTTAGAATTATGACCCAAAATTCTTCATGTTGGTGTTTTTTGGCTGTTTTCTTGAGTAATTGCCCACGGTTTTGGGGTTCCATGGGGATTTGCATGTCTCGTAAGACTCGAACTTTCCCACGGTTTTGGGGTTCTAGAGGGATTTGCATGGCCCGTAAGACCTGATATATGTTTGAGATTTATTACCAAAAAATCATCATTTTAAAGTTTTATGGTCGTTTTGATGAGTTATTGCCCACTAATTTTGGGGTTACAGGGGGATTTGCATGGCACATAAGACCCTATACATGTTTTAGAGTTATGACCAAAAACTTGCCGTTTTGGTGTTTATAGCCATTTTTCATGAGCTATTGCCCACGGTTTTGGGTTCATGGGGGATTTGCATGGCCCGTAAGACCCGATACATATTTGAGAGTTATGACCAAAAAATCGTCGTTTGGGTGTTGTTTATGGCCATTTTTATGAGCTATTGGCCATGGTATTGGGGTTAATGGAGGATTTGCATGGCCCATAAGAACCGATACATGTTTGATATTTATGACCAAAAACCCGTTGTTTTCGCGTTTTATGGCTGTTTTCATGAGCTATTGTCCTTAGTTTTGGGGTTCCAAGGCAATTTACATGTTTGAGAGTTATGACCAAAAACTCGTCGTTTTGGTGTTTTATGGTCGTTTTCATGAGCAATTGCCCATGGTTTTGGGGTTCCATGGGGATTTGGATCGCTCGTAAGACCCGAGCTTTCCCACAATATTGGGGTTCCAGGGGGATTTGCATGACCCGTAAGACCCGATATATGTTTGAGACTGATGACCAAAAACTCATGATTTTCACGTTTTATGGCCGTTTTCATGTGATATTGCCCACTCTTTTGGGGTTCCACAAGATTTGCATGGCACGTCAGACACGATACATGTTTGGGAGATTTAACCAAAAACAGTTCATTTTCTCCTTTTATGACCGTTTTCAGGAGCTATTGCCCACGGTTTTGGGGTTCTAAGGGGATTTGCATGGCCTATACGACCCGATTCATGTTTGAGAGTTATGACAAAAAACTTGTCGTTTTCCTGTTTTATGGCTGTTTTCATGATCTATTGCCCATGGTTTTGGCTTCTAAGGCGATTTGAATGGCCCATAAGACCTGATACATGTTTGAGAGTTATGAGCAAAAATTCGTCGTTTTGCTATTTTATGGACGTTTTTCATGAGATATTTTCCACGGTTTTGGGGTTCAAGAGGGATTTGCATGGCCCGTAAGACCCAATACATGTCTTAGAATTATGACCAAAAACTCGTCGTTTTACTGTTTTTTGGCCGTTTTCATGAGCGATTGCCCATGGTTTAGGGTTTCCATGGGGATTTGCATGACCCGTAAGACCTTATACATGTTTGAGAGGTATCACCAAAAACTCGTCTTTTTCGGGTTTATGGACGTTTTCATAACGTATAGTCCATAGGTTGGGGTTCATGGGGGATTTGCATGGCCCGTAATACCTAATACATGTCTTAGAATTATGACCCAAAATTCTTCATTTTGGTGTTTTTTAGCTATTTTCTTGAGTAATTGCCCATGGTTTTGTGGTTCCATGGGGATTTGCATGTCTCGTAAGAGTCGAACTTTCCCACGGTTTTGGGGTTCTAGGGGGATTTGCATGGCCTGTAAGACCCGATATATGTTTGAGAGTTATTACAAAAAAATCATCATTTTAAAGTTTTACGGTCGTTTTGATGAGTTATTTCCCACTAATTTTGGGGTTCCAGGGGGATTTGCATGGCACATAAGAACCGATACATGTTTGAGAGTTATGACCAAAAACTTGTCGTTTTGGTGTTTATAGCCATTTTTCATGAGCTATTGCCCACGGTTTTGGGTTCATGGGGGATTTGCCTGGCCCGTAAGACCCGATACATGTTTGAGAGTTATGACCAAAAATTCGTCTTTTTGGTGTTTATGGCCATTTTTCATGAGCTATTGGCCATGGTATTGGGGTTAATGGGGGATTTGCATGGCCCATAAGAACCGATACATGTTTGAGAGTTATGACCAAAAACCCGTTGTTTTCGCGTTTTATGGTTGTTTTCATGAGCTATTGTCCTTAGTTTTGGGGTTCCAAGGAAATTTACATGTTTGAGAGTTATGACCAAAAACTCGTCGTTTTGGTGTTTTATTGTCGTTTTCATGAGCAATTTCCCATGGTTTTGGGGTTCCATGGGGATTTGGATCGCTCGTAAGACCCGAGCTTTCCCACAATATTGGGGTTCCACGAGAATTTGCATGACCCGTAAGACCCGATATATGTTTGAGACTGATGACCAAAACTCATCATTTTCATGTTTTATGGCCGCTTTCATGAGCTATTGCCCACTCTTTTGGGGCTCCACAGGATTTGCATGGCACGTAAGACCTGATACATGTTTGAGAGATTTAACCGAAACCACTTCATTTTCTCATTTTATGGCCGTTTTCATGAGCTATTGCCCACGGTTTTGGGGTTCTAGGGGGATTTGCATGGCCTATATGACCCGATTCATGTTTGAGAGGTATGACAAAAAACTTGTCGTTTTCCTGTTTTATGGCTGTTTTCATTAGCTATTGCCCATGGGTTTGGCTTCCAAGGCGATTTGCTTGGCCCATAAGACCTGATACATGTTTGAGAGTTATGAGCAAAAAATCATCGTTTTGCTGTTTTATGGACGTTTTTCATGAGCTATTTTCCATGGTTTTGGGGTTCATGAGGGATTTGCATGGCCCGTAAGACCCAATACATGTCTTAGAATTATGACCAAAAACTCGTCGTTTTGCTGTTTTTTGTCCGTTTTCATGAGCGATTGCCGACAGTTTAGGGGTTCCATGGGGATTTGCATGACCCGTAAGACCTTATACATGTTTGAGAGGTATCACCAAAAACTTGTCGTTTTCATGTTTATGGCCGTTTTCATGACGTATTGTCCATAGGTTGGGGTTCATGGGGGATTTGCATGGCCCGTAATACCTAATACATGTCTTAGAATTATGACCCAAAATTCTTCATGTTGGTGTTTTTTGGCTGTTTTCTTGAATAATTGCCAACGGTGTTGGGGTTCCATGGGGATTTGCATGTCTCGTAAGACTCAAACTTTCCCACGGTTTTGGGGTTCGAGGGGGATTTGCATGGCCCGTAAGACCCGATATATGTTTGAGAGTTATTACCAAAACATCATCATTTTAAAGTTTTATGGTCGTTTTGATGAGTTATTGACCATAATTTTGGGGTTCCAGGGGGATTTACATGGCATATAAGACCCGATACATGTTTGAGAGTTATGACCAAAAACTTGTCGTTTTGGTGTTTATGGCCATTTTTCATGATCTATTGCCCACGGTTTTGGGTTCATGAGGGATTTACATGGCACGTAAGACCCGATACATGTTTGATAGTTATGACCAAAAAATCGTCGTTTGGGTGTTTATGGCCATTTTTCATGAGCTATTGGCCATGGTCTTGGAGTTAATGGGGGATTTGCATGGCCCATAAGAACCGATACATGTTTGAGAGTTATGACCAAAAACCCATTATTTCTCGTTTTATGGTTGTTTTCATGAGCTAGTGTGTCCTTAGTTTTGGGGTTCCAAGGCAATTTACATGTTTGAGAGTTATGACCAAAAGCTCGTCGTTTTGGTGTTTTATGGCCGTTTTCATGAGCAATTGCGCATGGTTTTGGGGTTAATGGGGATTTGGATGGCTCGTAAGACCCGAGCTTTCCCACAATATTGGGGTTCTAGGGGGATTTGCATGACCCATAAGACCCGATATATGTTTGAGACTTATGACCAAAAACTCCTCATTTTCATGTTTTATGGCTGTTTTCATGAGCTATTGGCCACTCTTTTGGGGTTCCTCAAGATTTGCATGGCACGTAAGACCCGATACATGTTTGAGAGATTTAACCAAAAACACTTCATTTTCTCATTTTATGGCCGTTTTCATGAGCTATTGTTCTTAGATTTGGGGTTCCAAGGCAATTTACATGTTTGAGAGTTATGACCAAAAACTCGTCGTTTTGGTGTTTTATGGCCATTTTGATGAGCAATTGCCCATGGTTTTGGGGTTCCATGGGGATTTGGATCGCTCGTAAGACCCGAGCTTTTCCACAATATTGGGGTTCTAGGGGGATTTGCTTGACCCGTAAGACCCGATATATGTTTGAGACTTATGACCAAAAACTCATCATTTTCATGTTGTATGGCCGTTTTCATGAGCAATTGCCCACTCTTTTCGGGTTCCACAGGATTTGCATGGCACGTAATACCCGTTACATGTTTGATAGATTTAACCAAAAACACTTCATTTTCTCGTTTTATGGCTGTTTTCATGAGCTATTTCCCACGGTTTTGGGGTTCTATGGGGATTTGCTTGGCTTATACGACCCGATTCATGTTTGATAGTTATGACAAAAAACTTGTCATTTTCCTTTTTTATGGCCGTTATCATGAGCTATTACCCATGTTTTGGTTTCCAAGGCAATTTGAATGGCCCATAAGACCCGATACATGTTTGAGAGTTATGACCAAAAATTTGCCGTTTTGCGTGTTTATGGCCATTTTTCATGAGCTATTAGCCATGGTATTGGGGTTAATGGGGGATTTGCATGGCCAATAAGAATCGATTCATGTTTGAGAGTTATGACCAAAAACCCGTTGTTTTCGCGTTTTATGGCTGTTTTCATGAGCTATTGTCCTTAGTTTTGGGGTTCCAAGGCAATTTACATGTTTGAGAGTTATGACCAAAAACTCGTTGTTTTGGTGTTTTATTGCCGTTTTCATGAGCAATTGCGCATGGTTTTGGGGTTCCATGGGGATTTGGATGGCTCGTTAGACCCGAGCTTTCCCACAATATTGGGGTTCCAGGGGGATTTGCATGACCCGTAAGACCCGATATATGTTTGAGACTTATGACCAAAAACTCATCATTTTCACGTTGTATGGCCGTTTTCATGAGCTATTGCCCACTCTTTTGGGGTTCCACAGGATTTGCATGGCACGTAAGACCCGATACGTGTTTGAGAGATTTAACTAAAAACACTTCATTTTCTCATTTTGTGGCCGTTTTCATGAGCTATTATCCTTAGTTTTGGGTTCCAAGGCAATTTACATGTTAGAGAGTTATGACCAAAAACTCGTCGTTTTGGTGTTTTATGGCCGTTTTCATGAGAAATTGCCCATGGTTTTGGGGTTCCATGGGGATTTGGATGGCTCGTAAGAACCGAGCTTTTCCACAATATTGGGGTTCCAGGGGGATTTGTATGACCCGTAAGACCCGATATATGTTTGAGACATATGACCAAAAACTCATCATTTTCACGTTTCATGGCCGTTTTCATGAGCTATTGGCCACTCTTTTGGGATTCCATAGGATTTGCACGACACATAAGACCCGATACATGTTTGAGAGTTATGACCAAAAACTTGTCGTTTTGTTGTTTATGGCCATTTTTCATGAGCTATTGCCCACGGTTTTGGGTTAATGGGGGATTTGCATGGCCTGTAAGACCCCATACATGTTTGAGAGTTGTGACTAAAAATTCGTCGTTTTGGTGTTTATGGCCATTTTTCATGAGCTATTGGCCATGGTATTGGGGTTAATGGGGGATGTTCCTGGCCAATAAGAACCGATACATGTTTGAGAGTTATGACCAAAAACCCATTATTTCGCGTTTTATGGCTATTTTCATGAGCTAGTGTCCTTAGTTTTGGGGTTCCAAGGCAATTTACATGTTTGAGAGTTATGGCCAAAAACTCGTCGTTTTGGTGTTTTATGGCCGTTTTCATGAGCAATTATGCATGGTTTTGGGGTTCCATGGGGATTTGGATGGCTCGTAAGACCCGAGCTTTCCCACAATATTGGGGTTCCAGGGGGATTTGCATGACCCGTAAGACCCGATATAAGTTTGAGACTTATGACCAAAAACTCATCATTTTAACGTTTTATGGCCGATTTCATGAGCTATTGCCCACTCTTTTGGGGTTCTACGGGATTTGCATGACACGTAAGACCTGATACATGTTGGAGGGATTTAACCAAAAACACTTCATTTTCTCATTTCATGGCCGTTTTCACACTACTAGGAAAACGGCTCTAGGTAATCAGCACATCCGTGGCTCACATGGTTGAAGTGCCCCACGGCTAAAACATGCGTGGCTCACCTCTGGGCAGTGCCCTACTAGTAACTAGAACAACCGTGGCGCACATGACTATAGTGCGCCACAGATATGTGTGGGCCAGGGCCCTATTGGCCGCACGCCAAACATCTGTAGCGCACTATAGTCATGTGCGCCACGGTTGTTAGTGTCAACCGTGGCGCACATGGGGGGGGTGCGCTACGCCTAAGTGCATGCCCCCCTCTGCTGTGAAACGGCCACAAACATTTGTGGCGCACTTTGCCTAGTGCGCCACAGGGAGTAGGAACATCAGTGGCGCACATGGCATAGTGCGCGACGGATGTTTCTACTCCCTGTGGTGCACTAGGGCCGTGTGCGCCACGGATGTGTCGTTTTTTTTAGGACAGCACTTTATGTGCATGTGTGACCACGTCCACCACCCCACACTTCACTTTCCCCTTCTTCTTTCTCCTTAGATCTAGTCGGGATCTTGTCCTTCCCACCTCAATTTCTCCACCCATTCACCATTTTTAGCATGTAAAACTTGCTTTGGATGTTACATAAGTAATAGAGGAAGATCTCCGGTCTCTCATCTCCTTCTCCGGTCGACGCGCGCACCTCTCCTTTCCATCTTTCTCGCGATCGGTCTCTCATATCGGTAAGTTGTCCATGTAAGGATGTGTTCATGTGTATATGGATGATGTGCTCATATGTATGTAGATGATCGATGCTCATGATGTGTGTATGGAGAGGATCGATGGTCATATATGTGTGTGTATATGGAGAGTATCGATGATGCTCATGCATGTGTGTATGGAGAGGATAATGATATGTTCATGTGTGTATGGATCGGTCTCTCTCTCTCTTGTGTTTGTATGTGAACAAGTTGCCATTTGTTTTGCCAAAATGTTGATTCATTTCCATTTTGGCAAGACTTTGGCATTTCATAAGGTCCTAATTTTAGGATAGGTCATGCGAAATTTTCTATCGACCATTGCATGCATGCATTCATTATGTGGTTCTAATAGACTTCAAAATTGTACCGTGTACCGTGCGAGCAAAAATGGTCCGCATAATGAGCGAAGGCATTGTGGCTAGATTTTTGAAATGTGCGATGACCGACATGATCTGAAATAACAAGACAGATATAAGATGTCCGTGCAGTAAGATGCAAACTCAACGGGTGATCGACCCAGATTCGGTGTCTGCGCACTCCGCCATGGTTTCATGGATGGATACACTTGTTGGATAAGCGATGACATAGACGATGGAGACGGTGAAGGTGGCCAACATGGCGATGATCATCATCACGGCGAGCAGGCGAGATGATGAAGAGTCTCTGGAGATGGTGAAGGTGCGAAGCGCATCGATGATGATGATCTAGATGCGGAGGCAGACGACAATGGAACAACGTCAGTGGGTGCGGGACCCTTATGTGCAAGAGCTGCTTCTCAAGCGGGCATTTAGTAACGCCAGGGCTACCGCTAGAGAGAAAGCCAAGCTTGCGCAACTTGAGAAAGACGCGGTTACTCCATTGTATGAAGGATGCAGGCCCGATGATACCCGGTTGAATGTAACGCTCAAGGCTATGGAGATGAAGGAAAAACACAAATTGAGCGACGCAAGCTTCGACGATATGATGGCATTCTGGCACGATCGTCTCCCGGAGGGGAACACATGTCCAACTAGTATCGAGGATGCCAAGAAAATCGTCTGTCCTCTCAATCTACCGCACGTTAGATATCACGTATGCATCAACGATTGCATCATTTATCGGGGCGAGGACGCGGAGAAAACCACATGTCCGGTGTGCGGCGTGAGTCGATACAAGAAATGGAAGAAAGCACCTCGAAAAGTGGTGTGGTACTTTCCTATCACTCCTCGTCTGCAGCGCTATTTCGCGGACCCTAAGGAAGCGAAGCTCATGCGATGGCATGCGGAAAGGAAGAAGCCAGGAGATGATGATGATGATGACCCCGAAAAGGATGAGCTGCTGACGCACCCTTTAGATGCTAGCCAGTGGAAAGCATTGGACCTCGAATTCCCAGAATTCGGTGGAGATTCGAGGAACATCAGGCTTGGTGCGACCACCGATGGACTCAATCCGTTCGGTAGCCAGAGCAGCACGCACATCACTTGGCCTGTGTTTGTATGGATGTATAACCTCCCTCCATGGTTGTGCATGAAGAAGAAGTACATACAAATGAGTATGCTAATTCAAGGGCCGAAACAACCTGGTACTGACATCAATCTATATCTCGGGCTGTTGAAAGAGGAGCTAGCCACGTTATGGGAATCTGGAGCCAATACTTACGACGCCGTCGCACAAGATTATTTCACTATGAGAGCCGCGTTGGTCACTACGGTGCAAGACTATCCAGGTTGCGGGTATATCTCGGGGCAGGTTATCCAAGGATTCTGCGCATGCGTTAGGTGCATGGATAACACAAGCTATCTCCAACTAGAGAAAGATCCAGGGTCATCGAAAACTGGGTTCATGGCGCACCGGAGGTGGCTCGGCAAGAATGATCCATGGAGAAAACATGGAGACCTCTTCGATGGCAAATCAAAGACCCGAGGAATCCCAGAGCGTAGGATCAGCGAAGAAGTAGAAGAGTTGCTGAAAAACTGGAAAGATTGTCCTAAGCCTGGAAAGAAGCGAAAGAGGCAGCAACAAGACAAGACGCTGATGAAGGTATGGAAAACAAGGTCTGTTTTCTGGGAGTTGCCATACTGGAAGTTTCTCCGCATGCCTCATAGCCTCGACATCATGCATATCACTAAAAACGTGTGCGAGAGTCTGGTCGCCACCATAATCAACATGCGAGAGACGAAGATGGTCCGAAAGCAAGGCACGACCTGATATGCTTGGGTATCCGGAAGGAGCTTCACGGAGGCCTACTCCTGATGATCAGGAAGATGACGATGATCATGAGTCGGAGACGACACAAGGTCGTCGGAAGGGTAAAAAGTTCAAGAAGAACGAATATTACTGCCCTCCTTCTTGCTTCACTCTAAGCCAGGATGAGATCAAACAGTTTTTCAAGTGCCTTCTAGGAGTCAAATTTCCTTACGGCTACGCGGGCAAGATAAGCAGATACCTAGACGAGGCAAAGCAGAGGTTCAGTGGCATGAAGTCTCACGACTCTGCCGTGCTAATGACGCAGGTACTTCCGGTCGCACTAAGAGGGATAATGTACGATCACGTCCGTGAAACGTTATTTGGCCTATGCAAGTTTTTCGACGTCATATCTAGGAAGTCGATTGGCGTGAATCAGCTCGGGAGGCTACAGGAGGAGATCGTGGTGATACTGTGTGAGCTTGAGGTCTACTTCCCACCCGCATTATTCGACATTATGGTGCATCTGCTGGTCCATGTCGTGGAGGACATCGTACAACTCGGGCCGATGTTCCTCCGCAGCATGATGGCGTTCGAAAGGATGAACGGACACATCAAAGGATACGTTCGCAACAGGTCCCGTCCAGATGGAAGCATAGCCAAGGGCTTTCTGGCCGAAGAGTGCATCTCTTTCTGCACGAATTATCTAGACATCGAGAACCCTGTCTGTCTTCCCGTCAACAGGCACCTTGGCAAGCTCGATTGAACTGGTCACCGAGAGGGTCGTCGCATTCTGCATGCAGACTTTGATTTTCGACGCGCAGACTTTGATCGAGCAAACCTTGTCGCGCTACATCATTTAGAACTGGTCGATCCTTGGGTACAGAAGCACAAAAGGTTAATCGAGAAGAAGTACAGTGACCGGGGCATACAGAGGACGTAGGGATAAATAATCAAAGAGCACAACTCAGATTTCACGCGTTGGTTTAGGCAGATGGTCCTTGATAATCCCCCGCGATCGCATTCTTCTGACACGGAAAATATCATATTCACCTTGTCGCAGGGACCGATGCAAAACCTGGTGACCTATCAGGCGTTTGATATCAACGGCTACACATTCTACACGGAGGAAACGAACAACAAGTGTGATTATCAGAACTCAGGCGTAACGTCGGAATTCTACACCGATGACAACATGAAGGAAAGATTCTACGAAAGAATCGAGGAGATCTGGGAGCTCGACTACTGTGGAGAAAAGGTGCTGATGTTCCGTGTCAGATGGGCAAAGAGCGTTGAAAGAGAAGACCGGTATTTCACAACCATGGTTATACCCGAAGCAGCCAAATCCAAGGCCGTCGGTGGAAACGTGGCCGCGAAAAATGAACCGTGGGTACTGGCTACCAAAGTGGACCAATGTTTTTTCATTACCGACCTGACAAAGCCTAGCCGTGTTGTCGTGAGGAGAGGAAAAAGAAACATCATCGGAATGGATGGAGTCGCCAACGAGCAAGACTTCGACCAGTACGGCGATCCAAAGATTGAAGATGACAACGACTACGATGCAGCAACATACATCACAAGAAGAAAAAGGACAACCCTACCCAAAAAAGGTAGCCCGTTCGAAAGAAGAAACATTAAAGTGCCGGGGCTAAATTATTCAACCGCGACAAAGAAGGGAAAAAAGATTGTAAAACGCTAGCACAAAAAATATTGTAAAACGCGTGGTCAAAAAAGATTGGAATATTCATGGACAAATTATTATGAAATTTAGTTATACTTTGAATCATATTTGTAACACTTTTATGACATATATCACCACTTTTGGGCATTTTTGGAATATTTAAAAGTATTTTAAAAACAAAACAAAACTTGTATGGCATATATCACCACTTTTGGGCATTTTTTGGAAAATTTAAAAGTATTTTTAAAATAAAAATAAAAAAGTGGAGCACCAGGATTCAAACCTGGGTGCTCATAGTTTAGAATAGAGCTAAGGGGCAGAACCAGTGGGATAAGACAGTACTAGTGTTAACTAGTGGGGTGGCCGCCCTCTTATCTGATAGTCCAACCCACATAGGCGTAGCGCACCCTGGCCAAGTGCGCTACGGATAACCGTAGCGCACTTGGCCAGGGAGCGCTACGCCTATGTGTGTTGGACTAGTCAACCGCGCGTGCCACGTCCTCCTCTCTCATCCCCGCATCTCACAGACACCGCCACCGCCGCTGCTTTCTCTCGATCCGCCACTGCGTCGCTGCTTTCTCGATCCGCCACCGCCGCGCTGCGCTCTCGAGGAGGAGGAGGCCCGCGCCGCTGCCGATCCGTGGAGGAGGAGGAGGCCCGAACCGCTTGTGGAGGAGGAGGATCTCGTGGGGCTCGAGGAGGTGGAGGCTTCCGTCGTCCGCCCGCCGTTGTCCGCCCGTCAGAGGTGAGCGTCGCCCCTCCCCTGTCTCTCCCTCTCTCCCTCTCTTCCTCTCTCTCCCTCTGTCCCTCTCTCTCCCTCTGTATGGTGTCCTCGGACACGCCGGAGTGGATGTCTGAGATCACGCAGCCTTTCCAGCATGCTTTGTAGACGGCGATGCGTGCGCCAGGGGCAATGCCGACGGCTCTGCCTTTAGCGTAGTCGACATGGATGCACACATGCCGAATCTATCCAACCCAAGTTGGGATTTGGTGGCCGCGTAGTGGACAGGGAAGGAAGGGAGTTTGTAAGATTTGTTAACATCTGATTTGTTGCCAAGAGAAAACGTCCTGAGAAATTGAGAGCATAATAACAAGATAATAGACATGATGCTCTAGTCATTGCTCCTTACCATCCCCAGTTTCTTTGCAAGAAGGCAGTACATGGTGCTCTAGTCATTGCTGAATTGTGTTGCTTTAGTTAGTCAGTCTGGTTCATTACGTCAAACATCAAAATTGGTGGGATGGCAAGAACCTACTCCACTTATCTCCTTGTCCGGAACCATTGCGATATGTAAGTTTGTGTTATATGAAGCGTAGTTTTAATGTTGCACGGAATTTGATTAAGACCACAAGTGCTAGAATAGTACATTGCCTGCAGTGCAGGACCTATTTATTTTTCCAATATGTTCTTGAGAATTGTATAATTGGATTCCGAAAGCTAATCCTGAAGTCCTGAGCTCCTGTAGAACTAGAACTAGCATCAGGTTCCTAACTGTTTTAGAGAAGAGAGAATATAAAAATCTAATTTGTATAACTACAAGTGGTGAAAATTGTATCTTGCTATTTTTATCCTGTCAGCATATATTTATTATACACAGTAAAGCCATCTCCAAATGAAACATTTGCTTGTTAGTATATTTTCTATTTTGATGCTTTAAGTGGTAAGAACGTGTCCTGGTCCTTCCTCTGCTTTATTTGATAAAAGAAATTCCATGTGAAGAACATCTCCTTATCCTTCCTCTATTAAGCCCTAGAGCCCTTCAAACATCAGGGACGAACATGTACGTGATTAATTAGTATGCTATGTAGCCAGGGCATGTACTCCTATCATCATATGTCACCATAGTTTTCTTGCTTTTGACTGGTCTTATATATTCGTGAAGAAGACTCCTTGTACAACTTGCGCCGCAGTCTTGTGTGTCCACTGCTTGCCTGCTTGTAATGTATAGTGTACACAGAAGTGTCATCATGCGACACTGTAGAATCGTTCTTAGTTAGCGATCTGTAATCTCTAACGTACGAGTGAATCTGTTATCACACTTGAACAAGTGTGCTGTGTGTTGTAGCTAATTCAGTCTGTGGTGTAGCTCTTACACAGCAGTAAATAAAATGTCTATTTTACAGGCCACATTCTTCCTATCTACTCTGCATGCACCGCTATGAGTTGCAGTAAATAAAATTTCTATTTTTGGTTGTCGTCCATGAACCTAAAATGTACTCCTCCGATCCATAATAAGTGTCGGTATATTGTTTTTCTCATCATCATTCTGTGGTCTGGGCCAAGCAAATCATACCCAGAGCCTCATACTACAGCTGCGAGAGTAACTGCTAACTCTCACAGTAATGGCCCATGTGCTTTGGATTAGGTAGTAGTTTTAGTGCTGAACCATCTTTAGGCAGTAGGTGTTGCTTGCTTATTTGCTTTAGTATGAAATGCTCCTGGTGATGAAATGCTAGCTGAAACTGAAACAAGACAGTAGCTAGCTGTGTAATGCGGTGAAATGCTTATTTGCTTATTTACTTTAGTGATGAAATGCTAACAAAAACAAGACAGTAGCTAGCTGTGTATACTATTTGCATTTTTACACTCTTTATGCTTGCTGAAACTTGAAACTGCTAAGTCCAAACCTAAAACCTGAAACTGCTAAGTCCAAACCTGAAACCTGGCCATTTATGCTTGATGTATTGTTTGTGTGTTGGCCATTTATTCTAGTTGCTCCATTTTTGCCTGAAACAGATTTATTGTGTGCTGGTTGTGCAGTTATGCTGGCTATACTGGGCCATTTATGCTGGTTGTGCTGGCTATGATGGCCATTTATTGTGTGCTAGCTATACTGGACATATATATGCAGGTTCTTGTATGAAATGAGTCCCGATTTTTGCCGGAATGTTGATTAACTTCCGTTTCGGCAGAAATCGGGCACTCCTAATTTAAGAAAATTAGCAAAGGTCATGCCGGATTTTTCCGTGCATTAAACCAATTATTTGTTTTTTATTAGTGCGAAGATGTGTGACAACGACGAGGCTGGATGTTCTAAGCGCATCAGCGTTGAAGGAGAACTCAGACCTCCAAATAATAAATTGACATTCTGGGAGGCGGCCCAGCGGCTAGAAGACGATGAAGAATACCATCCTTTGGAGAGCGAGGATGATGAGATGGAAGACACGGAGGAAGAAGCCGGAGGAACGGCGGGCGATGAAACCACTGATGGTGGCGAGGGCACAGGGAGTGGTAGCAATCCTCCTAATAAGAAGAAGAAGAAGCCGAAGGACCGGCGCCCGAACACGGTCGGCACGGTCAGGGAGGAAATTACCGAAGTGAGACCATCAGGGGTTCCTTTGGAGCCCGACCTTGTCGTCAAAGGTTACGGTGGGCAAGTGGCGGCGATCACCCGGACAACCATCTCGATCAACACCGAGAATCTCCGGCATAAAGATAATGGCCACTTGCGCACACTCCTCTTCGAGAAGCTGCACGCAAGATACAAGTTCCCCGCTAAGTATCAGAACACAAATTATCATGGGAACAAAGTAAACAAATCCGCCCTCACAAAGATGAGCACCACCATTGCCAGCTGGAGAACCCGGATAAATAAGAAGATCTATAAAGAAGGAAAAAGTCTCGAGGAGATCCAGAAGATTGACCCGCAGATCACCGAAGATCAGTTCCGGGAGTTCAAGGAGAGGTGTGAATCCGAAAGAGCCCTAGCCAATAGTAATCGGGGAAAGGTGCTGCAGGCGATGAATATAGGTCATCACCATCTCGGATCTGGTGGATACAGAACCACGGAGGCCAAATGGAATAAGGAGGACGAAGAGTATAGATCCAAGGGGATAGAAAACCCCTTTGCTAAATTCGAACCCGGGCAGGTTCGAAACTTCATCAGGGCCCGTTACCATGTGGACCCAAAAACCAAACAACTCATCGCGGATCCTGCGGTGAAGGAATTCGAGGAAATTGTGGTAAGTATAATCTAATTACCGCGGATCAACTCGATTGCAATCTAATCGATGTTCTAAATTATTCACTGTTACTTCTTCTGCAGGAGGAGGAAATTGTTGCTAGTCATGGATCCCAGGGTTCCTCATCCTGTGGGTCGACGGCCACCCGTGGGATAACTCTTTAACAGGCGGCGAATCGCCAAGAAAATAGAGCTGGTTAAGAAGAAGCCGTCGTCGGCTGGCCGTCTAGCCGGCCTCGGGGGTAAGAATTGGGTGGATCATTTTGGTCCACCGCCGAGGATGCATGTGGCGCCGTCGGGAAGGAGCGAGGAGGAAAACCGCGAGGTTCAAGAACTTAAGGCACAAATGGCGCGGATCCCGCAGATCGTCCAAGACAACCTAGCAATCACCCTCACGTCCTTCCTGCCTACCTTGGTGGAGTCAATAGCTCACTGGAGTGCGGTTGGTCGAGTAGGTTCGTGTCCGATTCCAAGCATGGTCAGCAGCCACTCAAACAACGCGGCGCGGACGAATCAGGCGAACTACGTGTTCATGACTCCGCCCGCTAGCACCGCGGCGCCGCAAGTGTTGGTGACTCCCCCTGCCATCACCGCGGCACCGGAGTACATGTTGGTGCCCCCCTTCCATCGTCGCGGCGGCACCGAAGCTCCAAGCACCCGTCGGTAAGGAGAATACATCGGCGGCCAGCACCGCGCCATCAAGCAGCCCTTCCGTCTCTTGCACGCCCGTCGCCGTATGCGGTGCGTCGACATTAGCCGATCTCGACGCCATCATAGTAAACAAATTGCTTTAATTACCGCCTTTCATGCCATCTATTACTCTTCTGGCATCTCTGACGATGCCGTACATGTTTTCCGCAGACGGATGTTCCTTGCACTATCTTATGCTACGTGAACAACGAGCTGAGGGATGTTGCCAAGGGTACCATCGTTCAAACCTTGCAGCGCACGTTCCACTCAAGGCCGATGTCAGATAGCGTGCACAGGGTTAAAATTAGTCGGGTGCTAAGGGGCTGCGACGACCTGGAACGTCCCATTCAACCCCCCAGGAGCGGATGAAGAAGAGCCGTCTGTCCTCAGAACTTGCTTCGGCTTATTCTTGCTATGGCCAAAGAGCATGATCCGTTTGGGGACGGAGGGGGCCATCACGCCATAGACAACAGCACCGCCTATCGTGCCAGCGACAAGCGGTGGAAAGGACCCCTTACCGCCTTCGCCGTCACCTCCACGCGGTGGGTCGGATGATCATGTTGAGGATATGCACATGGCGCAGGATCCGGCCGAGGACGACGAAGACTGGAATGATCACTTCTTCAGCACTCAGTTTGGCAACGAAGAAGACCTAGCTGGTTGCCCCACAGAGAAAGCCACTATCACCAAGCGTCTGTTTGGTTCTCAGGAGACGCCTCCAGCTTGCGCCTTTACAGAGCCAGCTGATACAACCAACCGGCCCTTTATTCTAATCCCTGACACACTACATAGGGCGGCCGGTGCTCAGATTGCGGTGCCTGCCCGCTCTCCAAAAGGAAAAAAAGGGCAGGAAAATAAAATCTAGCAGCTCGAGCCAGCCGGTGGCGTCAACAACTGCGAATCCGATCAGGTTTCGAGACGGGCCACCAAGACCCGAGGGTATTATGTGGAGGATTCATGTGGCGGGTGAGCCCATGCTACCTACGAATTTGCGGAAGCTCGCCAGTTCGGAACTGCAGAGTGTGCATGACGGCGTGCTGATGATAGAGAGACGCCTTCTATCGGAGAAAGATCCCTCGCACCCGGTATTCGTGGTTAAGGTGCCACCAGGCTTAGGCTTCGTCGACAATACCCCTGCGGATCTGTTCTTCCTGCGGTTCGACGACATCTTCAATATGTTCCACCTATACCCGCTGCATTATACCATGGTCCGTCTGTTTTCTCTCAGCCTGGCCATGCAGATCATTAGAGAGAACACACCGGTCATCGCTATAGTGGACCCCTACTACATGCGTGACGGCTGCTTGGGTTCCCCCGCCGAACGACGTATTGTGGCCTCGTACCTAAAAAGAATCCTCGTGGCGAAAAAGACAAAGGAATACATTCTCGTGCCTTACTTTCCTGAGTAAATCGCTATTCACTCGCCACCGTCGATTGGCTTTATTAGATCATCATCATTCTTTTTCCAACACATTCCATTTGAATTTTTTGCGCAGAGATGAAGACTGCACGCTCATCTCCTTATCGCCGAAGCATTCCCACGCCACGTATTTCGACTCGGGGAGTCTAGAAAAGAAGAAAAACTACGACAAGATCAAGGAAGTTTACTGATGATGCTCTCACTGGCTTTGCCTCAACGGAAGGAACCACCTTCGTTCGTACGAAGTTCAAGTTCAGCAGGCACGTCTTCAACCACGTAACGGAGTTCCCCTGCGTGAAGCAGCCGGAAAACAGTAAGAAGGAAGCCTACTACGCACTCCATCACATGAGGGCGTTCCTACTTGACCAGCAGAATTCTACGCTGCCAGATCATCTCAAACAGTGGGCCGAAGAAAAGGCCAAGATCAATGATTCGGATATTAGACAAGAGATGTATCGCATCCAGCAGCAGTTTGGGGCAATCTTCTTTCGTGATGTCATGACTTTGGGGGGGGGATCATCTACGGAGGAAATATCCCGAATAACCGTGACATAGAAGATCGCCTAGAGATGCAGGGTGACTATAGGAAGTTCATGACGAGACAAGGCGTCCTCCCGTTCCCTAAGCCGAGCCAGAAGGCTTGATGTTGGCCTAGTTGTAGTTACAAACTATAGATGACCTTTGTGTGTGTGTGTGGACAAGTGTACTTATCTTATTAGGTTTATGAATCATTGCTTACTTATTTTGCTTATTATTATTATATATCAATCAATGCTTGGTTTTTTTGCTTACTCTTTCGTCCTTTGCTCACTTTAGTCCTTCTTTTTTTTCCTTACTCTTTTTTCGAGAATAATGCCGATGATTGAAATGTCGTGGCACACTATATATGTGAATGTGCTACGATGGGATTGTGAGCCTTGTGATATGCACAAGTCCAGGTCTTGTGCATCCTACTTTGCTCACCGTTCCATCGTAGCATATTCCTGTGTCCAACGACCTATGTATATATATGAGGCATTCTTTTCGAGTTATTTTTGTCTTTTTCGAGAATAATGCCGATGATTGAAATGTCGTGGCACACTATATATGTGAATGTGCTATGATGGGATTGTGAGCCTTGTGATATGCACAAGTCCAGGTCTTATGCATCCTACTTGGCTCACGGTTCCATCATAGCATATTCCTGTGTCCAACGACCTATGTATATATATGAGGCATTCTTTTCGAGTTATTTTTTTCTTCTTCGAGAATATGCCGATGATTGAAATGTCGTGGCACAATATATATGTGAATGTGCTATGACGGGATAGTTAGCCTTGTGATATGCACAAGTCCAGGAATTGTGCATCCTACTTGGCTAACTGTTCGTCATAGCATATTCCTGTGTCCAACGACCTAGCTAGTTATATATGAGGCATTCTTTTCGAGCTACTTTGGTCTTTTTCGAGAATAATGCTGATGATTGAAATGTCATGGCACACTATATATGTGAATGTGCTACGATGGGATTGTACGCCTTGTGCTATGCACAAGTCCAGGTGTTGTGCATCCTACTTGGCGTACGGTTCCATCGTAGCATATTCCTGTGTCCAACGACCTATGTATATATATGAGGCATGCATTTTGAGTTACTTTGGTCTTTTTCGAGAATAATGTCGATGATTGAAATGTCGTGGCACACACTATATGTGAATGTGCTGCGATGGGATTATTCGCCTGGTGCTATGCACAGGTCCAGGTGTTGTGCATCCTACTTGGCGAACAGTTCCATCATAGCATATTCCTATGTTGAACAACCTAGTTATATATGAGGCATGCTTTTTGAGTTTGGTCTTTTTGATTTAGGAGTACTTTCTATAAGTGTATCTTCATATGCGACTTTAATTATATATGTTTTTTTTTCAATCACCGGTTAATTATTATTGTCAACTTATAGATGACGTGGTACGTCGTGTACAAGGGACGGGTTCCCGGAGTCTACGATGATTGGGAAGACTGCTGGAGACAGGTGCATTGTTTCAGCGGCAATAGCTACAAAGGGTACAACACTATGGCGGAGGCGGAAGCTAGATACACGCGCTATCTAGCGGGAGTTAGGACAAGGAACCGGATGAAGACCTACACCTTCGTCGCGGCGGTGATCATGCTTATCTTCTTTGGTTATTTATCCCGCGTTTGTGTCTAGCTAGTTTAGATGTCTAGGCGAGCTTCCGAGCTCTAACTTGTTCGATCGCCACATGTATTCGCATGTCACCAACTACTACTTTGTAACTTGATCGAAACAATGTAACTTAGACTATGTATTCATGTATGAGACTTATCTATATGTATTTGTTTCAATCTTGTTTTTCATATTGTGTATTTATATATATAATTGTATATATTGTATCTCTATGTGTATATATGTTGTAATATTGTATATAATCTGTATTGTATATAATCTGGCTCAGAAATTAAAAAAAACAAAAAACACATCTGTGGCGCACATGATCTACCTTCTGTGGCGCACTACACTTAAAGCGCACTATGAAAGCTTAGTGGCGCACTAGGTAGTGCGCCACAGAAGATCCTAGGGGTAGCGCACCTGCCCAAACATCTGTGGCGCACTAGCAGGTGCGCTACGCCTGTCTCTACACAACCGTGGCGTTAGGCGGTGCGCCACTACCGAGAGATAGTCAGAAGAGCGTGGCGCACTGCTAGTGCGCCACAAATGATGTTTTCAGGTGCTCCACTAAAGGCCGTTTTCCTAGTAGTGTCATGAGCTATTGTCCTTAGTTTTGGGGTTCCAAGGCAATTTACATGTTTGAGAGTTATGACCAAAAACTCGTCGTTTTGGTGTTTTATGGCCGTTTTCTTGAGCACTTGCCCATGGTTTTGGGGTTCCATGGGGATTTGGATGGCTCGTAAGACCCGAGCTTTTCCACAATGTTGGGGTTCCAGGGGGATTTGCATGACCCGTAAGACCCGATATATGTTTGAGACTTATGACCAAAAACTCGTCACTTTCACATTTTATGGCCGTTTTCATGAGCTATTACCCACTCTTTTGGGATTCCACAGGATTTGCACGGCACATAAGACCCGATACATGTTTGAGAGTTATGACCAAAAACTTGTCGTTTTGGTGTTTATGGCCATTTTTCATGAGCTATTGCCCACGGTTTTGGTTTCATGGGGGATTTGCATGGCCCGTAAGACCCGATACATGTTTGAGAGTTATGACCAAAAATTCATTATTTTGGTGTTTATGGCCATTTTTCATGAGCTATTGGCCATGGTCTTGGGGTTAATGGGGGATTTGCATGGCCCATTAGAGCCGATATATGTTTGAGAGTTATGACCAAAAACCCGTTGTTTTTGCATTTTATGGCTATTTTCATGAGCTAGTGTCCTTAGTTTTGGGGTTCCAAGGCAATTTACATGTTTGAGAGTTATGACCAAAAATTCGTCGTTTTGGTGTTCTATGGCCGTTTTCATTAGCAATTTCCCATGGTTTTGGGGTTCCATAGGGATTTGGATGGCTCATAAGACCCGAACTTTCCCACAATATTGGGGTTTCAGGGGGATTTGCATGACCCGTAAGACCCGATATATGTTTGAGACTTATGACCAAAAACTCATTATTTTCACGTTGTATGGCCCTTTTCATGAGCTATTGCCCACTCTTTTGGCGTTCCACAGGATTTGCATGGCACGTAAGACCCGATACATGTTTGTGAGATTTAACCAAAAACACTTCATTTTCTTGTTTTGTGGCCGTTTTCATGAGCTATTGCCAACGGTTTTTGGGTTCTAGAGGGATTTGCATGGCATGTACGACCTAATTCATGTTCGTGAGATATGACAAAAAACTTGTCGTTTTCCTGTTTTATGGCAATTTTAATGATCAATTGCCCACGGTTTTAGGGTTCCATGGGGATTTGGATGGATCGTAAGACCCGAGCTTTCCCACAAAATTGTGGTTCCAGGGGGATTTGCATGACCCGTAAGACCCGATAAAAGTTTGAGACTTATGACCAAAAACTCATCATTTTCACGTTTTATCGCCGTTTTCATGAGCAATTGCCCACTCTTTTCGGGTTCCACAGGATTTGCATGGCACGTAAGACCCGATACATGTTTGATAGATTTAACCAAAAACACTTCATTTTCTCGTTTTATGGCCATTTTTCATGAGCTATTGCCCACGGTTTTGGGGTTCTATGGGGATTTGCTTGGCCTATACGACCCGATTCATGTTTGAGAGTTATGACAAAAAACTTGTCATTTCCCTGTTTTATGGCCGTTTTCATGAGCTATTGCCCATGGTTTTGGCTTCCAAGGCGATTTCAATGGCCCATAAGACCCGATACATGTTTGAGAGTTATGACCAAAAATTCATCGTTTTGGTGTGTATTTCCATTTTTCATGAGCTATTGGCCATGGTATTGGCGTTAATGGGGGATTTGCGTGGCCAATAAGAATCAATTCATGTTTGAGAGTTGTAACACCCTCAGAATCGGACCTATGCAAGTTTTAGCAAAATTCGCCAAACCCGCATAGAAACGATTCAAAGGTGCCCACCAGGCACTTTCGTGCGGGTGGAAAACGAAGTAATAACATTACACAACAGTCCTCGATGGGACCCACATAACAGATATATATAACAGCGACTCAATGAGTCAAGAATACAGGTATAATATACAAATATCCAAATCACCTTGAAAACGATAGAGCGTCCAGCTACGGACAAGATGCAAATGGGGCTAAGAGCCTTGAAGAATAACCAATGGCGTCCATAACCCTGCCCAGGCCAAGCCGGAAGGGTAACCCTGCTAACGACGTCGAACTCAAAACCTGCTCAAACAAAAGGGATGCCGACAAAGGGCAAAGGAAAAATAGGAGCGTCAGTACTGAGGCCAGTACACGGCGAGGCTAGAATTCGGCGGTCCTCGCCTACATAGGTATGGTGGACTGTAGCAGCAGCGGCAGCATGCACTAAACAACCTATAGAGACTCGATACAACTAGCGGATATCAGAGAGGGATAAGAATGACCTAACCAGATCCAACCTGAAGCTATCACCAAACAAACCCATCCTGGTGTTTCCCCCTCGAGACCAACGAGGAAGTCCACCGAGGAACTCACACAGTTGGCAGTTTTATTTATTCAGTTATCGTTGCAGCGATTACTAGTCAGATGTAGATAATCGTCCTGATAAAGTAAGCAGTGGGCAATTTTAGTTGATCATTCCGTTATAGTTGCAACAATTACTATTCAGTTACAGATAGCATGAGATAAACCCAAAACCCAGCGGTTGTTGGTACTTTTATTCAGCCATTTCGTTGTAGTTCCAATACTTACTAGTCAGGTACAATGGTCGCAAGCGACACTCCAAACAAGCAGTTGTGGGCAGTATTAATTAGCCATTCCATTATAGTGAAGCTGATTACTAGTCATTTTAAAGTCAAATTTATAGCAATAAACTTTAGTTATGCTTGTCTATGATCGATATACTGTGATCCAAGTCGTCCATATCCGCGGACACGGCTTTCAGAAAGTTTTACCCGGCCGGGGTGCACCAATAGCAACACACGCTCGATCAACCTCGGAAAAACCAAATCAAAACCCAACGAGGCTTTCACGACTGAACAATCATAGGATTCAGAAATATTTCAGGGGCCACCCTTGAAGTACACCAAGCAACGTAAGCAAGCTCGAGACGAACCCAAGGTTTGGGTGGGACTTTGTGAACGATCGGAACCCAAAACTAGGCTTGTCGACACCGCTGAATCGTGTCCCGATCCTAAACAAGACAGTGTGCTATCTCGCACAATTTAAATACGTAAAGTAGCATGGCATAAGTATAGGATAGTAAATAAAACCTCAAACTAGTTTGGCCCCAAGAAATAAGATGAATCAAGCTCGCTCGGGGGTCCCATATACCTCCCGGATGTGGATAGCGCGATAAATCAAGGAACAGGTATCAAGTACTCGGGGTCTTACGGGACACAAGTGGGCGTTCGGAAACCAAATATTTTCTATCACCCACCGATGCCTCTGCTTATTTCAATGTTAGTTGTTAAACAGAAATTAAAGTGAACGATAAGTAAAACTAGGGCCATCTCCAACAACAACATGCGGCAATACATCAGCAACTGTGGCACTTGACAACACGCAACAGCACTTGAGCAAGCGACTACGACGCGCAAGTCCAACTATCTACCAAACAACAGGTAATAGGATGTGTCCAAGGCAATATAGGGCTGCACGGTATATCACAGGTACGGAAACTAAAGCATCGCAACACAGATAGCAATAGATCAACAGGAGGGGAGTAAATACTATAAAAGTAAGATAGGTAGAAAAGGGGAAGATGCTCGCCTGAAAACATTGTCGAAGGGTTCAACCGAAGATCGGGGCGAAGCTCACATCAACTCAATGGCCTTATCCGCGAAGAAGCAAATCACTAGAAGAAGCACCGGATGCACTATTTAATACAACGGCAGAAGATCAGCATGATGCATGTATGATGTATGGCATGGCAAGGTGCGATGCAATTGGGCAAGATTAAGTGGAACCGGGGTCCCGATAATTAATGGAATGGTTCAAGTTATTTAGAAACCCCCGCAATTTAAATGTTGTTTACCATGGCAGAAGATAGCACCGGGTTCGCTACACAAATTTAAATGAGGCCAATATACGACTAGATTTGCCCGCATATGGGCCTCATATTTAATTAGGTGAATCGGCATAAGGCCCCCAAACCACATGACAAGATGCATGCAAGTATGGCAGTTAATATGCAACAAGTTGTTATATATGATAAAATAGGGTTTCGGGGAGGGTTCACACATTAAGGGGTCTCGACGAACTTGGGGTTCCAGGGTTCGGGGTCGGTCTCTGGGTTTGGATCTGGGGTTCGACGGGATCGGTCTCGACGGAACATTCTCGGATATCAGAGGTAGATCTTGGCGCATCCGCGGTGGTCGGGGCGCGTCGGATTCTTCCGGGTCGATGTCGTTCTTGTCGTCGTGCCGATCTTGTCGGGTCCCACGGGATCGATCTTGCCGTTGCGAGGATCTTGTCGGGCTCGCGCCATCGAGGCGGTGTTAGCGCTCGGGAGCGTTCTCGTGGCAAACTTGGCGTCCTGGGGGCGATCCTGTCGCATCCGCGGTCGTGTCGGCGGTCTTGTCGTTCGGGTGAAGCACTTGTCGCATCCATGTGGAATCCTTGACGATCTGTGGCGATGATCTCAGGTTCGGGTCTCCGGGGTTCGGGGTCTCGGCGTCCGTGACGAAGATCATGGCGGTCATCGGGTTTGGTCGGGTCGGGTGGATCTTGGGTGTGGCGCTCGAATTGCATCGACACCTCCACGCATTGCTCCGCGGGTGGTCATCCGCAAAGGGGCCAACACCGGAACGCTGCACGGAGGATGTTCCACCTGGTCATCACCACAAACGCCCTTTGGCCAAACCGAAGCTGCCAAGATGACCAGCGGCGCGGACGAGGCGGGTCAGAGCAGGCCCGCTGGGTAGGGTCCGCGGGTCGCCGGGGCTCGCCGCGAGGAAGCGAACGGCCGAGGAGACGGAGAGGGTCGCCGGCACGGGACTGCACGCGACGCTGCAGGCGGCTCAAGGCGGGGGTTGAGGCGGACGCGAACGTGGGCTTCGCAGCAGGCGCGACGGGCGGTGCTTGGCGGCTGCGGAGGCGGCCGATGCGGGTGAGGGAGCGACGGCAGCGGGCGGCGGGAGCTGCGCCGGAGGCGTGCCTGGCCGGAGCGGGCGCGTCGGGGTTCGCGGGCGGTGGAGCAGGGGCGGCGGGCCTGGCCACGGCTGCCACAAGAGGGGCGTCGGCCGAGGCGCTGGCAGGGACGGCGGCGACCTTGGCGAGCGCGGCGGCGACCTTGGCGACGCCGAGATGGCGGCTTTCGCCGCCATGAGGCGGGCGCGGAGGACTCGTGGCGGGAGAAGCACGCCTGGTGGAGCGAAGGCAGCGGGAGGAGCGGCAGAGGCCGGAGATGGTGGGGGTCTGGTGCAGCGGGGCCGCTCGGGGAAGGGAGCGAGGCCGCGGAGGGCAGGCGGCGAGGAGGGGGAGGCGAGCTGGGGAGGGAAGAGGACGTGGGGAAGAAGATGAACAGGTAAGGGAGGAGGCGCGCGGGGCAGGGCGGTTGTCGGGGCGTGGTCGTCAGCGCTGAGGGTGTGCGTCTTGTCTGGCGTCATGTGCGGGCAGGGGCGGGTGGCGGGTGGGGCCAGCGCCAGGTTGGGTGGTGGCTGCTGTGGGGCTGGTGGGTGGATCGGTCCAGGTAGAGAGAGGAGAGAGATTAGGTGGGGAGGGGAGAGGATGGCCAAGCGGCAGCGGGTGAGAAAGGACAGAGGGGCGCGTGGGCTGGGGGTGGCGTGTGAGTGTGTGTGGGGTGAGAGGGAAAGGGAGGAGAGAGGGTAGGACTAGGTGGCAGCTCCTGGTTGGGTAGAGGGGGAGAGAGGGTGAGGTGTCACACAGGGATTGGAGGGGGTGAGGTGGAGAGGAGGGCTGGGTAGGTTTTCGGGTAGCTTTAGGATTGTCTGGTGGACCGTTTATTATTTTCTGGGGGTGGTCGTTCGGGTCATTCGGCCCGTTCGACTGCCCCACTAAATTAATAAATATTTTTATTTGATTGCGACGAACTTTGTAAATAGTTTTGGACAAACAAAATATCCGGCAGCATCCGGGGTTTGGCGTTTGAATAAAAGACGGGGTGTTTGGAAAACAAATCGGGCTTTGCAAAAATAGTTTTAAGCAAACAATGCATGATGATGACGATGCAATGCACAAATTCAACGCGATTTTCTAGTAGTGGTTTTGCGGGATGCCACAAGAGTTATGACCAAAAACCCGTTGTTTCCGCGTTTTATGGCTGTTTTCATGAGCTATTGTCCTTAGTTTTGGGGTTCCAAGGCAATTTACATGTTTGAGAGTTATGACCAAAAACTCGTTGTTTTCGTGTTTTATTGCCGTTTTCATGAGCAATTGCGCATGGTTTTGGGGTTCCATGGGGATTTGGATGGCTCGTTAGACCCGACCTTTCCCACAATATTGGGGTTCTAGGGGGATTTGCATGACCCGTAATACCCGATATATGTTTGAGACTTATGACCAAAAACTCATCATTTTCACGTTTTATGGCCGTTTTCATGAGCTATTGCCCACTCTTTTGGGGTTCCACAGGATTTGCATGGCACGTAAGACCCGATACGTGTTTGAGAGATTTAACTAAAAACATTTCATTTTCACATTTTATGGCCGTTTTCATGAGCTATTGTCCTTAGTTTTGGGTTCCAAGGCAATTTACATGTTAGAGAGTTGTGACCAAAAACTCATCGTTTAGGTGTTTTATGGCCGTTTTCATGAGCAATTGCCCATGGTTTTGGGGTTCCATGGGGATTTGGATGGCTCGTAAGACCCGAGCTTTTCCACAATATTGGGGTTCCAGGGGATTTGCATGACCCGTAAGACCCGATATATGTTTGAGACTTATGACCAAAAACTCATCATTTTCACGTTTCATGGCCGTTTTCGTGAGCTATTGGCCACTCTTTTGGGATTCCACAGGATTTGCACGGCACATAAGACCCGATACAAGTTTGAGAGTTATGACCAAAAACTAGTCGTTTTGTTGTTTATGGCCATTTTTCATGAGCTATTGCCCACGGTTTTGGGTTCATGGGGGATTTGCATGGCCCGTAAGACCCCATACATGTTTGAGAGTTGTGACCAAAAATTCGTCCTTTTGGTTTTATGGCCATTTTTCATGAGTTATTGCCAATGGTATTAGGGTTAATGGGGGATTTGCATGACCCATAAGAGCCGATATATGTTTGAGAGTTATGACCAAAAACCCATTGTTTTCGCATTTTATGGTTGTTTTCATGGGCTATTTTCCTTAGTTTTGGGGTTCCAAGGAAATTTATATATTTGAGAGTTATGACGAAAAACACGTCGTTTTCGTGTTTTATGGCCGTTTTCATTAGCAATTACCCATGGTTTTGGGGTTCCATGGGGATTTGGATGGCTCATAAGACCCGAGCTTTCCCACAATATTGGGGTTCCAGGGGGATTTGCATGATCCGTAAGACCCGATATATGTTTGAGACTTATGACCAAAAACTCATCATTTTCACGTTTTATGGCCGTTTTCATGAGCTATTGCCCACTCTTTTGGGGTTCCATAGGATTTGCATGGCATGTAAGACCTGATACATGTTTGAGAGATTTAACCAGAAACACTTCATTTTCTCATTTTATGGCCGTTTTCATGAGCTATTGTCCTTAGTTTTGGGGTTCCAAGGCAATTTACATGTTAGAGAGTTATGACCAAAAACTCGTCGTTTTGGTATTTTGTGGCCATTTTCATGAGCAATTGCCCTTGGTTTTGGGGTTCCATGGGGATTTGGATGGCTCGTAAGACCCGAGCTTTTCCACAATATTGGGGTTCCAGGGGGATTTGCATGACCCATAAGCCCCGATATATGTTTGAGGCTTATGACCAAAAACTCATCATTTTCACGTTTTATCGCCGTTTTCATGAGCTATTACCCACTCTTTTGGGATTCCAAAGGATTTGCACGGCACATAAGACCCGATAGATGTTTGAGAGTTATGACCAAAAACTTGTCGTTTTGGTGTTTATGGCCATTTTCCATGAGCTATTGCCCACTGTTTTGGGTTCATGGGGGATTTGCATGGCCCGTAAGACCCGATACATGTTTGAGAGTTATGACCAAAAATTCATTGTTTTGGTGTTTATGGCCATTTTTCATGAGCTATTGGCCATGGTATTGGGGTTAATGGGGGATTTGCATGGCCCATAAGAGCCGATATATGTTTGAGAGTTATGACCAAAAACCCGTTGTTTTCGCATTTTATGGCTATTTTCATGATCTAGTGTCCTTAGTTTTGGGGTTCCAAGGCAATTTACATGTTTGAGAGTTATGACCAAAAACTCGTCGTTTTGGTGTTTTATGGCCGTTTTCATGAGCAATTTCCCATGGTTTTGGGGTTCCATGGGGATTTGGATGGCTCATAAGACCCGAACGTTCCCACAATATTGGGGTTCCAGGGGGATTTGCATGACCCGTAAGACCCGATATATGTTTGAGACTTATGACCAAAAACTCATCATTTTCACGTTGTATGGCCCTTTTCATGAGCTATTGCCCACTCTTTTGGCGTTCCACAGGATTTGCATGGCACGTAAGACCCGATACATGTTTATGAGATTTAACCAAAAACACTTCATTTTCTCGTTTTATGGCCGTTTTCATGAGCTATTGCCAACGGTTTTTGGGTTCTAGCGGGATTTGCATGGCCTATACGACCCTACACACCAAGCAAAACTGTCGTTTGACTTTTCAAATTGGCGTTTGACTTTTCAAACTAGGATTTGATTTCTCCCTTTATTTTGCCCAGCCATGATACCTAGTACATGATGCAACCATTCCACATTGTCATGACATATTCATGTACCCTTCCCCTCCGAAGTGCCGGACCTTCCGGAACCTTCTAGAACATTCTCGATGAAAACACCGGAATCATTCCCCAACTCTGAAACAGGACTTTCCTTATATGAATCTAATTCTCCGGACCATTCTGGATCTCCTCGTGATATCCCGGATCCCATCCGAGACTCCGAACAACATTCAGTCTCTTACTCATCATTCGATCAATAACACATAGAGGAATCTGGAAATTCATATGGCTCCCTCATATTTATACGATTACTTTTCGATCGAATGAACCACTTACATACGATACTAATTTCCCTTTGTATCGCGATAGTTTACTTATCCGTGGTTTGATCATCGGTATCTCTGCATACCTAGTTCAGCCTCGTTACAGATAAGTACTCTTTTCTCGTTCCCGTGATATGTGATCCCTTGTGAGCCAGTCACATGCTTGCAAGCTAATTGGATGACATTCCACCGAGAGGGCCCAGAGTATATCTATCCGTCATATGGATGGACAAATCCCACTCTTGATTCATGTGTCTCAACCCATACTTTTCGAACACTCAATGCCACGTTTATAGCCACCCAGTTACGGTGTGGTGTTTGATGTCATCAAAGCATCCTTCCAGTGATGGTGATAAGCATGATCTCATGGTCGAAGGAATTAGGTTACTATGTATCAGAAAGCTTATAGCAATTGAACTATTTAAAATGACTTGATCTTTATGCTACGCTTATCTATAGGAGTATGTCCACCATACCATTCTCCTAATGATATGATCTTGTTATTAACAACATCTCAAATGTTCATGATCAAGAAACCATGATCATCTATTAATCAACAAGCTAGTATTATGAAGAGGCTTTACTAGGGACTCTAATTTAGTTTACAAATCACACAAGTATTAATGTTTCTGGTTAATACTGTTATAGCATGAATGTAAACATTTATCATAAACACAAAGATATAATAATAACTACATTTATTATTGCCTCTAGGGCATATCTCCAACAAAGTGGTGACTCAACAAGGAAGTGAAAAGGTTTTGAAAAGTTTGAAATGCTTCCAAATGCTGAAAGTATGGTACTCATTAGCTTTGAGATCTCATTGCCCCTATCATAGGCATCTTTAGATGGTTAAGGTGAAAGTGAGGTCCAATATGAGTTATATGCTTGACAGACCATAAACTAGAAATCTCATGTCCCTTGAGTATGAGGGCCGCTCCTCATGCTACTCAACTTTAGTCACCGGTAAGTTCTTGTGATAGTAAATACATGCGTATCATAGAGAACCGCCGGCGGGGTACCCCTTTCACATGATACAGGAGCTATCCCATATCAAAATGACAAGGCAAACAGACAATGAGCATCTCAGCGATCTTTTTATTTGCTATTTGCATAGGTTTTTATTGAGGATGCTTCACAGATTGCTCATTATGGTTATGCTACAAGTTTCCACCATGATTAGGAATGGCTTAGGCTAGCGGCCCAGTCGTTTTCTGACATATACATAACTCCATGAACTTATAAGCTCCCCTTTTATTTCACACTGACGACATTCGTAAACAAAAGAGCATGATATCAACTGGGTACAATGTACAAGTGCAATGTTGAAACTGTTCCCCATGATAGCACGGTTATGCTTACTCCCAGCCTATAATTTGCAAGCACTAATTTCATGGGCAGTCCTAATGGTTCAGGTTTATTAAGTGCAAGAAATAAAGTGTACCATCAAGTTCGTGAGAGCTTTACTAACTAACTTTCTCATAGGAAGCAAACATTTTATTTTGAAGAAAAAAGGCATAATGAATATGCACGGAATAGCAAATGATGCTAGTATGTAGGTTTGGTGAACACTTTAGCAATATTGGTTTTGGGGAGTTGGATGCACAAGTAGAGCTCATACTCAGTGCAAGTGAAGGCTAGCAATATAGAGGGAGCGACAAACGAGGGAGCAATAACTGTCATAATCATGCTTGCAACAAAACATAATTAATTATGGCATAAAAGTGATACAAGAACTCTGAGGCAAAATAAATCATCAAGGCTTAAATGACTATTGTTCAGTCATATGAATGAGTGAGCATGTGCCAAGTCGTTTCAAATGAAACATCCAGAGGAGGATACCATAATGTCATACCAATCTATGAATAGAACAATGCAAGCAAACATTCATATGACATGCTACAAACTTTTAGCAAGCTGGAGCTAGTCATAAGAGAGCAATAACTACTAAGCATCCATAAATAACATACACCTTACATGAACAGACTAAGCATGCCTGATACGTCGAAAACGTATCTATAATTTTTTATGCTACATGCTTGTTTAGTATCTACTTTGCTTTGCTTTGTCTTCACTTTGAGGTGTTTTTATATCTTTTCTGGAACTAACCTATTAACAAGTTGCCACAGTGCCAGTTGCCTGTTTTCTTTTGTTTTTGGTTCCAGAAAGGCAGAAAATCAATATTCTCGGAATTGTATGGGACAAAAGCCAAAGTTATTATTTTTCAAGGAGCAACACAGAACCACGAAATAGAGCCGGAGGGAGGCCACAGGGTGGCCAAACCCCCTAGGCGCGGGCAAGCCCTGGAGGCGCCTAGAGGGGGTGTGGGTCCCCTGGACCCCCACCGACCTTGATTCCTGCGCCTATAAGAGCCCCCCGATAAGAAAACCCTAGCCAATCCAAAAGAAATCCACGAAAACCTCTAGAGCGACGGTGTCACCGAAGGGGAGATTCGGGGGACAGAAAGTCTCTGTTCCGGCACCCTGTCGGGACGGGGAAGTTCCCTAGAGCCATCTCCATCGATCTCCACCGCCATCTCCATCATCATTGCTGATTCACATGATGAGGAGGGAGTAGTTCTTCCTCGAGGCTAAGGGCTCTACCGGTAGATATGTGTTCATCTCTCTCTCTCTCTCTCTCTCTCTCTCTCTCTCTCTATGCATGGTCATATTGTGATCATGAGCTTTGTAATCAAGTAGATCTACCTTGATACTCAAGTGCTTCATTAGATCTCTGCTCTCCCCATGTGTGTGAAAGTGACAGCATGCACGCCATGGTGGCACTTAGGTTTGAGTCTACATAAATACTCTTTGTGCTTTAATAGATCTATGCTTTTCCCCACATGTGTGAAAGTGACAGCGGGCATACCATGTGTGGCACTTTTGCTAGATTGAATATTTGTTATGAGTTAAATTTGGAGTTGGATGTCTCTATGAAATTGTGGTGTTTGTTGGAACCATCTAGCGCTCAAGGTGACAGTGTGGGGTTATCTAGATGGGGAAGGCAGACTTTGAGGTGTGCTGTTATAGCCCTACCAATGATTAGAGTGTCCAACCGGAGAGTAGTTAAGAGTAGTATCATGAACAGCGGATATTTATATGAGAGAGTGTTCACTAGTGAAAGTATGATCCCTAGGCCTTGTTTCTAAACATTGAAACACCATTTGCTACTAGATCTGTTCCATGTTTGCTTGCTTCCATCTTTGTTCCGTTTGCTGGGGAGGTTTTGGGCTTTACCTTTCATCCACGCCATCAGCTCTTTTCTGGCACCGTTACCCCACATTACCAACAAGTCAGAAGCTATTTTCTGGCACCATTACTATTTGTATTTCACTATATCTTCGCTGAACTAGTGCACCTATACACCTAACAAGTGTATTGGGTGTGTTGGGGACACAAGAGACTTCTTGTATCTTGATTGCAGGGTTGCTTGATAGGGATACCTTTGACCACTTCCTCCCTGGGTTCGATAAACCTTGGGTAATCCACTTAAGGGAAACTTGTTGTTGTTCTACAAACCTCTGCACTTGGAGGCCCAACAACTATCTACAAGAATAGAAGTGCGTAGACATCAAGCTCTTTTCTGGCGCCGTTGCCGGGGAGGCTAAGGACGTCTTCACTAGGGGAGTCCTTCACTTCCTTTCTCTTTACTTTGTTTTTAGTTTGCTTTGTTTCTTTTGCTTGGTTTTGTTTGCCTCTTTCCAAAAAACCCAAAAAAATAGTCTAGTCTGGTTTGACTGCTTTATTCAAAAACACAAAAAAATTAGTGCCTGCTCTAGCTGCTACTGCTATTTTTGGCTTGCCCACCTTTGCCAAAATGAACTCTGCTGAGAACAGTTGTGTGACTTCAGTAGCACCAACAACAATGATTTCCTAAGCACTCCTATTTCTCCACCTGCTCCTGATGCTAGCTTTTATGAAATTAAGCCTGCTTTGTTGAATCTTGTGATGAGAGAGCAATTTTCTGGTACTGGTTCTGATGATCATGCTACCCATCTTAATAGCTTTGTTGAACTTTGTGAGATGCAAAAGTATAAGGATGTAGATGGAGATATTATTAAGCCCAGGCTTTTTCCTTTCTCCTTGAGGGGAAAAGCTAAAGAATGGTTGCTATCTTTGCCTAAAAATAATATTGATTCTTGGACTAAGTGCAAAGATGGTTTTATTGGAAAGTATTATCCTCCTGCTAAGATTATTGCTATGAGAAGTGACATTATGAAATTTAAACAGCTTGATAGTGAACATGTTGCTCCTGCTTGGGAAAGAATGAAATCTTTGGTTAAAATTCCCCTACTCATGGACTCACTGCTTGGATGATTATCCAAATTTTTTATGCAGGTTTGAACTTCTCCTCAAGAAACCTACTGGATTATACTGCTGGAGGTACCTTAATGGGCCTCACTTTGGGTGATTCAACAAGGCTCCTTGATAATATGATGGTTAACTACTCTGAATGGCATGTTGAGAGAGCTCCGCATGGTAAGAAGGTAAATTCTGTTGAGGAAACTTCCTCTTTGAGTGAAAAGATTGATGTTATTATGGCTATGCTTGTTAATGGGAAAGCTCCTCTAGATCCTAATAGTGTTCCCTTAGCCTCTTTGGTTGCTCAAGAAGAGCAAGTGTATGTGAACTTCATTAGAAACAACAATTTCAACAAAATGCCTATAGGAATAATTTTGGTAGCAACAACGATTATAGGCTTTATCCTGCTAGTGGAAATGCTTATCAGGATATATCTGGAATGCCTAGTGAAGAGAGGATTCTAGAAGTTGAGAGATCCACTAAATTTTTTATGAAAATGCAATATGAGCAAAACAAGATTTTCACTAAAACTATGGAGGAGCAATCTATCATTTGGAAAATATTAGTCATCAGCTTGAGAATCTGAATAGAGAAATTCCTAGTTTACAGTCAAAAAAATTGAGTGCTGAGAAAAATATATCCTCTTTGTCTGAAGCTCAAACTTCCTTGGTTAATAAAATGGCTGCTAAACCTGAAACTATGGAAAATACCTTTGCTACTGCTCATGCCATACAAGTTACTATTGATGAAAATGTTAGGCTGTTAGCTCAACTTCATGCTAGGTGGGAAAGGGAAGCTGAAATTTATAGAAATAATAGTGTGTGCACCATCACCACTAAACCACAAGTAGCCCATATTCCTCCTCCTACTATTCCTAATCCTAGTGAGCCTAGTACTAGTGATGCTAAGTTTGACTTTGATATTGATGGTTGCAATATTTCTGAAGTGATTATGTTCCTGCAAAAGCTTGCTAGAAGTCCTGATGCTAGTGATATGCATGTTGCTTTCACCAAACACATTACAGATGCTCTTGTTAAGACCAAGGAAGAGAAGTTAAAGCACAAAGCTTCTATTCCTAGGAAAGTAGAAGATAATTGGGAACCCATTATTAATGTGCAAGTGAATGATTTTGATCTCAAAGCTTCATGTGATCTTGGTTCTAGTGTCTCTATTATGCCTAGGAAGATTTATGAAATGCTTGATTTTCCACCATTAGAAGATTGTTATTTGAATGTCCCACTCAATAATAATGCCAAGAATAAACTCATGGGGAGTGTTAATGATGTTTTTATTATGGTTAATAATTCTTATGTCCCTGTGGATTTATATGTTTTGGATGTTGAATACAATGCTTCTTGTCCTATTACTTTGGGAAGACCTTTTCTTAGAACAGTTGGTGCCATCATTGATATGAAAGAAGGCACCATCAAATATCATTTTCCATTCAAGAAAGGTATTGAACACTTCCCTATGTGGAGAGAGAAGTTGCTTTTTGCTCCTCCTTTGAAAGCAAGATTTGATGTTAATGCTTCCTCATTTGAAAATACTTGATTCTTCTTGCTTCTTGTGCCTAACTTAAAGGCTTTAAAGAAAAGTACTTGTTGGGAGATAACCCAAGAGTTTCCTTGAGTCTTAGAAGTTATTACTTTAGTACTTATCTTTTTTTGTTTGCTTTTTGTGCCAAAAATGACCTCTAATGAGAGGGAAGTAAGATTTGGGGAGTTGGTGTCTTGAAACAGATTTCTGTCCTCCACCAAAAACATTCGTGAGGAGGCTCTGTAACTCGGATTGAGATCAAAATTTACGAATAAATCCCCCAGGATGTTGGCTAACTTCCGTTAGTGCAACACTTTTTTATTTGAGTGACATAAGATGTTCAAAAAAATTCGTTTCTACCTGCTGGTATGTTTTGACAGATTTCTGCCATTATTTGCATTTGCTTCTTATTGATTCCTTTTTGAGCTCTCTTCAGGTAAATTGAGTGTCAACACCCAGATTTTTCAATCCTAGATGCCTGTTATGCCATACATCGCAATCCCAGGATTACCATTTTTGCGAGACATAACAGAATTGGATACCATAGTACTTCATCCATTACAACGATACATAAGTTCTTACACAAATAGGGATCTCATGATCCAGTCCTTAATACAACATCAAGCAGCGGAATACGTAATAATAACGGTAGCGTAGGAGAGGCTCCATCTTCGGGGTCACAGGCAATGCTGACGATGGGAGATGATCCTAGTTGTCGTAACCTTCCTAGGGTCCATCCTCCAGGTACTCCTCTTCATAGTCTGGCCATGGGAATAGCCAGGGACAAAGCCATGAGTACTCTTTAAGTACTCGCAAACTAATACTAACAAGTAAAAGGGGTTTTTGGATTATAGGGCACTAGGCTCTAGGGTTGTTTTGCAAAAGCCAGATTTATAACTACTAAGTTCCAAAGCTGGTCACAAATTTTATAACTCCTAAGCGAGATCTTGTAGTTCAGGTCACAACTCTGTTGTGGTCAAGTCAAAGTCTCAACTCATTTCACAAGTCATTTTGAAAAGGGTCTAACGGGGGAACAGTATGGCCACTCCAACTGTCCATAACCGCGGACGCGACTATTCGAATAGTTTGACACTCTGTAGAGATTGTACACTTTCACCACAATATTCGATACATCCGTCAGGAACAAATCCTGAATTCACCATACTCAGTATGCGGATAATCAATCCTAACCTTTCAATTACACTCCCTAGTATAAGCACCTCTCCTGTGAGTTTGGCCTCCCAACCATGACCACTGTCATCTTGGGTACTGCACAGGTGGACAATCTTCACAAGGTAGCCTCAACTCAGACCTTGGCCGTGAGGGAACTAATACTAAGGTATATAAGTTTCAAGTCAAGCCCTACCCAATATTCGGGTATTGTGGTTGTACGATAAAATTGGAATGGTATCGCATCCAGACAACCATCAATTTTAAAAAAGGGCTAAGGCTCATGCCTCAACATTTTTATCACCAAAATCATCAAGTGTTTGGAAACACATGTCCAAAACATTTCAATAGAATGATCCATCATTCCAAGGTTTTCGTAACCATTTTTCCACCAAGTATTCCCATCTAAAGTTGATCAAGTTTTATGCTTAGCACTAGCATCTACAGGTGGGGTAGTACTAATAGTGGGGTGGTAACTAGTGGAGTTTCAACTAAGTCCAACCTTATATCATAAGCTGATATCAAGGTTTCTAGCTTAGGCCAAATTTTATGCTCTTTATGCAACCTTCAGCACAACTGTCTAGTATCTACCAAACTCTTAGGTAGCCTCCAAGTAAGCTTTGATAAAGAAATAAAGTAAGAAGTTTGCCATAAAACTAGGATTGGTTTAGCAAGTGGGTATGATCACATATGCTTAAGGCATATAGTAGTCATATCACAAGTATGGGTTTGTGGTATCAGTAGGGTATCTTGAAAGGGTTAGCTTGCATTGTTCCACTTGGTTAGTATAGCTTGCACAATATTAGTATAAGCTTGTATAGGTATAGTATCTTGCAAGTGTTAGCTTGCCTTGTGCAGAGCAGTGGTTGAAGTTTTCCTCGGCTTCCTCTTCGTAGTATCCTCCTTCCTCCTCGTATCCTTGGTCGGTACTAGCGTCTATGAATAAATACGAGGTACACAATCACCAAACAATACTTAACTACTTGCAATCATCACACACAAGGGTCCTATAGATGATCTAGCATCATCTCTAACATTACAAGGTTAAGGATTGGTGTAAGTCTTTTTATTTTAGAAAAGTAATTTTTACTCATTGAAAAACTACTTAAGATTTAATATTCTCCAAACTAAACATGGGATCATGTTGACACATGTCATCACCACATATTGTAGTCCATGGGAATGTGATTTAAAGTGGTGTCACAATTTAATAAGGTTTTACCCTTTTATTTTAATTAATTAAATTGGCTAGAGATGCTTATGAAGCATTCTTTTATTCCTTGAACATTATTTCTGCAAGTAACCTATATATATTTTTATATATTCTGAAAGGTATGGTTGAATGTGATTTTTGAGAGTTGGAATCAACTCAAAAGATATTATGGTTTAAATTTGAAAAATGTTTGAATGCAGAAAAGCTTCTGCCTTGTTATTTATGCTATGGGTGATCTACAGATCCAAATGACTTGAATCCAACGGGCTTGGATTAAGCATTCACAGACCTTTCGAACAAAATTGGTTTCATCCAATTTGGTGCACTAAATCGATCTGGGTTGATTTTTGAAGTTGGGTACAGAAATGTGTTTGAAATTAAAAAGAAAAGGTTTAATTTGAATTGCTGGGCTGCGCGGGAAATTCTAACGGGCCGGCCTGCTAAGCGCAGTGCTCCCGCGGGCTGCTTAAGTGGGTGTCCCCACTCGTCAGTGACACGGGGCTGGGCGAAGCGGTATGGGTTCGTTCGATCTCGTTATAATCCAACGGCTAAGGGTCATCGTCGACGCGAGACAGCTCCGGCGAGAACGAAACCTAGCGCGGCGGTGAGGTGCTTGAGGCTCACGGGTGCAGGCGAGGTGAGGCGGGCGAGCAACCAGTCGACGACGGGCGAACCTCCCTGGTACCGTGGCTTCTCCTAGGCGGCTCAATCGCTGGCTCCTTTCTTCTCCGGCAGCGGGGCTCCGGTGAAATTCCGGAGGTGGTGCTCGCCTTGCTCTGAGAATGGTGTGGCACGATCAGTGAGGAGAGGGGAGTGAGATGGTGTGAAGAAATCGTGCGGGGGTGGCCTCTATTTATAGTCGAACGTGGGGACCGTGGGGGCGCAAGGTGAGCTCGTCGGAGGCGGTTACTGAGCTAATGGCATGGGCAAGGGTAGGGGCGGTGTTGTGTCTCTGGCGATGCTCAACGACATGGTCGCGAGGCATGGGCGGTGTGGTTTGATGCAGCAGGCGGTGCTCTGCGCAGGCAGCGTTCTCGGCAATGGCGGTGGCTGTATGGCGCGGGCGTTAAGCGGGATGTCTGGCGGTCTCTGGGTCGGTGGTGATCGTGTGTGCAGCGTGAGGCGGCCTTGATGCATGGATGCTGGTCGGGTGGCGCTCTGGCGCACGCTCGGCATGGTCTGGGCGTGTCTTGTGCGCGTGGTCCAGGGCTTGGCAACGCTCGCGGCTGGGACAGGCAGTGGCGGTGGACGGTGGGCTGCCTCCCAGACATGCTAGCTAGGCTTGCTGCTGCTCTTAGCTTGCTGTCCACATTGGGGTCACATGGGGTTGCTCGGCTGTTCACCATTAATGGAAATGGCAAGCTCACAGGGGTGCTAGTGCTGGTCTAACCTTGCTATATGATCTACTGGATTGTGTGAGAGCTAACTAGGGAACAAGTTAGGCTCAAAACACTGCAAACTATAGTGTTTGTTGTTTTGTTTGATTTGTGTCTGCAACCTGTTTGATGAAATGGCCGCATGAAATCAAGTTTTGAATTTTGAAATGATTTTTGGTGGGTTTGCTAGATTGGTTCTGGTGAGTCTACAGATGCTTGGGTTTTTAAAATTGAGCTTGTTTGAGTGGGTTTTGAAAAAGTGGGATCTTCCCATATGAAGAAGATTCAATTTTGAATTGCCATTTAAACTATGCATTTGAAAGTTTCTGGATGATCACAAAGTGGGCCTTGATACTTTGTTATGAGTACATTCAAGGGGTGCAAAGATCCAGAAAAGTTTCTGTTAGGTTTTGAAAGTTTGAGACAGCCAAAGTAGGCATGGGAGTTAAATTGGTCAAAATGACCATTCACTTAATATATTTGTTTTGATTTACTTGTCTTTAGGAAAAGTGTGGGGAATGTTTTAGATGATGTTCTTTTCACCTAAGAAACATTTTACAAGCAATGGATCACACAAACAAGGTGGTTTTAAAGAATTTCAAAATTCATGCATACACATATACATGCATTCATGAATTGATTTAGAAAAGTTTTTGTTAACCCTAAACTTTAGGATTAGTGTTTTGTTGATCTAAGTTTGATATTTTTGGGATGTTACAAACCTTCCCCCCTTAAAAAAAATCTCATCCCGAGATTTGAAAAAGGACGAAAAGATTACCTAGGATTTGAAGAGATCTGGAAACTCCGTCCTGATGTGATCTTCGCGTTCCCAGGTAGCTTCCTCTTCTGTCTGGTTGCTCCACTGAATCTTGAGAAACTTGATGCTTCGGGTTCTGGTAGTTCGTGTTGGGCCACGCAGAGATAAAACAAAACTTTTCCTCTAACGTGGTGATCCCAAGACCTAGCTGAGGTAGAAGGCCACGAAGTTTACCACTAGACGCGCGGTTGCGGATTACTGATGAAGCGCGTCGATTGATGCGGCGATCCTCACGATCCGATCGTCACAGTGCGATGATCGGCACCTCTGTGGTATCCACGCATTACAGGAGGGCGCCGGCGGCGAAACTGCTAGGTTCGATACTGGCGGTACTCTTTGTGGAGCTAGGGTTTCCAACACATGGAATTACCTAACCGAACAACGATTAACCTTTACGGGTTATTGTGCTCCACTATATATAGGAGTGAACGTGGGCTCGCTTGCGACCCATCCACTAAAGCCCATATAAAACTAGTCACCGTGAGTCCAACTCATCGACTCGATCCTAATCTGGTTTAGGTCCAACCAGATTACAGATTCGGATCAATCCGAACTTGCTCCCCTCTTAAGTGTGTGACCCGCGAGCTCATGGTTACTTGGACACGATTAGAGTCCAACTCTCAATCGATCAATCGGCATCGGCTCCTAGCGAGCGTCTGGATTCCCAAGTACCAAAGAGTCATGACGACTTGCCTTTTCAATGCGACTTACGTCTGAGTCCCTTTTGCCTCACGATATACCTTGTCAGACTATAGGATAATATATGTCATCCCTTAAATAGTCCAACTCTCTTCTCGATCCGAGATAAGTGATTCACCGACTAACTCTTAGCGATCGCCTCGGTTAACACTTAACCGAGTCGCGCATGGCCATGCTTTCGAATCATATCTCACGAGAGGGCCGGAGAATATCTCTCCAGTGGAGGGCAAAATCCCATCTTGGTTATTCACATCACGCAGCTTGATTCTCGATCGACCCGAACCTGCCTTTATAAGCGCCCGATTCGGATCAGCGTTGTGTAACCTAAGTCGGTGATCCTCAACTCGGACTATGCAACAACCTCAGGTCTAAGGATTACATTGATTGAGATATACAAATGACAACTTAGTTCGTTGTACCTCAATATGGGTCAATCCGACTCGCTAAACTCTTTAGCCTAGTCTGTAAGTTGGAATAGCATCTCCATGCCCATGACAAGTGGAACCGAGTCATCAAGCCAACTTTCACATTGGTCTAAGTTGTGTGTCCAGACAACCTCAATGACCAAGGATATTTAGTACAAACAACATGAATGCATAGTTCCACAACTGAATCACATATTCAATGATACACATCGATGTTTATACAAGGACTACTTAATAACTTTATGAATACAATGGGAAATCTCATCATCCATGATTGCCTCTAGGGCATATTCCCAGATCTCCCACTTGCACTAGAGTCAATCTTCCGACATCACATGTCTAAGCATCTAATGCCCATGGCTCTCAGTGCGCCTCATGCTTGGTGGGTACGGCTTTGTCAACGGATCCAATATTTGCATCCGTGTGTACCTTGCATAACTTGATATCACCACGATCCACGACCGCAAATCGGGTGGTACCGCATGAGTATGTGCTTGTTCTTACGGTGTTGTCTAGGTTCCTTGGCTTGTGCAATAGCACCATTGTTGTCAATACACGTCCAACGGATTGGACGAGCCACGAACCACACCAAGATCCATGAGGAAATTCCTCATCCAAACAGCTTCCTTCTTTGCCTCCGAGGCGCAATATACTCAACCTCTGTTGTGAAGCAGCATACGCCTCTTGCTTGGAACTTTTCCAGCTCACAGCACCTCCGTTTATAATAAACACGTATCCGGATTGCGAACGAGAATCATCAGAGTCGGTGAGATAACTTGCATCCGTGTAACCCTTTACACTAAGTTCATCTTCACCACCATAAACCAAGAACATATCCTTAGTCCTTCTCAAGTACTTTAGGATATTTTTAGCCGCTGTCCAGTGGATCTCTCCAGGATCAGCCTGGTATCTACTCACAACACTTAGAGCATAGGAAACATCCGGCCTAGTACAAATCATGGCGTACATGATGGATCCAAGCTGAAGCATATGGAATCGCACTCATCCTACTTCTCATCGGTTGTCGAAGGACACCGAGTCTTGCTAAGTTTTACACCATGGGACATCGGTAAGAACCCTTCTTAGACGATTCCATGTTGAACTTTTCAAAACTTTGTCCAAATAAGTACTCGACTCAATCCAATGAGCCTCCTTGATCTATCTCTATAGATCCGGATTCCGAGGATGTATGTTGCCTCACCCAAGTCTTTCATTGAGAAACTCCTTTCCAATGAATCCTTGGTTTCTTGCAACATCTGGACATCATTTCCAATCAGTAATATGTCATCCACATATAAGATTAGAAAATTTACTTTGTTCCCACTAAACTTCTTGTACAAACAAGAATCATGATCACTCTTGATGAAGCCAAACGATTTGACTACCTCATCAAAGCGAATATTCCAACTCCGAGATGCTTGCTTCAACCCATAAATGGATTTCTGAAGTTTTCATACCTTGTCAGCATTAGCTGGATCGACAAAACCCTCGGGCTGTATCATATACACGTCCTCGGTTAAATTTCCGTTAAGGAAAGCCGTTTTGACATCCATCTGCCATATCTCATAGTCGAAATAGGCCTCTATAGCTAACATGATCCGAACTGATTTATGCATCGCTACGGGCGAGAAAGTCTCGTCGTAATCAACTCCTTGAACTTGTCGGAACCCCTTCGCGACAAGGCGTGCTTTATAGATTGAAACATTTCCATCCATATCAGTTTTCTTCTTAAAGACCCATTTGCACTCGACGGGTCTTGCACCGTCTGACAGATCAACCAAGTTCCAAACTTGATTTTCATCCATGGACTTTATCTCGGATCTCATGGCTCCAAGCCATGACTCGGAATCAGATCCCACCATCGCTTCCGAATAATTTGCCGGCTCATCACTGTCAATGTAACACATCACGAACACTTCGTAATCTTGCCGATCTTCGTAGTACAGTCTTCTTTGTCGGCTCATCTGCCACGATCGGCTCAACCTCCAAGGTTTTGCCGATTCGCTATTAGCCGATTCGCTATTAGCCGATTCCTCTCGAATTTCTTTGAGTTGCACCGTGCTCCACTTACTCCCCGACTGAGAAACTCTTTCTCAAGGAAGACACCGTTCCGAGCGACAAATACTTTGCCCTCTTCTCGGTTGTAGAAGTAGTAACCCAAGGTTTCCCTCAGATACCCCACGAAAATACACTTATCCGACTTGGCTGTAAGATTGTACGACTGGAGTCGCTTGACAAAAGCTTCACAACCCCAAATCTTAAGAAAAGACAAACTCGGCATTTTGCCTGTCCACATCTCATGCGGTGTCTTCTCTACCGATTTTGATGGTACTCTGTTTAGTGTGAACGCCGCTGTTTCTAGACAATAACCCCAAAATGATAAAGGCAGATCTGTTCGACTCATCATTGATCGTACCATGTCCAACAAGGTCCGATTCCGCCTTTCCGAAACACCATTCCTTTGTGGCGTTCCTGGCGGAGTAAGTTGAGGAACTATTCCACAACTTTTCAGATGGTCATCAAACTCATGGCTCATGTACTCGCCTCCTCGGTCGACCGAAGAAACTTTATTTTCTTGCCGAGTTGATTACGGCTTCATTCTGGAATTCTTTGAACTTTTCAAAGGCTTCCGACTTATGTTTCATCAAGTAGATATATCCATACCTACTCAAATCATCAGTGAAGGTAATGAAGTACTCATAACCACCCCTGGCTGTCGTGCTCATTGGTCCACATACATCACTATGTACTAGTCCCAACAAGTCGGACGCCCTTTCGCAACTCTTTGCAAAGGTGTCTTGGTCATTTTGCCGAGTAGGCAAGATTCGCATGTCTCGAATGACTCTAAGTCGAAGTTAGGAGTCCATCATCATGGAGCTTCTTCATGCGTTTCCAACTTATATGACCAAGCCGATTGCCAAAAGTAAGTCATATTCAGATCATTTGGTTTCAACCTTTTAACATTTATGTTATAAACCGACTCACCATCAAGATTCAAAATAAATAACCGTTACGAGCAGTGCAAAGCCGTGAAACATATCATTCAAATACAAAGAACAACCATTATTCTTGATATTCGACTCATAGCCTTGCCTCATCAAACATGAAGCGAAATAATGTTTCGATGAGCATTGGAACATAATAACAATTATTTAGTTCCATAATGAATCCGAAGGTAAATGAAGTTGCATCGTGCCGACTTCCAACGCAGCAACTCTTGCTTTGTTGCCGACTTAATATCAACCTCGCCTCTTGCTACGCTCCTAGTTCTTACCGGTCCTGCAGCGAGTTGCGAGATGTGAATCGATCCGTATCATATACCCAAGAACTATTAGGTGCATCGAAAGATATATGTCTATAACATTGCAAACAAGTGTACCTGAGTCGAAGTCATACCTCCACTCTTGGCTTTGTCGGACAAATACTTGCTGCAGTTCCTCTTCCAATGGCCATCCGCCTTGCGGTAGAAGCAAGTGGATCCGGTGAAGGAGATGGCTTAGTCCACGAGGCGCTTGGGACAGGGTCCGAGCCCGCTTTCCTCGACTTAGCCTTCTTCTTAGTCCAAGAAATCTTCTTGAACTTAGCCTTATTCGCACCATCAACACTTGGGGTGCCCTTCTTGAGATCCGCCTCTGCTTGAGCATCCCATGCAATTCGTGAGCTTCTTATCCATACCATGCATGTGGTAGTTCAAATGAACTGCCCATATGCACTAGGAAGAGACTTGAATTATATCCGTAGCGAACTCTTCGCTTATGGGGTAGCCAAGCCTTTCCAAAGACGCACGTAACCAACCATTTTGATCACATGCGGACTCGGTGGATCACCATCCTTAAGCTTGCAACTCAGCGAGCTTGAGAGACTTGATACCTCTCTCGGTCTTACTTTGAGCACGAACATACTTTTGAGGCTTTCGATCATATCGTAGGCCTCAACATGCTCGAACGCTTTTTGCAAGTCCGGTTCCATGTGAGCAAGCATAAGATGCTAATATCCGTGGACTCATCTTTAGCCCGACGGTAGGCATTGGTGGCTGACGATCGCATTCTCATTCGGCTCATCCGAAGTGGGTTGTCTAGGACATGGTCCTTCTTTTCTTGTTTGAGAACAATTCTCGATTTGATACCATTTGGTAAAATTAGTGTCGTTCAGTTTATCTTTCTCAAGAATGGTTCTCAATGCAAAACCGGATATCCGAGAGTGATCTACTTGGTGCCATGTTCTACAACGTAAAATATGCAAAACACTTAAGACATGTATTCATAAAAGAGCAAGCATATTAAATATTTTAATATTTTATGCTCCCACTAGAACCAACACCCCTCCGATGGTTGCTTAGTGATTCAGGATCCTAAATAAGCAAGTCGGCTAGTGAGCTTTAGCATCACCGCTAACCGCCAAGTGATCTAGATAGACAACTCCTTGTCAATCGCATCTCATGCGACTCCTGTTGGACGGGTGGCATCACATGCCCCGTCTCCCATCCGACTTTTCCCCGAGTCCCACAACCGTTGTGATAGACCCGTCTAGCTTACCGAGTGTTTCTACAGTAAGAGTCCGACTCGAACCCACCTAGTCGGAAAGAATTGGCAGCACCTCAATTTTATGAGCCCACTACCAAAATGTCTGACTTGTGATGGTGCAAACACTGCGGGAAAACAGACTAGACCTTCTTTGAGGGATTAAATTTTACCGACTATCTAATAGAGGTAAAACTGAGACATAACAATAACACAAAACAAAGCAATTATAATGTGAAATGGTATGGCTCTCTTCATGGCGATCTCCATCTCCACAAAGCACATGTCGACTCGTGCAAACTCTTGTCACTTGCCGTCTTACTCCATGTCGCCGACATGTACAACGCCTGCATGCCTTCCGGGTTCTCAAATAGCTACACTAGCTTAGTAAAGTAAATTACATAGAGAATCCGACACATGAGTCGTTATACAATAAAATGACACCTAGGCTCCGGATTGACAAAAAAACGTGATTCGCAGATCACGTATGGATTACACACATACATCACATGCACATGAACCATACCATTCACAACTTCCTGCAAAAACAAGTTATGCATAGATACAATATCTACCGGCGTTGTGAAACTCGCAACGACATCTAAGGCGCTACGACAGGACGAAGCCGGCGGTCCTGCAAAAACAAGTTATGAGGGGATCGAAGGCGGCGCCCCTCAGGTGCGGCAGCGACGATTCGGCGTAGATCTCATCTACGATCCGAACATGGATTCCGACCATCGTTCCGATTCGATCAAACTTTTTGATCTTCGATCACCGCTTCTGGATTTACGTGTCACTATCTACCCCGATGGCGGAAGCCGACCGGTAGGGGTATGTCGTTCCACGACCTCAGCAGTATGATCACGGAAATCGATCTACCATTCCCGAGTACTTGATCCAATCAACTTCATACAAAACCGATCTATCTCATAGATCGACCACCAAAACAGGACATAGATCTCATCTATAGCCTACCGCATATCACATATGCGAGATCTCGAGCCTAAAACCAGAAGCCATCGCTCGATACCCTTTGTTGGGCCGCAGAGATAAAACAAAACTTTTCCTCTAACGTGGTGATCCCAAGACCTAGATGAGGTAGAAGGCCACGAAGTTTACCACTAGACGCGGTTGCGGATTCTGCGATGAAGCGCGTCGATTGATGCGATCAGTCCTCACGATCCGATCGTCCTGGTGCTGATCGTCAAGCACCTCTGCTGGTATCCACACGCATAAGGAGGAGGCGCGAATCGCTAGGTTCGTTCACGGCTGGACTGCTTTGGAGCTAGGGTTTCCAACACATGGAATTACCTAACCGAACAACGATTAACCTTTCTGGGTTATTGTGCTCCACTATATATAGGGAGTGAACGTGGGCTCTGCTTGCGCGACCCATCCACTAAAGCCCATATAAAACTAGTCACCGTGAGTCCAACTCACTGACTCAGTCCTAATCTGGTTTAGGTCCAACCCAACCAGATTACAGATTCGGATCCAATCCGAACTTGCTCCCGCTCTTAAGTGTGTGACCCCGCAGGCTCATGGTTACTTGGACACGATTAGAGTCCAACTCTCAATCGATCAATCGGCATCGGCTCCTAGCAGAACGTACCGATTCCCAAGTACCAAAGAGTCATGACGACTTGCCTTTTCAATGCGACTTACGTCTGAGTCCCTTTTGCCTCACGATATACCTTGTCAGACTATAGGATAATATATGTCATCCCTTAAATAGTCCAACTCTCTTCTCGATCCGAGATAAGTGATTCACCCGACTAACTCTTAGCCGATCGCCTCGGTTAACACTTAACCGAGTCGCGCATGGCCATGCTTTCCGAATCATATCTCACGAGAGGGCCCAGAGAATATCTCTCCGGTGGAGGGCAAAATCCCATCTTGGTTATTCACATCACGCAGCTTGATTCTCGATCGACCCGAACCACCTTTATAAGCGCCGATTCACGGATCAGCGTTTGTAACCTAAGTCGGTGATCCTCAACTCGGACTATGCAACAACCTCAGTCTAAGGATTACATTGATTGAGATATACAAATGACAACTTAGTTCGTTGTACCTCAATATGGGTCAATCCGACTCGCTAAACTCTTTAGCCTAGTCTGTGTAAGTTGGAATAGCATCTCCATGCCCATGACAAGTGGAACCGAGTCATCAAGCCAACTTTCACATTGGTCTAAGTTGTGTGTCCAGCACAACCTCAATGACCAAGGATATTTAGTACAAACAACATGAATGCATAGTTCCACAACTGAATCACATATTCAATGATACACATCAGATGTTTATACAAGGACTACTTAATAACTTTATGAATACAATGGGAAATCTCATCATCCATGATTGCCTCTAGGGCATATTCCCAACAGTTCGAAAGGCTTCTTCCAATATACGGATGGGTACTTCGGGATAGGTCAGGTCATCATTGATCTCTATGGTCCTATGATCGATATTCTTGAACACTTCGGTCTTCTCGGGGACTACGAGACATTTGCGAAGTAACGAGATATGGAACACATTGTGCACTGCTGACATCTCTTCTGGTAGCTCGAGTTGATACGATACTTCTCCTCGACGGTTCAAAATTTTGAAAGGTCCGATATATCTGGGGGCTAACTTTCCTTTGAGTTGGAAACATTGCATTCCCTTCAATGGCGACACTTTCAGATAAACAAAATCTCCGATGCTGAAGGCGAGGTCTCGACGTCTCTTGTCGGCGTAACTATTTTGTCGGGATTGGGCTGTCTTGAGGTGCTCTCGAATCTTGTGAACCTTCTCTTCTGCTTCTCGTAGGATGTCGGGTCCGAAAATTTGACTCTCTCCTACTTCCGACCAGTTCAAAGGGGTGCGGAACTTCCTTCCATACATGAATTCAAATGGGGCCATTTGCAAACTGGCTTGGTAACTATTGTTGTAGGAAAATTCTGCAAACGTCATACAGTCTTCCCACTTGGATCCATATTCTAACACACATGCTCTAAGCATATCTTCGAGTATTTGGTTTACTCGCTCCGTTTGTCCATCGGTCTGAGGGTGATACGCGGTACTGAAATCTAGGCGGGTTCCTAAACCTTCCTGGACCTTCTTCCAGAATCTCGAGGTAAACTGAGTTCCTCGATCCGATACGATATTCTTGGGGACTCCGTGCAAACTAACGATCCTAGCGATGTACAACTCCGCTAGCTTCGAACTCTGATAGGTAGTTTTAACGGGCAAGAAATGGGCGACTTTGGACAATCTGTCCACTATGACCCAAATAGAGTCATTTCCCCTACTAGAAGTAGGTAGTCCAGTGATAAAGTCCATTCCTACAGAATCCCATTTCCGTTCCGGAATTTTCAAAGGTTGCAACAATCCAGCGGGTCTTTGGTGTCCTGCCTTGACTCGCTGACATATATCACACTTGGCGATATATCTGCTGATTTCTCTCTTCATCTTATGCCACCAAAATTGCTCTTTCAAATCTTGATACATCTTAGTTCCTCCGGGATGGATAGAATAAAGAGTATCATGAGCCTCCTTCAAGATAACTTCTTTTAACTCAGAATCTGCTGGTACACAAAGGCGTCCTTTGTACCACAAAACTCCTTCGTCCTCGGTGAATCCGGGTACTTTGCCTGTACCGATACGACGTTTAATTCCATCGATACTAGCATTTCCTTTCTGCGCCTCTTTAACCTGACTGATCAAAGTGGGATGAAGTTCTATGCTAGCCAAAAATCCTTCACTTACTAATTCTATTCGAAAATCTTCCATCTCTTTGTGCAAACTTGGTTGCTCCTTCATAATCATGGAGTTCAAGCGGCACGGCAATCTGCTAAGGGCATTGGCTACTACGTTGGCTTTTCCAGGGTGATAGTGAATGTCCAGGTCGTAATCCTTGATTAGCTCAATCCATCTTCTCTGCCTCATATTCAGCTCCTTCTGAGTGAATATGTACTTTAGGCTCTTGTGATCCGAATAAATCTCACAACGGTTTCCCATAAGGTAATGTCTCCATGTCTTGAGGCTAGAACTACGGTGCGAGCTCGAGGTCATGGGTTGGATAATTTTGTTCATGTTGCTTCAATTGTCGCGATAGATAGGATATAACTTTGCCTTCTTGCATTAGCACACATCCGAGACCAATCTTGGATGCGTCACAATACACATCGAAGGGCTTCGTGATATCCGGCATGGTCAAGATTGGGGCGGAAATCAATCTCCTTTTGAGTTCTTGAAAACTCGCTTCACACTTGTCTGTCCATTCAAACTTCTTGTCCTTCTTCAGCAATTGGGTCATGGGTCGGGCGATACTAGAGAATCCTTCTACGAATTTGCGGTAATATCCCGCTAATCCGAGAAAAGCACGAACTTGGGTTTGAGTGGTTGGGGCTTGCCAATCTTCTACATCTTTCACTTTGGCAGGGTCAACGGCAATTCCTCCGGCTGATACAATGTGACCGAGAAATCCTACTTCCTGTAACCAGAATTCACACTTGCTAAATTTTGCATACAGCTGATGCTCTCTAAGGGTTCCAAGAATGGTCCTTAGGTGTAGCTCATGTTCTTCTTCCGATTTGGAATAAATCAGAATGTCATCGATGAAAACAACGACAAACTTATCCAGGAAGTCCATAAAAATCATATTCATGAGGTTCATGAAATAAGCAGGGGCATTGGTTAATCCAAAAGACATGACTGTATACTCATACAATCCATATCTGGTGGTAAAGGCAGTCTTTGGAATATCCTCTTCACGAATTTTGAGTTGATGATAGCCAGTTCTAAGATCAATCTTAGAAAACACCTGGTCACCGGTCAACTGATCAAACAAATCCTCTATCTTGGGCAAGGGGTACTTGTAGGGTTCGCAGCATAGAAAACAAAAATTTTCCTACGATGTGAACTATATACCAAGATCTATATACTAGATACAAACAACGGGCGGATGTATATCCGTAGAGAACATACCCTTGAAGACCGACAAAGCTTAACGAGTTCAACTCGTGGTTGATGTAGACGATCTCTTGTCGATCTCAAGATCGAGAGGAAGTCCTAAGCGCCGCAAATCAGCGCATCCGTGCTCGCACACACGTTCGAGGCACGAGCAACCTCCGCCTCCTCGCTCCAGCGATGCAGCGGAAGCACAACTCTTTCTTGCCGAATAGCCACGGGAACATGTATCTCGCTACTCGAGACCATGGGGATAAATTCTAGAGGGGAGAGATCCTTCACGAGGAGGTGTGAGAGACAAGTGAGGAGGGGGGCTCCTTTTATAGGAGGAGGGGGGGGAACCCCAAGGGGGTGGCCGGCGCATGGGGCTTCCCCCTTGCCCTCCCCTCTTCATGTGGGTGGACACTCCACTCACAAAACTCCTCTAAATTCCCTCCACTCAAAAGTCCACTCAAAATTCCCATTAAATTTCCACCAAATTTAATGCAAACTCTCATTAAATAAAACTCTTTTATTTTATTCAGAATTTTGTCAATTACTTTAATGACAAACATTCACAAATAACCCCTTGCTAGAATTCTATTTCACATGCATAACCACTTTATGCAATTTCACCCGAAAACTTGTTTCGGTATCTAGTGAAATAAATTCCTGCGCTTGTTCATTCTTTCGGCATGAAACATTTGCTCCAATTGGATGTCGGTGTCTCTTAAGTGTGTCACCCTACGGTTCGTGAATAATGCGGACATGATCGAGACCCCTCTCGGATCAATAATCAGAAGCGGGATCTGGAGACCCATACTGACTCCCACACATTCAAGGATGACTTTCTTGTGATCGTCGGAACCTTTTACGCTAGTATCTTAATCCCTTTGTTTCACGATATATTACATGTCCGAGATTCGATCATCGGTATCTCCATACCTAGTTTGATCTCGTTACCGACATGCACTCTTTTCTCGTTCCTGTGATATAACATTCTAGTGATCAAATCACTTGCTTGCAAGCTAATCAATGTGATATCACCGAGAGGGCCCAGAGTATATCTATCCGTCATCGGGATGAACAAATTCCACTCTCGATCTATGAGCCTCAACATAACACTTTATTAGTTCTGAATCCATCTTTATAATCACCCTGTTACGGTGTGACGTTTGATGTTATCAAGAAACTCTTCTGGTGTTAGTGATTGACATGATCTCATGGTCTAAGGATTAGGATCACTTCGTAAGTTGTTATAGCAATATAAACTCAATGACTTTGATCGTAATGCTATACTTCGGATGAATGTTCATCACATCATTACACTAATGTTGTGATCCCGTTATTAACAACATCCAATGTCCATGATCAGGAAACCTTGATCATCTTGTTAATCAACGAGCTAGTTTATCAGAGAGGCATAACTAGGAACTTTATGTTTGTTTATTAAACACACATGTATTAACGTTTCCGTATTAATACAATTATAGCATGCAAAATAAACATTTATCATATACTTGGAATACACATAATAAACACTTTATTATTGCCTCTCAGGGCATATTCCCTTCAGTCTCCCACTTGCACTAGAGACAATAATCTAGTTACATAGTGATAAATCTAACACCCATTGAGTTCTGGTGTTGATCATGTTTTGCTCTAGGGAGAGTTTTAGTCAACGGATCTACTACATTGAGATCCGTATGTACTTTACAAATCTTTATATCTCCATCCTTGACATGCTCGCGGATGGAGTGAAACCGGCCTTAATATGCTTGGAATGCTTGTGAGACCTTGGCTCTTTGGCATTGGCAATGGCACCATTGTTGTCACAATAGATCACCATTGGGTCCAATGCGTTTGCCACAACTCCTAGTTCGGATATGAACTCCTTCATCCAAACTGCTTCCTGAGCCGCTTCCGAAGCAGCAACATATTCGGCCTCCGTTGTTGATCCCGCTACCACAGGTTGTTTGGAGCTCCTCCAACTAACCGCTCCGCCATTCATGAGAAATACGTATCCGGATTGAGACTTAGAGTCATCCGGATCGGTGTCAAAGCTAGCGTCGACATAACACTTAGCGACGAGCTCTTCTTCACCTCCGTATACAAGAAACATATCCTTAGTTCTTCGTAAGTACTTAAGGATATTCTTGACCGCTATCCAGTGTTCCGAACCTGGATCCGATTGGTACCTACTAGTCAAACTAATAGCGTGTGCCACATCCGGTCTTGTACATAGCATGGCGTACATTATAGAGCCTATGGCTGAAGCATATGGGACTTTGTCCATTATCTCTCTTTCTTCCGTGAAGCGGACTTTGAGTCTTACTCAATGTCTTGCCTTGCAACATAGGTAAGACCCCTTCTTACTTCCGTCCATTTTAAACTTCTTTAAAATCTTATCAAGGTATGTACTTTGCGATAGCCCTATTAGGCGCCTAGATCTATCTCTATAGATCTTTATGCCTAATATGTATGACGCTTCATCTAGGTCCTTCATTGAAAATTTCGTTTAGATAACTTTTAACATTGTTTAAAGTTCTATATCATTCCGATCAATAATATGTCATCTACATATAATATCAGAAATGCCACATTGCTCCCACTCACTTTCTTGTAAATACAAGCTTCTCCATAAGTTTGGACAAATCCAAACTCTTTGATCACCTCATCAAAGCGGAGATTCCAACTTCATGATGCTTGCTTCAATCCATAGATGGATCGCTGAAGCTTGCACACCTTGTTAGCATCCTTAGGATCGACAAAACCCTTTGGTTGTATCATATACAACTCTTCTTCAATATTACCATTGAGAAAGCGGTTTTGACATCCATCGCCATATTTCATAATCGAAATATGCAGCAATTGCTAACATAATCCTAACTGACTTTAGCATCGCTACGGAGAGAAAGTCTCATCGTAGTCAACTCCTTGAATTTGTCGAAACCCTTTGCGACAAGTCAAGCTTTATAGATGGTCACATTACCATCGGATCAGTTTTCTTTTGAAAATCCATTTGTTCTCCACGGCCTTTCGGTCGTGAGGTAATTCCACCAAGTTCCAAACTTGATTTTCATACATGGATTCCATCTCGGATTTCATGGCTTCTAACCATTTGTTGGAATCCGGGCTCATCATCGCTTCTTCATACGTCGCAGGGTCATTATTTTCATCAACCATGAAATTCATGACAGGATTTCCGTACAGCTCGGGAGCTGCACGCGTCCTGTTTGACCTGCGAGGTTCGATAGTTCTCTCTTTGAGTTTCATGATCATTATCATTAGTTCCCTCTTCAACGGTGGAGCCAACTCCGGAACAACTTCCTGCGCTACTCGCCATACTTTGAAGAGAAGGTTCCACAACCTCTTGAGTTCTCCCTTCCGACTACTCACACCTTTCGCGAGAAACTCTTTCTCTAGAAAGGATCCATTCTTGACAACAAAAACCTTGCCCTCGGATCTGTGATAGAAGGAATACCCAATAGTTTCTTTAGGGTATCCTATGAAGACGCATTTTTCCGCTTTGGGTTCGAGTTTATCCGGTTGAAGTTTCTTCACATAAACATCGCATCCCCAAACTTTAAGAAATGACAGCTTAGGTTTGTTTCCAAACCACAATTCATACGGTGTCTTTTCAACGGATTTAGATGGTGCCCGATTTAAAGTGAATGCAGCAGTTTCTAGTGCATAACCCCAAAATGACAATGGCAAGTCCGTCAGAGACATCATAGATCGAACCATATCTAATAAAGTACGATTACGACGTTCCGACACACCATTTCGCTGTGGTGTTCCGGCAGGTGTGAGTTGTGAAACAATTCCACACTCTTTCATGTGAGTGCTAAACTCGTAACTCAGATACTCACCTCCACGGTCGGACCGTAGAAATTTGATCTTTCTATTACGATGATTTTCCACTTCATTCTGAAATTCCTTGAACTTTTCAAAGGTTTCAGACTTGTGTTTCATCAAGTAGATATAACCGTATCTACTCAAATCATCCGTGAAAGTAACAAAATAACGATATCCACCTCGCGCCGACACACTCATTGGACCACATACATCAGAATGTATGATTTCCAATAAATCTGTCGCCCGTTCTGATGGGGGAATACCAATCGGGGTATACCCACGAAGCGGATTCGCCAGCCGGATCGAGCCGACTGAAGCCAAGCCCAGAGCGGGTCGACTCGCCCAATACGGCGATCGCGTGTGACCTGGACAAGCGGCGCCGACTGGAGGCCCAAGACGGCGACCCCAATACAAAGCCCATTAGTGCACTTGTAAACCCTAGGTGGCTGCATATATAAAGCCACCAGGGGCACCCCCACGGGGCATCCTCTCTCATATTAGATTAGATCTAGTCTCTTCCACCGCCTCCGGCGGCTCCATTGTAAACCAATCTATGATCATATACTGGATTGATAGCAGGACGTAGCGATCCTCCACCGAGGGGACGTGAACCTGGGTACATCGTGTGCCAATCTCGCTCCCGGATTCTCCTACGTCGCCTTGCTCCCTCTACGTAAGCTACCCCCAGTAGCATCTGCCGTGTAATACCACGACAGTTGGCGCCCACCGTGGGGCAAGCGGTGCTTGGAGGGTGATAATCCGGGCGAGATCCCTCACCGCCAGGTCGCATCAAGCTGGTTCTATCCGATCGCCTTCCGACGCGGCGTGCTGATGAAACTCGTCATGCGTACATGCCCAATCGGTTGCGTATAGCAGCAGCTAAGTTTTCTTATTTAATCCCTTCGCTCTCTCTCGTTGATTATTTAGCAAAGCCTCCTGTTTAATTCTAATCTAATCCTTGGGTAAACGATCGTGTTTGGCTATATGAGCGAATTGAATTCCTCACAGCTCAAGGGAGAAGAGCTGTCACGATCACTTCTCAGGCATACACCGATCAATGCATCGAGTCCAATGAAAAGAAGCATGTCTGGGCATGTCTGGTCAAGAGTTGTTAGGTCCATCAAATCATGAAGCCACCACGTGACCTTGTCCCTCAATTGATCGGTTTTTTTCAACCCATCATAATGATTTCTCTCTTTTAGATCAATACAAATCTATCGATATATCTCTCATTTATTCTATTCAAATTTAATCCTCCACACACATGTACGTTTATTTGTATGCATGTTCAATCTGGAGTAATCATGGTTCCAAGATGAGATTGGAGGAAGGCGTATTGATCTTCGAAGGATACAATGCTAGAGCAAAACTCCAAGTGGCAGACGATTGAAATCCGACCGATACAATCCTGCTCCCCTCAATTTTACTAAAGTTATTATATTCTATCATGTCTACTGATCATCTTGTCTTTGTGAATATTCGGAAAACTGAGTCGTAATCCGCCGCGTCGACATCGCCATAGCGCGACCTCCGTCCGCCGCGTAGACCCAGTGTCCGCCGCGTCAACATCGCCATAGCGCGACCTCCGTCCGCCGCGTAGACCCAGTGTCCGCCGCGTCGACATCTCCATAGCGCGACCTCCGTCCGCCGCGTAGACCCAGTGTCCGCCGCGTCGACTTCGCCATAGCGCGACCTCCGTCCGCCGGTAGACCCAGTGTCCGCCGCGTCGACTTCGCCATAGCGCGACCATACGTCTACCGTACGACCCCATCCGCTACATCAAATGCGTACGCCGTGCCTACTAAGGGACCTTTATCGTCCGAGTCGCCAGAGAGGGTTGCATGCCACGCTGCATGAACTCACCACTGGGTGTCTCTTCCCCCCGGGAAAAATCTATTCGCCTTTGTCAACCTTTGAAAGAGCGACTCGCATGGCCAAGTAGTGCGGACGAGGACTCGCAAACCGAGCCTCGGATCGTCCACGAAAAACGCTAACCGAGAGCCATCATTGGAGTCGCCTTGCTCGACTGGCCTTCCGGGCCAAGACAAATGGTAGTGCTACACAAACAGCACCATGTCCTCCTCAACCTTAGACAGTGCGACTCGCACGGCTAAGTCATGCGACGAGGACTGCAAACCGAGCCTCGGATCGTCAGAAGAACGCCAAGCCGAGAGCCATCTTTGGAGTCGCCATGCGGCCCCGGCCAAGACGAGACTTCGCTAACGAAACAGCGCAATCAACATCATCGGGACTCTCCCTCGGAGTCAATCATCACGGACTCGCCACGCTCCGGGACTCTCCCCTCGCGGACTCGCAATCATCGCGGACTCGCCACGCTCCGGGACTCTCCCCTCGCGGACTCGCAATCATCGCGGACTCGCCACGCTCCGGGACTCTCCCCTCGCGGACTCGCAATCATCGCGGACTCGCAATCATCGCGGACTCGCCACGCTCCGGGACTCTCCCCTCGCGGAGTCGCAATCATCGCGGACTCGCCACGCTTGGGGACTCGGTGTGCTACAGACAGCGCCACTCGCCGGTCTCCCAACCTCGCCACTCGGTGCGCTCGGGAACTCGGCACTCTCCGGGCGCTCGACCTCGTCACTCGCCGCGCTCGGGGACTCCACACTCGCCGGTCTCCCAACCTCGCCACTCGGCACGCTCGGGAACTCGGCACTCTCCGGGCGCTCGACCTCGTCACTCGCCGCGCTCGGGGACTCCACGCTCGCCGGTCGCTCGGCCTCGCCGCTCGCCGCGCTCGGGGATTCGGCGCTCGTCGGTCGCTCGGCCTCGTCACTCGCCGCGCTCGGGGACTCGGCACTCACCGGTCGCTAGACCTCGCCACTCGCCACGCTCGGGGACTCGTCACTCTCCGCGCTCGAGGACTTGGCGCCCGTCGGTCGCTCGGCCTCGACGCCTGTCGGTCACTCGACCTCGCCACACGCCGTGATCGGGCACGCTATAGATAGCGTCGCTCGCCGGTTGCTCGACCTCGCGTACTCAACACGCTCGCCGGTCGCCCGACCTCGCCATTCGCCGCGCTCGGAAGCAACCACTAATATTTTCAAAATATGCATCTCTAAAGAGCCTCAAGTCGCCTCTACAAGCCAACTCGAGCCTCGGGGACTACTCCTAGGCATGCAGTGTGTATGCGTGGTTCCACGACCGCGGCTCGCCCTCGTCGACTCGCCATCGTGCACTCGCCCTCGCGTACTCAACACGCTCGGGACTCGCCATCGTGCACTCGCCCTCGCGTACTCAACACGCTCGGGACTCGCCATCGTGCACTCGCCCTCGCGTACTCAACACGCTCGGGAACTATCCACCGCGGATTCGCCCTCGCGTACTCAACGCGCTCGGGGACTCGCCACCACGGACTCGCCCTCGCGTGCTCAACGCGCTCGGGGCCTCGGCGTGCTACAGACAGCGCCACTCGCCGGTCGCTTGACCTCGCCACTCGCCACGCTCGGGGACTCGGAACGCTCCATGTTCGGGGACTCGCTGTAACTAGCGGCTTCACTGACACCTCGTCTTCGCCAATCGCCATTACCGGTAGCTCACGCCTCCGCTCCGCTTCACGTTCTTTTCTTTATTCAGAGCTCGTCCGATTCGCCGACCCATCGTCAAGACTCTGCGCCTGCCTCAAGCCCACGTCGAATCGACAACGCGCTCGGGGACTACTGATGGGGGAATACCAATCGGGGTATACCCACGAAGCGGATTCGCCAGCCGGATCGAGCCGACTGAAGCCAAGCCCAGAGCGGGTCGACTCGCCCAATACGGCGACTGGCGCACGTGTGACCTGGACAAGCGGCGCCGACTGGAGGCCCAAGACGGCGACCCCAATACAAAGCCCATTAGTGCACTTGTAAACCCTAGGTGGCTGCATATATAAAGCCACCAGGGGCACCCCCACGGGGCATCCTCTCTCATATTAGATTAGATCTAGTCTCTTCCACCGCCTCCGGCGGCTCCATTGTAAACCAATCTATGATCATATACTGGATTGATAGCAGGACGTAGCGATCCTCCACCGAGGGGACGTGAACCTGGGTACATCGTGTGCCAATCTCGCTCCCGGATTCTCCTACGTCGCCTTGCTCCCTCTACGTCAGCTACCCCCAGTAGCATCTGCCGTGTAATACCACGACACGTTCCATTGAACCGGAAAACGGCGTTCTAGTCATCTTGCCCATAAGGCATGGCTCACATGTATCAAATGATTCATAATCAAGTGATTCCAAAAGTCCATCCGAATTGAGCTTCTTCATGCGTTTAATGCCAATATGACCTAAACGGCAGTGCCACATATATGCGGATATATCATCATTAAGTTTAATCCTTTTAGCATCAACATTATGAATATGTGTAACATTATCATTGAGATCTAACAGAAATAAACCATTCATCATCGGTGCATGACCATAAAAGATTTCATTCATATAAATGGAACAACCATTGTTCTCAGATTTAAATGAATAACCACTTCGCATCAAACATGATCCAGATACAATGTTCATGCTCAGTGCAGGCACCAGATAATATTTATTCAAGTTTATAACTAATCGCGACGGTAAGTGGAGAGGCAGCGTTCGGGCGATTACATCAACGTTGATCCATTGCCGACACGCATCTTGACCTCACCCTTGCTAGCGGTCGCTTGTTCCGCCCACGATTCGAGTTACAAATATTAGCAACGAACCGTATCAAATACCCGGTGCTACTGCGAGTACTAGTCAAGTACACATCAATAACATGTATATCATATATACCTTTGTTTGCCTTGCCGGCCTTCTTATGCGCGATACTTGGGCGATTGCTTCGATGGCGATCCCTTACAATAGTAGCACTCGAATCGACTTAGGTCCAACTCGGGTTTCTTTTCAAGTGCAACATGCTTGCCGCCTTACTTCCTTCCGTTTTCCTTCTTGTCTTTCTTGAAACCAGTGTTCCTATTGATCATCAACACTTGATGTTCCTTTTGATCTCCACTTACCAGTTTTAAGCATTGTGAGCTCGGGAGACTTCTTCATGCCTTGCATATTATAGTTCATCACGAAGCTCTTATAGCTAGGTGGCGGAGGCTGAGAACACGATGGATGCCTAAGTCAATGGGAATCGTTATTCCCAAGGATACAAGCTTATCGGCGTAATCGACATCTTGAGTACATGCTCACTAACGAATGTGCTCATCCATCATGCAGCTAAAGAACTTTTACAAGCATTGTAGCTCTCTACAGCAGCAGCATGTGTGTCGAAAATCATTTTCAACTCACCCATTGTATCAAATGCATTGCCGTTTGAAACGCTTTGAAGTTCGGCTCTAGCCCATATAATATGCCGCAATGAACTAAGTTGTGGTCCTCTGACGAGTCGATAGACATTCTTCTCCTCGTCGGGGCATCATCAAAAGGTGGGGGCCTTGTCGTGGAATGGCCACGGATCACTGTCAGCGTGATAGTAGAACGAGGGCAAGGCGGCCAGCCATCTGCAGGTGATATGAGGCGAGACATAGGGCTTTGCCAGTTCGGCCCCGAGGGTAAAGACCTACTCACTAGATTGTATTATGGATGTGTTTAATGGGCGAACTTCGGCGACTAGGCGGCGAGTTGCTTGGGTGTATGAGGGAACGTGTCTCTACTCACCCTATAGGGAGGTTTATATAGGCTCACCTCCCTAGGGTTTACATATCTCAACCGATTCGATTCTGACTTGATGTCGTTTAACCTAGACCGACTGGGCCTATCTACTCGCCTGGGCCTTCAACTTCCAGTCACCTGATATCTTACTGGGCTTTGATCCACTCGCCGTTCTGCAGGCCCACTCGCCAGCCCTTGGGCCAGTCGGAAAACGTCCCGCTGAGTATACCCCAATTGGTATTCCCCCATCAGTAGTCCCCGAGCGCGTTGTTGATTCGACGCGGGCTTGAGGCAGGGCGCGGAGAGTCTTGACGATGGGTCGTGGTGAATCGGCAACGAGCTCCTGAATAGAGAAAAGAACCGTGAAGCGGGAGGCGGTCGGCGTGAGCCAGTCGGTTATGGCCAGTTGGCGAAAGACGCAGGGCGTCGGTGAAGCTGCCCGTTGCGGCGAGTCCTCGAACGTGGAGCCTGCCGAGTCCCCGAGCGCGGCGAGTGGCGAGGTCGAGCGACAGCGAAGTCGCGGCGTGTGGCGTCTGTGGCGAGTCGCGATGACAAGTCCCGGCGTGTGGCGTGCGAGGGCGAGTCACGATGGCGAGTCCGGGCGTGTTACGGAGGACGAGTCCGTGGTGGCGAATCCACAGCGTGTTGAGTACTGGGCGAGTCGCGGCGAGTCCCAGTCCCCAACGCGTTAGTACGCGAGAGTGTCCGGCGGCGAGTCTCGAGCATGTTAAGTATGCGAGGGCGAGTGTCCGCGGCGAGTCCCGGCGTGTTACGAGGGCGAGTCGCGGTGGCAAGTCGACGAGGCGAGCCACGGTCGTGGAACCACGCAGACACGCAGCATGCCTAGGAGTAGTCCCGAGGCTCGAGTTGGCTTGTAGAGGCGACTTGAGGCTCTTTAAATATGCATATTCTCAAAATAGTAGTGGCTGCCGCGAGCACGACGAGTGGCGAGGTCGGCGACCGGGCGACGAGTCCCGAGCGGCGGTGGCGAGGTCGGCGACGGCGGCGCCGAGTCCCAGCGGCGAGTGGCGGTCGGCGACCGGCGGCGCCTAGTCCTCGAGCGCAGCGAGTGGCGAATCGGCGACCGGCGCCGAGTCCCAGAAGGCGAGTGGCGGTCGGCGACCGACGGCGCCTAGTCCTCGAGGCGAGTGGCGAGGTCGAGCGACGGCGGCGCCGAGTCCCCGGCGTGGCGGTCGGCGACCAGGCGCCGAGTCTCCGAAACCGACGAGTGGCGAGGTCGACCAGCGGGCGCCGAGTCCCCGGCGAGTGGCGGTCGGCGACCGCGGCGCCGAGTCCCAGCGAGTGGCGAGGTCGGCGACCGTGGCGCCGAGTCCCGAGCGCTGGCGAGGTCGGCGACCGGCGGTCGCCGAGTCCCCGAGCGCGACGAGTGACGGGAAAGACATCGTTTTGCTGAGAAGGAGAAAGATACAATTGCATTAAGGTGTACTTGCATAATATATTGAACAATTATAAGGCGTGCGTAATTTTGTTATATGGGTCGATGGGAAGTATGTAAGGCTTATGAGTGAATTTCCATGAGTAGGCAGACCTCCAGCATCAACGCTTGCGGGTAATGTGGTCGTGATGCTGCATCGTTAAACCCGGAGACAAGGTTGGCCTTTTGGTACCCAGCCTCACTACTTCGACGGACGCGAATAAACAACAGACAAAACTGAAACCGATCCCAAGTATAATTTTGGTTCCCGAAAAGGGTCAAATACGACTGCATGGTCGGCTTTGACGAATAAATGAAAATGCATATATGTTTTAGACTCACGCTATGTACGAGTGTAGAAAAAACTTAGCTGTTAGTATGAAGAGTACGTTACGTTGAGTCCCCGAGCGTGGCGAGCCCGCGCCAGCGAGTCCGCAAGGGCGAGATCGCGATAGCGAGGCCGCGATGGCGTGGTCGCGGCGGGCGAGTCGCGGATCGTGGCGTGTCCACAACTGTCCGGTGTGGTGTCTAATCAGAAAGAGTCAAAACAATTCACATTGTCACGATCGATCAAACCTCCGTGCGGCAGATGCACGGAGAGCACTCAGCGAGCAACTGCAGCTGACGAGTTCTATCGTGCATGCTCCGAGGTAAATTATTCAAGCGATCGTATATGTCAACATCACACGGTGAGGTGCATCAGGTACAAATAAAATAATCAAGTGGCAAAGTGATAAATGAGAAAATAAAATAAGAGATTGAATAAAAAATTCGGTAGCTATTGCAGCCGATCGGTTCGTATCCTTCACTTGGTTTTTCTTTTCATGGAGCTGATCCGTTGAATCTTGAAACTTGATCGTACTAATCTGACATGCAGAGTAATTAATGATAGAAATAAGATCGGATAGAAAACTCAGCTTGGCAGCCAGATGAATCGATCTTGTTTATTTAGACAGCCTTTGGCACACGCGCTTGATTGCCATGGGCCAGTCGCGTGAAGAATCGGTCGCAGCGGAGTTTGTCGATGGAGATCGGTCTGACTAGATGTGATCTAGTCGTCAATCGTTGATGGTGAGAGGTCCCGCCCGGATTATCACCCTCCAAGCACCGCTAGCCCCACGGTGGGCGCCACTGTCGTGGGAATGGCCACGGCAGATGCTGCAATCAGCAGCGAGTAGTAGAACGAGGGGCAAGGGCGGCCAGCCATCTGCGGTGCGATATGAGGGCAGAGACACAGGGCTTTGCCCAGGTTCGGCCCCCCGGAGGGTAAAGACCTACTCCTGCTAGATTGTATTATGGATGTGTTTACAATGGGCGAACTCGGCGACTAGGTGGCGAGTTGCTTGGGTGTATGAGGGAACGTGTCTCTACTCACCCTATAGGGAGGTTTATATAGGCTCACCTCCCCTAGGGTTTACATATCTCAACCGATTTGGTTACAGCTTCGGTAATCGTTTAACCTAGACCGACTGGGCCTATCTACTCGCCTGGGCCTTCAACTTCCAGTCACCTGATATCTTACTGGGCTTTGATCCACTCGTCGTTCTGCAGGCCCACTCGCCAGCCCTTGGGCCAGTCGGAAAACGTCCCGCTGAGTATACCCCAATTGGTATTCCCCCATCAGGCCTAACGGCGCTTCTAGCACATATTGCTTTTGTGCAGAAGAGAGGAGAATCCTAAAATTCATGGCCCATTCAGTAAAGTTGCTACCGTTCGTTGCTAGTTTCTCTTTCTCCATGAACACATTGAAATTAAAAGCAGGTGGTGCCATCTACAACAGAATTTGTAAAGTTTAGACTAAGTGTATGATATATCGAGTTCAACTAATCTATATTATGAATGAACTCCCACTCAAAAGCGACATCCCTCGTTCCCTTTTGGTGATTACATGAACCAAATCCACTACACCAAGTCCGATCATCACGTGAGTCGGTATAGCTTCAAAGGCGAGCATCAAATGGGCATCATATCAACTATATGACTCATGCTTAACCTTTCTACGTGTTCCGAGGCCATGTCATACATGCTAGGCTCGCCAAGTTAGAACCTTAGTATTTGCGTGTAATCTGTTTTACACCGAAATATGGTCGTGGATCCAAGAACACCCGATCATCACGTGATGTCTTGGAGCGGCGAAAACATAATCGGTGCATACTAAAGGAAGAACACATTCTTATCTTGATATTTAAATGAGGGATCATCTTATTATGCTAACAAAGCGCTAAACAAGCAATATAAGATGCAACCAAACATCATATGTTTATTAGTGAAATTATATGGTTCCCGGATGATCTCTATCATGTGCATCGTGGTATGATCACTATCATACCTATATGTGTAAATCCAAGGTCTATGGATTTTACGCTATGTGTGTTAGAGTATCATCTCATACTTCTACTTACAACACTACCATATCATAACACTAGCCCAAAGAACAATCTAAACTAGACGCCTCTAATTTATCCATTGCAAGTTTTACGTGGCTTAGGGCTTTCGAGATAGAACCGTTCTTACCTACGAACATAAACCAACGAGGATAATCAAATTGTTGACAACTCGCTTTCAAAATAGATATTGACTATAGTAGGAGAGACACCCGCTAGCCACTTATGCAAACTAGTTGCATGTCAAGCGTGAACAGGTCTCATGTGCGAGGACATGTAAAGTTTGTCCGGGCTTCATCCCACTTTGCCACCAATATCCAAAATCACAACAAAGGAGCAACAACATGATCATCATCGCCACATACTCATATGTGTACTACCCGTGTATAGTATCTACGCGCATCCGGATCTCGATACCCTTTGTAGGGTTCGCAGATAGAAAACAAAAATTTTCCTACGATGTGAACTATATACCAAGATCTATATACTAGATACAAACAACGGCGGATGTATATCCGTAGAGAACATACCCTTGAAGACCGACAAAGCTTAACGAGTTCAACTCGTGGTTGATGTAGACGATCTCTTGCCGATCTCAAGATCGAGAGGAAGTCCTAGCGCATAGGCTAAGCCGCCGTGCTTGCTCGCACACACGCGCGAGCTCGAGCACGAGCAACCTCCGCCTCCTCGCTCCAGCGATGCAGCGGAAGCACAACTCTTTCTTGCCGAATAGCCACGGGAACATGTATCTCGCTAGTCCGAGACCATGGGGATAAATTCTAGGGGAGAGAGATCCTTCACGAGGAGGTGTGAGAGACAAGTGAGGAGGAGGGCTCCTTTTATAGGAGGAGGGGGAACCCCAAGGGGTGGCAGGCGCATGGGGGCTGCCCTTGCCCTCCTCTTCATGTGGGTGGACACTCCACTCACAAAACTCCTCTAAATTCCTCCACTCAAAAGTCCACTCAAAATTCCATTAAATTTCCACCAAATTTAATGCAAACTCTCATTAAATAAAACTCTTTTATTTTATTCAGAATTTTGTCAATTACTTTAATGACAAACATTCACAATAACCCTTGCTAGAATTCTATTTCACATGCATAACCACTTTATGCAATTTCACCAAAACCTGCTTTCGTATCTAGTGAAATAAATTCTCGCTTGTTCATTCTTTCGCATGAAACATTTGCTCCAATTGGATGTCGGTGTCTCTTAAGTGTGTCACCCTACGGTTCGTGAATAATGCGGACATGATCGAGACCCCTCTCGGATCAATAATCGAAGCGGGATCCGAGACCCATACTAACTCCCACACATTCAACGATGACTTTCTTGTGATCGTCAACCTTTACGCTAGTATCTTAATCCCTTTGTTTCACGATATATTACATGTCCGAGATTCGATCATCGGTATCTCCATACCTAGTTTGATCTCATTACCGACATGCACTCTTTTCGCTCCTCGTGATATAACATTCTAGTGATCAAATCACTTGCTTGCAAGCTAATCAATGTGATATCACCGAGAGGGCCCAGAGTATATCTATCCGCCATCGGTATGAACAAATTCCACTCTCGATCTATGAGCCTCAACATAACACTTTATTAGTTCTGAATCCATCTTTATAATCACCCTGTTACGGTGTGACGTTTGATGTTATCAAGAAACTCTTTCGGTGTTAGTGATTGACATGATCTCATGGTCTAAGGATTAGGATCACTTCGTAAGTTGTTATAGCAATATAAACTCAATGACTTTGATCGTAATGCTATACTTCGGATGAATGTTCATCACATCATTACACTAATGTTGTGATCCCGTTATTAACAACATCCAATGTCCATGATCAGGAAACCTTGATCATCTTGTTAATCAACGAGCTAGTTTATCAGAGAGGCATAACTAGGAAATTTCTGTTTGTTTATTAAACACACATGTATTAACGTTTCCGTATTAATACAATTATAGCATGCAAAATAAACATCTATCATATACTTGGAATACACATAATAAACACTTTATTATTGCCTCTCAGGGCATATTCCCTTCAATACTTGTTCTTGATGGTGACATCATTCAACTTTCGATAATCCGTACACAAACGGTTACCTCCATCCTTCTTGTCCACAAACAAGACAGGTGACCTCCATGGGGACGCACTTGGTTGAATCAATCCGATTTCTAACATGGAATCCAACGGCTTCTTCAGTTCTTCTAGTTCTGACGGGTTCATACTATAGGGTCTCTGGGCTATAGGTCCTGTTCCGAGGATTAGTTCGATGATAAACTCGATATCCCTATCTAGGGGCATACCGGGCAAAACATCTGGAAATACATCGGGGTATTCACAGACTATCCGAACTTGGTCAATGGTAGGTTGGGCTAGACTCTTGTTACACTTGAATTGACGAGGTAAGGTTTCAGATATATGATCGACTGATACTCCGGCGGTACTAGTCATGGTAATGGCTTTCTTGGCACAATCAATCATTCCTTTATGTTTAGACATCCAATCCATTCCTAGTACTACTTCCAAACCTTTAGTTCCGAGTACTATTAGGTTAGCATAAAAATCTATGCCATGGATTCGGATAGGGACGGCTCTGCAAATTTGCCTAACCTTGGTGGTCGATCCGGGAATTTGCACAATCATCACATGCTTCAATTTGGTTGGTTGAATTTTACTAGTGCAGGCAAATTCTTAGGTGACAAATGAATGCGATGCACCAGAATCAAACAACACTCTTGCGAGTATAGAATTAACAGAAAACATACCCAGCACGACGTCTGGCGCTTCCTGAGCTTCTTCAACATGCATGAGAAAAAGGCGGCCATTGCGGTTGAGTGAACTTCCTGGGGCAAATCTTCTACCTGGTTGGACACGACGCTGCTGCTGAGCTGGGACATTGGTATTAGGGGCTGTAGCGTTCTTCTTGTTGGGGCACTCATTGGAATAGTGGCCTATATTTCCACAGTCATAACAGGTCACTTGTGACTTGTCCTTGGTCACAGCACAAGATTGCTTCCAGTCCTCGGGACAAGATTGGGGTTAAGAGCATGGTTGGTGTTGAACTTGGGTGGGCACGGGTGAAATTGCTAGAACTGCCGGGTTGTTGTGATTTCCTCCAGTCTAGGGTTTCCACGGTTGGGATAGGCGGACAGGTCATAGGGGTCTGTTGGTTCTGGGGCAAATCTCGGAGATGGGTTGGGGCGATACTTTGGGGTCCGATGGGTTCTGGTTGATGCATCATGCGACGCTATGTTCTCATTGGCTTGGTTGATCTTTCCTTCCATCCGGATAGCGGAGTCGACAAGGGCTTCAATATCGAAAGGGATATTGATTAACACCGTCTGCATCTCGTCATGCGCACCATTCAGAATCTTTCTTTCTTCTTGGCTTCGTGTCTATCTCATCCGGCATACCTAGCTAATGACAAAATTTGTCACGGTATTCTACTACCATCCTTCCTTGCTTCAATTCTAACTCGCCTCTCATTCTCTTGATCAAACCTGGCGGCACATGGGTTCTGCTAAAATTGACCTTGAATTCCTCCCAGGTCATCATTTGGCCTCCGGTCATTGCACGAACACTTTTCCACCATGCCCTGGCATCTCCGGCTAGATAATGAGTGGCGAACAAGACTTTCTCGTTGGCTTATACTCCGGCTACTTCCAAGTTATTCTCCATAGTTTGCAGCCAATCATCGGCGTCTAGGGGTTCTTCTGACTTGGTGAAAACGGGTGGGTTGGTATTCTGGAAATTCTTGAGCTTAGATCCGTGGTTGTCCTGATTTCCATGGCCTTGGTTGTTGTGGGCTAGCTGGGCTATCTGTTGCAGAGTGGCTAGGTTGGCTTGATGTTCCGCTCTTTCAGCTTCGCGGTCAGAAGTCAACATTTGCAGGATCTGCAACATCGGGTCCGGGCCTGAACCACTTCCTCCACGTGGCATCTGAAGATTGATATAGATCATGAGAAAAGAGGGAAATTTCTAAGGTTTTGGGTCTTTGAAAAGTTTTTAGAGTTTGACTCAAGTTTTCTAGCAACTCGCTTTTTCATTCATTCACTCATAGCACACAGTACAACACACACCACAACAAAGCAAAACAGATGGTTTTAAGAACCATTCTGGGAACTACGATACAGTGGGACCGACCACTACTCACTATGCTAGTGCTCAGTGCCACTACTGCTCGGAGTCTGTGGCTTCATCATCTTCCGCGTCATCGATGAAGGCAAAATCATCCTCATCGGTGAAGAAGTCCATGGCCTGATCCTCCAGAAAATCATCGTCATCGCTGAGGTAGGAGTAAGGGTCTCCACGAAGATCTTCTCCGGCATTCTCCCTTTGCTCTAACTGCATGTCTCTCTCATGGATGGTCTTTCCAGAGATGAGATGTGATGGCGAAGACGGGCAATAATGCGCTCCTTCTTGTCGAGCTGACGGCGGCGAGACTTGCGATCCTTGGCTAGCATGGCGATGGTCTGATCCTTCGTCTTGATGATGGCAGACTTGTGGTTGCAATAGTCACGACAGTTGTCCAGTTCCTACTGATGATCATACATCATGAATCTAAGGTGGTCCAATTGAGTCTTCAGCTCGGGGTGGTATGGGGCTTCCAGTGGTTGACCATTTGCATCATGTCTTGGGCAAAACTCAAAGCGAGTACCCTTGATCTGATTGATGCTCTGTCCACACAGACGAGAAAGAGCTTCCTGCATTGCTCTGGCAAGTCCATCAAGCCAGTTGTTTTCCCTCAAGGTAAACTGAGTTCCCTCCGCAGTGGGAGGTTTAATCTTTCCTCGGAGACTTGCAACAATTAGCCGCAGTGGGTATCCTATGGTCAGGATGGCTCTGATACCAACTTGTCAACACCCGGATTTTACAATCCTAGATGCCTGTTATGCCATACATCGCAATCCCAGGATTACCATTTTTGCGAGACATAACAGAATTGGATACCATAGTACTTCATCCATTACAACGATACATAAGTTCTTACACAAATAGGGATCTCATGATCTAGTCCTTAATAAAACATCAAGCAGCGGAATACGTAATAATAACGGTAGCGTAGGCGAGGCTCCATCTTCGGGGTCACAGGCAATGCTGACGATGGGAGATGATCCTAGTTGTCGTAACCTTCCTGGGGTCCATCCTCCAGGTACTCCTCTTCATAGTCTGGCCATGGGAATAGCCAGGGACAAAGCCATGAGTACTCTTTAAGTACTCGCAAACTAATACTAACAAGTAAAAGGGGTTTTTGGATTATAGGGCACTAGGCTCTAGGGTTGTTTTGCAAAAGCCAGATTTATAACTACTAAGTTCCAAAGTTGGTCACAAATTTTATAACTCCTAAGCGGGATCTTGTAGTTCAGGTCACAACTCTGTTGTGGTCAAGTCAAAGTCTCAACTCATTTCACAAGTCATTTTGAAAAGGGTCTAACGGGGGAATAGTATGGCCACTCCAACTATCCATAACCGCGGACGCGACTATTCGAATAGTTTGACACTCTATAGAGATTGTACACTTTCACCACAATATTCGATACATCCGTCAGGAACAAATCCTGAATTCACCATACTCAGTATGCGGATAATCAATCCTAATCTTTCAATTACACTCCCTAGTATAAGCACCTCTCCTGTGAGTTTGGCCTCCCAACCATGACCACTGCCATCTTGGGTACTGCACAGGTGGACAATCTTCACAAGGTAGCCTCAGCTCAGACCTTGGCCGTGAGGGAACTAATACTAAGGTATATAAGTTTCCAGTCAAGCCCTACCCAATATTCGGGTATTGTGGTTGTACGATAAAATTGGAATGATATCGCATCCAGGCAACCATCATTTTTAAAAAAGGGCTAAGGCTCATGCCTCAACATTTTTATCACCAAAATCATCAAGTGTTTGGAAACACATGTCCAAAACATTTCAATAGAATGATCCATCATTCCAAGGTTTTCGTAACCATTTTTCCACCAAGTATTCCCATCTAAAGTTGATCAAGTTTTATGCTTAGCACTAGCATCTACAGGTGGGGTAGTACTAATAGTGGGGTGGTAACTAGTGGAGTTTCAACTAAGTCCAACCTTATATCATAAGCTGATATCAAGGTTTCTAGCTTAGGCCAAATTTTATGCTCTTTATGCAACCTTCAGCACAACTGTCTAGTATCTACCAAACTCTTAGGTAGCCTCCAAGTAAGCTTTGATAAAGAAATAAAGTAAGAAGTTTGCCATAAAACTAGGATTGGTTTAGCAAGTGGGTATGATCACATATGCTTAAGGCATATAGTAGTCATATCACAAGTATGGGTTTGTGGTATCAGTAGGGTATCTTGAAAGGGTTAGCTTGCATTGTTCCACTTGGTTAGTATAGCTTGCACAATATTAGTATAAGCTTGCATAGGTATAGTATCTTGCAAGTGTTAGCTTGCCTTGTGCAGAGCAGTGGTTGAAGTTTTCCTCGGCTTCCTCTTCGTAGTATCCTCCTTCCTCCTCGTATCCTTGGTCGGTACTAGCGTCTATGAATAAATACGAGGTACACAATCACCAAACAATACTTAACTACTTGCAATCATCACACACAAGGGTACTATAGATGATCTAGCATCATCTCTAACATTACAAGGTTAAGGATTGGTGTAAGTCTTTTTATTTTAGAAAAGTAATTTCTACTCATTGCAAAACTACTTAAGATTTAATATTCTCCAAACTAAACATGGGATCATGTTGACACATGTCACCACCACATATTGTAGTCCATGGGAATGTGATTTAAAGTGGTGTCACAATTTAATAAGGTTTTACCCTTTTATTTTAATTAATTAAAGTGGCTAGAAATGCTTATGAAACATTCTTTTATTCCTTGAACATTATTTCTGCAAGTAACCTATATATATTTTTATATATTCTGAAAGGTATGGTTGAATGTGATTTTTGAGAGTTGGAATCAACTCAAAAGCTATTATGGTTTAAATTTGAAAAATGTTTGAATGCAGAAAAGCTTCTGCCTTGTTATTTCTGCTATGGGTGATCTACAGATCCAAATAACTTGAATCCAACGGGCTTGGATGAAGCATTCACAGACCTTTCCAACAAAATTGGTTTCATCCAATTTGGTGCACTAAATCGATCTGGGTTGATTTTTGAAGTTGGGTATAGAAATGTGTTTGAAATTAAAAAGAAAAGGTTTAATTTGAATTCTTTGGGCTCTTGGGAAATTTAACGGCCTGCTAAGCTAAGCTCCATGCTGCTTAAGTGGGTGTCCCCACTCGTCAGTGACACGGGGCTGGGCGAAGTGGTATGGGTTCGTTCAATCTCGTTCTAATCCAACGGCTGAGGGTCATCGTCGACGCGAGACAGCTCCGGCGAGAACGAAACCTAGCGCGGCCAATGAGGGGTGCTGGAGGCTCACCGGGGTACAGGCGAGGGTCGGCGAGGCGGGCGAACGACGAAGTCGATGACGGCGAACCTCCTGGTACCGGTGGCTTCTCCTGGGGCGGCTCCAATCACTGGCTCCTTTCTTCTTCAGTGAAATTCCGGCGAGGTGGTGCTCGCCTTGCTCTGAGAATGGTGTGGCACGATCAGTGAGGAGAGGGGAGTGAGATGGTGTGAAGAAATCGTGCGGGGGTGGCCTCTATTTATAGTCGAGCGAGGGGACCGTCGGGGCGCAGGTGAGCTCGTCGGAGGCGACGTTACAGGCAGCTAATGGCATGGGCAAGGGTAGGGGACGGTGCTGTGTCTCCTGGCGATGCTCAACGACATGGTCGCGAGGCATGGGGCGGTGTGGTTTGGTCTGGAACGGGCGGTGCTCTGCGCGGCAGAGGCGGCGTTCTCGACGGCGGGCAGTGGCTGTATGGCACGGGGCGTTAAACGGGGATGTCTGGCGGTCTCCTGGGTCGGTGGTGATCGTGTGTGCGCGGTGAGGCGGCGGCGATGTGGATGCTGGTCGCGGTGGCGCTGGCGCGCACGCCGCATGGTCTGGGCGTGTCTTGTGCGCGTGGTTCAGGGCTTGGCAACGCGGCTGTGGACGGTGCTGCCTCCCGACATGTTGGATAGGCTTGCTGCTCTAGCTTGTCATCCACATTGGGGTGACATGGGGTTGCTCGGTTCACCATTAATGGCAATGGCAAGCTCACAGGGTGCTAGTGCTGGTCTAACCTTGCTAGATGATCTCTTGGATTGTGTGAGAGCTAACTAGGGAACAAGTTAGGCTCAAAACACTGCACACTATAGTGTTTGTTGTTTTGTTTGATTTGTGTCTGCAACCTGTTTGATGAAATGGCCGCATGAAATCAAGTTTTGAATTTTGAAATGATTTTTGGTGGGTTTGCTAGATTGGTTCTGGTGAGTCTGCAGATGCTTGGGTTTTGAAAATTGAGCTTGTTTGAGTGGGTTTTGAAAAAGTGGGATCTTCCCATATGAAGAAGATTCAATTTTGAATTGCCATTTAAACTATGCATTTGAAAGTTTCTGGATGATCACTAAGTGGGCCTTGATACTTTGTTATGAGTACATTCAAGGGGTGCAAAGATCCATAAAAGTTTATGTTAGGTTTTGAAAGTTTGAACAGCCAAAGTAGGCATGGGAGTTAAATTGGTCAAAATGACCATTCACTTAATATATTTGTTTTGATTTACTTGTCTTTAGGAAAAGTGTGGGGAATGTTTTAGATGATGTTCTTTTCACCTAAGAAACATTTTACAAGCAATGGATCACACAAACAAGGTGGTTTTAAAGAATTTCAAAATTCATGCATACACATATACATGCATTCATGAATTGATTTAGAAAAGTTTTTGTTAACCCTAAACTTTAGGATTAGTGTTTTGTTGATCTAAGTTTGATATTTTTGGGATGTTACATTGAGTTTCTTTGAAGGAGTTACTACAGTAGCTTCTATTTTTAGTGAAAAGCCTTGTTGTTCCAAAGCTTTGCCAGGGGTCTAATATCTTTTGAATAAGCTAATGTTGCTAATGAAAATTGTGTGAAGTTCTGTATGAAGGAAAAAATTCAGGTGTAGAGAGAGAATGATGCAATGAGATGAAGAATGGACAAAACCTCAAGCTTGGGGATGCCACCATGGTTTCACCCCAAGAAATATCCAAAAAGTTACATGCGTCAAATCTTGGGGATGACCAAGGCATCCCCTTCTTCATCAATAAAAAGCTCAGGTATGTCTAGACACTTCGTTTTTATTGTTTCATGCACATTTGTGTTGTTCTTGGAGCGTCTTAGTTTTCGTTTGCTTTTCTTAGTTTGTTTAGTTTGATTTAGTAGTTTCTACCCCCGTTCTCGCTGTGTTGTTTTGCAAATAAGGTTGCTTGGAGTTTGGAAAGGAGTACTAAGTTCTTGCTTGAAGTGCAAGAGGAGCTTGCATTGACTGTGACTTAGACTTTAGCATGACATGATAGGTTTTGTTTTAGCATTATGCTTAGTGATTATTGCTGTAGCATGTCTTGTTCCAAACAATTGGGATTGCTTAGTGTTCCTTGAATAAATTATGCGTTGTTTTAGCATGCAAAAGCATAGTATTGTGGTATTCTCCTTTGATGTTTTGCTTGGGTTGACTTGGCACATGCTCACACCATGTTATGACTATGACAAGTCACCATTAGCCTCTATGATAATTTAGTCCTCGACTTGTAGTACCACACTCTTTGCTTTGATTAGGTTGCTTTGTTGCATTGCATAATTATGGCCATTATTGCTCTCTTAGTTGGTTGCTCCCAGTCTTTTGCTAGCCTCCACTTGTATGAGTAAGTTCTACTCATGCCTCCAACTCCCAAGAAACCAAGTTATTCCAAAGTGTCCACTATAAACTCCTATGCATGGTGTGTTACACCATTCCAAGTATATTCTTGTTTTCATCTATCTTCCAATTAAAAACTATTTTGTTATGTGAAAACTTAGTGATTAAAGCCCTCACGAACTTGATGGCACACTTTATATTCTTTGCCCCTAATAAACTTGAACCATTGTGACATCTATGTTGTATGTGCTTGCACTTATACGTCGGAATTAACAGAACCGTGCTGTCACGGGGAACGTTTTCAACATTGCACTTGTACTTTGTACTCAGTTGATATCATGCTATTTTGTCTATCGATGTCACCGGTGTGAAATAAAGAGGGAACTTGTAAGTCCATGGGGTTTGAATCCTGTGTTAGAGAAACGCCTGGGCCGCTAGCCTAAGCCATGCCTAATCATGGTGGAAACTTGCAGCATCACCATAGTGACATCTATGAAGCATTCTTCTTATAAAAAAGAGACACATTGAGAAAAGAGGAAAGAGAGAAAAAGCACCATATTCCCATGATAAATAAGAAGATTGCTGAGATGCTCATTGTCTGCTTGCCTTGTCATTCACATATTCCCATGATAAATAAGAAGATTGCTGAGATGCTCACTCTAAGCTCCTGTACCATGTGCAAGGGGTACCCCGTTGGCGGTTCTCAATGATATGAAAATACTTACAACGACAAGAACTTACAGGTGACTGAAGTTGAGTAGCATGAGGTGTGGCCCTCGTATTCAAGGGACTTGAGATTGCCAACTTATACTTCGTCAAGCATATACTCCATCTTTGTTCCTTTTAACCTTAATCACTTTAAGATGCTTATGATATGGGCAATGAGGGCTAAAACCTAACAAGTACCATAATTTTTGGAAGCTCTTTTTGAAACTTGAAATCCCTGCTTTGTAGCGGTCCCAATCTTCAATAAGGTAGAGATCCCTGTGTTTACAATGCTAGTCCCTAGATCAATAGCTAGCATCCACAGTTAAGATGTAATATCAAGAAACAAAGTTCATAATACAACTTTATAACCAGGAATAAAATAATTCATTACATCTTACATAGCTCATTTGGCTATCTCATTACAATGCAGCAGAATAACTATATAGCATGGAGTCCTTCATCTTCAAAGTGCCACAGGCAATCATGTTGGTTGTAGACTTTTAATCCTATTCAAGACACTTCACTAACATCAAACAAACCTGCAACATAATAAGTTGCAGCCACAAGGGTCAATACATTGGAATTGTATTGGCAAGTTTCACTACTATGTAGAAATATGTGGATCCTATCATTACATGCATATTTGGCTAAGTAGGGTTTAGGAGCATTTGCAGAAAGAAATATAGTTTTATCCTATCTTTTCAAAATAGTTTTGATCTTTTGTCAAAATCTTTCTGAACTTCTTGGAAAACTCCAAGTGCTTCAAACCCCTTATTGTCACCATCAAGTTTTACTTTGAGAAATTGGAATGTCCAGATCTTCCATAGCTTCAGGCCTTAGTTGCTCAGAGTTGTCCGTAACCGGGGACACGGCTAAGTACTTAGAATTTTGATCTTCTGCAGAAGTTGTACACTTTACCCACATGACACAATCTCATCTTGATGCCACCAGTGGTCGCTGGATAAGTACTCACCAAAATGGAGTACTGGCAGATCGAGAATGTGACAAAGTCTTTCCATAGGAGTCCTCCCAATACACAATGCTAGCTTGTCATCCAGGCACCAATGTAGGGTTTCAAGTTCCCTTACACAATTCTAGTTAACCTGAAGATGCCAATGCATGGGTCTTCCACTATGTAGTTGACTAAGCCAGAGCCCATTTAGCATGTGGTACACATAAAGCCACTGTGACGAGAAACATGTTCAATCTCTAAGTTCCTGGTGGTTTTCTTCTAGTGCACATACAAAAAGAGATAGCCATATAAACATGGTTCCTTTGTTGCCACCTTTTCCAACCTTGAGTATCCTTGTCCACCTGTGTGGTTCATTGAGTACTTGTTTTATTATATAAAACATATATCTTTTCAATACTTCATATAATAATAACATGTATCCCATCCCAATATATAGCAGGGCTAAGCATACTACAACTACAATGTTTCCACTAAGGAATATATAGGGGTATCCTATTAGGATTTAGCATAGCATAGAATATAGAAATCCTTATCATGCATGTTTCAAAAATCCACTAAGTGCAATGAAAATAGTAGGACTTGGATGATAGTGTCACTTGCCTTAGTAGTTGGTGATGTTGGTACACTCTTCACAATAACACACTTGACAATCAATACAATCTATCAAGAAAAACAACCAAGACAAAACATACACAAGATCAACACTTATGGCAACACAAAAATCATGCAAAGTATGCAAACATGCAAGATGACAATTTTTATTGTACAAATTTTTATAACAAGGTTCTGAACATTACTAAGTGATTTATTGACATTTTATATTTTCAAGATTACAAATGCAACCATTTGTGCAATTGTAGCAATTAGCAATATTTTCTAACAGTTGGAAAGGTCATTCTCACTAAATAATTGCCACGGTCTTATTTATACTAGAATAAAATTATATTTCGGTCTTACTGTACACAGGGTTCAATTTACAACCATTTGCAAAAGGATTTACTTAAAAATAATTTACACAACAAATTTTATACTCAAAATACTCCATAAATGGTTCTGTATAAAACATGATTTTAACAGACTCAAAAATACCGAATTATGGGTCCACTGTGTTCTAGTCGTTTGTGAATCCATAGACATATTATTTGCTAAATTTGGATATACAGAACTAAAGATATAATTTTTATGGTGAAAATGACCAATTAAATCATTTAGTTTATAAATCAAATTTTTGTACAGATAATAAGTAATATTATTGCAGAAATGGATTCTACAGAATCTCAGCTTTTCAGGGATACCAAATTTATAATTTTTGGACTTCTAAATCTTTTTCTATGAATTATACAAGTTCATACTAAAATCTGAAAAAGTCAAACTCGGGAATTGACTGAAATTGACTTTGACTAATCTGACTAAGTTGACTGTTGACTACGCTGATGTCATGATGATGTCAGATTTGACTACAGAAAAAGTTGCTCGATTGGAAAAACTTTCTACATGAAAGTTGTAGATAACAACTAGATTTATCTACTGTTCAAAGGAAATTGTGTTTGGAGCAACGAGGTGGGCGTAGAATGGATTATACCTTCTAAGATCTAAATCTTTGACTGTGTTTTTCTCTCAGCTCGATGAACGAAACGAGTTGAACTTGCGGGAATGGAACCGTCTTGACGAGGGGAACAACTTCCGTCTTCAAGCCGCCGCGATCCGAGGTCGTCTTGAAGGTCGATTTGGGTGGAGAAGATTGGGGAGAATTTTGGACGAAAATGAAGGTATGATGAGTTGCAAACTTATGAAATTTCCTGTAGTGGGGTTTATATAGGAGGGGGTGGGGGCTGGATTAAAGGAGATTAAAGAGGGAGAGTAATTAGGGGGTATTTAGTGCAATTTAGGAGAGCAATTGAAGGTTATTTAAGTGCATTAGATACAAATAAAATAAAGACCAAATGCTCATGGTTCCTTCATGTAGCCTTCCTGTAAGTGCCTGGTCGCCTCGTGCCGATCGGCCTGGTTGGGCCGGCCCATTTTGGCTGGCCTGGCCGGCCTCTCTATTTTTTTCGTTTTATTTTTTTCCTATTTCTTAATTTTTTTATAACTTATGATTTAGAGCTCTGAATTTACCGATTCAAATTTCTGTGGGTTTGTAAATTCATGGGCAATATTTTAGGACATAAATTTTATATATTTGGAAATATTTATTTTTCTTAATTATTAATTAGTCAATTATTGTACGATTGCGTGTGTGCGATATTGGCCTAGTTGCAGGGCAATATATTTGGAATGACTTGGATTCTTTTCTTATTTGAACTTTATTCGATTTAGTTCCTCTTTACATGGATAACCATGAATTAAAGTTTGAAAATATGAGAGGATAATTTTATAAATCTTAAAATAACTCACATAAGCTATGGTGCTTATTTTAAAATGAGACTCTTTGCTTTTATTTTTGGTTCAAAACAAAACAAAGGTTGTTTGAAAAATGTAAATGAAGTAGTTGAGATGTATAGATGGTTTTTGGTTGAGAACATTCCTCAAGATTAAAAATAGATTTTCAAATACATGAAGTTTGTGAAAAAGATTTTGAAGGGGAACCTTGCAAATTAAAATTTTGAAGTAGAGGAGATATATGGATAATCTTGATGCTTGATCTTAGGGTTTTTGTTAAATGCTGTTTTTATTTTAAGGAGTACTTTATTTGGGGGAAAACTTTTGTAACAGTTCAAAAGGTTTTAATGTTTCCAATTAAAAGCAAAAAGTTTCTTTTCCCCATAAATTTTAACAATTGTTTCTTTTGTTTATTTATTTTTCACATTTCAAAATTTGGAAAATTTTGGGATGTGACTGGCTACCACCCTTAAAATAAATCTCGTCCCGAGATTTGGGAAGGCTAGAGGTTACAATTTGGCTTCAAGGAAACTAGAGTGCTACCACCCTTAAAAGATTTTCAACTAGATTACATCATGTGTATCTCTTGATTGTTGTTGTTGTCCTTGATGTTGGAGTCTCTTGGAGAAGTCATATGTTTGGTTTGGATTGAGATTAGAACGGGCAAAAAGATTTCTAAGGAAGAAGTCTAATCACACATATCACAATTCACTCAAAGCAATGTGCAAGTAATCACAATCAAACAATCCACTCAAACAACAAGGTTCGAACACATTTTTAGGCAACAAAATATTTTTGCTACACCACATAAGTTGGTGTGTTCAACATGTGATCTAAGCTAAACACTAATATGGTGGTCCAACTATATGGTTCACTTGAGATCATTCCATTCTTCTTAGTTGTTTCTTCACGAATAAGATCATTGTTTCCTTGGAAAAATTCTTGCATCTTGGTCACAATACTTCAAAGGTGATGATGGTTCCTTCTAGGTTGTGTTTCCTTAGTCTTCAAGTCTTGAGTAATATTTCTTGTCTCACTTGTAGTCCTTAGTGATGTCGAAGTTGAAGTCCTTGGTGAAACTAAAGTTGAAATCACCTGAAGATGTTGAAGTCATTAGAGTTGATGAAATCCTTTGCACATGGTGAAGTCTTTGGCCATGGGGTAGGATTTGTCCATCAAGTTTGAAATAGAAGAGATGTAGAATCAAAATCAAAAAGGTTGAGGAAAGAGTTTACAAGATTGTTTGTAAATAAGTTTTCGAACAAATTTAACTCCTATTTTTTTCTAAGGGGTTTTGTCCAATCCTAGGGTTACAATCCTACAGGCAACACAGTGCTCTGATACCATCTGTAGCGGTCCCAATCTTTAATAAGGTAGAGATCCCTGTGTTTACAATGCTAGTCCCTGGATCAATAGCTAGCATCCACAGTTAAGATGTAATATCAAGAAACAAAGTTCATAATACAACTTTATAACCAGGAGTAAAATAATTCATTACATCTTACATAGCTCATTTGGCTATCTCATTACAATGCAGCAGAATAACTATATAGCATGGAGTCCTTCATCTTCAAAGTGCCACAGGCAATAATGTTGGTTGTAGACTTTTAATCCTATTCAACACACTTCACTAACATCAAACAAACCTGCAACATAATAAGTTGCAGCCACAAGGGTCAATACATTGGAATTGTATTGGCAAGTTTCACTACTATGTAGAAATATGTGGATCCTATCATTACATGCATATTTGGCTAAGTAGGGTTTAGGAGCATTTGCAGAAAGAAATATAGTTTTATCCTATCTTTTCAAAATAGTTTTGATCTTTTGTCAAAATCTTTCTGAACTTCTTGGAAAACTCCAAGTGCTTTAAACCCCTTGTAGTCACCATCAAGTTTTACTTTGAGAAATTGGAATGTCGAGATCTTCCATAGCTTCAGGCCTTAGTTGCTCAGAGTTGTCCGTAACCGGGGACACGGCTAAGTACTTAGAATTTTGATCTTCTGCAGAAGTTGTACACTTTACCCACATGACACAATCTCATCTTGATGCCACCAGTGGTCGCTGGATAAGTACTCACCAAAATGGAGTACTGGCAGATCGAGAATGTGACAAAGTCTTTCCATAGGAGTCCTCCCAATACACAATGCTAGCTTTTCATCCAGGCACCAATGTAGGGTTTCAAGTTCCCTTACACAATTCTAGTTAACCTGAAGATGCCAATGCATGGGTCTTCCACTATGTAGTTGACTAAGCTAGAGTCCATTTAGCATGTGGCTGTACACGGAAGCCACTGTACGAGAAACATGTTCAATCTCTAAGTTCCTGGGTGGTTTTCTTCTAGTGCACATACAAAAAGAGATAGCCATATAAACATGGTTCCTTTTGTTGCCACCTTTTCCAACCTTGAGTATCCTTGTCCACCCAGGTGGTTCATTGAGTACTTGTTTTATTATATAAAACATATATCTTTTCAATACTTCATATAATAATAACATGTATCCCATCCCAATATATAGCAGGGCTAAGCATACTACAACTACAATGTTTCCACTAAGGAATATATAGGGGTATCCTATTAGGATTTAGCATAGCATAGAATATAGAAATCCTTATCATGCATGTTTCAAAAATCCACTAAGTGCAATGAAAATAGTAGGACTTGGATGATAGTGTCACTTGCCTTAGTAGTTGGTGATGTTGGTACACTCTTCACAATAACACACTTGACAATCAATACAATCTATCAAGAAAAACAACCAAGACAAAACATACACAAGATCAACACTTATGGCAACACAAAAATCATGCAAAGTATGCAAACATGCAAGATGACAATTTTTATTGTACAAATTTTTATAACAAGGTTCTTAACATTACTAAGTGATTTATTGACATTTTATATTTTCAAGATTACAAATGCAACCATTTGTGCAATTGTAGCAATTAGCAATATTTTCTAACAGTTGGAAAGGTCATTCTCACTAAATAATTGCCACGGTCTTATTTATACTAGAATAAAATTATATTTCGGTCTTACTGTACATAGGGTTCAATTTACAACCATTTGCAAAAGGATTTACTTAAAAATAATTTACACAACAAATTTTATACTCAAAATACTCCACAAATGGTTCTGTATAAAACGTGATTTTAACAGACTCAAAAATACCGAATTATGGGTCCACTGTGTTCTAGTCGTTTTTGTGAATCCATAGACATATTATTTTCTAAATTTGGATATACACAACTAAAGATATAATTTTTATGGTGAAAATGACCAATTAAATCATTTAGTTTATAACTCAAATTTTTTTACAGATAATAAGTAATATTATTGCAGAAATGGATTCTACAGAATCTCAGCTTTTCAGGGATACCAAATTTATAATTTTTGGACTTTTAAATCTTTTTCTATGAATTATACAAGTTCATACTAAAATCTGGAAAAGTCAAACTCGGGAATTGACTGAAATTGACTTTGACTAATTAGACTAAGTGACTGTTGACTACGCTGATGTCATGATGATGTCAGATTTGAGTACAGAAAAAGTTGCTCGAATGGAAAAACTTTCTACATGAAAGTTGTAGATAACAACTAGATTTATCTACTGTTTAAAGGAAATTGTGTTTGGAGCAACGAGGTGGGCGTAGAATGGATTATACCTTCTAAGATCTGAATCTTTGACTGCGTTTTTCTCTCAGCTCGATGAACGAAACGAGGTGAAACCAGCGGGAATGGAACCGTCTTAACGAGGGGAACAACTTCTGTCTTCAAGCCTCCGTGATCCGAGGTCGTCTTGAAGGTTGATTTGGGTGGAGAAGATTGGGGAGAATTTTGGACGAAAATAAAGGTATGATGAGTTGCAAACTTATGAAATTTCCTGTAGTGGGGTTTATATAGGAGGGGGTGGGGGCTGGATTAAAGGAGATTAAAGAGAGAGAGGAATTAGGGGGTATTTAGTGCAATTTAGGAGATCAATTGAAGGTTATTTAAGTGCATTAGATACAAATAAAATAAAGACCAAATTCTCATGGTTCCTTCATGTAGGTGCCTTCCTGTAAGTGCCTGGTCCCCTCGTGCCGATCGGCCTGGTTGGGCCGGCCCATTTTGGCTGGCCTGGCTGGCCTCTCTATTTTTTTTCGTTTTATTTTTTTTTCTATTTCTTAATTTTTTTATAACTTTTGATTTAGAGCTCTGAATTTACCGATTCAAATTTCTGTGGGTTTGTAAATTCATGGGCAATATTTTAGGACATAAATTTTATATATTTGGAAATATTTATTTTTCTTAATTATTAATTAGTCAATTATTGTACGATTGCGTGTGTGCGATATTGGCCTAGTTGCAGGGCAATATATTTCAAATGACTTGGATTCTTTTCTTATTTGAACTTTATTCGATTTAGTTCCACTTTATATGGATAACCATGAATTAAAGTTTGAAAATATGAGAGGATAATTTTATAAATCTTAAATAACTCACATAAGTTATGGTGCTTATTTTAAAGCAAGACTCTTTGCTTTTATTTTTGGTTCAAAACAAAACAAAGGTTGTTTGAAAAATGTAAATGAAGTAGTTGAGATGTATAGATGGTTTTTGGTTGAGAACATTCCTCAAGATTAAAAATAGATTTTCAAATACATGAAGTTTGTGAAAAAGATTTTGAAGGGGAACCTTGCAAATTAAAATTTTGAAGTAGAGGAGATATATGGATAATCTTGATGCTTGATCTTAGGGTTTTTGTTAAATGCTGTTTTTATTTTAAGGAGTACTTTATTTGGGGAAAAACTTTTGTAATAGTTCAAAAGGTTTTAATGTTTCCAATTAGAAGCAAAAAGTTTCTTTTCCCCATAAATTTTAACAATTGTTTCTTTTGTTTATTTATTTTTCACATTTCAAAATTTAGAAAATTTTGGGATGTGACAGGCTACCACCCTTAAAATAAATCTCGTCCCGAGATTTGGGAAGGCTAGAGGTTACAATTTGGCTTCAAGGCAACTAGAGTGCTACCACCCTTAAAAGATTTTCAACTAGATTACATCATGTGTATTTCTTGATTGTTGTTGTTGTCCTTGATGTTGGAGTCTCTTGGAGAAGTCATATGTTTGGGTTGGATTGAGATTAGAATGGGCAAAAAGATTTCTAAGGAAGAAGTCTAATCACACATATCACAATTCACTCAAAGCAATGTGCAAGCAATCACAATCAAACAATAGCTATGCTGGCCATATATATGCAGGTTCTTGTATGAAATGAGTCCCTATTTTTGCCGGAATGTTGAGTAACTTCCGTTTCGGCAGAAATCGGGCACTCCTAATTTAAGAAAATTAGCAAAGGTCATGCCGGATTTTTCCGTGCATTTAACCAATTTTTTTTTATTAGTGCGAAGATGTGTGACAACGACGAGGCTGGATGTTCTAAGCGCATCAGCGTTGAAGGAGAAATCAGACCTCCGAATAATAAATTGACATTCTGGGAGGCGGCCCAGCGGCTAGAAGACGATGAAGAATACCATCCTTCGGGGAGCGAGGATGATGAGATGGAAGACGCGGAGGAAGAAGCCGAAGGAACGGCGGGCGATGAAACCACTGATGGAGGCGAGGGCACAGGGAGTGGTAGCAATCCTCCTAAAAAGAAGAAGAAGAAGAAGCCGAAGGACCGGCGCCCGAACACGGTCGGCACGGTCAGGGAGGAAATTACCGAAGTGAGCCCATCAGGGGTTCCTTTGGAGCCCGACCTTGTCGTCAAAGGTTACGGTGGGCAAGTGGCGGCGATCACCCGGACAACCATCTCGATCAACACCGAGAATCTTTGGCATAAAGATAATGGCCACTTGCGCACACTCCTCTTTGAGAAGCTGCACCCAAGATACAAGTTCCCCGCTAAGTATCAGAACGCAAATTATCATGGGAACGAAGTAAACAAATCCGCCCTCACAAAGATGAGCACCGCCATGGCCAGCTGGAGAACCCGGATAAAGAAGAAGATCTATAAAGAAGGCAAAAGTCTCGAGGAGATCCAGAAGATTGACCCGCAGATCACCGAAGATCAGTTCCGGGAGTTCAAGGAGAGGTGTGAATCCGAAAGAGCCCTGGCCAATAGTAATCGGGAAAGGTCGCAGCGATGAATATAGGTCATCACCATCTCGGATCTGGTGGATACAGAACCGCGGAGGCCAAATGGAATAAGGAGGACAAAGAGTATAGATCCAAGGGGATAGAAAACCCCTTTGCTAATTTTGAACCCGGGCAGGTTCGAAACTTCATCAGGGCCCGTTACCATGTGGACCCAAAAACCAAACAACTCATCGCGGATCCTGCGGTGAAGGAATTCGAGGAAATTGTGGTAAGTATAATCTAATTACCGCGGATCAACTCGATTGCAATCTAATCGATGTTCTAAATTATTCACTGTTACTTCTTCTGTAGGAGGAGGAAATTGTTGCTAGTCATGGATCCCAGGGTTCCTCATCCCAGGGGTCGACGGCGGCCACCCGGTGGGATAACCCTTTTAATAGGGCGATGAACCGGGCCAAGAAAATAGAGCCGGTTACGAAGAAGCCGTCGTCGGCGGGCCGTCTGGCCGGCCTCGGGGGTAAGAATTGGGTGGATCATTTTGGTCCATCGCCGAGGACGCATGTGGCGCCGTCGGGAAGGAGCGAGGAGGAAAACCGCGAGGTTCAAGAACTTAAGGCACAAGTGGCGCGGATCCCGCAGATCGTCTAAGACAACCTAGCAATCACCCTCACGTCCTTCCTTCCTACCTTGGTGGAGTCAATAGCTAACTGGAGTGCGGTTGGTCGAGTAGGTCCGTGCCCGATTCCAAGCATGGTTAGCAGCCACTCAAACAACGCGGCGCCGACGAATCAGGCGAACTACGTGTTCGTGACTCCGCCCGCTAGCACCGCGGCGCCGCAAGTGTTGGTGACTCCCCCTGCCATCACCGCGGCGCCGGAGTACATGTTGGTGCCCCCTGCCATCGTCGCGGTGGCACCGAAGCTCCAAGCACTCGTCGGTAAGGAGAATACACCGACGGCCAGCATCGCGCCATCAAGCAGCCCTTCCGTCTGTTGCACGCCCGTCGCCGTATGCGGTGCGTCGACATTAGCCGATCTCGACGCCATCACAGTAAACAAATTGCTTTAATTACCGCCTTTCATGCCATCTATTACTCTTCTAGCATCTCTGACGACGCCGTACATGTTTTCCGCAGACGGATGTTCCTTGCACTATCTTATGCTACGTGAACAACAAGCTGAGGGATGTTGCCAAGGGTACCATCGTTCAAACCTTGCAGCGCATGTTCCACTCAAGGCCGATGTCAGATAGCGTGCACAGGGTTAAAATTAGTCGGGTGCTAAGGGGCTGCGACGACCTGGAACCTCCCATTCAACCCCCAGGAGCGGATGAAGAAGAGTCGTCTGTCCTCAGAACTTGCTTCAGCTTATTCTTGCTATGGCCAAAGAGCATGATCCGTTTGGGGACGGCGGGGGCCATCACGCCACAGACAACATCACCGCTTGTCGTGCCAGCGACAAGCGGTGGCAAGGACCCCTTACCGCCTTCGCTGTCACCTCCACGCGGTGGGTCGGATGATCATGTTGAGGATATGCACATGGCGCAGGATCCGGCCGAGGACGACGAAGACTGGAATGATCACTTCTTCAGCACTCAGTTTGGCAACGAAGAAGACCTAGCTGGTGGCCCCACAGAGAAAGCCACTATCACCAAGCGTCTGTTTGGTTCTCAGGAGACGCCTCCAGCTTGCGCCTTTACAGAGCCAGCTGATACAACCAACCGGCCCTTTATTCTAAGCCCTGACACACTACATAGGGCGGCCGGTGCTCAGATTGCGGTGCCTGCCCGCTCTCCAAAAGGAAAAAAGGGCAGGAAAAGAAAATCTAGCAGCTCGAGCCAGCCGGTGGCGTCAACAACTGCGAATCCGATCAGGTTTCGGGACGGGCCACCAAGACCCGAGGGTATTATGTGGAGGATTCATGTGGCGGGTGAGCCCATGCTACCTAATAATTTGCGGAAGCTCGCCAGTTCGGAACTGCAGAGTGTGCATGACGGCATGCTGACGATAGAGAGACGCCTTCTATCGGAGAAAGATCCCTCGCACCCGATATTCGTGGTTAAGGTGCCACCAGGCTTAGGCTTCGTCGACAATACCCCTGCGGATCTGTTCTTCCTGCGTTTCGACGACATCTTCAATATGTTCCACCTATACCCGCTGCACTATTCCATGGTCCGTCTGTTTTCTCTCAGCCTGGCCATGCAGATCATTAGAGAGAACACACCGGGCATCGCTATAGTGGACCCCTACTACATGCGTGACGGCTGCTTGGGTTCCCCCGCCGAACGACGTATTGTGGCCTCGTACCTAAAAAGAATCCTCGTGGCGAAAAAGACAAAGGAATACATTCTCGTGCCTTACTTTCCTGAGTAAGTTGTTATTCACTCGCCACCGTCGATTGGCTTTATTAGATCATCATCATTCTTTTTCCAACACATTCCATTTGAATTTTTTGCGCAGAGATGAAGACTGCACGCTCATCTCCTTATCGCCGAAGCATTCCCACGCCACGTATTTCGACTCGGGGAGTCTAGAAAAGAAGAAAAACTACGACAAGATCAAGGAAGTTTTGGATGATGCTCTCACTGGCTTTGCCTCAACGGAAGGAACCACCTTCGTTCGTACGAATTTCAAGTTCAGCAGGCACGTCTTCAACCACGTAACGGAGTTCCCCTGCGTGAAGCAGCCGGAAAACAGTAAGAAGGAAGCCTAATACGCACTCCATCACATGAGGGCGTTCCTACTTGACCAGCAGAATTCTACGCTGCCAGATCATCTCAAACAGTGGGCCGAAGAAAAGGCCAAGATCAATGATTCGGATATTAGACAAGAGATGTATCGCATCCAGCAGCAGTCTGGGGCAATCTTCTTTCGTGATGTCATGACTTCGGGGGGGGGGGGATCATCTCCGGAGGAAATATCCCGAATAACCGTGACATAGAAGATCGCCTAGAGATGCAGGGTGACTATAGGAAGTTCATGACGAGACAAGGCGTCCTCCCGTTCCCTAAGCCGAGCCAGAAGGCTTGATGTTGGCCTAGTTGTAGTTACAAACTATAGATGACCTTTGTGTGTGTGTGGACAAGTGTACTTATCTTATTAGGTTTATGAATCATCGCTTACTTATTTTGCTTATTATTATTATATATCAATCAATGCTTGGTTTTTTTGCTTACTCTTTTGTCCTTTGCTCACTTTAGTCCTTCTTTTTTTCCTTACTCTTTTTTCGAGAATAATGCCGATGATTGAAATGTCGTGGCACACTATATATGTGAATGTGCTACGATGGGATTGTGAGCCTTGTGATATGCACAAGTCCAGGTCTTGTGCATCCTACTTTGCTCACCGTTCCATCGTAGCATATTCCTGTGTCCAACGACCTATGTATATATATGAGGCATTCTTTTCGAGTTATTTTTGTCTTTTTCGAGAATAATGCCGATGATTGAAATGTCGTGGCACACTATATATGTGAATGTGCTATGATGGGATTGTGAGCCTTGTGATATGCACAAGTCCAGGTCTTATGCATCCTACTTGGCTCACGGTTCCATCATAGCATATTCCTGTGTCCAACAACCTATGTATATATATGAGGCATTCTTTTCGAGTTATTTTTGTCTTCTTCGAGAATATGCCGATGATTGAAATGTCGTGGCACAATATATATGTGAATGTGCTATGACGGGATAGTTAGCCTTGTGATATGCACAAGTCCAGGAATTGTGCATCCTACTTGGCTAACTGTTCCGTCATAGCATATTCCTGTGTCCAACGACCTAGCTAGTTATATATGAGGCATTCTTTTCGAGCTACTTTGGTCTTTTCGAGAATAATGCCTATGATTGAAATGTCGTGGCACACTATATATGTGAATGTGCTACGATGGGATTGTACGCCTTGTGCTATGCACAAGTCCAGGTGTTGTGCATCCTACTTGGCGTACGGTTCCATCGTAGCATATTCCTGTGTCCAACGACCTATGTATATATATGAGGCATGCTTTTTGAGTTACTTTGGTCTTTTTCGAGAATAATTCCGATGATTGAAATGTCGTGGCACACACTATATGTCAATGTGCTGCGATGGGATTATTCGCCTTGTGCTATGCACAGGTCCAGGTGTTGTGCATCCTACTTGGCGAACAGTTCCATCGTAGCATATTCCTGTGTCAAACAACCTAGTTATATATGAGGCATGCTTTTTGAGTTTGGAATTTTTGATTTAGGAGTACTTTCTATAAGTGTATCTTCATATGCGACTTTAATTATATATGTTTTTTTCAATCACCGGTTAATTATTATTGTCAACTTATAGATGACGTGGTACGTCGTGTACAAGGGACGGGTTCCCGGAGTCTACGATGATTGGGAAGACTGCCGGAGACAGGTGCATTGTTTCAGCGGCAATAGCTACAAAGGGTACAACACTATGGCGGAGGCGGAAGCTAGATACACGCGCTATCTAGAGGGAGTTAGGACAAGGAACCGGATGAAGACCTACACCTTCGTCGCGGCGGTGATCATGCTTATCTTCTTTGGTTATTTATCGCGCGTTTGTGTCTAGCTAGTTTAGATGTCTAGGCGAGCTTCCAAGCTCTAACTTGTTCGATCGCCACATGTATTCGCATGTCACCAACTACTACTTTGTAACTTGATCGAAACAATGTAACTTAGACTATGTATTCATGTATGAGACTTATCTATATGTATTTGTTTCAATCTTGTTTTTCATATTGTGTATTTATATATATAATTGTATATCTTGTATCTGTGTGTGTATATCTGTTGTAATATTGTATATATTCTGTATTGTATATAATCTGGCTCGGAAATTAAAAAAAAACAAAAAACACATCTGGGGCGCACATGATCTACCTTCTGTGGCGCACTACACTTAAAGCGCACTATGAAAGCTTAGTGGCGCACTAGGTAGTGCACCACAGAAGATCCTAGGGGTAGCGCACCTGCCCAAACATCTGTGGTGCACTAGCAGGTGCGCTACGCCTGTCTCTACACAACCGTGGCGCAGAAGGCAGTGCGCCACGGCTGAGAGATAGCCGTAGCGCAAGGCACGTGGCGCACTGCTAGTGCGCCACAAATGATGTTTTCAGGTGCGCCACTAAAGGCCGTTTTCCTAGTAGTGTCATGAGCTATTGTCCTTAGTTTTGGTGTTCCAAGGCAATTTACATGTTTGAGAGTTATGACCAAAAACTCGTCATTTTGGTGTTTTATGGCCGTTTTCTTGAGCACTTTCCCATGGTTTTGGGGTTCCATGGGGATTTGGATGGCTCGTAAGACCCGAGCTTTTCCACAATATTGGGGTTCTAGGGGGATTTGCATGACCCGTAAGACCCGATATATGTTTGAGACTTATGACCAAAAACTCGTCACTTTCACATTTTATGGCCGTTTTCATGAGCTATTACCCACTCTTTTGGGATTCCACAGGATTTGCACGGCACATAAGACCCGATACATGTTTGAGAGTTATGACCAAAAACTTGTCGTTTTGGTGTTTATGGCCATTTTTCATGATCTATTGCCCACAGTTTTGGGTTCATGAGGGATTTGCATGGCCCGTAAGACCCGATACATGTTTGAGAGTTATGACCAAAAATTCATTGTTTTGGTGTTTATGGCCATTTTTCATGAGCTATTGGCCATGGTCTTGGGGTTAATGGGGGATTTGCATGGCCCACTAGAGCCGATATATGTTTGAGAGTTATGACCAAAAACCCGTTGTTTTCGCATTTTATGGCTGTTTTCATGGGCTATTGTCCTTAGTTTTGGGGTTCCAAGGAAATTTATATATTTGAGAGTTATGACCAAAAACACGTCGTTTTCGTGTTTTATGGCCGTTTTCATTAGCAATTGCCCATGGTTTTGGGGTTCCATGGGGATTTGGATGGCTCATAAGACCCAAACTTTCCCACAATATTGGGGTTCCAGGGGGATTTGCAGGATCCGTAAGACCCGATATATGTTTGAGACTTATGACCAAAAACTCATCATTTTCACGTTGTATGGCCCTTTTCATGAGCTATTGCCCACTCTTTTGGGGTTCCACAGGATTTGCATGGCACGTAAGACCTGATACATGTTTGAGAGATTTAACCAGAAACACTTCATTTTCTCATTTTATGGCCGTTTTCATGAGCTATTGTCCTTAGTTTTGGGGTTCCAAGGCAATTTACATGTTAGAGAGTTATGACCAAAAACTCGTCGTTTTGGTGTTTTGTGGCCATTTTCATGAGCAATTGCCCTTGGTTTTGGGGTTCCATGGGGATTTGGATGGCTCGTAAGACCCGAGCTTTTCCACAATATTGGGGTTCCAGGGGGATTTGCATGACCCATAAGCCCCGATATATGTTTGAGGCTTATGACCAAAAACTCATCATTTTCACGTTTTATCGCCGTTTTCATGAGCTATTACCCACTCTTTTGGGATTCCAAAGGATTTGCACGGCACATAAGACCCGATAGATGTTTGAGAGTTATGACCAAAAACTTGTCGTTTTGGTGTTTATGGCCATTTTCCATGAGCTATTGCCCACTGTTTTGGGTTCATGGGGGATTTGCATGGCCCGTAAGACCCGATACATGTTTGAGAGTTATGACCAAAAATTCATTGTTTTGGTGTTTATGGCCATTTTTCATGAGCTATTGGCCTTGGTATTGGGGTTAATGGGGGATTTGCATGGCCCATAAGAGACGATATATGTTTGAGAGTTATGACCAAAAACCCGTTGTTTTCGCATTTATGGCTATTTTCGTGATCTAGTGTCCTTAGTTTTGGGGTTCCAAGGCAATTTACATGTTTGAGAGTTATGACCAAAAACTCGTCGTTTTGCTGTTTTATGGCCGTTTTCATGAGCAATTTCCCATGGTTTTGGGGTTCCATGGGGATTTGGATGGCTCATAAGACCCGAACGTTCCCACAATATTGGGGTTCCAGGGGGATTTGCATGACCCGTAAGACCCGATATATGTTTGATACTTATGAACAAAAACTCATCATTTTCACGTTGTATGGCCTTTTTCATGAGCTATTGCCCACTCTTTTGGCGTTCCACAGAGTTTGCATGGCACGTAAGACCCGATACATGTTTATGAGATTTAACCAAAAACACTTCATTTTCTCGTTTTATGGCCGTTTTCATGAGCTATTGCCAAAGGTTTTTGGGTTCTAGCGGGATTTGCATGGCCTATACGACCCGATTCATGTTCGTGAGATATGACAAAAAACTTGTCGTTTTCCTGTTTTATGGCCGTTTTAATGAGCAATTGCCCACGGTTTTAGGGTTCCATGGGGATTTGGATGGCCCGTAAGACCCGAGCTTTCCCACAATATTATGGTTCCAAGGGGATTTGCATGACCCGTAAGACCCGATAAATGTTTGAGACTTATGACCAAAAACTCATCATTTTCACGTTTTATGGCCGTTTTCATGAGCAATTGCCCACTCTTTTGGGGTTCCACAGGATTTGCATGGCACGTAAGACCCGATACATGTTTGATAGATTTAACCAAAAACACTTCATTTTCTTGTTTTATGACCGTTTTCATGAGCTATTGCCCATGATTTTGGGGTTCTATGGGGATTTGCATGGCCTGTACGACTCGTTTCATGTTTGAGAGTTATGACCAAAAACTTGTCATTTTCCTGTTTTATGGCCGTTTTCATGAGCTATTGCCCATGGTTTTGGCTTCCAAGGCTATTTGAATGGCCCATAAGACTTGATACATGTTTGAGAGTTATGACCAAAAATCGTCGTTTTGCTGTTTTATGGACGTTTTTCATTAGCTATTTTCCACGGTATTGGTGTTTATGAGGGATTTACATGGCCCGTAAGACCCAATACATGTCTTAAAATTACGACCAAAAGCTCGTCGTTTTGCTGTTTTTTGGCCGTTTTCATGAGCTATTGCCCACGGTTTTGGAGTTCCATGGGGATCTGCATGTCTCGTAAGACTCGAACTTTCCCACAATTTTGGGGTTCATGGGCGGATTTGCATGACCCGTAAGACCGTATACATGTTTAAGAGATATAACCAAAAACTCGGTGTTTTCATGTTTTATGGCCGTTTTAATGACCTATTGTCCATGGTTTGGGGTTCATGGAAGATGTGCATGGACCGTAATACCTAATACATGTCTTAGAATTATGACCAAAAATTCGTCATTTTGGTGTTTTTTGGCTGTTTTCTTGAGTAATTGCCCACGGTTTTGGGGTTCCATGGGGATTTGCATGTCTCGTAAGACTCGAAATTTCTCACGGTTTTGAGGTTCTAGGGGTATTTGCATGGCCCTTAAGACCCGATATATGTTTTATGGTCGTTTTGATGAGTTATTGCCCACTAATTTTGGGGTTCCAGGGGGATTTGCATGGCACATAAGACCCGATACACGTTTGAGAGTTATGACCAAAAACTTGTTGTTTTGGTGTTTGTGGCCTTTCTTCATGAGCTATTGCCCATGGTTTTGGGTTCATGGGGGATTTGCATGGCCCGTAAGACCCGATACATGTTTGAGTATGACCAAAAATTTGTCGTTTTGGTGTTTATGGCTATTTTTAATGAGCTATTGGCCATGGTATTGGGGTTAATGGGGTATTTGCAAGGCCCATAAGAACCGATACATGTTTTAGAGTTATGACAAAAAACCCGTTGTTTTCGCGTTTTATGGCTGTTTTCATGATCTATTGTCCTTAGTTTTGGGGTTCCAAGGAAATTTACATGTTTGAGAGTTATGACCAAAAACTCTTCGTTTTGGTGTTTTATGGCCGTTTTCATGAGAAATTTCCCATGGTTTTTGGGTTCCATGGGGATTTGGATGGCTCGTAAGACCCGAGCTTTCCCAGAATACTGGGTTTCCAGGGGGATTTGCATAACCCATAAGACTTGATATATGTTTGAGACTTATGACCAAAAACTCATCATTTTTACGTTTTATGGACGTTTTCATGAGCTATTGCCCACTCTTTTGGGGTTCCACAGGATTTACATGTCACGTAAGACCCGATACATGTTTGAGCGATTTAACCAAAAACACTTGATTTTCTCATTTTATGGCCGTTTCCATGAGCTATTGCCCGTTTTGGGGTTCTAGGGGGATTTGCATGGCCTGTACAACCCGATTCATGTTTGAGAGTTATGACAAAAAACTTGTCGTTTTCTTGTTTTATGGCCGTTTTCATGAGCTATTGCCCATAGTTTTGGCTTCCAAGGCGATTTGAATGGCCCATAAGAGTTGATACATGTTTGAGAGTTATGACCAAAAACTCGTTGTTTTTGTGTTTTATGGCCGTTTTCATGAGCAATTGCACATGGTTTTGGGGTTCCATGGGGATTTGGATGGCTCGTAAGACCCGAGATTTCCCACAATATTGGGGTTCTAGGGGGATTTGCATGACCCGTAAGACCCGATATATGTTTGAGACTTATGACCAAAAACTCATTATTTTCACGTTTTATGGCCGTTTTCATGAGCTATTGCCCACTCTTTTGGGGTTCCACAGGATTTGCCTGGCACGTAAGACCCGATACATGTTTGAGAGATTTAACCAAAAACACTTCATTTTCTCATTTTATGGCCGTTTTCATGAGCTATTGTCCTTAGTTTTAGGGTTCCAAGGCAATTTACATGTTTGAGAGTTATGACCAAAACCCCGTCGTTTTGGTGTTTTATGTCCGTTTTCATCAGCAATTGCCCATGGTTTTGGGGTTCCATGGAGATTTGGATGGCTCGTAAGACCTGAGATTTTCCACAATATTGGGGTTCCAGGGTGATTTGCATGACCCGTAAGACCCGATATATGTTTGAGACTTATGACCAAAAACTCATCATTTTCACGTTTCATGGCCGTTTTCATGAGCTATTGCCCACTCTTTTGGGATTCCAGAGGATTTGCACGACAAATAAGACCCGGTACATGTTTGAGAGTTATGACCAAAAACTTGTCGTTTTGGTGTTTATGGCCATTTTTCATGAGCTATTGGCCACTGTTTTCGGTTCATGGGGGATTTGCATGGCCCGTAAGACCCGATACATGTTTGAGAGTTATGACCAAAAATTCGTCGTTTTGGTGTTTATGGCCATTTTTCATGAGCTATTGCCCATTGTATTGGGGTTAAAGGGGGATTTGCATGGCCCATAAGAGCCGATATATGTTTGAGTTTTATAACCAAAAACCCGTTGTTTTCGCATTTTATGGCTGTTTTCATGAGCTATTGTCCTTAGTTTTGGGGTTCCAAGGCAATTTATATGTTTGAGATTTATGACGAAAAACACGTCGTTTTGGTGTTTTATGGCCGTTTTCATGAGCAATTGACCATGGTTTTGGGGTTCCATGGGAATTTGGATGGCTCATAAGACCCGAGCTTTCCCACAATATTGGGGTTCCAAGGTGATTTGCATGACCCGTAAGACCCGATATATGTTTGAGACTTATGGCCAAAAACACATCATTTTCACGTTGTATGGCCCTTTTCATGAGCTATTGCCCACTTTTTTGGGGTTCCACGGAATTTTCATGGCACGTAAGACCCGATACATGTTTGAGAGATTTAACGAAAAACACTTCATTTTTCTTGTTTTATGGCCGTTTTCATGAGCTATTGCCAACGGTTTTGGGTTCTAGGGTGATTTGCATGGCCTGTACGACCCGATTCGTGTTCGTGAGATATGACAAAAAAATTGTCGTTTCCTGTTTTATGGCCGTTTTCATGAGCAATCGCCCACGGTTTTAGGGTTCCATGGGTATTTGGATGGCTCGGAAGACCCGAGCTTTTCCACAATATTGGGGTTCCAGGGGGATTTGCATAACCCGTAAGACCCGATATATGTTTGAGACTTATGACCAAAAACTCATCATTTTCACGTTGTATGGCCCTTTTCATGAGCTATTGCCCACTCTTTTGGCGTTCCACAGGATTTGCATGGCACGTAAGACCCGATACATGTTTATGAGATTTAACCAAAAACACTTCATTTTCTCGTTTTATGGCCGTTTTCATGAGCTATTGCCAACGGTTTTGGGTTCTAGCGGGATTTGCATGGCCTATGACCCTACACCAAGCAAAATTGTCGTTTCTGTTTTATGGCGGCCGTTTTCATGAGCAATTGCCCACGGTTTTAGGGTTCCATGGGGATTTGGATGGCTCGGAAGACCCGAGCTTTTCCACAATATTGGGGTTCCAGGGGGATTTGCATAACCCGTAAGACCCGATATATGTTTGAGACTTATGACCAAAAACTCATCATTTTCACGTTGTATGGCCCTTTTCATGAGCTATTGCCCACTCTTTTGGCGTTCCACAGGATTTGCATGGCACGTAAGACCCGATACATGTTTATGAGATTTAACCAAAAACACTTCATTTTCTCGTTTTATGGCCGTTTTCATGAGCTATTGCCAACGGTTTTTGGGTTCTAGCGGGATTTGCATGGCCTATACGACCCTACACACCAAGCAAAAATTGTCGTTTCCTGTTTTATGGCCGTTTTCATGAGCAATTGCCCACGGTTTTAGGGTTCCATGGGGATTTGGATGGCTCGGAAGACCCGAGCTTTTCCACAATATTGGGGTTCCAGGGGGATTTGCATAACCCGTAAGACCCGATATATGTTTGAGACTTATGACCAAAAACTCATCATTTTCACGTTGTATGGCCCTTTTCATGAGCTATTTCCCACTCTTTTGGCGTTCCACAAGATTTGCATGGCACGCAAGACCCGATACATGTTTGAGATATTTAACCAAAAACACTTCATTTTCTCGTTTTATGTCCATTTTCATGAGCTATTACCAACGGTTTTTGGGTTCTAGGGGGATTTGCATGGCCTGAACTCATCATTTTCACGTTTCATGGCCGTTTTCATGAGCTATTGCCCACTCTTTTGGGATTCCACAGGATTTGCACGGCAAATAAGACCCGATACATGTTTGAGAGTTATGACCAAAAACTGGTCGTTTTGGTGTTTATGGCCATTTTTCATGAGCTATTGCCCACTATTTTGGGTTCATGGGGGATTTGCATGGCCCGTAAGACCCGATACATGTTTGAGAGTTATGACCAAAAATTCGTCGTTTTGGTGTTTATGGCCATTTTTCATGAGCTATTGCCCATGGTATTGGGGTTAATGGGGGATTTGCATGCCCCATAAGAGCCGATATATGTTTGAGAGTTATGACCAAAAACCCGTGGTTTTCGCATTTTATGGCTGTTTTCATGAGCTATTGTCCTTAGTTTTTGGGTTCCAAGGCAATTTACATGTTTGAGAGTTATGACGAAAAATTCGTCGTTTTGGTGTTTTATGGCCATTTTCTTTAGCAAATGCCCATGGTTTTGGGGTTCCATGGGGATTTGGATGGCTCATAAGACCCGAGATTTTCCCACAATATTGGGGTTCCGAGGGGATTTGCATGACCCGTAAGACCCGATATATGTTTGAGACTTATGGGCAAAAACACATCATTTTCACGTTGTATGGCCCTTTTCATGAGCTATTTCCCACTCTTTTGGGGTTCCACAGGATTTTCATGGCACATAAGACCCGATACATGTTTGAGAGATTTAATGAAAAACACTTCATTTTCTTGTTTTATGGCCGTTTTCATGAGCTATTGCCCACGGTTTTTGGGTTCTAGGGGATTTGCAATGCTTGTACGACCCGATTCATGTTTGTGAGTTATGACAAAAAACTTGTCGTTTTCTTGTTTTATGGCCATTTTCATGAGCAATTTCCCACGGTTTTAGGGTTCCTTGGGGATTTGGATGGCTCGGAAGACCCGAGCTTTTCCACAATATTGGGGTTCCAGGGGAATTTGCATAACCCGTAAGACCCGATATATGTTTGAGACTTATGACCAAAAACTCATCATTTTCACGTTGTATGGCCATTTTCATGAGCTATTGCCCACTCTTTTGGCGTTCCACAGAATTTGCATGGCACGTAAGACCCGATACATGTTTGAGAGATTTAACCAAAAACACTTCATTTTCTCGTTTTATGGCCGTTTTCATGAGCTATTGCCAACGGTTTTTGGGTTTTAGGCGGATTTGCATGGCCTGTACGACCCGATTCATGTTCGTGAGATATGACAACAAACTTGTCGTTTTCCTGTTTTATGGCCGTTTTCATGAGCAATTGCCCATGGTTTTAGGGTTCCATGGGGATTTGGATGGCTCGTAAGACCCGAGCTTTCCCACAATATTACGGTTCTAAGGAGATTTGCATGACCCAATAAATGTTTGAGACTTATGACCAAAAACTCATCATTTTCACGTTTTATGGCCGTTTTCATGAGCAATTGCCCACTCTTTTGGGGATCCACAGTATTTGCATGGCATGTAAGACCCGATACATGTTTGATAGATTTAACCAAAAAAACACTTCATTTTCTCGTTTTATGGCCGTTTTCATGAGCTATTACCCACGGTTTTGGGGTTCTATGGGGATTTGCATGGCCTGTACGACCCGATTCATGTTCGAGAGTTACGATAAAAAACTTGGCTTCCAAGGCGATTTGAATGTCCCATAAGACTTGATACATGTTTGAGAGTTATGACCAAAAAATCATCGTTTTGTTGTTTTATGGACGTTTTTCATGAGTTATTTTCCACGGTTTTGGGGTTCATGAGGGGTTTACATGGCCCGTAAGACCCAATACATGTCTTAGAATTATGACCAAAAGCTCGTCGTTTTGCTGTTTTTTGGCCGTTTTCATGAGCTATTGCCCACCGTTTTGGAGGGATCTGCATGTCTCGTAAGACTTGAACTTTCCCACAATTTTGGGGTTCATGGGCGGATTTGCATGACCCGTAAGACCGTATACATGTTTGAGAGGTATAACCAAAAACTCCGTGTTTTCATGACCTATTGTCCACGGTTTGGGGTTCATGGGGGATTTGCATGGCCCGTAATACCCAATACATGTCTTAGAATTATGACCAAAAATTCGTTATTTTGGTGTTTTTGGCTGTTTTCTTGAGTAATTGCCCACGGTTTTGGGGTTCCATGGGGATTTTCATGGCTCGTAAGACTCGAACTTTCCCACGGTTTTGGGTTTCTAGGTATATTTGCATGGCACGTAAGACCCGATATATGTTTGAGAGTTATTACAAAAAAATCATCATTTTAAAGTTTTATTGTCATTTTGATGAGTTATTGCCCACTAATTTTGGGGTTCCAAGGGGATTTGCATGGCACATAAGACCCGATACATGTTTGAGAGTTATGACCAAAAACTTGTCGTTTTGGTGTTTGTGGCCTTTTTTAATGAGCTATTGCCCACGGTTTTGGGTTCATGGGGGATTTGCATGGCCCGTAAAACCCGATACATGTTTGAGAGTTATGAACAAAAATTCGTCGTTTTGGTGTTTATGGCCATTTTTCATGAGCTATTGCCCATGGTATTGGGGTTAATGGGAGATTTGCATGGCCCATAAGAGACGATATATGTTTGAGAGTTATGACCAAAAACCCGTTGTTTTCGCATTTTATGGCTGTTTTCATGAGCTATTATCCTTATTTTTGGGGTTCCAAGGAAATTTATATGTTTGAGAGTTATGACGAAAAACACGTCGCTTTGGTGTTTTATGGACGTTTTCATGAGCAATTGACCATGGTTTTGGGGTTCCATGTGGATTTGGATAGCTCATAAGACCCGAGCTTTCCCACAATATTGGGGTTCCAAGGGGATTTGCATGACCCATAAGACCCGATATATGTTTGAGACTTATGACCAAAAACACATCATTTTCACGTTGTATGGCCATTTTCATGAGCTATTACCCACTCTTTTGGGGTTCCACAGGATTTTCATGGCACGTAAGACCCGATACATGTTTGAGAGATTTAACGAAAAACACTTCATTTCTTGTTTTATGGCCGTTTTCATGAGCTATTGCCCATGGTTTTTGGGTTCTAGGAGGATTTGCATGGCCTGTACGACCCGATTCATGTTTGTGAGTAATGACATAAAACTTGTCGTTTTCCTGTTTTATGGCCGTTTTCATGAGCAATTGCCCACGGTTTTAGGGTTCCATGGCGATTTGGATGGCTCGAAAGACCCGAGCTTTTCCACAATGTTGGGTTTCCAATGGGATTTGCATAACCCGTAAGACCCGATATATGTTTGAGACTTATGACCAAAAACTCATCATTTTCACGTTGTATGGCGTTTTTCATGAGCTATTGCCCACTCTTTTGGCGTTCCACAGGATTTGCATGGCACATAAGACCCGATACATGTTTGAGAGATTTAACCAAAAACACTTCATTTTCTCGTTTTATGGCCGTTTTCATGAGCTATTGCCAATGGTTTTTGGGTTTAGGGGTATTTGCTTGGCCTGAAAAACTTATCGTTTTCCTGTTTTATAACATTTTTCATGAGCAATTGCCCATGGTTTTACGGTTCCATGGGGATTTGGATGGCTCGTAAGACCCGAGCTTTCCCACAATATTGCGGCTCCAGGGAGATTTGCATGACCCGATAAATGTTTGAGACTTATGACCAAGAACTCATCATTTTCACGTTTTATGGCCCAATACATGTTTGATAGATTTAACCAAAAACACTTCATTTTATCGTTTTATGGCCGTTTTCATGAGCTATTGCCCACGGTTTTGGGTTCTAGGGGGATGTGCCTGGCCTGTATGACCCGATTCATGTTCATGAGTTATGACAAAAAAACTTGTCGTTTTCCTATTTTATGGCCGTTTTCATGAGCAATTGCCCACGGTTTTAGGGTTCCATGGGGATTTGGATGGCCCGTAAGACCCGAGCTTTCCCACAATATTGCGGGTTCAGGGAGATTTGCATGACCCGATAAATGTTTGAGACTTATGACCAAAAACTCATCATTTTCACGTTTTATGGCCGTTTTCATTAGCAATTTCCCACTCTTTTGGGGTTCCACAGGATTTGCATGGCACGTAAGACCCGATACATGTTTGATAGATTTAACCAAAAACACTTCATTTTCTCGTTTTATGGCCGTTTTCATGAGCTGTTGCCCACGGTTTTGGGGTTCTATTGGGATTTGAATGGCCTGTACGACATGATTCATGTTTGAGAGTTACGATAAAAAAGTTGGATTCCAAGGCGATTTGAATGGCCCATAAGACCCGATACATGTTTGAGAGTTATGACCAAAAAATCGTCGTTTTGCTGTTTTATGGACGTGTTTCATGAGCTATTTTCCACGGTTTTGGGGTTCATGAGGGATTTGCATGGACCCAATACATGTCTTAGAATTATGACCAAAAGCTCGTTGTTTTGCTGTTTTTTGGACGTTTTCATGAGCTATGGCCCACGGTTTTGGAGTTCCATCGGGATTTTCATGTCTCGTAAGACTCGAACTTTCCCACAATTTTGGGGTTCCAGGGGGATTTGCATGACCCGTAATACCTTATAAATGTTTGAGAGATATAACCAAAAATTCATCGTTTTCGTGTTTTATGACCGTTTTCATGACCTATTGTCCACGGCTTGGGGTTCATGGGGGATTTGCATGGCTCGTAATAACCAATACATGTCTTAGAATTATGACAAAAAATTATTCAGTTTGGTGTTTTTGGGCTGTTTTCTTGAGTAATTTCCCACGGTTTTGGGGTTCCATGGGGATTTCCATGTCTCATAAGACTTGAACTTTCTCACGTTTTTTGGGTTCTAGGGGGATTTGCATGGCCCGTAAGACCCGATATATGTTTGAGAGTTATTACCAAAAAATCATCATTTTAAAGAACTATGGTCGTTTTGATGAGTTATTGCCCACTAATTTTGGGGTTCAACGGGGATTTGAATGGAACATTAGACTCGATATATGTTTGAGAGTTATGACCAAAAACTTGTCGTTTTGGTGTTTATGGCCATTTTTTATGAGCTATTGCCCACGGTTTTGGCTTCATGGGGGATTTGCATGGCCCGTAAGACCCGATACATGTTTGAGAGTTATGACCAAAAATTCGTCGTTTGGGTGTTTATGGCCATTTTTCATGAGCTATTGGCCATGGTATTGGGGTTCATGGGGGATTTGCATGGCCCATAAGAACCGATACATGTCTGAGAGTTATGACCAAAAACTCGTTGTTTTCGTGTTTTATGGTTGTTTTCATGAGCTATTGTTCTTAGTTTTGGGTTCCAAGGCAATTTACATGTTTGAGAGTTATGACCAAAAACTCGTCGTTTATGGCCATTTTCATGAGCAATTCCCATGGTTTTGGGGTTCCATGGGGATTTGGATGGCTCTTAAGGCCCGAGCTTTCCCACAATATGGGGTTCCAGGGGGATTTGCATGACCCGTAAGACGCGATAGATGCTTGAGACTTATGACCAAAAACTCATCGTTTTCACGTTTTATGGACGTTTTCATGAGCTATTGCCCACTCTTTTGGGGTTCCACAGGATTTCCATGGTGTAACACCCTCAGAATCGGCCCTATGCAAGTTTTAGCGAAACCCGCCAAACCCGCATAGAAACGATTCAAAGGTGCCCACCAGGCACTTGCGTGCGGGTGGAAAACGAAGTAATAACATTACACAACAGTCCTCGATGGGACCCACAGAACAGATATATATATATACAGCAGCGACTCCATGAGTCAAGAATACATATATAAAGTACAAAGATCGAAATCACCTTGAAAATGATAGAGCGTCCGACTACGGACAAGATGCAAATGGGGCTAAGAGCCCTGAAGAATAACCAATGGCGTCCATAACCCTGCCCAGGCCAAGCCGGAAGGGTAACCCTGCTAACGACGTCGATCTCAAAACCTGCTTAAACAAAAAGGGTGACGACAAAGGGCAAAGGAAAAAGAGGAGCGTCGATCGAGGCCATTAGCGAGGCTAGAATTCGGCGGTCCTCGCCTACATAGGTATGGTGGATTGAAGCGGCAGCGACAGCATGCACTAAACCACCTATAGAGACTCGATACAACTGGCGGCTATTAGAGAGGGGTAAGGAAGACCTATTCGGATCCAACCTGATACTATCATCAAACAAACCCATCCTGGTGTTTCCCCCTCGAGACCAACGAGGAAGTCACCCGAGGAACTCACACAGTTGGCAGTTTTACTTATTCAGTTATAGTTGCGGCACTTTACTAGTCAGGTTTAGATAATCGTCCTGATAAAGTAAGCAGTGGGCACTTTTAGTTAACCATTCCATTATAGTGGCAAAACTTACTAGTCAGATTCAATTAGCATGAGATAACCCCAAAACCCAGCAGTTGTTGGTACTTTTATTTAGCCATTCCGTTGTAGTGAAGCTGATTACTAGTCAAATCGGATACAAGACAATTTATAACAGTAAACTTTAGTTATAGTTTTCTATGATCAAGCACTGTGCTCCAAGTCGTCCATAACCGCGGACACGGCTTCTCGAAAAGATTTAACCCTGCAGGGGTGCACCAAAGTATCCACAGGCACTTCGACCCTTTTGCCGGATCGGTTAACATACACCCATCGGTATGTCGGGGCCTAAGTCACGACGCTCCTGCACTAAAGCAAGTACATGGGGCCACCCACCAAGTCGAACCCGCGAAGTCGGCCGGTCTCCGAGACGGACTTAGGGTTTGCGTCGATGGTATAACGACAAAATCCCCAAACGGGGACTGTCGATACCGCGAAAACACTCCGCTTCCTAAACAGTACAGTGTGCTCCTCGCACAAACGTAAATAAAGCAGTAAAGCATGGCATAAGTACAGGATCGTAAATAAAACCTCAAACTAGTTTGTGGCCCCCAGTACAATACTTTGAAATCAGGTAATAATCAATGGGGGGCCCATATCTCCCCACCTGTGGTTAGCGCGCTCGATCTCGGAACAGGTGTCAAGAACTCGGGTCCTACGGGACACAAGTGGGCGGTCGGAAACCAAATATTACCTATCACCCACCGATGCCTCTGCTTAATTCAATTTTAGTTGTTAAACAGGAATTAAAGTGACGAAAAGTAAAACCATGATCATCTCCGACATCAACATGCGGCAATACTACAACCATTGTGGTACTCGACGACATGCAAAAACACTTGAGCAAGCGACTACGACGCGCGGGTCCAACTATCTACCAAACAACAGGTAATAGGATGTGTCCAAGGCTATATATGGCTGCAAGGGATATCACGGGAACGAAAACTAGAGCATCGCAACACAGATAGCAAAGATCAACAGGAGGGAATAAATACTAGAAAAGTAAGATAGGAAGAAAGGGGGAGATGCTCGCCTGAAAACATTGTTGAAGGTTCATCCGAAGATCGGGTCGACACTCGCATCAACTCAACGGCCTTATCCGCGAAGAAGCAAAACACTAAAATAACATCAGATGCAATATTTAATACAACGGTAGAAGATCGGCATGATGCATGTATGATGCATGGCATGGCAAAGGTGCAATTCAATTAGGTCATATTAAGCGGAATCGGGGTCCCGACATTTAATTAGATGGTTCAAGTTGTTTAGCCACCCCACAATTTAAATGTTGTATTAACATGGCAAGAGATAGCACCGGTTCGCTACACCAATTTATATGAGGCCAATATAAGGCTAGATTTGCCCGCATATGGGCCCTATATTTAATTATTAGGTGAATCGGCATAAGGCCCCCAAACCACCTGGCAATATGCATGCGAGAATGACAATTTAATATGCGACAAGTTTATTATATTATAAAATAGGGTTTCGGGAAGGGGTTCACACATTAGGGTTTGACGCTCTTGGGGTTCTGGGGTTAGGGGTCGGTCTCAGGGTCCAGGGTTCGACGGGTTCAGGGTTCGACGGAAACGGTCTCGGCAGGAGCATTCTCGAACAACGGGTCAGATCTTGTCGCATACGGGTTCTCGGCGGACTCAGCGTCCGAGATCGGGTTTCGAGTGGCGGCCTTGGCGCTTCGGATCGGTCTTCGGGGAGGAACGAGAACGTGCCGGGGCTTCAAGTTCCGGGACGGAGATCTTGTCGTCCACGACGAAGGGTTTCGACGCCATCGAATTCCGGGAATAGCCTTGCAGTCCATGAGGAAGATCTCGTGGCGCAGAACTTGGTAGCATCGGATTTACACATGAAATCGCACTGTGCGGGTGCACACCACCTAGGCACAGAAGCTGCCGCAATCACCTACAGGGGTAGGCTTGACGCGGCCGACGGGAACATCGGCTCTGCACCCGGGAGTAGAGGCGGCGAGCTTGGCGACGTGGCGCAGCGGTGGGCCCGGCCGGCGGGGCGCGCAGGACAGCGGTGGGCGACTCCCTGGCGCGGCGGCGGCCATCCGCGAGGCGACACGCGGAAGGAGAGGCGGGGGGCTCGGCGGCGACACAAGGAGGCAGAGGCGCGGGGCTCGGCGGCGACGCAAGGAGGCAGAGGCGCGGAGGAAGGCGCCGGCGGCGAGGCGAGCAGAGGACGGAGGCGGGGCGATGGAGAAGCTCGAGGGGGGGCGGTCCAGCGAGGGGAGCGGCGACGGGGCATTGCGGGCGGCCAGACGAGGGCGGCGAACTGCCGGGCTCGCCGGAGGAGAAGCGGCGACAGGGCTCGGGTGGCACTGGGCGCGCGGATCGATCCAGAGAGGGGAGGCGCCAGAGAGGTTGGGGAAGGAGGAAGGGCCAGCGGGGTGCGGTGGGGTGGGCTGCGAGGTGGGCCGGAGGCGTGGTGGGGATCCGATGCGGCAGGTGGGGAGTTTGGACCGGGGGAGGCAGGGAGTGGTGGAGAGTGTGTGGCTGGGTGTGTTTGGGGTTGGGCTGTGTGTGTGTGGTGGGTGAGGTGGCTGCGTGGGATAGGGTAGAGGGAGGGAAGAGGTGACGTGGCGGCCAACGAGTGGAGGGGGTGAGGTGGCCAAAGGGGTGGGTAGAATAGGACTGGTAGTTTTAGGAATTTAGGTGGACCGTTCTAATTTCTGGGGGTGGTCGCTCGGGTCGATTTGGCCCGTGCGACTGCCCCCACTAAAATAATTTAAAATTTTATTTGTTTAAAACAAGACTTATGCAGACTGATAGCAGACAAAACAAAATATTTCGGCGACCCGGGTTTGCGTGTTGAACAAAGGCGGGGCGTTTAGAAAACAAAACTAGGTTTTTCTGTAAATAGTTTTACACAAGAAAATGCAAGATGATGACGATGCTCAAATGCAATGTGGCATGATGACATGAGCATGCGGTCATGATGATGCAATGCACAAAAACAACGCGATTTTCTGGTAGTGGTTTTGTTGGATGCCACAATTCGACACCACTAACAAGGGATCTCGCCCTCGAGATCCGCCTCATGGTACCGGAAGGAAGGTCGGCGGTCTACGTCTTCTCGCTTCGTGTAGATCCTCGCGACACCACTAACAAGAGATAGTTGATCCTGTTCATCAAGAGAACACTCCGGAAAACAACGGACGAAGTTAAAGGTAAGGCCACCTCTAACTTCCATGAAAGGAGTAGAATTGCATCGATCCACCATTCAATATACAGAGCAAATGATAAGAGTTGTGGTATGGTCGCGACTCCATCCCGCACTCAAAGCATTACTATGTACTCGAATAACAGACTATGCAACCAACTCTCAGAATTCAGACTGAAGATCTCGACAAGCGAGGTTCGGAAACAAAGGAGTGATGCAGACTCTGCATCAGATCTGGCGTAGATGATGTCGTCGCGTCGGAAAACACCGGAAGGCACAAACAAGGAACAAAGAATGGTACCACAGATAAAGGATCACTCAGGCAGCATGAACACCGGATGGTAGAACACCGTTACCAAAGAAGGAAGCGAAACCCTGAAGGTACAATGGTAACCCAACCACGAGAATTCCTGTACTCGAAGAGAAAGAAGAGAGCGGATTCAAAACACGTAGGGGTAAGAGGAGAATAGCAGAGGGGTAAGGAGTAAAAGTAGACCTAACCAGAACTATCCAACCGGTTTTGAAAAATAGTTTTGACACTCTACTTCGGCCGTTAGCTAGGTTATCCTACAGGCTGGACTTGTGGGGTATCGCAACTTGTGAGCCCTGATACCACTCTGTAACACCCTCAGAATCGGCCCTATGCAAGTTTTAGCGAAACCCGCCAAACCCGCATAGAAACGATTCAAAGGTGCCCACCAGGCACTTGCGTGCGGGTGGAAAACGAAGTAATAACATTACACAACAGTCCTCGATGGGACCCACAGAACAGATATATATACAGCAGCGACTCCATGAGTCAAGAATACAGATATAAAGTACAAAGATCCAAATCACCTTGAAAATGATAGAGCGTCCGACTACGGACAAGATGCAAATGGGGATAAGAGCCCTGAAGAATAACCAATGGCGTCCATAACCCTGCCCAGGCCAAGCCGGAAGGGTAACCCTGCTAACGACGTCGATCTCAAAACCTGCTTAAACAAAAAGGGTGCCGACAAAGGGCAAAGGAAAAAGAGGAGCGTCGATCGAGGCCGATTACGGCGAGGCTAGAATTGCGGTCCTCGCCACATAGGTATGGTGGATCAAGGGCAAAGGCGATGCACTAAACCACCTATAGAGACTCGATACAACTGGCGACTATTAGAGAGGGGTAAGGAAGACCTATTCAGATCCAACCTGATACTATCATCAAACAAACCCATCCTGGCGTTTCCCCCTCGAGACCAATGAGGAAGTCACCCAAGGAACTCACACAGTTGGCAGTTTTACTTATTCAGTTATAGTTGCGGCACTTTACTAGTCAGGTTTAGATAATCGTCCTGATAAAGTAAGCAGTGGGCACTTTTAGTTAACCATTCCGTTATAGTGGCAACACTTACTAGTCAGATTCAATTAGCATGAGATAACCCCAAAACCCAGCAGTTGTTGGTACTTTTATTTAGCCATTCCGTTGTAGTGAAGCTGATTACTAGTCAAATCGGATACAAGACAATTTATAACAGTAAACTTTAGTTATAGTTTTCTATGATCAAGCACTGTGCTCCAAGTCGTCCATAACCGCGGACACGGCTTCTCGAAAGGATTTAACCCTGCAGGGGTGCACCAAAGTATCCACAGGCACTTCGACCCTTTTTGCCAGATCAGTTAACATACACCCATCGGTATGTCGGCGGGGCCTAAGTCACGACATTCCCAGAACCAAAGCAAGTACTTGGGGGCCACCCCACCAAGTCGAACCCGCAACGAAGTCGGCCGGTCTCCGAGACGGACTTAGGGTTTGCGTCAGTGGCTGTAAACGACAGCAAATCCCCAAACGGGGACTGTCGATACCACGAAAACACTCCGCTTCCTAAACAGTACAGTGTGCTCCTCGCACAAACGTAAATAAAGCAGTAAAGCATGGCATAAGTACAGGATCGTAAATAAAACCTCAAACTAGTTTGTGGCCCCCAGTACAATACTTTGAAATCAGGTAATAATCAATGGGGGGCCCATATCTCCCACACGTGGTTAGCGCTCGATCTCGGAACAGGTGTCAAGAACTCGGGGTCCTACGGGACACAAGTGGGCGGTCGGAAACCAAATATTACCTATCACCCACCGATGCCTCTGCTTAATTCAATTTTAGTTGTTAAACAGGAATTAAAGTGACGAAAAGTAAAACCATGATCATCTCCGACATCAACATGCGGCAATACTACAACCACTGTGGTACTCGACGACACGCAAAAACACTTGAGCAAGCGACTACGACGCGCGGGTCCAACTATCTACCAAACAACAGGTAATAGGATGTGTCCAAGGCTATATATGGCTGCAAGGGATATCACGGGAACGAAAACTAGAGCATCGCAACACAGATAGAAAAGATCAACAGGAGGGAATAAATACTAGAAAAGTAAGATAGGAAGAAAGGGGGAGATGCTCGCCTGAAAACATTGTTGAAGGTTCATCCGAAGATCGGGTCGACACTCGCATCAACTCAACGGCCTTATCCGCGAAGAAGCAAAACACTAAAATAACATCAGATGCAATATTTAATACAACGGCAGAAGATCGGCATGATGCATGTATGATGCATGGCATGGCAAAGGTGAAATGCAATTAGGTCATATTAAGCGGAACCGGGGTCCCGACATTTAATTAGATGGTTCAAGTTGTTTAGCCACCCCACAATTTAAATGTTGTATTAACATGGCAAGAGATAGCACCGGTTCGCTACACTAATTTATATGAGGCCAATATAAGGCTAGATTTGCCCGCATATGGGCCCTATATTTAATTATTAGGTGAATCGGCATAAGGCCCCCAAACCACCTGGCAATATGCATGCGAGAATGACAATTTAATATGTGACAAGTTTATTATATTATAAAATAGGGTTTCGGGAAGGGGTTCACACATTAGGGTTCGACGCTCTTGGATTTCCGGGGTTCGAGGTCGGTCTCAGGGTCCAGGGTTCGACGGGTTCAGGGTTCGACGGAAGCGGTCTCGGCAGGAACATTCTCGAACCACGGGGCAGATCTTGTCGCATCCGGGTTCTCGGCGGACTCGGCGTCCGAGATAGGGTTTCGAGTGGCGGCCTTGGCGCTTCGGATCGGTCTTCGGGGAGGAACGAGAACGTGCCGGGGCTTCAAGTTCCGGGACGGAGATCTTGTCGTCCACGACGAAGGGGTTCGACGCCATCGAATTCCGGGAATAGCCTTGCAGTCCATGAGGAAGATCTCGTGGCGCAGAACTTGGTAGCATCGGATTTACACATGAAATCGCACTGTGCGGGTGCACACCACCTAGGCACAGAAGCTGCCGCAATCACCTGCAGGGGTAGGCTTGACGCGGCCGACGGGCACAGCGGCTCTGCACCGGGAGGAGGCGGCGAGCTTGGCGACGCAGCGATGGGCCCGGCGGCGGCGGCGAGGACAGCGGGCGACTCCACTGGCGCGGCGGCGGCCATCCGCGAGGCGACGCTGAAGCAGGCGGGGGCTCGGCGGCGGCCAAGGAGGCAGAGGCTCGGGCGGCGCAAGGAGGCGGCGGCGCGAGAAGAGGCGGCGAAGCCGGGCGAGGCGGGCGGCGGAGGAGCTCAAGGGCGGCGGGAGGCGTTCTGGCGACAAGCGGGCGACGGCGGGCGCTGTCAGGCTCACGGAGGAGAGAAGGCAAGGGGCTCGTGGCACTGGCGCGCCGGATCGATCCAGAGAGGGAGGGGAGACGCGCGAGAGAGGTTGGGGAAGGGAGGAAGGGGCCAGGCGGGGTGCGGTGCGGGTGGGCTTGCGAGGTGGGGCCGGAGGGGCAGTGGGGTGGGGATCCGGTGCGACTGGTGGGGAGTTTGGACCGGGGGAGGCAGGGAGTGGTGGAGAGTGTGTGGCTGGGTGTGTTTGGGGTGGGGCTGTGTGTGTGTGGTGGGTGAGGTGGCTGCGTGGGATAGGGTAGAGGGAGGGAAGAGGTGACGTGGCGGCCAACGAGTGGAGGGGGTGAGGTGGCCAAAGGGATCGGTAGAATAGGACTGGTAGTTTTAGGAATTTAGGTGGACCGTTCTAATTTCTGGGGGTGGTCGTTCGGGTCGATTTGGCCCGTTCGACTGCCCCCACTAAAATAATTTAAAATTTTATTTGTTTAAAACAAGACTTATGCAGACTGATAGCAGACAAAACAAAACATTCCGGCGACCCGGGTTTGCGTGTTGAACAAAGGCGGGGCGTTTAGAAAACAAAACTAGGTTTTTCTGTAAATAGTTTTACACAAGCAAATTCAAGATGATGACGATGCTCAAATGAAATGTGGCATGATGACATGAGCATGCGGTCATGATGATGCAATGCACAAAAACAACGCGATTTTCTGGTAGTGGTTTTGCGGGATGCCACACATGGCACGTAAGACCCGATACATGTTTGAGAGATTTAACCAAAAAAACGTCATTTTCTCGTTTTATGGCCGTTTTCATGAGCTATTGCCAACGGTTTTGGGGTTCAAGGGGGATTTGCATGGCATGTATGAGCTGATTCATGTTTAAGAGTTATGACAAAAACATCTTTTCCTGTTTTATGGCCGTTTTCATGAGCTATTGACCATGGTTTTGGCTTCCAAGGCGATTTGAATGGCCCATAAGACCCGATGCATGTTTGAGACTTATGACCAAAAAATCGTCGTTTTGCTGTTTTATGGACGTTTTTCATGAGCTATTTTCCATGGTTTTGGGTTCATGAGGGATTTGCATGGCCCGTAAGACCCAATACATGTCTTAGAATTATGACCAAAAACTCATCGTTTTGCTGTTTTTTGGCCGTTTTCATGAGCTATTGCCCATGGTCTTGGGGTTCCATGGGGATTTGCATGTCTCGCCAGACTCAAACTTTCCCACAATTTTGGGGCTCCAGTGGGATTTGCATGACCCGTAAGACCTTATACATGTTTGAGAGGTATAACCAAAAACTCGTCGTTTTCGTGTTTTATGGCCGTTTTCATGACGTATTGTCCATGGTTTGGGGTTCATGGGGGATTTGCATGGCCCGTAATACCCAATACATGTCGTAGAACTATGACCAAAAATTCTTCATTTTGGTGTTTTTTGGCAGTTTTCTTGAGTAATTGCCCACAGTTTTAGGGTTCCATGGGGATTTGCATTTCTTTCCAGACTCAAACTTTCCCACGGTTTTGGGGTTCTAGGGGGATTTACATGGCCCGTAAGACCCGATATATGTTGGAGACTTATTACAAAAAAATCATCATTTTAAAGTTTTATGGTCGTTTTGATGAGTTATTGCCCACTAATTTTTGGGTTCCAGGGGGATTTGCATGGCACATAAGACCCGATACATGTGTTGATAGTTATGAACAAAAACTTGTCCTTTTGGTGTTTATGGCCATTTTTCATGAGCTATTGCCCATGGTTTTGGGTTCATGGGGGATTTGCATGGCCCGTAAGACCCGATACATGTTTGAGAGTTATGACCAAAAATTCGTCGTTTTGGTTCCAAGGCAATTTACATGTTTGAGAGTTATGACCAAAAACTCGTTGTTTTGGTGTTTTATTTCCATTTTCATGAGTAATTGCGCATGGTTTTGGGGTTCCATGGGGATTTGGATGGCTCGTAAGACCCGAGCTTTACCACAATATTGGGGTTCCAGGGGGGATTTGCTTGACCCGTAAGACCCGATATATGTTTGAGACTTATGACCAAAAACTCATCATTTTCATGTTTTATGGCCGTTTTCATGAGCTATTGCCCACTATTTTGGGGTTCCACAGGATTTGCATGGCACGTAAGACCCGATACATGTTTAAGAGATTTAACCAAAAACACTTCATTTTCTCATTTTATGGTTGTTTTCATGAGCTATTGTCCTTAGTTTTGGGGTTCCAAGGCAATTTACATGTTTGAGAGTTATGACCAAAAACTCGTCGTTTTGGTGTTTTATGGTCGTTTTCATGAGCAACTGCCCATGGTTTTAGGGTTCCATGGGTATTTGGATGGCTCGTAAGACCCGAGCTTTTCCACAATATTGGGGTTCCAGGGGGACTTGCATGACCCATAAGCCCCGATATATGTTTGAGGCTTATGACCAAAAACTCATCATTTTCACGTTTTATCGTCGTTTTCATGAGCTATTACCCACTCTTTTGGGATTCCAAAGGATTTGCACGGCACACAAGACCCGATAGATGTTTGAGAGTTATGACCAAAAACTTGTCGTTTTGGTGTTTATGGCCATTTTCCATGAGCTATTGCCCACTGTTTTGGGTTCATGGGGGATTTGCATGGCCCGTAAGACCCGATACATGTTTGAGAGTTATGACCAAAAATTCGTCGTTTTGGTTCCAAGGCAATTTACATGTTTGAGAGTTATGACCAAAAACTCGTTGTTTTGGTGTTTTATGGCCATTTTCATGAGTAATTGCGCATGGTTTTGGGGTTCCATGGGGATTTGGATGGCTCGTAAGACCCGAGCTTTACCACAATATTGGGGTTCCAGGGGGGATTTGCATGACCCGTAAGACCCGATATATGTTTGAGACTTATGACAAAAAACTCATCATTTTCATGTTTTATGGCCGTTTTCATGAGCTATTGCCCACTATTTTGGGGTTCCACAGGATTTGCATGGCACGTAAGACCCGATACATGTTTGAGAGATTTAACCAAAAACACTTCATTTTCTCATTTTATGGCTGTTTTCATGAGCTATTGTCCTTAGTTTTGGGGTTCCAAGGCAATTTACATGTTTGAGAGTTATGACCAAAAACTCATCGTTTTGGTGTTTTATGGTCGTTTTCATGAGCAACTGCCCATGGTTTTGGGGTTACATGGGGATTTGGATGGCTCGTAAGACCCGAGCTTTTCCACAATATTGGGGTTCCAGGGGGATTTGCATGACCCGTAAGACCCGATATATGTTTGAGACTTATGACCAAAAACACATCATTTTCACGTTTTATGGCCGTTTTCATGATCTATTGCCCACTCTTTTGGGATTCCACAGGATTTGCACGGCACATAAGACCCGATAAATCTTTGAGAGTTATGACCAAAAACTTGTCGTTTTGGTGTTTATGGCCATTTTTCATGAGCTATTGCCCACGGTTTTGGGTTCATGGGGGATTTGCATGGCCCATAAGACTCGATACATGTTTGAGAGTTATGACCAAAAATTCGTCGTTTTGGTGTTTATGGCCATTTATAATGAGCTATTGCTCATGGTATTGCGGTTAATGGGGGATTTACATGGCCCATAAGAGCCAATATATGTTTGAGAGTTATGACCAAAAACCTGTTGTTTTCGCATTTTATGGCTGTTTTCATGAGCTATTGTCCTTAGTTTTCGGGTTCCAAGTCAATTTACATGTTTGAGAGTTATGACAAAAATCTCATCGTTATGGTGTTTTATGACCGTTTTCATGAGCAATTGCCCATGGTTTTGGGGTTCCATGGGGATTTGGATGGCTCATAAGACCCGAGCTTTCCCACAATATTGGGGTTCCAGGGGGATTTGCATGACCCGTAAGACCCGATTTGTATGGCCCTTTTCATGAGCTATTGCCCACTCTTTTGGGGTTCCACGGGATTTTCATGGCACGTAAGACCTGATACATGTTTGAGAGATTTAACCAAAAACACTTCATTTTCTCGTTTTATGGCCGTTTTCATGAGCTATTGCCCACTTTTTTGGGGTTCTAGAGGGATTTGCATGGCCTGTATGACCCGATTCATGTTTGTGAGTTATGACAAAAAACTTGTCGTTTTCCTGTTTTATGGCCGTTTTCATGAGCAATTGCCCACGGTTTTAGGGTTCCATGGGGATTTGGATGGCTCGTAAGACCCGAGCTTTTCCACAATATTGGGGTTCCAAGGGGATTTGCATGACCCGTAAGACCTGATATATGTTTGAGACTTATGACAAAAAACTCATCATTTTCACGTTGTATGGCCCTTTTCATGATCTATTGCCCACACTTTTGGCGTTCCACAGGATATGCATGGCACGTAAGACCCGATACATGTTTGAGATATTTAACCAAAAACACTTCATTTTCTCGTTTTATGGCCGTTTTCTTGAGCTATTGCCCACGGTTTTTGGGTTCTAGGGGGATTTGCCTGGCCTGTATGACCCGATTCATGTTCATGAGTTATGACAAAAAACTTGTCGTTTTTGAGTAATTGCCCACGGTTTTGGGGTTCCATGGGGATTTGCATGTCTCGTAAGACTCGAAATTTCTCACGGTTTTGAGGTTCTAGGGGTATTTGCATGGCCCTTAAGACCCGATATATGTTTTATGGTCGTGTTGATGAGTTATTGCCCACTAATTTTGGGGTTCCAGGGGGATTTGCATGGCACATAAGACCCGATACATGTGTGACAGTTATGACCAAAAACTTGTCGTTTTGGTGTTTATGACCAAAAACTTGACATAAAACCCGAGGCCCCATCACTAACCCTAAACTCTCTCTCTTTCTCTCCTCTCTCTTTTCTTTCTATCTAACCCCCACCCCCACCTAACCCTAACCCTAGCCACCTTTCCTTTCTCTCTCGGCCAGCAAGGGGACACCACCCCCTCTCCCTGGTCCCACACCCCACCTAGCCTCCCTCCCTCCCTTTGCCGAAGCATCTACCCAACCCTAGCCACCCTGGCCGAGCTGCCCGACCCTAGCAAACCCTACCCGAGCCTCTCTCCCTCTCATCCCTCTCCCTGCCATGAGGGCCCTCCAGCCCGAGCCTCCCTCCCCCTCGTCCTGGTCCACCTGCAGACCCTCCCCCCTGCCTACCCTACCCTGGCCCCATGCCATGCACGTGAAGGAGGGAAGGATAAAGGTGGCCGAAGCCACCTTCCCCTCCACCACGCCATCTGCTTTCCCCCGTTCTTATCCACCCCCACGTCCTACCCTGCATCCGCAGATCCGTCCCAGGCCACTCCCCTCTCCCCTGCCTTCCCTCACCTCAGCCACCCCGACGCCGGCCACCCTCGGTCTTCCCGCTCACCTCTCTCTCCCTAGCCGGTGGCGTGACGTGCGAGGTTGGCGAGGAAGACCACGATGACCCTGCACCACCCTGTGCCAGACGCGAAGGAGAAGGACCAGCGCCGAGGCAACGCCCGACACAAACCCTAGCATCGCTCGGCTCACCTCGTCGACGATCGCCCTGCACGATCGACCGCACCGACCTCTGGTGAGCTTCCCTTTCCCTAGACATCATCGCGGTCGTTGTTTCCTGATTCGCGGACCAAGCGTCGAGCACCCTCGGTCGCCGTGTCCATGAACCTCCGCGCTTGCGTCACCCCACGCCCTATCTAGCCGCCTACCCCTTCCTACAACCCAGCCCTACCAAGTGGTTCCGCCAGCGTGTCCGCGTCAGCGGATCGATCGATCCGCGCCAGACTGCCACGCCAACGCGTCTGTCCATGTAGCGAAGAAAGGAGAAGTACGATGGGCGCTGTTTTGCACATAACCCCCTGTTTTTTTATTTCCCTCAACCCGCGGTCCTCGCTCATGCCCACGCGGTTCGGCATAGCGCGTGGTGGGACTGCAGCCGTTGGCCCCGCTTGTCAGCCTCTGTGGCTAGCTAAGCCCGCGGTGGAAAGGAGTTTCCGCGCGCGTGTGACCCGCTAGCAGTAGGCCCACTTGTCATTGCCTGCGGCTAGGCCTGTCTGTGTGAGAAAAGAATTCCTGTTCTCTGTTTAATTCAAACATTTTTCAAATTAAAATTAAATTCAAATTTCAATTCTGTTTTTGAAATAACTTTTAATTTATAAATCCAAATTTAACAAATAATATATGAATTTGAATCAGAAAAATGTGAGGAATTCAAATATGCTATCCAAAATATCATTTGAGCACTTTATTTTCTAAGTTAATTAAAATTACAATTAATGCCATTAATCCTTAAATAATTAATAACTTTTGTTTTATAACTCCAAATTCAACAAATGATATGTCTAAAATGATTAGCTCAACGAGACCTTTCTGATGATGCATTCCATGTTCTGAATTGCAGCATGCAACATATAAATATAATGTAAACAGCAACTATTATGAGGATAAAATGTGGCCAAAACTCAATAAAATGACTTATTTTTGTATTCCACAGCTCCCCATGCCATGCTACTTTATTGCCATGTAAATTGTGCATCATTCATCATGGCATGATTGTTTGCTTGTCGCATTTTATTCATATGCTTGTGCACTTTATTTATGTTGGCCCTTGTTTGTTTGGTTCTTCTTCGAATAGACACTGAGCAGGGGATATATCAAGAGAACCAGGAGCACTACCCAGATCCTTCTCTCGCTTCAACTGAGCTGCCAGGCAAGCACTACCACATGATTGCATACATATAGTACCTATTGCCTCTATCTTAATCTTGCATCATTGAGTCGCGATTGCATTAAATTGAATCCCAAGTATTGCATTGCCTTTACTTTTAAACCCCACCAAGCTTGTTCCTCCATCCCATGAGCCATTACTACATGAGTTGTTTGAGCCATGCGAGTCGTAGAACAACATGTGTAGGGTATGTGAGAGTCTGATGGATAACGAGGTACCTAAAGAACTTAACCTGAGTAGTAATGGATAACTAATGAAAGTGGCAACGGTGAGCAATATCTGCTATTTGGTTTTTCCTGCTCACTTGTGTCCCGTAGGACCCCGAGTACTTGATTCATGTTCCTTGATTATTCGCGCTATCCACATCCGGGAGGCTTATGGGACCCCCCTGAGCCAGAGCTTGATTCTTTCTTATTTCTTGGGGCCACAAACTAGTTTGAGGTGTTATTTACTATCATGTACTTATGCCATGCTTTACTGCTTTATTACGATTGTGCGAGGAGCACCTGTACTGTTTAGGTAAGCGGAGTGTTTTCGCGGTATCGACAAGCCCAGTCACATTTTCGGGTTCCCGATCGTTCTGACCATTGACGCAAACCTTGAGTCCGTCGAGTCGGCTAACCGTTGCGGGCAGCTTAATGGGGTGGCCCCTGAAATATTCTGAATCCTGTGATTGCTTTGTCGTGAAGGCCTCGTTGGGTTTTGATTTGGTTTTCGAGGTTGATCGAGTGTGTGTTGCTATTTGTGCACCCTGCAGGTAAAACTTTCTGGCCGTGTCATGGTTATGGACGACTTGGAGCACAGTTTCTCGATCATAGACAAGCATAACTAAAGTACCGCTTTTAATTTGACTAAGTAACTGACTAGTAAATAGTGCAACACTCATGGAATGGTTAATAAAATTGCCAACGGATGGGGGGTTGTTCGTCCGCTTCCTCGTTGGTAATCGAGGAGGAGGATGGATCTGGTGATATTACTGTTACAACTGTTGTCATTAATTCACGGACATCCGTCTATCTTTGGTTAGGAGGATGGTTAGCGAGTATCTATAGAAGTGCTAGGGTTTATCTTTTGCTGCAATTGCGTCACCCCCAGGTTGTGTCCCCTTTAGAGGAATAAGACTTGCTGAGTACCCCTAGGGTCTCACACGATAAATTATTTGATTCAGATGAACAGGTACACTCACAAGATGGATACTGGGTGGAGGAGGCGGATGATGTGGGCAACGATCGTTCGGTGTAGAGATTCCGAGAACGGGGATCCGTGAGATCTGTGGGCGGGATGTGCTTATTTATGGGGCATCTTATGCCGATTTGCTTCTTATCCGTACTCGGATCTTGTTTGCCGCTTCTGCCTGATACTCTGATGTGTGATGTATGAGGAGATATCCTAAACTATTATATCTATCTAGGACATTTGAATCTTGCCGTATGGCGTTGCTATATTTCCTTTCTTTTTAGATGGAATGGCTCTGATGTACTATTGTATGGTGGCTTGCATACATACTCATTTGTGTATGTAGTTGATCCCTTCGCCTGCCGATTACGCCGCCCGTACTTGTCCCGATGATTGGAAATGGTTGCGACGGGTAGTTACAATTGGTATCAGAGCCATACCGCCCTTCAGGGTCTCAGCCAAACGGTCGTTGTCAGTCTAGCAAATATTTTGGGTAGTTATGTATACTAGGGAAAAACAAAATGTGAGAGTAGGACTGCTTCCATTTTTCTTCTTACCCACCCACCCACCCTTTTCTGTTAAGGAAGTGTAACGTTTTCAATCCTCTTCTTAAAAGTTCAAACTAGGATTCACGTGTTCTGGGTTTCCGTAGTACCATAGGTTGTGTGTTTTTGTGTGTGTGTGTGTGTGTGTAATTCCTTGTCTATCTGTTGCATCCAAGTTGTTATCAAAATCAGCCTTTTGGTTATCAACTGTTGGTACATTCCATACCGACAGGCTTTTGCAAACCGATGCGATCTATCTGATTCGTTGCATACCGCCGCGATCATCTTACTCTTTGTTATCCGGCGTTATCTTCTTTGGGGTGTTCGTTTCGTAGTTACTAATCTTTAGGTTCAACGTGAGAAGAAGGGGTTAGGATATGTGTTCTACTTATTCATGTGCGGAGTAATGATTTGAGTGCGGGATGGAGTCGCGACCATACCACTACTCTTATCATTCGCTTTTGTATATTGAATTGGTAGAGTCACTAATCTTGATTCGTTAAGTGATTTTAGCATCTATTGGTATTTTAATGCGAAATTTGTGGAAAATTTTTCTTTGATATATCATGTACCACACTCCTTTTCGATCGTGTGCGATATGCTTAATATCTTCTAGGTGCTTTGAACTTTGTTGATATTGTAATATCATCTTAGTAAATTGTATCCTTTAATCTTGGTTAATTCCATCTTGGTACTATTTTGGATTATTGTTATTCTCCATTATAGTACTGACTTGTGTTTTATATCAATCACAGGATGGCTCCACCACGCCGTTCTGATGAGGACATACCACCGGCGGGTTCGTGTTGTCAAACATCGCCAATGCCTTGGCAAGCAATGCAGAACCGGCGTTTTGAGGAAAGTGTCAGGAGGAATGAGTTTGCTCCGCTACCTCCACCTCCCAAGCGAGGAGACATCAAAAGCTTCCTGAAGTTCAACCCTCGCCAATTTGATGTTTCTGATCGACCACTTGATGCTGATGATTGGTTGCGTGAGATGTCAAGGCTACTAGAGGCTGATGTTCTGAGCAAGAATGGGTAAAATGTGCTCACCTTCAAGGAGATGCAGCTCTGGTGGGAGAATTACGAAGGCAAGCGGCGGTTTTCAGCCTACTTGGGAACAGTTCACTGGGCGTTCAAAGAGCGATGTCTGTCGAGAAATTGTCATGGAGAGGATGAAGGCGTTCTCAACCTCAAGCAGGAAATGACAATGTCAATACCTACATCAGAACTTCATGAACCTTTCTCGTTATGGTGGCGATGAGATATCGATGACCGGAAGAAGCAAAGAGGTTCGGCAAGGGCTCAATGCATCGATTAATTATGCAATCACACATGCAAGGTCGGCGTCTTTTACGGAACTTCAGCATCTGACTCTGCAGGAGGAAGCAAGTAGGCAAGTGTTTGAGGAGTCAAAGAAACACAACCGTGATGCACCAAGCTCTTCAGCTATGTCAGCTCCCTCTAAGCGTCGTGTCTGGGTTCCTAACACCCCACCGTCGCTCCCGGCTCCACCAAGACCTGCAAGCTACGCGGCAAGGCCACCAAACTTCATCACTGCTGCTCCCAGGGGCTACAACCACCACTACCCTGGAGCGCCTGGCGGAGTCCCTGGCTACGTTGCTCCACGTCCACCTGGTGCTTGTTTCACGTGTGGAGACTCTGGACATCTAAACTGGAACTGTCCGTTGAAAAACAAAGCTCTTCCTCCACCCCCTCCAAGATCTGCGGCAAGCTCTCCTTTGGTTCGTGCACCACCACCTCGGGCTCTCAACATCAACACCAAGCCCGGTCTCATGCTCGTGCCAAGCGTGTCAACGCCGCCGCTCAGTGAGCATGCACTGGAGTTGTGATGGGTATGCTTTACGTTAACTCGGTCCTGCGAGTTTTGTTTGATTCGTGCATCGCATTCTTTTGTTTCTCACAAGTTTGCAAATGAGAATGAGTTAGCAATGGATCCTCTCCTTAAGCGGTTAATGGTCCTTTCTCCTGAGCAACAATGGCATGCTAAAATCAGCCATGGCAATCAAATTGAGATTGGTGTCTCTTCGTTCTCGGCATCCTTAATTGTTACAGGCAATTCGACATTGATGTCATCTTGGGCATGGATTGGTTGACAAAATGCAGCTGTGATTGATTGTCTTTGAGCTCGGTTTCTCTAAAGATTCACGAAGGCCATATAGTCTTTTCTCCAAGTTTGACTCCTGCTATCCACTTTTCTCTTTGGTGGCTGAATGATGATGCTATGGAAGCTATTCAGAGTGTTCCGGTGGTCTGTGAGTTCCCAGATGTCTTTCCTGAAGAGTTGCCGGGTATGCCTCCGGATCGTGAGGTTGAGTTTGTAATTGAGCTTGAACCTGGAACGGCCCCTATCTCCAAGCGGCCTTATAAAATGGGTCCTGCTGAGTTGGCTGAACTCAAACGTCAACTTGATGAACAAGAGAAGTTGGGTTTCATTCAACACAGTACCTCTTCTTGGGGTAGCCCAACAATCTTTGTGAAGAAGCGAGACAGGACTGATAGACTTTGTGTGGATTATCGGGCTCTCAATGCTAAAACCATCAAGAATAAATATCCCCTTCCGCGGATTAATGATCTCTTCGATCAACTAGCTGGAGTTGTGGTGTTCTCTAAGCTTGACTTGAGAAGTGGTTATCACCAAATCAAGATTCGCAAGGAAGATGTGCCTAAAACAGCTTTCACCACCCGCTATGGCCTATACGAGTACACGGTCATGTCTTTCGGCCTCACCAACGCACCTGCTACCTTCTCAAGGCTTATGAACTCGGTTTTCATGGAGTATCTTGATAAGTTCGTTGTGGTCTATCTGGATGACATCTTAGTCTATTCTAAGTCAAAGGAAGAGCATGAAGAACACCTTCGGTGTGTCCTAAACAAGCTTCGTGAGAACCGCTTGTATGCAAAGTTCTCAAATTGTGAGTTTTGGTTGCCTCAAGTAACCTATCTTGGTCATGTCATCTCTGCCAAGGGAATTGCAGTCAACCCGGAAACTGTGAAGACAATTGTTGAATGGCTTCCTCCTGTTAATGTCAAAGAAGTGCGGAGTTTCCTCGGTTTGGCTAGCTACTGCCGTCGCTTCGTTCAGAACTTTTCGAAGATAGCGAAGCCTCTTACCGATCTCCTCAAGAAAGGCAAGAAATACCTTTGGACTCCTGCATGTCAAGCAAGCTTTGAGACACTCAAAGAGAAGCTCACTTCCACACCGGTCTTGGTTCCTCCGGATACATCCAAGCCTTTCCAGATATTCTGTGACGCCTCTTTGGAAGGATTGGGTGCGGTCCTTATGCAAGAAAAACAAGTTGTTGCTTATGCCTCTCGACAGTCGAAGACGCATGAGATCAACTATCCTACACATGACCTCGAGCTCGCAGCAGTTGTCTTTGCTTTGAAACTATGGAGGCACTACCTGCTTGGCAACCGTTGTGAGATCTTTTCTGACCACAAGAGTTTGAAGTATATCTTCACTCAGCCTGATCTCAACCTTCGGCAGAGGAGATGGATTGAAGCAATCAATGATTTTGATTTGACCATCAACTACACTCCGGGCAAAGCTAATGTCATGGCGATGCCCTCAGCCGCAAAGCTTATGTCAACAACCTCATGATGGAAGAGCAACAGCCTCTCTTGTGCGAGGAATTCCGTCAGCTCAACCTGGAAATTGTGGAACAAGGGCATCTCCTGAACCTTCTGGCTACTCCTCTCTTGGAAGAAAAGATTCACTCTCGTCAGCTTGGTGATCCGCACACCAAAAAGATCATCTCCAAACTTCAGCTTCCAAAGTATGAGTCCTTCCACGTCGATGATCAAGGCTCGCTTTTCTTTGAACACCGGATGTTTGTTCCAAACTACCCGGGTTTGAGAGAGCAAGTTCTCAAGGAGGCGCATGATTCTGTTCTTTCTATTCACCCTGGCAGCACAAAGATGTACATGGACTTGAAAACCCAATATTGGTGGCCGGGTTTGAAACGATATTGTGCCAAGTATGTCTCGGAATGTGATGTCTGCCGCAGAGTGAAAGTTGTTCATCAGAAACCTTTCGGTCTTCTACAGCCATTGAAACCCCCGGAATGGAAATGGGAGAAAGTAGAAATGGATTTCATCACTGTTTTTCCAAGGTCGCAGAAGGGCAACAATGCAATCTTTGTTGTCATTGACAGGCTTTCTCAAGTGGCTCACTTCTTTCCCGTCAAGGAAACAATTTCTGGAATTCAGTTGGCTGAGCTCTATATCAACAGAATTGTCTCTCTGTATGGGGTTCGTCTTGAGATCAGTTCAGACCGTGGGAGTATCTTCACTTCCAAGTTCTGGGAAAGTTTCCAAAATGCTTTGGGAACAAAGTTGAACTTCAGCACAGCTTACCACCCTCAGTCGCAAGGACAAGTTGAAAGGATCAATCAGATTCTGGAGGATATGCTTCATGCTTGCGTCATCTCTTTTGGCATGAAGTGGGAGGAATGTCTTCCTTATGCTGAATTCTCTTACAACAACAGCTTCCAGAAAGTCGAAGATGGCACCATTTGAGGCTCTCTATGGCATAAATGCAGAACTCCGATTGGTTGGTCGGGTGCAGGAGAAAGAATTTGGTTTGGCCCTGACATTGTAACTCAAGCGGAGGAGAAGGTGCATATCATTCTGGAAAATCTGAAGATTGCTCAAAGTCGCCAGAAGAGCAATTATGACATGAAGCACACGGACATGGTGTATGCCTGGTGATCGTTTACCTTCGTGTCACTCCCATGAGAGGCACACACCGCTTTGGTATCAAAGGAAGCTGGCTCCTAGATACATCGGTCCTTTCAAAATTCGTGGAAGAAGAGGAGAAGTTGCTTATGCTCTTGAGCTCCGGAAAAACTCAAAGTCCATGATGTTTTCCACATCTCTCAACTCAAGAAGTGCTTCAAAGATCCGGCGGGACCGTGGATCATGAGCTAATCAATCTCCAAGAAGATCTGTTTTATCAAGAACACCCCACAAAATCCTTGAGACCCATGAGAAGAAGGACTGCAACAAGTCCATCAAGTTACGCAAGGTGCGATGGTCGCACCATTCCGTTGATGAAGCCACTTGGGAGCGTGAAGATGAGCTCCGTGCCAACTATCCTACCCTCTTTGTGTCTTCTTCTTCTTCCTAGAATCTCGGGGCGAGATTCCTGTTTAGTGGGGGAGAGTTGTAGCATCCCATTTGTCTAACAACTGTAATGATACTTGATCTAGTAATATAATGGCTACTTCATAGATCTAATTGTTGCATCATCATTATTTCATGCTCATGTCATCATGCCACCTTGCATTTGAGCATCACATAAAACCCTTTGTGTTTTGGTTCTTATCTCACATGCATTATTATTTGTATTTGCATCTTGCTATTGTATTTGGTTCTGGATATATTGTTTAAATGCCCAACTTGAGTTGGGGGCATATCTTTTAGTCAACTCCACCACCTTTCTTTCACCACCTTACAATTCCACCATCCCATTATCCATCAGCTGGTAATTATTTTCTTTTGGGTTTTAATCTAGCTCATGGGAGATAGGATGGATCTAATTCAAATTCTTTGCTTGGCCTTTACTCCACATTTGGGGATGCATAGGAATAATGCCATGCTCATTATTTTGTTTTCACAAGATTAAGACATGGCATTTAATACCCTTGCATGGGCCATGCAACCATAACCATCCTTTGACCTCTTTGAGTTTTATTTGAATTCTTGAGTGGATCATCTCCCATGTCATCTCTCTCCCTCTTATCCTTCCTTCAAAAACCCCACATCATCCTCCATCCATGCAAGCCATGTGTGGGCTTTTTCCATTTCTTTTCCCTAAACCCTACACCATCCCCACCATCACCATACCACCCCTCTCTCTCTCTCTTCTACCCCTAAACCCTAATCTCTCTCGGCCTCTCCCTTGCTTAACCAAAAGTGGCCACACCCCCAAGTGCTCCTATCCACCCATCACCCTCTCTCTCTCCTTTTCCCTCATCAAACCCGAGGCCCCAGCACTAACCCTAAACTCTCTCTCTTTATCTCCTCTCTCTTTTCTTTATCTCTAACCCCCACCCCCACCTAACCCTAACCCTAGCCAGCTTTCCTTCCTCTCTCGGCCATCAAGGGGCCACCACCCCCTCTCCCTGGTCCCACACCCCACCTAGCCTCCCTCCCTCCCTTTGCCGAAGCATCTACCCAACCCTAGCCACCCTGGCCGAGCTGCCCGACCCTAGCAAACCCTACCCGAGCCTCTCTCCCTCTCCTCCCTCTCCCTGCCATGAGGGCCCTCCAGCCCGAGCCTCCCTCCCTCTCGTCCTGGTCCACCTGCAGACCCTCCCCCTGCCTACCCTACCCTTGCCCCATCCCGTGCCCGTGAAGGCGGGGAGGATAAAGGTGGCCGAAGCCACCTTCCCCTCCACCACGCCATCTGCTTTCCCCCCGTTCTTATCCACCCCACGGCCTGCATCCCAGATCCGTCCAGGCCACTCCCCTCTCCCCTGACTTCCCTCACCTCAGCCACACCGACGCCGGCCACCGTCGGTCTTCCCCGTTCACCCCTCTCCCTAGCCGGTGGCGTGACGTCTGAGGTTGGCGAGGAAGACCACGAGGACCCCTGCACCACCCCTGTGCCGAGCGAAGGAGAAGGACCAGCGCCCAGCGCCCGACGCCGGCGCAACCCTAGCATCGCTCGGCTCCGCCTCATCGGCGATCGCCGGCGCCCTGCCGCGATCGGCCGACCGACGGCCTCCCGGTGAGCTTCCCTTTCCCCTAGACATCACCGCAGCCGCCGTTGTTTCCTGTATTCGCCGGACCAAGCGTCGAGCACCCTCGGTGCGCCGTGTCCGCGAACCTCCGCACGCTTCTGCGTCACCCCACGCCCTATCTAGCCGCCTACCCCCCTTCCTACAACCACCTCAGCCCTACCGCAGTGGTTCCGCCCACAGCAGCGTGTCGCGTCATGATCGTTCCAGCGCGCCCGCGCCCTGCCGAGCGCGCCCGTCATGCGCGGCGAAGAAAGGAGAAATACGATGGCGCTGTTTTGCACATAACCCCCTGTTTTTTTATTTCCCTCAACCCGCGGTCCTCGCTCTAGCCCCATACGTGTGCGATTCGCGCAAGCGCGTGGTGGGACCTTGCAGTTGGCCCGCTTGTCGACCTCAGGCTAGCTAAGCCCAGCGGTGGAAAGGAGTTTCCGCAGCGTGTGACCCGCTAGCGTGGCCCACTTGTCATTACTGCGGCTAGGCCTGTCTGTGAAAAGAATTCACATTCTCATTTAATTCAAACCTTTTTCAAATTAAAATTAAATTCAAATTTCAATTCTGTTTTTGAAATAACTTTTAATTTATAAATCCAAATTTAACAAATAATATATGAATTTGAATCAGAAAAATGTGAGGAATTCAAATATGCTATCCACAATATCATTTGAGCACTTTATTTTCTAAGTTAATTAAAATTACAATTAATGCCATTAATCCTTAAATAATTAATAACTTTTGTTTTAACTCCAAATTCAACAAATGATATGTCTAAAATGATTATCTTGACGAGACCTTTCTGATGATGCATTCCATGTTCTGAATTGCAGCATGCATCATATAAATATAATGTAAACAGCAACTATTATGAGGATAAAATGTGGCCAAAACTCAATAAAATGACTTATTTTTGTATTCCACAGCTCACCCATGCCATGCTACTTTATTGCCATGTAAATTGTGCATCATTCATCATGGCATGATTGTTTGCTTGTCGCATTTTATTCATATGCTTGTGCACTTTATTTATGTTGGCCCTTGTTTGTTTGGTTCTTCTTCGAATAGAACCTTTGGCGGGGATATATCAAGAGAACCAGGAGCACTACCCAGATCCTTCTCTCGCTTCAACTGAGCTGCCAGGCAAGCACTACCACATGCTTGCATACATATAGTACCTATTGCCTCTATCTTAATCTTGCATCATTGAGTCGCGATTGCATTAAATTGAATCCCAAGTATTGCATCGCCTTTACTTTTAAACCCCACCAAGCTTGTTCCTCCATCCCATGAGCCATTACTACATGAGTTGTTTGAGCCATGCGAGTCGTAGAACAGCATGTGTAGGGTATGTGAGAGTCTGATGGATAACGAGGTACCTAAACAACTTAACCTGAGTAGTAATGGGATAACTAATGAAAGTGGCACCGGTGAGCAATATCTGTTATTTGGTTTTTCCTGCTCACTTGTGTCCCGTAGGACCCCGAGTACTTGATTCCTGTTCCTTGATTATTCGCGCTATCCACATCCGGGAGGCTTATGGGACCCCCTGAGCCAGAGCATGATTCATTCTTATTTCTTGGGGCCACAAACTAGTTTGAGGTGTTATTTACTATCATGTACTTATGCCATGCTTTACTGCTTTATTACGATTGTGCGAGGAGCACCTGTACTGTTTAGGTAAGCGGAGTGTTTTCGCGGTATCGACAAGCCCAGTCACATTTTCGGGTTCCCAGTCGTTTACAGCCATTGACGCAAACCTTGAGTCCGTCTCGGAGTCAGCTAACTTCGTTGCGGGTATCTTAATGGGGTGGCCCCCTGAAATATTTCTGAATCCTGTGATTGCTTTATCGTGAAGGCCTCGTTGGGTTTTGATTTGGTTTTTCCGAGGTTGATCGAGTGTGTGTTGCTATTTGTGCACCCTGCGGTAAAACTTTCTCAAAGCCGTGTCATGGTTATGGGCGACTTGGAGCAGTTTCTCGATCATAGACAAGCATAACTAAAGTACCGCTTTTAATTTGACTAAGTAATCGACTACTAAATAGTGCAACACTCATGGAATGGTTAATAAAATTGCCAGCGGATGGGGTTGTTCGTCGCTTCCTCGTTGGTAGCGAGGAGGATGGATCTGGTGATATTACTGTTACAACTGTTGTCATTAATTCACGGACATCCGTCTATCTTTGGTTAGGCAGATGGTTAGCGAGTATCTATAGAAGTGCTAGGGTTTATCTTTTGCTGCAATTGCGTCACCCCCAGGTTGTGTCCCCTTTAGAGGCATAAGACTTGCTGAGTACCACTAGGGTCTCACACGATAAATTATTTGATTCAGATGAACAGGTACACTCACAAGATGGATCTTTGGGAGGAGGCGGATGATGTGGGCAACGATCGTTCGGTGTAGAGATTCCGGGAACGGGGATCCGTGAGATCTGTGGGCGGGATGTGCTTATTTATGGGGCATCTTATGCTGATTTGCTTCTTATCCGTACTCGGATCTTGTTTGCCGCTTCCGCCTGATACTCTGATGTGTGATGTATGAGGAGATATCCTAAACTATTATATCTATCTAGGAAATTTGAATCTTGCCGTATGGCGTTGCTATATTTCCTTTCTTTTTAGATGGAATGGCTCTGATGTACTATTGTATGGTGGCTTGCATACATACTCATTTGTGTATGTAGTTGATCCCTTCGCCTGCCGATTACGCCGCCCGTACTTGTCCCGATGATTGGAAATGGTTGCGACGGCCGAAAGGTCTACCTGTGAGTGGCATTTGGGCCCCACCGTACTATTTCAACCATTTCCGCTCATCCAGGCTTGTATCTAGGAGCGTAATTCACCGAGGTAGTTATAGGGTTCCATGGGGATTTGGATGGCTCGTAAGGCCCGAGCTTTCCCACAATATTGGGGTTCCAAGGGGATTTGCATGACCCGATATATGTTTGAGACTTAAGACCAAGAACTTATAATTTTCACGTTTTATGGCCGTTTTCATGAGTTATTGCCCACTCTTTTGGGGTTCCAGAGGATTTGCATGGCACATAAGACCCGATACATGTTGGAGAGATTTAACCAAAAACACTTCATTTTCTCGTTTTATGGCCGTTTTCATGAGCTATTGCCCTTGGTTTTGGAGTTCTAGGGGGATTTGCATGGCTTGTACGACTCGATTCATGTTTGAGAGTTATGACAAAAACTTGTCGTTTTCCTTTTTATGGCCGTTTTCATGAGCTATTGCCCATGGTTTTGGCTTCCAAGGCGATTTGAATGGCCCATAAGACCCGATGCATGTTTGAGAGTTATGACCAAAAAATCGTCGTTTTGCTGTTTTATGGACGTTTTTCATGAGCTATTTTCCACGGTTTTGGGGTTCTTGAGGGATTTACATGGCCCGTAAGACCCAATACATGTCTTAGAATTATGACCAAAATCTCATCGTTTTGTTGTTTTTGGTCGTTTTCATGAGCTATTGCCCACGGTTTTGGAGTTCCATGGGGATCTGCATGTCTCGTAAGACTCGAACTTTCCCACAATTTTGGGGTTCATGGGAGGATTTGCATGACCCGTAAGACCATATACATGTTTGAGAGGTATAACCAAAAACTCATCGTTTTCGTGTTTTATGGCCGTTTTAATGACCTATTGTCCACGGTTTGGGGTTCATGGGGGATTTGCATGGCCCGTAATATCCAATACATGTCTTAGAATTATGACAAAAAATTCGTCATTTTGGTGTTTTTTGGCTGTTTACTTGAGTAATTGCCCGTGGTTTTGGGGTTCCATGGGGATTTGCATGTGTCGTAAGACTCGAACTTTCCCACGGTTTTGGGGTTCTAGGGGGATTTGCATTGCCCGTAAGACCCGATATATGTTTGTGAGTTATTACAAAAAAAGCATCATTTTAAAGTTTTATTGTCGTTTTGATGAGTTATTGCCCACTAATTTTGGGGTTCCAGGGGGATTTGCATGGCACATAAGACCCGATACATGATTGAGAGTTATGACCAAAAAATCGTCGTTTTGCTGTTTTATGGGCGTTTTTCATGAGCTATTTTCCACGGTTTTGGGGTTCATAAGGGATTTGCATGGCCAGTAGGACCCAATACATGTCTTAGAATTATGACCAATAACTCGTAGTTTTGTTGTTTTTTGGCCGTTTTCATGAGCTACCCACGGTTTTGGGGTTCCATGGGGATTTGCATGTCTCGTAAGAACCGATACATGTTTGAGAGTTATGACCAAAAACCCGTTGTTTTCGCGTTTTATGGTTGTTATCATGAGCTATTATCCTTAGTTTTGGGGTTCCATGGCAATTTACATGTTTGAGAGTTATGACCAAAAACTCGTCGTTTTGGTGTTTTATGGCCGTTTTCATGAGCAATTGCCCATGGTTTTGGGGTTCCATGGGGATTTGGATGGCTCGTAAGACCCGAGCTTTCCCATAATATTGGGGTTCCAAGGGAATTTGCATGACACGTAAGACCCAATATATGTTTGAGACTTGTCACCAAAAACTCATCATTTTCACGTATTATGGCCGTTTTCATGAGCTATTGCCCACTCTTTTGGGGTTCCACAGGATTTGCATGGCATGTAAGACCCGATACATGTTTGAGAGATTTAACCAAAAACACTTCATTTTCTCTTTCTATGGCCGTTTTCATGAGCTATTGCCCACGGTTTTGGGGTTCTAGGGGGATTCGCATGGCTTGTACGACCCGATTCATGTTTGAGAGTTCTGACAAAAAATGTTTTCCTGTTTTATGGCTGTTTTCATGAGCTATTGCCCATGGTTTTGGCGTCCAAGGCGATTTGAATGGCCCATAGGACCCGATACATGTTTGAGAGTTATGACAAAAAAATCGTTGTTCTGCTATTTTATGGACATTTTCATGAGCTATTTTCCATGATTTTGGGGTTCATGAGGGATTTGCATGGCCCGTAAGACCCTATACATGTCTTAGAATTATGACCAAAAGCTCGTCGTTTTGCTGTTTTCTGGCTGTTTTCATGAGCTATTGCCCATAGTTTTGGAGTTCCATGGGGATCTGCATATCTCGTAAGACTCGAACTTTCCCACAATTTTTGGGTTCATGGGCGGATTTGCATGACCCGTAAGACCGTATACATGTTTGAGAGGTATAACCAAAAACTCGTCATTTTCGTGTTTTATGGCCGTTTTCATGACCTATTGTCCACGGTTTGTGGTTCATGGAGGATTTGCATGGCCCGTAATACCCAATACATGTCTTAGAACTATGACAAAAAATTCTTCATAATGGTGTTTTTTGGTTGTTTTCTTGAGTAGTTGCCCACGGTTTTGGGGTTCCATGGAGATTTGCATGTCTCGTAAGACTCAAACTTTCCCACGGTTTTGGGGTTCTAGGGGGATTTGCCTGGCCCGTAAGACCCGATATATGTTTGAGAGTTATTACCAAAAAATCATCATTTTAAAGTTTTATTGTCGTTTTGATGAGTTATTGCCAACTAATTTTGGGGTTCCAGGGGGATTTGCATGGCACATAAGACCCGATATATGTTTGAGAGTTATGACCAAAAACTTGTCATTTTGGTGTTTATTGCCATTTATCATGAGCTATTGCCCACGGTTTTGGGTTCATGGGGGAATTGCATGGCTCGTAAGACCCGATACATGTTTGAGAGCTATTTTCCACGGTTTTGGGGTTCATGAGGCTTTTGCATGGCCCGTAAGACCCAATACATGTCTTAGAATTATGACCAAAAGCTCGTCGTTTTGCTGTTTTTTGGCCGTTTTTATGAACTATTGCCCACGGTTTTGGAGTTCCATGGGGATCTTCATGTCTCGTAAGACTCGAACTTTCCCACAATTTTGGGGTTCATGGGCGGATCTGCATGACCCGTAAGACCATATACATGTTTGAGAGGTATAACCAAAAAAATCGTCATTTTCGTGTTTTATGGACGTTTTCATGACCTATTGTCCACGGTTTGGGGTTCATGGGGGATTTGCATGGCCCGTTATACCCAATACATGTCTTAGACTTATGACCAAAAATTCGTCATTTTGGCGTTTTTTAGCTGTTTTCTTGAGTAATTGCCCACGGTTTTGGGGTTCCATGGGGATTTGCATGTCTCGTAAGACTCAAACTTTCCCACGGTTTTGGGGTTCTAGGGGTATTAGCATGGCCTGTAAGACCCGATATATGTTTGAGAGTTCTTACCAAAAATTCATCATTTTAAAGTTCAATGGTCGTTTGGATGAGTTATTGCCCACTAATTTTGGGGTTCCAGGGGGATTTGCATGGCACATAAGACCCGATACATGTTTGAGAGTTATGACCAAAAACTTGTCGTTTTGGTGTTTATGGCCATTTTTCATGAGCTATTGCCCACAGTTTTGGGTTCATGGGGGATTTGCATAGCCCGTAAGACCCGGTACATGTTTGAGAGTTATGACCAAAAATTCGTCGTTTGGGTGTTTATGGCCATTTTTCATGAGCTATTGGCCATGGTATTGGGCTTAATGGGGGATTTGCATGGCCCATAAGAACCGATACATGTTTGAGAGTTATGACGAAAAACCCGTTGTTTTCGTGTTTTATGGCCGTTTTCATGAGCTATTGTCCTTAGTTTTGGGGTTCCAAGGCAATTTACATTTTTGAGAGTAATGACCAAAAACTCGTCGTTTTGTTGTTTTATGACCGTTTTCATGAGCAATTCCCCATGGTTTTGGGGTTCCATGGGGATTTGGATGGCTCGTAAGACCCGAGCTTTCCCACAATATAATGGTTCCGGTGGGATTTCATGACCCGTAAGACCCGATATATGTTTGAGACTTATGACCAAAAACTCATTATTTTCACGTTTTATGGCCGTTTTCATGAGCTATTGCCCACTCTTTTGGGGTTCCACAGGATTTGCATAGCACGTAAGACCCGATAAATGTTTGAGATATTTAACCAAAAACACTTCATTTTCTCATTTTATGGCCGTTTTTAGGAGCTATTGCCCACGGTTTTCGGGTTCTAGGGGGATTTGCATGGCATATACGACCCGATTCATGTTTGAGAGTTCTGACAAAAAACTTGCCCTTTTCCTTTTTTATGGCCTTTTTCATGAGCTATTGCCCATGGTTTTGGCTTCCAAGGTGATTTGAATGGCCCAAAAGACCCCATACATGTTTGAGAGTTATGACCAAAAAATCAACGTTTTGCTATTTTATAGACATTTTTCATGAGCTATTTTCCACGGTTTTGGGGTTCATGAGGGATTTACATGGCCTGTAAGACCCAATACATGTCTTATAATTATGACCAAAAGCTCATCGTTTTGCTGTTTTTTGGCCGTTTTCATGAGCTATTGCCCACGGTTTTGGAGTTCCATGGGGATCTGCATGTCTCGTAAGACTCGAACTTTCCCACAATTTTTGGCTTCATGGGCGGATTTACATGACCCGTAAAACCGTATACTTGTTCGAGAGGTATAACCAAAAACTCATCGTTTTCGTGTTTTATGGCCGTTTTCATGACCTATTGTCCATGGTTTGTGGTTCATGGGGGATTTGCATGGCCCGTAATACCCAATACATGTCTTAGAACTATGACAAAAAGTTCTTCATAATGGTCTTTTTTGGTTGTTTTCTTGAGTAGTTGCCCACGGTTTTGGGGTTCCATGGAGATTTTCATGTCTCGTAAGACTCGAACTTTCCCACGGTTTTGGGGTTCTAGGGGGATTTGCCTGGCCCGTAAGACCCGATATATGTTTGAGATTTATTACCAAAAAATTATCATTTTAAAGTTTTATTGTCGTTTTCATGAGTTATTTCCCACTAATTTTGGGGTTCAAGGGGGATTTGCATGGCACATAAGGCCCGATACATGTTTGAGAGTTATGACCAAAAACTTGTCGATTTGGTGTTTATGGCCATTTATCAGGAGCTATTGCCCACGGTTTTGGGTTCATGGGGGATTTGCATGGCCCGTAAGACCCGATACATGTTTGAGAGCTATTTTCCACGGTTTTGGGGTTCATGAGGCTTTTTCATGGCCCGTAAGACCCAATACATGTCTTTGAATTATGACCAAAAGCTCGTCATTTTGCTGTTTTTTGGCCGTTTTCATGAGCTATTGCCCACGATTTTGGAGTTCCATGGGGATCTGCATGTCTCGTAAGACTCGAACTTTCCCACAATTTTGGGGTTCATGGGCGGATTTGCATGACCCGTAAGACCGTATACATGTTTGAGAGGTATAACCAAAAAACCGTCGTTTTCGTGTTTTATGGACGTTTTCATGACCTATTGTCCACTGTTTGGGGTTCATGGGGGATTTGCATGGCCCGTTATACCCAATACATGTCTTAGAACTATGACAAAACATTCTTCATAATCGTGTTTTTTGGTTGTTTTCTTGAGTAGTTGCCCACGGTTTTGGGGTTCCATGGAGATTTGCATGTCTCGTAAGACTCGAACTTTCCCACGGTTTTGGGATTCTAGGGGGATTTGCCTGGCCTGTAAGACCCGATATATGTTTGAGAGTTATTACCAAAAAATCATCATTTTAAAGTTTTATTGTCGTTTTGATGAGTTATTGCCCACTAATTTTGGGGTTCCAAGGGGATTTGCATGGCACATAAGACCCGATACATGTTTGAGAGTTATGACCAAAAACTTGTCGTTTTGGTGTTTATGGCCATTTATCATGAGCTATTGCCCACGGTTTTGGGTTCATGGGTGATTTGCATTGCCTGTAAGACTCAATACATGTTTGAGAGCTATTTTCCACGGTTTTGGGGTTCATGAGGCTTTTGCATGGCCCGTAAGACCCAATACATGTCTTAGAATTATGACCAAAAGCTCGTCGTTTTGCTGTTTTTTGGACGTTTTCATGAGCTATTGCCCATGGTTTTGGAGTTCCATGGGGATCTTCATGTCTCGTAAGACTCGAACTTTCCCACAATTTTGGGGTTCATGGGCGGATTTGCATGACCCGTAAGACTGTATACATGTTTGAGAGGTATAACCAAAAACTCGTCGTTTTCGTGTTTTATGGACGTTTTCATTACCTATTGTCTACGGTTTGGGGTTCATGGGGGATTTGCATGGCCCGTTATACCCAATACATATCTTAGAATTATGACCAAAAATTCGTCATTTTGGTGTTTTTTGGCTGTTTTCTTGAGTAATTGCCCACGGTTTTGGGGTTCCATGGGGATTTGCATGTCTCGTACGACTCGAACTTTCCCACGGTTTTGGGGTTCTAGGGGTATTAGCATGGCCCGTAAGACCCGATATATGTTTGAGAGTTCTTACCAAAAAATCATCATTTTAAATTTAATGGTCATTTTGATGAGTTATTGCCCACTAATTTTGGGGTTCCAGGTGGATTTGCATGGCACATAAGACCCGATACATGTTTGAGAGTTATGACCAAAAACTTGTCGTTTTGGTGTTTATGGCCATTTTTCATGAGCTATTGCCCACAGTTTTGGGTTCATGGGGGATTTGCATGGCCCGTAAGACCCGGTACATGTTTGAGAGTTATGACAAAAAAATCGTCGTTTGGGTGTTTATGGCCATTTTTCATGAGCTATTGGCCATGGTATGGGGGTTAATAGGGGATTTGCATGGCCCATACGAACTGATACATGTTTGAGAGTTATGACCAAAAACCCGTTGCTTTCGTGTTTTATGGCTGTTTTCATGAGCTATTGTCCTTAGTTTTGGGGTTCCAAGGCAATTTACATGTTTGAGAGTAATGACCAAAAACTCGTGGTTTTGTTGTTTTATGACTGTTTTCATGAGCAATTGCCCATGGTTTTGGGGTTCCATGGGGATTTGGATGGCTCGTAAGACCCGAGCTTTCCCACAATATAATGGTTCCGGTGGGATTTGCATGACCCGTAAGACCCGATATATGTTTGAGACTTATGACCAAAAACTCATCATTTTCACGTTTTATGGCCGTTTTCATGAGCTATTGCCCACTCTTTTGGGGTTCCACAGGATTTGCATGGAACGTAAGACCCGATACATGTTTGAGATATTTAACCAAAAACACTTCATTTCCTCATTTTATGGCCGTTTTTAGGAGCTATTGCCCACGGTTTTGGGGATCTAGGGGGATTTGCATGGCATGTACGACCCAATTCATGTTTGAGAGTTCTGACAAAAACTTGTCCTTTTCCTTTTTATGGCCTTTTTCATGAGCTATTGCCCATGGTTTTGGCTTCCAAGGCGATTTGAATGGCCCATAAGACGCGATACATGTTTGAGAGTTATGACCAACAAATCGTCGTTTTGCTATTTTATGGACGTTTTTCATGAGCTATTTTTCCACGGTTTTGGGGTTCATGAGGGATTTGCATGGCCTTTAAGACCCAATACATGTCTTATAATTATGACCAAAAACTCGTTGTTTTGCTTTTTTTGGCCGTTTTCGTGAGCTATTGCCCACGGTTTTGGGGTTCCATGGGGATTTGCATGTCTCGTAAGACTCGAACTTTCCCACGATTTTGGGGTTCCAGGGGGATTTGCATGACCCGTAAGACCTTATACATGTTTGATAGGTATCACCAAAAACTCGTCGTTTTCGTGTTTTATGGCCGTTTTCATGACGTATTATCCACGATTTGGGGTTCATGGGGGATTTGCATGGCCCGTAATACCTAATACATGTCTTAGAATTATGACCCAAAATTCTTCATTTTGGTGTTTTTCGGCTGTTTTCTTGAGTAATTTCCCACGGTTTTAGGGTTCCATGGGGTTTGCATGTCTCGTAAGACTCGAACTTTCCCACGGTTTTGGGGTTCTAGGGGGATTTGCATGGCCCGTAAGACCCAATATATGTTTGATAGTTCTTACCAAAAAATCATCATTTTAAAGTTTTATGGTCGTTTTGATGAGTTATTGCCCACTAATTTTGGGGTTCCAGGGGGATTTGCATGGCACATAAGACCCGGTACATGTTTGAGAGTTACGACCAAAAACTTGTCGTTTTGGTGCTTATGGCCATTTTTCATGAGCTATTGCCCACGGTTTTGGGTTCATGGTGGATTTGCATGGCCCGTAAGACCCGATACATGTTTGAGAGTTATGACCAAAAATTCATCGTTTGGGTGTTTATGGCCATTTTTCATGAGCTATTGGCCATGGTATTAGGGTTAATGGGGGATTTGAATGGCCCATAAGAACCAATACATGTTTGAGAGTTATGACCAAAAACCCGTTGTTTTCGCGTTTTATGGCTGCTTTCATGAGCTATTTTCCTTAGTTTTGGGGTTCCATGGAAATTTACATGTTTGAGAGTTATGACAAAAAACTCGTCGTTTTTGTGTTTTATGGTCGTTTTCATGAGCAATTGCCCATGGTTTTGGGGTTCCATGGGGATATGGATGGCTTGTAAGACCCGATCTTTTCCAGAATATTGGGGTTCCATGGGGATATGGATGGCTTGTAAGACCCGATCTTTCCCAGAATATTGGGGTTCCAGGGGGATTTGCATGACCGAAAGACCCGATATATGTTTGAGACTTATGACCAAGAACTTATCATTTTCATGTTTTATGGCCGTTTTCATGAGCTATTGCCCACTCTTTTGGGGTTCCACAGGATTTGCATGGCACGTAAGACCCGATACATGTTTGAGAGATTTAACGAAAAACACTTCATTTTCTCATTTTATGGCCGTTCTCGGGGGATTTGCATTGCATGTATGACCCGATTCATGTTTGAGAGTTATGACAAAAAACTTGTCATTTTCCTTTTTTATGGCCGTTTTCATGAGCTATTGCCCATGGTTTTGGCTTCCAACGCGATTTGAATCGCCCATAACACCTGATACATGTTTGAGAGTTATGACCAAAAAATTGTCGTTTTGCTATTTTATGGACGTTTTTCATGAGCTATTTTCCACGGTTTTGGGGTTCATGAGGGATTTACATGGTCCGTATGACCCAATACATGTCTTGGAATTATGACCCAAAGCTCGTCGTTTTGCTGTTTTTTGGCCATTTTCATGAGCTATTGCCCACGGTTTTGGAGTTCCATGGGGATCTGCATGTCTCGTAAGACTCGAACTTTCCCACAATTTTGGGGTTCATGGGCGGATTTTCATGACCCGTAAGACCGTATACATGTTTGAGAGGTATAACCAAAAACTTGTCGTTTTCGTGTTTTATGGACGTTTTCATGACCTATTGTCCACGGTTTGGGGTTCATTGGGGATTTGCATGGCCCGTAATACCCAACACATGTCTTAGAATTATGACCAAAAATTCGTCATTTTGGTGTTTTTTGGCTATTTTGTTGAGTAATTGCCCATGGTTTTGCGGTTCCATGGGGATTTGCATGTCTCGTAAGACTCGAACTTTCCCACGGTTTTGGGGTTCTAGGGGTATTTGCATGGCCCGTAAGACCCGATATATGTTTGAGAGTTCTTACCAAAAAATCATCATTTTAAAGTTTTATGGTCGTATTGATGTGTTATTGCCCACTAACCTTTCATGAGTTACTGCCAAAATATTTTGTGTTCTAGGCAGATTTGCATGACCTGTAAGACCCGTTACATGTTTGAGAGATATGACCAGAAACACGTCGTTTTCGTGTTTTATGGCCGTTTTCATGAGTTATTGTCTACTCTTCTGGGTTAAAGGGCGATCTACAACGACTGTAAGATCTGATACATTTTCATGAGATATGACCAAAAACTCGTCGTTTTCGTGTTTTTTGGCTGTTTTCATAAGCTATTACCCACATTTTTGGGATTCCATGGCGATTTTCATGGCCCATAGACCCGATACATCTTTGAAAGATATGACCAAAAATTCCTCGTTCTTGCATTTAATGGCCAAATTCATGAGCTATTGTCCACTGTTTTGGGGTTCGAGGGCGATTTACAACGACTTTAAGAACCGATACATGTTTGAGAGTTATACCAAAAACTCATCATTGTCACGTTTTATGGCCGGTTTCATGAGCAATTCCCCCAGTTTTGGGTTCCAGGGCGACTTACAACGACCGTAAAACCCGATACATGTTTGAGCGTTATTACTAAAAACTCGTTGTTTTCGTGTTTTATGACCATTTTCATTAGGTAGTGCCCACAGTTTTCGTGTTTGATGGCATTTTCGTGAGTTATTGCCCATGGGTTTTGGGTTCTTAGTGGATTTGCTTGGCCCGTAAGAACCGTTACATGTTTGAGAGTTATGAGCAAAAACTCTTCGTTTTCTCGTTTTATGGCCGTTTTCATGACCTATTGCCCACAGTTTTTGGTTCCTAGGCGGATTTGCATGGCCTGTAAGACCCGTTCATGTTTGAGATATATGACTAAACACTTGTAGGTTTTGTGTTTTCTGGCCATTTTCATGAGCTATTGCCCACATTTTTTGGGTTCCATGGCGATTTCCATGGCCCATAAGACCCTATACAAGTTTGAGAGATATGACCAAAAACTCGTCTGTTTCGCGTTTATGGCTAAATTCATGAGCTATGGCCCACTGTTTTGGGGTTCCAGGCGATTTACAACGACCATAAAAACCGATACATGTTTGAGAGTTACGAACAAAAACTCGTCGTTTTCGTGTTTTATGGACCTTTTCATGAGTTACTGCCAATAGTTTTTGTGTTCCAGGCGGATTTGCATGGTCTGTAAGACCCATTACATGTTTGAGAGATATGACCAGAAACAATTCGTTTTCGTGTTTATGGCCATTTCATGAGTTATTGTCCACTCTTCTAGGTTAAAGGGTGATTTAGAACGACCGTAAGATCCAATGCATGTTCGTGAGATATAACCAAAAACTTGTCGTTTTCGTGTTTTCTGGCTGTTTTCATGGGCTATTGCCCACATTTTTGGGGTTCCATGGCGATTTTCATGGCCCATAAGACCCGATACATCATATGACCAAAAACTCATCGTTTTTGCGTTTTATGGCCAAATTCATGAGCTATTGCCCACTGTTTTGGGGTTCTAGGGCGATTTACAATGACTATAAGAACCGATACATGTTTGAGAGCTATACCAAAAACTCATCGTTTTCACGTTTTTTGGCCGGTTTCATGAGCTATTGCCCCCAAATTTGGGTTCCAGGGCGACTTACAACGACCGTAAAACCCGATACATGTTTGAGAGTTATTACTAAAAACTCGTTATTTTCGTGTTTTATGACCATTTTCATTAGGTATTGCCCACATTTTTGTGTTCTAGGCGGATTTGCATGGCCTATAAGACCCATTACATTTTGAGAGATATGACGAAAAGCTTTAAGTGTTCGTGTTTCATAGACGTTTTCATGAGCTATTGCCCACTGCTTTGGGGTTCCAAGGCGATTTACAACGACCTTAAGACCCGAGACATGTTTGAGTGTTATTAACAAAAACTCGTCGTTCTCATTTTGATGGCCATTTTCGCGAGTTATTGCCCACATCTTTGGGTTTTAGATGGATTTGCATGGCCCATAAGACCCATTGCATGTTTAAGAGTTATGACAAAAAAATCGTCTTTTTCGCGTTTTTTGGTCGTTTTCATGAGCCATTGCCCACCGTTTTTGGGTGCTAGGGCAATTTACAATGACCTTAAGACTAGATACATGTTACAAAAACTCATCATTTCCATGTTTTATAGCCATTTTCATGAGCTACTGCCCACAGTTTTGGGGTTCCATGCTGAGTTCCATGGAAAATAAGACCCGATAAATGATTCAGATATATGACCAAAAACTCGTCGTTTTTGCGTTTTATGGCCAAATTCATGAGCTATTCCCACTGTTTTGGGGGTTCTAGGGCGATTTACATCGACCGTAAGACCTGATATATGTTTGAGAGATATAACCCAAAACTCGTAGTTTTCGCGTTTTATTGTCGTTTTGATGAGCTATTGCCCACAGTTTTATGGTTCCAGGGAGATTTAGAGCAACCTTAAGACCCGATACATGTTTAAGAGTTATGAACAAAAACTCGTCGTTTTCATGTTTGATGGACCTTTTCATGAGTTACTGCCAAAAGTTTTTGTGTCCCTGGTGGATTTACATGGCCTGTAAAACCCGTTACATGTTTGAGACATATGACCAGAAACACGTCGTTTTCGTGTTTTATGGCCGTTTTCATGAGTTATTGTCCACTCTTCTGGGTTAAAGGGCGATTTACAACGACCGTAAGATCCGGTACATTTTCGTGAGATATAACCAAAAACTCGTCGTTTTCGTGTTTTCTGGCTGTTTTCATGAGCTATTGCCCACATTTTTGGGGTTCCATGGCGATTTTCATGGCCCATAAGACCCGATACATATTTGAAAGATATGACCAAAACTCGTCGTTTTTGCGTTTTATGGCCAAATTCATGAGCTATTGCCCACTGTTTTGGGGTTCCAGGGCGATTTACAATGACTGTAAGAACCGATACATGTTTGAGAGTTACACCAAAAACTCATCGTTTTCACGTTTTATGGCCGGTTTCATGAGCTATTGCCCCCAATTTTGGGTTCCAGGGCGACTTACAATGCCCGTAAAACCCGATACATGTTTGAGAGTTATTACTAAAAACTCGTTGTTTTCGTGTTTTATGACCATTTTCATTAGGTATTGCCCATAATTTTGTGTTCTACGTGGATTTGCATGGCCTATAAGACCCCTTACATTTTGAGAGATATGACTAAAAACTTGAAGTTTTCGTGTTTTATAGACGTTTTCATGAGCTATTGCCCACTATTTTGTGGTTCCAGGGCGATTTACAATGACCTTAAGACCCGATACATGTTTGAGTGTTATGAACAAAAACTCGTCGTTCTCATGTTTGATCGCCATTTTCGCGAGTTATTGCCCACATCTTTGGGTTTTAGGTGGATTTGCATGGCCCGTAAGACCCATTGCATGTTTGAGAGTTATGACAAAAATCGTCGTTTTCGCGTTTTTTGGTCGTTTTCATGAGCTATTGCCCACCATTTTTGGGTTCTAGGACAATTTACAATGACCTTAAGACCCGATACATGTTACAAAAACTCGTCATTTTCGTGTTTTCTAGCCATTTTCATGAGCTATTGCCCACATTTTTGGGGTTCTATGTTGAGTTTCATTGGAAATAAGACCTGATAAATGGTTGAGATATATAACCAAAAACTCGTCGTTTTTGCGTTTTATGGCCAAATTCATCAGCTATTGCCCACTGTTTTGGGGTTCTAGGGCGATTTACAACGACCGTAAGACCTGATACATGTTTGAGAGATATGACCCAAAAATCGTAGTTTTCGCGTTTTATTGTCGTTTTGATGAGCTATTGCCCACAGTTTTATGGTTCTAGGGAGATTTAGAGCAACCTTAAGACCCGATACATGTTTGAGAGTTATGAACAAAAACTCGTCTTTTTATGTTTTATGGACCTTTTCATGAGTTGCTGCCAAAAGTTTTTGTGTTCCAAGCGGATTTATATGGCCTGTAAGACCCGTTACATGTTTGAGACATATGACCAGAAACACGTCGTTTTCATGTTTTATGGCCGTTTTCATGAGTTATTGTCCACTCTTCTGGGTTAAAGGGCGATTTACAACGACCGTAAGATCCGATACATGTTCGCGAGATATGACCAAAAGCTTGTCGTTTTCGTTTTTTCTGGCTGTTTTCATGAGCTATTGCCCACATTTTTGGGGTTCCATGGCGATTTTCATGGCCCATAAGACCCGATACATATTTGAAAGATATGACCAAAAACTCGTCGTTTTTGCGTTCTATGGCCAAATTCATGAGCTATTGCCCACTGTTTTGGGGTTCCAGGGCGATTTACAATGACTGTAAGAACCGATACATGTTTGAGAGTTACACCAAAAACTCATCGTTTTCACGTTTTATGGCCGGTTTAATGAGCTATTGCCCCCAATTTTGGGTTCCAGGGGGACTTACAACGACCGTAAAACCCGATACATGTTTGAGAGTTATTACTAAAAACTTGTTGTTTTCGTGTTTTATGACCAGTTTCATTAGGTATTGCCCATAGTTTTTGTGTTCTAGGCGGATTTGCATGGTCTATAAGACCCATTACATTTTGAGAGATATGACTAAAAACTTGAAGTTTTCGTGTTTTATAGACGTTTTCATGAGCTATTGCCCACTGTTTTGGGGTTCCATGGCGATCTACAATGACCTTAAGACCGGATACATGTTTGAGTGTTATGAACAAAAACTCGTTGTTCTCATGTTTGATGGCCATTTTTGCGAGTTATTGCCCACATCTTTGGGTTATAGGTGGATTTGCATGGCCCGTAAGACCCATTGCATGTTTGAGAGATATGACCCAAAAATCGTAGTTTTCGCGTTTTATTGTCGTTTTGATGAGGTATTGCCCACAGTTTTATGGTTCCAGGGAGATTTAAAGCAACCTTAAGACCCCATACATGTTTGAGAGTTATGAACAAAAACTCGTCGTTTTCATGTTTTATGGACCTTTTCATGAGTTACTGCCAGAAGTTTTTGTGTTCTAGGCGGATTTACATGGCCTGTAAGACCCGTTACATGTTTGAGATATATGACCAGAAACACGTCGTTTTCGTGTTTTATGGCCGTTTTCATGAGTTATTGTCCACTCTTCTGGGTTAAAGGGCGATTTACAACGACCGTAAGATCTGATACAGGTTCATGAGATATAACCAAAAAATTGTCGTTTTCGTGTTTTCTGGCTGTTTTCATGAGCTATTTCCCACATTTCTGGAGTTCCATGGCGATTTTCATGGCCCATAAGACCCGATACATCTTTGAAAGATATGACCAAAAACTCATCGTTTTTGCGTTTTATGGCCAAATTCATGAGCTATTGCCCACTGTTTTGGAGTTCCAGGGAGATTTACAATCACTGTAAGAACCGATACATGTTTGAGAGTTATACCAAAAACTCATCGTTTTCACGTTTTATGGCCGTTTTCATGAGCAATTGCCCCTAGTTTTGAGTTCCAGGGCGACTTACAACGACCGTAAAACCCGATACATGTTTGAGAGTTATTACTAAAACCTCGTTGTTTCGTGTTTATGACCATTTTCATTATGTATTGCCCACATTTTTTGTGTTCTAAGAGGATTTGCATGGTCTATAAGACCCATTACATTTTGAGAGATAAGACTAAAAACTTGAAGTTTTCGTGTTTTATAGACGTTTTCATGAGCTATTGCCCACTGTTTTGGGGTTCGAGGCGATTTAGCGACTTTAAGACCCGATACATGTTTGAGAGTTATGAACAAAACTCATCGTTTTCATGTTTTATGGACCTTTTCATGAGTTACTGCCAAAAGTTTTTGTGTTCTAGGCGGATTTACATGGCCTGTAAGACCCGTTACATGTTTGAGATATATGACCAGAAACACGTCGTTTTCGTGTTTTATGGTCGTTTTCATGAGTTATTGTTCACTCTTCTGGGTTAAAGGGCGATCTACAACGACCGTAAGATCTGATACATTTTCGCGAGATATGACCAAAAACTCGTCGTTTTCGTGTTTTCTGGCTGTTTTCATGAGCTATTGCCCACATTTTTGGGGTTCCATGGCGATTTTCATGGCCCATAAGACCCGATACATCTTTGAAAGATATGACCAAAAACTCGTCGTTTTTGCATTTTATGGCCAAATCCATGAGCTATGCCCACTGTTTTGGGGTTCCAGGGCGATTTACAATGACTGTAAGAACCGATACATGTTTGAGAGTTATACCAAAAACTCATCGTTTTCATGTTTTATGGCCGGTTTCATGAGCTATTGCCCCCAATTTTGGGTTCCAGGGCGACTTACAACGACCGTAAAACCCGATATATGTTTGAGAGTTATTACTAAAAACTCGTTGTTTTCGTGTTTTATGACCATTTTCATTAGGTATTGCCCATAGTTTTTGTGTTCTAGGCGGATTTGCATAGTCTATAAGACCCATTACATTTTGAGAGATATGACTAAAAACTTGAAGTTTTCGTGTTTTATAGACGTTTTCATGAGCTATTGCCTTGTTTTTAGGGTTCCAGGGCGATTTACAACGACCTGAAGACCCAATACATGTTTGACTGTTATGAACAAAAACTCGTCGTTCTCATGTTTGATGGCCATTTTCGCGAGTTATTGCCCACATCTTTGGGGTTTAGCTGGATTTGCATGGCCCATAAGACCCTATACAAGTTTGAGAGATATGACCAAAAACTCGTCGTTTTCGCGTTTATGGCTAAATTCATGATCAATTGCCCACTGTTTTTGGGTTCCAGGCGATTTACAACGACCATAAGAACCGATACATGTTTCAGAGTTATAAACAAAAACTCGTCGTTTTCGTGTTTTATGGACCTTTTCATGAGTTACTTCCAATATTTTTTGTGTTCCAGGCGGATTTGCATGGGTTGTAAGACCCATTACATGTTTTAGAGATATGACCAGAAACACGTCGTTTTCGTGTTTATGGCTGTTTTCATGAGTTGTCCACTCTTCTGGGTTAAACGGCGATTTACAACGACCATAAGATCCGATACATGTTCGTGAGATATAACCAAAAACTTGTCGTTTTCGTATTTTCTGGCTGTTTTCATGAGCTATTGCCCACATTTTTGGGGTTCCATGGAGATTTCCATGGCCCATAAGACCCGATACATCTTTGAAAGATATGACCAAAAACTCGTCGCTTTTGCGTTTTATGGCCAAATTCATGAGGTATTTCCCACTGTTTTGGGGTTCCAAGGCGATTTAGAATGACTGTAAGAACCGATACATGTTTGAGAGTTGTACCAAAAACTCATCGTTTTCATGTTTTATGGCCGGTTTCATGAGCTATTGCCCCTAATTTTGGGTTCCAGGGTGACTTACAACGACCGTAAAACCCGATACATGTTTGAGAGTTATTACTAAAAACTCGTTGTTTTCGTCTTTTATGACCATTTTCATTAGGTATTGCCCACAGTTTTTGTGTTCTAGGCGGATTTGCATAGTCTATAAGACCCATTACATTTTGAGAGATATGACTAAAAACTTGAAGTTTTCGTGTTTTATAGACGTTTTCATGAGCTATTGCCCACTATTTTGGGGTTCCAGGGCGATTTACAATGACCTTAAGACCCGATACATGTTTGAGTGTTATGAACAAAAACTCGTTGTTCTCATGTTATTGCGAGTTATTGCCCACATCTTTGGGTTATAGGTGGATTTGTATGGCCCGTAAGACCCATTGCACGTTTGAGAGATATGACCCAAAACTTGTAGTTTTCGCGTTTTATTGTCGTTTTGATGAGGTATTGCCCACAGTTTTATGGTTCCAGGGAGATTTAAAGCAACCTTAAGACCCCATACATGTTTGAGAGTTATGAACAAAAACTCGTCGTTTTCATGTTTTATGGACCTTTTCATGAGTTACTGCCAGAAGTTTTTGTGTTCTAGGCGGATTTACATGTAAGACCGTTACATGTTTGAGATATATGACCGTAAACACGTCGTTTTCGTGTTTTATGGCCGTTTTCATGAGTTATTGTCCACTCTTACGGGTTAAGGCGATTTACGACCGTAAGATCGTCTGAGTTCATGAGATATAACCAAAAAATTGTCGTTTTCGTGTTTTCTGGCTGTTTTCATGAGCTATTTCCCACATTTCTGGAGTTCCATGGCGATTTTCATGGCCCATAAGACCCGATACATCTTTGAAAGATATGACCAAAAACTCATCGTTTTTGCGTTTTATGGCCAAATTCATGAGCTATTGCCCACTGTTTTGGAGTTCCAGGGAGATTTACAATCACTGTAAGAACCGATACATGTTTGAGAGTTATACCAAAAACTCATCGTTTTCACGTTTTATGGCCGTTTTCATGAGCAATTGCCCCTAGTTTTGAGTTCCAGGGCGACTTACAACGACCGTAAAACCCGATACATGTTTGAGAGTTATTACTAAAAACTCGTTGTTTTCGTGTTTTATGACCATTTTCATTAGGTATTGCCCACATTTTTTGTGTTCTAAGAGGATTTGCATGGTCTATAAGACCCATTACATTTTGAGAGATAAGACTAAAAACTTGAAGTTTTCGTGTTTTATAGACGTTTTCATGAGCTATTGCCCACTGTTTTGGGGTTCCAGGGCGATTTACAACGACTTTAAGACCCGATACATGTTTGAGAGTTATGAACAAAAACTCATCGTTTTCATGTTTTATGGACCTTTTCATGAGTTACTGCCAAAAGTTTTTGTGTTCTAGGCGGATTTACATGGCCTGTAAGACCCGTTACATGTTTGAGATATATGACCAGAAACACGCCGCTTTCGTGTTTTATGGTCGTTTTCATGAGTTATTGTTCACTCTTCTGGGTTAAAGGGCGATCTACAACGACCGTAAGATCTGATACATTTTCGCGAGATATGACCAAAAACTCGTCGTTTTCGTGTTTTCTGGCTGTTTTCATGAGCTATTGCCCACATTTTTGGAGTTCCATGGCGATTTTCATGGCCCATAAGACCCGATACATCTTTGAAAGATATGACCAAAAACTCGTCGTTTTTGCATTTTATGGCCAAATCCATGAGCTATGCCCACTGTTTTGGGGTTCCAGGGCGATTTACAATGACTGTAAGAACCGATACATGTTTGAGAGTTATACCAAAAACTCATCGTTTTCATGTTTTATGGCCGGTTTCATGAGCTATTGCCCCCAATTTTGGGTTCCAGGGCGACTTACAACGACCGTAAAACCCGATATATGTTTGAGAGTTATTACTAAAAACTCGTTGTTTTCGTGTTTTATGACCATTTTCATTAGGTATTGCCCATAGTTTTTGTGTTCTAGGCGGATTTGCATAGTCTATAAGACCCATTACATTTTGAGAGATATGACTAAAAACTTGAAGTTTTCGTGTTTTATAGACGTTTTCATGAGCTATTGCCCACTGTTTTAGGGTTCCAGGGCGATTTACAACGACCTGAAGACCCAATACATGTTTGACTGTTATGAACAAAAACTCGTCGTTCTCATGTTTGATGGCCATTTTCGCGAGTTATTGCCCACATCTTTGGGGTTTAGCTGGATTTGCATGGCCCATAAGACCCTATACAAGTTTGAGAGATATGACCGAAAACTCGTCGTTTTCGCGTTTATGGCTAAATTCATGATCAATTGCCCACTGTTTTTGGGTTCCAAGCGATTTACAACGACCATAAGAACCGATACATGTTTCAGAGTTATAAACAAAACTCGTGTTTTATGGACCGTTGCATGAGTTACTTCCAATATTTTTTGTGTTCCAGGCGGATTTGCATGGGTTGTAAGACCCATTACATGTTTTAGAGATATGACCAGAAACACGTCGTTTTCGTGTTTATGGCTGTTTTCATGAGTTGTCCACTCTTCTGGGTTAAACGGCGATTTACAACGACCATAAGATCCAATACATGTTCGTGAGATATAACCAAAACTTGTCGCTTTCGTATTTTCGGCTGTTTTCATGAGCTATTGCCCACATTTTGGGGTTCCATGGAGATTTCCATGGCCCATAAGACCGATACATATTTGAAAGATATGACCAAAACTTGTCGCTTTTTCGTTTTATGGCCAAATTCATGAGGTATTGCCTTTGTTTTGGGGTTCAAGGCGATTTAGAATGACTGTAAGAACCGATACATGTTTGAGAGTTGTACCAAAAACTCATCGTTTTCATGTTTTATGGCCGGTTTCATGAGCTATTGCCCCTAATTTTGGGTTCCAGGGTGACTTACAACGACCGTAAAACCCGATACATGTTTGAGAGTTATTACTAAAAACTCGTTGTTTTCGTCTTTTATGACCATTTTCATTAGGTATTGCCCACAGTTTTTGTGTTCTAGGCGGATTTGCATAGTCTATAAGACCCATTACATTTTGAGAGATATGACTAAAAACTTGAAGTTTTCGTGTTTTATAGACGTTTTCATGAGCTATTGCCCACTGTTTTGGGGTTCCAGGGCGATTTACAATGACCTTAAGACCCGATACATGTTTGAGTGTTATGAACAAAAACTCGTTGTTCTCATGTTATTGCGAGTTATTGCCCACATCTTTGGGTTATAGGTGGATTTGTATGGCCCGTAAGACCCATTGCACGTTTGAGAGATATGACCCAAAACTTGTAGTTTTCGCGTTTTATTGTCGTTTTGATGAGGTATTGCCCACAGTTTTATGGTTCCAGGGAGATTTAAAGCAACCTTAAGACCCCATACATGTTTGAGAGTTATGAACAAAAACTCGTCGTTTTCATGTTTTATGGACCTTTTCATGAGTTCGCCGAAGTTTTTGTGTTCTAGGCGGTTACATGGCTGTAAGACCGTTACATGTTTGAGATATATGACCGTAAACACGTCGTTTCGTGTTTTATGGCCGCTTTCATGAGTTATTGTCCACTCTTCCGGGTTAAAGGCGATTTACAACGACCGTAAGATCGTCTGAGTTCATGAGATATAACCAAAAATTGTCGTTTTCGTGTTTTCTGGCTGTTTTCATGAGCTATTTCCCACATTTCTGGAGTTCCATGGCGATTTTCATGGCCCATAAGACCCGATACATCTTTGAAAGATATGACCAAAAACTCATCGTTTTTGCGTTTTATGGCCAAATTCATGAGCTATTGCCCACTGTTTTGGAGTTCCAGGGAGATTTACAATCACTGTAAGAACCGATACATGTTTGAGAGTTATACCAAAAACTCATCGTTTTCACGTTTTATGGCCGTTTTCATGAGCAATTGCCCCTAGTTTTGAGTTCCAGGGCGACTTACAACGACCGTAAAACCCGATACATGTTTGAGAGTTATTACTAAAAACTCGTTGTTTTCGTGTTTTATGACCATTTTCATTAGGTATTGCCCACATTTTTTGTGTTCTAAGAGGATTTGCATGGTCTATAAGACCCATTACATTTTGAGAGATAAGACTAAAAACTTGAAGTTTTCGTGTTTTATAGACGTTTTCATGAGCTATTGCCCACTGTTTTGGGGTTCCAGGGCGATTTACAACGACTTTAAGACCCGATACATGTTTGAGAGTTATGAACAAAAACTCATCGTTTTCATGTTTTATGGACCTTTTCATGAGTTACTGCCAAAAGTTTTTGTGTTCTAGGCGGATTTACATGGCCTGTAAGACCCGTTACATGTTTGAGATATATGACCAGAAACACGTCGTTTTCGTGTTTTATGGTCGTTTTCATGAGTTATTGTTCACTCTTCTGGGTTAAAGGGCGATCTACAACGACCGTAAGATCTGATACATTTTCGCGAGATATGACCAAAAACTCGCCGTTTTCGTGTTTTCTGGCTGTTTTCATGAGCTATTGCCCACATTTTTGGGGTTCCATGGCGATTTTCATGGCCCATAAGACCCGATACATCTTTGAAAGATATGACCAAAAACTTGTCGTTTTGGCATTTTATGGCCAAATTCATGAGCTATTGCCCACTGTTTTGGGGTTCCAGGGCGATTTACAATGACTGTAAGAACCGATACATGTTTGAGAGTTATACCAAAAACTCATCGTTTTCACGTTTTATGGCCGGTTTCATGAGCTATTGCCCCCAATTTTGGGTTCCAGGGCGACTTACAACGATCGTAAAACCCGATACATGTTTCAGAGTTATTACTAAAAACTCGTTGTTTTCATGTTTTATGACCATTTTCATTAGGTATTGCCCATAGTTTTTGTGTTCTAGGCGGATTTGCATAGTCTATAAGACCCATTACATTTTGAGAGATATGACTAAAAACTTGAAGTTTTCGTGTTTTAAGGACGTTTTCATGAGCTATTGCCCACTGTTTTGGGGTTCTAGGGCGATTTACAACGACCTTAAGACCCGATACATGTTTGAGTGTTATGAACAAAAACTCGTCGTTCTCATGTTTGATGGCCATTCTCACGAGTTATTGCCCACATCTTTGGGTTTTAGGTGGATTTGCATGGCCCATAAGACTCTATACAAGTTTGAGAGATATGACCAAAAACTCGTCGTTTTCGCGTTTATTTCTAAAGTCATGATCAGTTGCCCACTGTCTGGGGTTCCAGGCGATTTACAACGACCATAAGAACCGATACATGTTTGAGTTATGAAACAAAACTCGTTTTCGTGTTTTATGGACCTTTTCATGAGTTACTTCCCATATTTTTGCGTTCCAGCGGATTTGCATGTTGTAAGACCCATTACATGTTTGAGAGATATGACCGTAAACACGTTGTTTTCGTGTTTATGGCGTTTTCATGAGTTGTGCACTCTTCGGGTTAAACGGCGATTTTACGACCATAAGATCCGATACATGTTCGTGAGATATAACCAAAAACTTGTCGTTTCATGTTTTCTGGTTGTTTTCATGAGCTATTGCCCACATTTTGGGGTTCCATGGAGATTTCCATGGCCCATAAGACCCGATACATATTTGAAAGATATGACCAAAACTTGTCGTTTTTGCGTTTTATGGCCAAATTCATGAGGTATTGCCCTTGTTTTCGGGTTCCAGGGCGATTTAGAATGACTGTAAGAACCGATACATGTTTGAGAGTTATACCAAAAACTCATCGTTTTCACGTTTTATGGCCGGTTTCATGAGCTATTGCCCCTAATTTTGGGTTCCAGTGCGACTTACAATGACCATAAAACCCGATACATGTTTGAGAGTTATTACTAAAAACTAGTTGTTTTCGTGTTTTATGACCATTTTCATTAGGTATTGCCCACATTTTTTGTGTTCTAGGCGGATTTGCATGGTCTATAAGACCCATTACATTTTGAGAGATATGACTAAAAACTTCAAGTTTTCGTGTTTTATAGACGTTTTCATGAGCTATTGCCCACTGTTTTGGGGATCCAGGGCGATTTACAATGACCTTAAGACCCGATACATGTTTGAGTGTTATGAACAAAAACTCATCGTTCTCATGTTTGATGGCCATTTTTGCGAGTTATTGCCCACATCTTTGGGTTTTAGGTGGATTTGCATGGCCCGTTAGACCCATTGCATGTTTGAGAGTTCTGACAAAAAATCGTCGCTGCTTCTTTTTTTTTTTTTCCTGAGCTATTTCCCACCGTTTTTTGGTTCTAGGGCAATTTACAATGACCTTAAGACCCGATACATGTTACAAAACTCGTCATTTCCGTGTTTTTTAGCCATTTTCATGAGCTACTGCCACATTTTTGGGGTTCCATGTTGAGTTTCATGGCAAATAAGACCCGATTATATGACCAAAAACTCGTCGTTTTTGCGTTTTATGGCCAAATTCATCTATTGTTTTGGGTTCAGGCAATTTACAACGTCATACATGTTTGAGAGATATGACCCAAAACTCGTAGTTTTCGCGTTTTATTGTTGTTTTGATGAGGTATTGCCCACAGTTTTATGGTTCCAGGGAGATTTAGAGCAACCTTAAGACCACATACATGTTTGAGAGTTATGAACAAAAACTCGTCGTTTTCATGTTTTATGGACCTTTTCATGAGTTACTGCCAAAAGTTTTTGTGTTCTAGGCGGATTTACATGGCCTGTAAGACCTGTTACATGTTTGAGATATATGACCAGAAACACGTCGTTTTCGTGTTTTATGGCCGTTTTCATGAGTTATTGTCCACTCTTCTGGGTTAAAGGGCGATTTACAGCGACCGTAAGATCGTCTGAGTTCGTGAGATATAACCAAAAAATTGTCGTTTTCGTGTTTTCTGGCTGTTTTCATGAGTTGTTGCCCACATTTCTGGAGTTCCATGGCGATTTTCATGGCCCATAAGACCCGATACATCTTAGAAAGATATGACCAAAAACTCGTCGTTTTTGCGTTTTATGGCCAAATTCATGAGCTATTGCCCACTGTTTTGGGGTTCCAGGGCGATTTACAATGACTGTAAGAACCGATACATGTTTGAGAGTTATACCAAAAACTCATTGGTTTCACGTTTTATGGCCGGTTTCATGAGCAATTGCCCCTAGTTTTGAGCTCCAGGACGACTTACAACGACCGTAAAACCCGATACATGTTTGAGAGTTATTACTAAAAACTCGTTGTTTTCGTGCTTTATGACCATTTTCATTAGGTATTGCCCACAGTTTTTGTGTTCTAGGAGGATTTGCATGGTCTATAAGACCCATTACATTTTGAGAGATATGACTAAAAACTTGAAGTTTTCGTGTTTTATAGACGTTTTCATGAGCTATTGCCCACTGTTTTGGGGTTCCAGGGCGATTTACAACGACCTTAAGACCCGATACATGTTTGAGAGTTATGAACAAAATCTCATGGTTTTCATGTTTTATGGACCTTTTCATGAGTTACTGCCAAAAGTTTTTGTGTTCTAGGCGGATTTACATGGCCTGTAAGACCTGTTACATGTTTGAGATATATGACCAGAAACACGTCGTTTTCGTGTTTTATGGCCGTTTTCATGAGTTATTGTCCACTCTTTGGGTTAAAGGCGATCTACAACAACCGTAAGATCCGATACATTTTCGTGAGATATAACCAAAAATTGTCGTTTTTCTGGCTGTTTTCATGAGCTATTTCCCACATTTCTGGGGTTCCATGGCGATTTTCATGGCCCATAAGACCCGATACATCTTTGAAAGATATGACCAAAAACTCGTCGTTTTGGCATTTTATGGCCAAATTCATGAGCTATTGCCCACTGTTTTGGGGTTCCAGGGCGATTTACAATGACTGTAAGAACAGATACATGTTTGAGAGTTATACCAAAAACTCATCGTTTTCACGTTTTATGGCCGGTTTCATGAGCTATTGCCCCCAATTTTGGGTTCCAGGGCGACTTACAACGATCGTAAAACCCGATACATGTTTGAGAGTTATTACTAAAAACTCGTTGTTTTCGTGTTTTATGACCATTTTCATTCGGTATTGCCCATAGTTTTTGTGTTCTAGGCGGATTTGCATAGTCTATAAGACCTATTACATTTTGAGAGAGATGACCAAAAACTTGAAGTTTTCGTGTTTTATAGACGTTTTCATGAGCTATTGCCCACTGTTTTGCGGTTCTAGGGCGATTTACAACGACCTTAAGACCCGATACATGTTTGAGTGTTATGAACAAAAGCTCGTCGTTCTCATGTTTGATGGCCATTTTCGCGAGTTATTGCCCAGATCTTTGGGTTTTAGGTGGATTTGCATGGCCCATAAGACCCTATACAAGTTTGAGAGATATGACCAAAAACTCGTCGTTTTCGCGTTTATGGCTAAATTCATGATCTATTGCCCACTGTTTTGGGGTTCCAGGCGATTTACAACGACCATAAGAACCGATACATGTTTGAGAGTTATGAACAAAAACTCGTCGTTTTCGTGTTTTATGGACCTTTTCATGAGTTACTGCCAACAGTTTTTGTGTTCTAGGCGGATTTGCATGGTTTGTAAGACCCTTTACATGTTTGAGAGATATGACCAGAAACACGTCGTTTTCGTGTTTATGGCCATTTTCACGAGTTATTGTCCACTCTTCTAGGTTAAAGGGAGATTTACAACGACCGTAAGATCCGATACAAGTTCGTGAGATATAACCAAAAACTTGTCGTTTTCGTGTTTTCTAGCTGTTTTCATGAGCTATTGCCCGCATTTTTGGGGTTCCATGGCGATTTTCATGGCCCATAAGACCCGATACATCTTTAAAAGATATGACCAAAAACTCGTCGTTTTTGCGTTTTATGGCCAAATTCATGAGCTATTGCCCACTGTTAGGGGGTTCTAGGCGTTACAATGACGTAAGAACCGATACATGTTTGAGAGTTATACCAAAAACTCATCGTTTTCATGTTTCATGGCCTGTTTCATGAGCTATTGCCCCCAATTTTGGGTTCCAGGACGACTTACAACGACCGTAAAACCCGATACATGTTTGAGAGTTATTACTAAAAACTCGTTGTTTTCGTGTTTTATGACCATTTTCATTAGGTATTGCCCACAGTTTTTGTGTTCTAGGCGGATTTGCATGGTCTATAAGACCCATTATATTTTGAGAGATATGACTAAAAACTTCAAGTTTTCGTGTTTTTAGACGTTTGTATGAGCTATTGCCCACTGTTTTGGGGTTCTAGGGCGATTTACAACAACCTTAAGACCCGTTACATGTTTGAGTGTTATGAACAAAAACTCGTCGTTCTCATGTTTGGTGGCCATTTTCGCGAGTTATTGCCCACATCTTTGGGTTTTAGGTGGATTTGCATGGCCCATAAGACCCTATACAAGTTTGAGAGATATGACCAAAAACTCGTCGTTTTCGCGTTTATGGCTAAATTCATGATCAATTGCCCACTGTTTTTGGGTTCCAGGCGATTTGCAACGACCATAAGAACCGATACATGTTTGAGAGTTATGAACAAAAACTCGTCGTTTTCGTGTTTTATGGACCTTTTCATGAGTTACTTCCCATATTTTTTGCGTTCCAGGCGGATTTGCATGGTTTGTAAGACCCGTTACATGTTTGAGAGATATGACCAGAAACACGTCGTTTTCGTGTTTATGGCCGTTTTCATGAGTTATTGTCCACTCTTCTATGTTAAACGGCGATCTACAACGACCGTAAGATTCGATACATTTTTGAGATATGACCAAAAACTTGTCGTTTTCGTGTTTTCTGGCTGTTTTTATGAGCTATTGCCCACATTTTTGGGGTTCCATGGAGATTTCCATGGCCCATAAGACCCGATACATATTTGAAAGATATGACCAAAAACTCGTCGTTTTTGTGTTTTATGGCCAAATTCATGAGGTATGCCACTGTTTTGGGGTTCAGGCGATTTAGAATGACCGTAAGAACCGATACATGTTTGAGAGTTATACCAAAACTCATCGTTTTCACGTTTATGGCGGCTTCATGAGCTATTGCCCTAATTTTGGGTTCCAAGGCGACTTACAACGACCGTAAAACCCGATACATGTTTGAGAGTTATTACTAAAAACTCGTTGTTTTCGTGTTTTATGACCATTTTCATTAGGTATTGCCCACAGTTTGTGTGTTCTAGGTGGATTTGCATGGTCTATAAGACCCATTACATTTTGAGAGATATGACTAAAACTTCAAGTTTTCGTGTTTTATAGACGTTTTCATGAGCTATTGCCTTGTTTTGGGGTTCGAGGCGATTTACAACGACCTTAAGACCCGATACATGTTTGAGTGTTATGAACAAAACTAGTCGTTCTCATGTTTGATGGCCATTTTTAGAGTTATTGCCCACATCTTTGGGTTGGTTGCATGGCTTAGACCCATTGCATGTTTGAGAGTTCGACAAAAAATCGCTGCGTTTTTTTGTTTTTCATGAGCTATTTCCCATCGGTTTTTGGTTCTAGAGCAATTTACAATGACCTTAAGACCCGATACATGTTAAAAAACCTCATTTCCGTTTTCTAGCCATTTCATGAGCTACCCACATTTTTGGGGTTCCATGTTGAGTTTCATGGCAAATAAGACCCGTTTATATGACCAAAAACTCGTCGTTTTTGCGTTTTATGGCCAAATTGATCAGCTAACAGCTTGTTTTGGGGTTCAGGCAATTTACATCGTAAGACCTGATACATGTTTGAGAGATATGACCCAAAACTCGTAGTTTTCGCGTTTTATTGTCGTTTTGATGAGGTATTGCCCACAGTTTTATGGTTCCAGGGAGATTTAGAGCAACCTTAAGACCCCAGACATGTTTGAGAGTTATGAACAAAAACTCGTCGTTTTCATGTTTTATGGACCTTTTCATGAGTTACTTCCAAAAGTTTTTGTGTTCTAGGCGGATTTACATGGCCTGTAAGACCCGTTACATGTTTGAGATATATGACCAGAAAGACGTCGTTTTCGTGTTTTATGGCCGTTTTCATGAGTTATTGTCCACTCTTCTGGGTTAAAGGGCGATTTACAACGACCGTAAGATCCGATACAGGTTCGTGAGATATAACCAAAAAATTGTCGTTTTCGTGTTTTCTGGCTGTTTTCATGAGATATTGCATACATTTCTGGAGTTCCATGGCGATTTTCATGGCCCATAAGACCCGATACATCTTTGAAAGATATGACCAAAAACTCGTCGTTTTTGCGTTTTATGGCCAAATTCATGAGCTATTGCCCACTGTTTTGGGGTTCCAGGGCGATTTACAATGACTGTAAGAACCGATACATGTTTGAGAGTTATACCAAAAAATCATCGGTTTCACGTTTTATGGCCGGTTTCATGAGCAATTGCCCCTAGTTTTGAGTTCCAGGCGACTTACAAACGCAAGTAAAACCCGATACATGTTTGAGAGTTATTACTAAAAACTCGTTGTTTTCGTGTTTTATGACCATTTTCATTAGGTATTGCCCACAGTTTTTATGTTCTAGGAGGATTTGCATGGTCTATAAGACCCATTACATTTTGAGAGATATGACTAAAAACTTGAATTTTTCGTGTTTTATAGACGTTTTCATGAGCTATTGCCCACTGTTTTGGGGTTCCAGGGCGATTTACAACGACCTTAAGACCCGATACATGTTTGAGAGTTATGAACAAAATCTCATGGTTTTCATGTTTTATGGACCTGTTCATGAGTTACTGCCAAAAAATTTTGTGTTCTAGGCGGATTTACATGCCCTGTAAGACCTGTTACATGTTTGAGATATATGACCAGAAACACGTCGTTTTCGTGTTTTATGGCCGTTTTCATGAGTTATTGTCCACTCTTCTAGGTTAAAGGGCGATCTACAACAACCGTAAGATCCGATACAGGTTCGTGAGATATAACCAAAAAATTGTCATTTTCGTGTTTTCTGGCTGTTTTCATAAGCTATTGCCCACATTTTTGGGGTTCCATGGCGATTTTCATGGCCCATAAGACCCGATACATCTTTGAAAGATATGACCAAAAACTCGTCGTTTTGGCATTTTATGGCCAAATTCATGAGCTATTGCCCACTGTTTTGGGGTTCCAGGGCGATTTACAATGACTGTAAGAACAGATACATGTTTGAGAGTTATATCAAGAACTCATCATTTTCACGTTTTATGGCCGGTTTCATGAGCTATTGCCCCAATTTTGGGTTCCAGCGACTTACAACGATCGTAAAACCGATACATGTTTGAGAGTTATTACTAAAACTTCGTTGTTTTCGTGTTTTATGACCATTTTCATTAGGTATTGCCCAGTTTTTTGTGTTCTAGGCGGATTTGCATAGTCTATAAGACCCATTACATTTTGAGAGAGATGACCAAAAACTTGAAGTTTTCGTGTTTTATAGACGTTTTCATCAGCTATTGCCCACTGTTTTGGGGTTCTAGGGCGATTTACAACGACCGTAAGACCTGATACATGTTTGAGTGTTATGAACAAAAACGTAGTTTTCATGTTTTATTGTCGTTTTATGAGTTATTGCCCACATTTTTGGTTTTAGGAGATTTAGAGCAACCTTAAGACCCGATACATGTTTGAGAGTTATGACAAAAACTTCGTCGTTTTCATGTTTTATGGACCTTTTCATGAGTTCTTGCCAAAGTTTTTGTGTTCTAAGCGGTTATATGGTTTGTAAGACCGTTACATGTTTGAGATATATGACCAGAAACACGTCGTTTTCGTGTTTTATGGTCGTTTTCATGAGTTATTGTCCACTCTTCTGGGTTAAAGGGCGATCTACAACGACCGTAAGATCTGATACATTTTCGCGAGATATGACCAAAAACTCGTCGTTTTCGTGTTTTCTGGCTGTTTTCATGAGCTATTGCCCACATTTTTGGGGTTCCATGGCGATTTTCATGTCCCATAAGACCCGATACATCTTTGAAAGATATGACCAAAAACTCGTCGTGTTTGCATTTTATGGCCAAATTCATGAGCTATTGCCCACTGTTTTGGGGTTCCAGGGCGATTTACAATGACTGTAAGAACCAATACATGTTTGAGAGTTATACCAAAAACTCATCGTTTTCACGTTTTATGGCCGGTTTCATGAGCTATTGCCCCCAATTTTGGGTTCCAGGGCGACTTACAACGACCGTAAAACCCGATACATGTTTGAGAGTTATTACTAAAAACTCGTTGTTTTCGTGTTTTATGACCATTTTCATTAGGTATTGCCCATAGTTTTTGTGTTCTAGGCGGATTTGCATGGTCTATAAGACCCATTACATTTTGAGAGATATGACTAAAAACTTGAAGTTTTCGTGTTTATAGACGTTTTCATGAGCTATTGCCTTTGTTTTGGGGTTCTATGGCGATTTACAACGACCTTAAGACCCGATACATGTTTGAGTGTTATGAACAAAAACTTCGTTTCTCATGTTTGATGGCCATTTTTATGAGTTATTGCCCACATCTTTGGGTTTAGGTGGATTTGCATAAGACCCATTGCATGTTTGAGAGATATGACCAAAAATCGTAGTTTTCGCGTTTTTATTGTCGTTTTGATGAGGTATTGCCCAGTTTTGGTTCGAGGAGATTTAAAGCAACCTTAAGACCACATACATGTTTGAGAGTTATGAACAAAAACTCGTCGTTTTCATGTTTTATGGACCTTTTCATGAGTTACTGCCAAAAGTTTTTGTGTTCTAGGCGGATTTACATGGCCTGTAAGACCTGTTACATGTTTGAGATATATGACCAGAAACACGTCGTTTTCGTGTTTTATGGCCGTTTTCATGAGTTATTGTCCACTCTTCTGGGTTAAAGGGCGATTTACAGCGACCGTAAGATCTGATACAGGTTCGTGAGATATAACCAAAAAATTGTCGTTTTCGTGTTTTCTGGCTGTTTTCATGAGTTGTTGCCCACATTTCTGGAGTTCCATGGCGATTTTCATGGCCCATAAGACCCGATACATCTTAGAAAGATATGACCAAAAACTCGTCGTTTTTGCGTTTTATGGCCAAATTCATGAGCTATTGCCCAGTTTTTGGGGTTCAGGCGATTTACAATGACCTGAAGAACCGATACATGTTTGAGAGTTATACCAAAACTCATCGTTTTCACGTTTATGGCGGTTTCATGAGCTTGCCCCTAATTTTGGGTTCGAGGCGACTTACAACGCACGTAAACCCAATCCATGTTTGAGAGTTATTACTAAAAACTCGTTGTTTTCGTGTTTTATGACCATTTTCATTAGGTATTGCCCACAGTTTTTGTGTTCTAGGCGGATTTGCATGGTCTATAAGACCCATTACATTTTGAGAGACATGACTAAAAACTTGAAGTTTTCGTGTTTTATAGACGTTTTCATGAGCTATTGCCCACTGTTTTGGGGTTCCAGGGCGATTTACAACGACCTTATGACCCGATACATGTTTGAGTGTTATGAACAAAAACTCGTCGTTCTCATGTTTGATGGACCTTTTCATGAGTTATTGCCACATATTTGTGTTCGGCGGATTTGCATGGCCTGTAAGACCCATTACATGTTTGAGATATATGACCAAAATCGTCGTTTTCGTGTTTTATGGCTTTTCATGAGTTATTGTCCCTCTTACGGGTTAAGGCGATTTACAACCTTAAGATCCGATACATGTTTGAGATATAACAAAACTTGTCGTTTCGTGTTTTCTAGCTGTTTTCATGAGCTATTGCCCACATTTTGGGGTTCCATGGCGATTTTCATGGCCCATAAGACCCGATACATCTTTGAAAGATATGACCAAAACTTTTATGGCATTTTGGGTTCTTTATGACCATTTTCATTAGGTATTGCCCATTTTGTGTTCTAGGCGTTGCATAATCTATAAGACCATTATTTTATTTTGAGAGATACTAAAAAAAAAAAAGTGTTTTTTTTTGTTTTCATAAATATTATTTTCTTATTTTTTGCCCATTTTTTGGGGGGTTTTTTATGACCAAGACCCGACAAGTTATGGGACATTTGTTTGAGTGTTATGAACAAAATTGTTTTTTCATTATTGCCCACATCTTTGGGTTATAGGTGGATTTGCATGGCCCGTAAGACCCATTACATGTTTGAGAGATATGACCCAAAACTTCGTAGTTTTCGCGTTTTATTGTCGTTTTGATGAGGTATTGCCTAGTTTTATGGTTCGAGGAGATTTAAAGCAACCTTAAGACCCCATACATGTTTGAGAGTTATGAACAAAACTTCGTCGTTTTCATGTTTTATGGACCTTTTCATGAGTTACTGCCAACAGTTTTTGTGTTCTAGGCGATTTACATGGCTGTAAGACCGTTACATGTTTGAGATATATGACGTAAACACGTCGTTTCGTGTTTTATGGCCGTTTTCATGAGTTATTGTCCACTCTTCTGGGTTAAAGGGCGATTTACAACGACCGTAAGATCTGATACAGGTTCATGAGATATAACCAAAAAATTGTCGTTTTCGTGTTTTCTGGCTGTTTTCATGAGCTATTTCCCACATTTCTGGAGTTCCATGGCGATTTTCATGGCCCATAAGACCCGATACATCTTTGAAAGATATGACCAAAAACTCATCGTTTTTGCGTTTTATGGCCAAATTCATGAGCTATTGCCCACTGTTTTGGAGTTCCAGGGAGATTTACAATCACTGTAAGAACCGATACATGTTTGAGAGTTATACCAAAAACTCATCGTTTTCACGTTTTATGGCCGTTTTCATGAGCAATTGCCCCTAGTTTTGAGTTCCAGGGCGACTTACAACGACCGTAAAACCCGATACATGTTTGAGAGTTATTACTAAAAACTCGTTGTTTTCGTGTTTTATGACCATTTTCATTATGTATTGCCCACATTTTTTGTGTTCTAAGAGGATTTGCATGGTCTATAAGACCCATTACATTTTGAGAGATAAGACTAAAAACTTGAAGTTTTCGTGTTTTATAGACGTTTTCATGAGCTATTGCCCACTGTTTTGGGGTTCCAGGGCGATTTACAACGACTTTAAGACCCGATACATGTTTGAGAGTTATGAACAAAAACTCATCGTTTTCATGTTTTATGGACCTTTTCATGAGTTACTGCCAAAAGTTTTTGTGTTCTAGGCGGATTTACATGGCCTGTAAGACCCGTTACATGTTTGAGATATATGACCAGAAACACGTCGTTTTCGTGTTTTATGGTCGTTTTCATGAGTTATTGTTCACTCTCTTAGGTTAAAGGCGATCTACAACCGTAAGATCGATCATTTTTGAGATATGACCAAAAACTTGTCGTTTCGTGTTTTCTCGGCTTTTCATGAGCTATTGCCCACATTTTGGGGTTCCATGGCGATTTTCATGGCCCATAAGACCCGATACATCTTTGAAAGATATGACCAAAACTCGTCGTTTTTGCATTTTATGGCCAAATCCATGAGCTATGCCTTGTTTTTGGGGTTCAGGCGATTTACAATGACTGTAAGAACCGATACATGTTTGAGAGTTATACCAAAAACTCATCGTTTTCATGTTTTATGGCCGGTTTCATGAGCTATTGCCCCCAATTTTGGGTTCCAGGGCGACTTACAACGACCGTAAAACCCGATATATGTTTGAGAGTTATTACTAAAAACTCGTTGTTTTCGTGTTTTATGACCATTTTCATTAGGTATTGCCCATAGTTTTTGTGTTCTAGGCGGATTTGCATAGTCTATAAGACCCATTACATTTTGAGAGATATGACTAAAAACTTGAAGTTTTCGTGTTTTATAGACGTTTTCATGAGCTATTGCCCACTGTTTTGGGTTCTAGGCGATTTACAACGACTTAAGACCCAATACATGTTTGAGTGTTATGAACAAAAACTCGTTCTCATGTTTGATGGCCATTTTCGCGAGTTATTGCCCACATCTTTGGGTTTAGTGGATTTGCATGGCCCATAAGACCCTATACAAGTTTGAGAGATATGACCAAAAACTCGTGTTTTTAGCGTTTATGGCTAAATTCATGATCAATTGCCCAGTTTTTTGGGTTCGAGCGATTTACAACGACCATAAGAACCGATACATGTTTGAGTTATAAACAAAACTCGTCGTTTTCGTGTTTTATGGACCTTTTCATGAGTTACTTCCAATATTTTTTGTGTTCCAGGCGGATTTGCATGGGTTGTAAGACCCATTACATGTTTTAGAGATATGACCAGAAACACGTCGTTTTCGTGTTTATGGCTGTTTTCATGAGTTGTCCACTCTTCTGGGTTAAACGGCGATTTACAACGACCATAAGATCCGATACATGTTCGTGAGATATAACCAAAAACTTGTCGTTTTCGTATTTTCTGGCTGTTTTCATGAGCTATTGCCCACATTTTTGGGGTTCCATGGAGATTTCCATGGCCCATAAGACCCGATACATCTTTGAAAGATATGACCAAAAACTCGTCGCTTTTGCGTTTTATGGCCAAATTCATGAGGTATTTCCCACTGTTTTGGGTTCCAAGGCGATTTAGAATGACCGTAAGAACGATACATGTTTGAGAGTTGTACCAAAACTCATCGTTTTCATGTTTTATGGCGGTTTCATGAGCTATTGCCCCCATTTTGGGTTCCAGGTGACTTACAACGTAAAACCCGATACATGTTTGAGAGTTATTACTAAAACTCGTTGTTTTCGCTCTTTATGACCATTTTCATTAGGTATTGCCCAGTTTTGTGTTCTAGGCGGATTTGCATAGTCTATAAGACCCATTACATTTTGAGAGATATGACTAAAAACTTGAAGTTTTCGTGTTTTATAGACGTTTTCATGAGCTATTGCCCACTGTTTTGGGGTTCCAGGGCGATTTACAATGACCTTAAGACCCGATACATGTTTGAGTGTTATGAACAAAAACTCGTTGTTCTCATGTTATTGCGAGTTATTGCCCACATCTTTGGGTTATAGGTGGATTTGTATGGCCCGTAAGACCCATTGCACGTTTGAGAGATATGACCCAAAACTCGTAGTTTTCGCGTTTTATTGTCGTTTTGATGAGGTATTGCCCACAGTTTTATGGTTCCAGGGAGATTTAAAGCAACCTTAAGACCCCATACATGTTTGAGAGTTATGAACAAAAACTCGTCGTTTTCATGTTTTATGGACCTTTTCATGAGTTACTGCCAGAAGTTTTTGTGTTCTAGGCGGATTTACATGGCCTGTAAGACCCGTTACATGTTTGAGATATATGACCAGAAACACGTCGTTTTCGTGTTTTATGGCCGTTTTCATGAGTTATTGTCCACTCTTCTGGGTTAAAGGGCGATTTACAACGTAAGAGATCGTCTGAGTTCATGAGATATAACCAAAAAATTTTCGTGTTTTTCGGGCTGTTTTCATGAGCTATTTCCCACATTTCTGGAGTTCCATGGCGATTTTCATGGCCCATAAGACCCGATACATCTTTGAAAGATATGACCAAAAACTCATCGTTTTTGCGTTTTATGGCCAAATTCATGAGCTATTGCCCACTGTTTTGGAGTTCCAGGGAGATTTACAATCACTGTAAGAACCGATACATGTTTGAGAGTTATACCAAAAACTCATCGTTTTCACGTTTTATGGCCGGTTTCATGAGCAATTGCCCCTAGTTTTGAGTTCCAGTGCGACTTACAACGACCGTAAAACCCGATACATGTTTGAGAGTTATTACTAAAAACTCGTTGTTTTCGTGTTTTATGACCATTTTCATTAGGTATTGCCCACATTTTTTGTGTTCTAGGAGGATTTGCATGGTCTATAAGACCCATTACATTTTGAGAGATATGACTAAAAACTTGAAGTTTTCGTGTTTTATAGACGTTTTCATGAGCTATTGCCCACTGTTTTGGGGTTCCAGGGCGATTTACAACGACCTTAAGACCCGATACATGTTTGAGAGTTATGAACAAAAACTCATCGATTTCATGTTTTATGGACCTTTTCATGAGTTACTGCCAAAATTTTTTGTGTTCTAGGCGGATTTACATGGCCTGTAAGACCCGTTACATGTTTGAGATATATGACCAGAAACACGTCGTTTTCGTGTTTTATGGTCGTTTTCATGAGTTATTGTCCACTCTTCTGGGTTAAAGGGCGATCTACAACGACCGTAAGATCTGATACATTTTCGCGAGATATGACCAAAAACTCGTCGTTTTCGTGTTTTCTGGCTGTTTTCATGAGCTATTGCCCACATTTTTGGGGTTCCATGGCGATTTTCATGTCCCATAAGACCCGATACATCTTTGAAAGATATGACCAAAAACTCGTCGTGTTTGCATTTTATGGCCAAATTCATGAGCTATTGCCCACTGTTTTGGGGTTCCAGGGCGATTTACAATGACTGTAAGAACCAATACATGTTTGAGAGTTATACAAAAACTCATCGCTTTCATGTTTTATGGCCGGTTTCATGAGCTATTGCCCAATTTTGGGTTCCAGGCGACTTACAACCAGTAAAACCCGATATATGTTTGAGAGTTATTACTAAAACTTCGTTTTCGTGTTTTATGACCATTTTCATTAGGTATTGCCCATAGTTTTTGTGTTCTAGGCGGATTTGCATAGTCTATAAGACCCATTACATTTTGAGAGATATGACTAAAAACTTGAAGTTTTCGTGTTTTATAGACGTTTTCATGAGCTATTGCCCACTGTTTTAGGGTTCCAGGGCGATTTACAACGACCTGAAGACCCGATACATGTTTGACTGTTATGAACAAAAACTCGTCGTTCTCATGTTTGATGGCCATTTTCGCGAGTTATTGCCCACATCTTTGGGGTTTAGCTGGATTTGCATGGCCCATAAGACCCTATACAAGTTTGAGAGATATGACCAAAAACTCGTCGTTTTCGCGTTTATGGCTAAATTCATGATCAATTGCCCACTGTTTTTGGGTTCCAGGCGATTTACAACGACCATAAGAACCGATACATGTTTCAGAGTTATAAACAAAAACTCGTCGTTTTCGTGTTTTATGGACCTTTTCATGAGTTACTTCCAATATTTTTTGTGTTCCAGGCGGATTTGCATGGGTTGTAAGACCCATTACATGTTTTAGAGATATGACCAGAAACACGTCGTTTTCGTGTTTATGGCTGTTTTCATGAGTTGTCCACTCTTCTGGGTTAAACGGCGATTTACAACGACCATAAGATCCAATACATGTTCGTGAGATATAACCAAAAACTTGTCGTTTTCGTATTTTCTGGCTGTTTTCATGAGCTATTGCCCACATTTTTGGGGTTCCATGGAGATTTCCATGGCCCATAAGACCCGATACATATTTGAAAGATATGACCAAAAACTTGTCGCTTTTGCGTTTTATGGCCAAATTCATGAGGTATTGCCCACTGTTTTGGGGTTCCAAGGCGATTTAGAATGACTGTAAGAACCGATACATGTTTGAGAGTTGTACCAAAAACTCATCGTTTTCATGTTTTATGGCCGGTTTCATGAGCTATTGCCCCTAATTTTGGGTTCCAGGGTGACTTACAACGACCGTAAAACCCGATACATGTTTGAGAGTTATTACTAAAAACTCGTTGTTTTCGTCTTTTATGACCATTTTCATTAGGTATTGCCCACAGTTTTTGTGTTCTAGGCGGATTTGCATAGTCTATAAGACCCATTACATTTTGAGAGATATGACTAAAAACTTGAAGTTTTCGTGTTTTATAGACGTTTTCATGAGCTATTGCCTTGTTTTGGGGTTCAGGCGATTTACAATGACCTTAAGACCCGATAAATGTTTGAGTGTTATGAACAAAAACTCGTTGTTCTCATGTTATTGCGAGTTATTGCCCACATCTTTGGGTTATAGGTGGATTTGTATGGCCCGTAAGACCCATTGCACGTTTGAGAGATATGACCCAAAACTTGTAGTTTTCGCGTTTTATTGTCGTTTTGATGAGGTATTGCCCACAGTTTTATGGTTCCAGGGAGATTTAAAGCAACCTTAAGACCCCATACATGTTTGAGAGTTATGAACAAAAACTCGTTTTCATGTTTTATGGACCTTTTCATGAGTTACTGCCAGAAGTTTTTGTGTTCTAGGCGGATTTACATGGCCTGTAAGACCGTTACATGTTTGAGATATATGACCGTAAACACGTCGTTTTCGTGTTTATGGCGTTTTCATGAGTTATTGTCCACTCTTACGGGTTAAAGGCGATTTACAACCGTAAGATCGTCTGAGTTCATGAGATATAACCAAAAATTGTCGTTTCGTGTTTTACGCTGTTTTCATGAGCTATTTCCCACATTTTACGGAGTTCCATGGCGATTTTCATGGCCCATAAGACCCGATACATCTTTGAAAGATATGACCAAAAACTCATCGTTTTTGCTTTTGGCCAAATTCATGAGCTATTGCCCACTGTTTTGGAGTTCCAGGGAGATTTACAATCACTGTAAGAACCGATACATGTTTGAGAGTTATACCAAAAACTCATCGTTTTCACGTTTTATGGCCGTTTTCATGAGCAATTGCCCCTAGTTTTGAGTTCCAGGGCGACTTACAACGACCGTAAAACCCGATACATGTTTGAGAGTTATTACTAAAAACTCGTTGTTTTCGTGTTTTATGACCATTTTCATTAGGTATTGCCCACATTTTTTGTGTTCTAAGAGGATTTGCATGGTCTATAAGACCCATTACATTTTGAGAGATAAGACTAAAAACTTGAAGTTTTCGTGTTTTATAGACGTTTTCATGAGCTATTGCCCTTGCTTTTGGGGTTCCAGGGCGATTTACAACGACTTTAAGACCCGATACATGTTTGAGAGTTATGAACAAAAACTCATCGTTTTCATGTTTTATGGACCTTTTCATGAGTTACTGCCAAAAGTTTTTGTGTTCTAGGCGGATTTACATGGCCTGTAAGACCCGTTACATGTTTGAGATATATGACCAGAAACACGTCGTTTTCGTGTTTTATGGTCGTTTTCATGAGTTATTGTTCACTCTTCTGGGTTAAAGGGCGATCTACAACGACCGTAAGATCTGATACATTTTCGCGAGATATGACCAAAAACTCGTCGTTTTCGTGTTTTCTGGCTGTTTTCATGAGCTATTGCCCACATTTTTGGGGTTCCATGGCGATTTTCATGGCCCATAAGACCCGATACATCTTTGAAAGATATGACCAAAAACTTGTCGTTTTGGCATTTTATGGCCAAATTCATGAGCAATTGCCCACTGTTTTGGGGTTCCAGGGCGATTTACAATGACTGTAAGAACCGATACATGTTTGAGAGTTATACCAAAAACTCATCGTTTTCACGTTTTATGGCCGGTTTCATGAGCTATTGCCCCCAATTTTGGGTTCCAGGGCGACTTACAACGATCGTAAAACCCGATACATGTTTCAGAGTTATTACTAAAAACTCGTTGTTTTCATGTTTTATGACCATTTTCATTAGGTATTGCCCATAGTTTTTGTGTTCTAGGCGGATTTGCATAGTCTATAAGACCCATTACATTTTGAGAGATATGACTAAAAACTTGAAGTTTTCGTGTTTTATAGGCGTTTTCATGAGCTATTGCCCATCTTTTTGGGGTTCTAGGGCGATTTACAAACCTTAAGACCCGATACATGTTTGAGTGTTATGAACAAAAACTCGTCGTTCTCATGTTTGATGGCCATTCTCACGAGTTATTGCCCACATCTTTGGGTTTTAGGTGGATTTGCATGGCCCATAAGACTCTATACAAGTTTGAGAGATATGACCAAAAACTCGTCGTTTTCGCGTTTATTTCTAAAGTCATGATCAGTTGCCCACTGTCTGGGGTTCCAGGCGATTTACAACGACCATAAGAACCGATACATGTTTGAGAGTTATGAACAAAAACTCGTCGTTTTCGTGTTTTATGGACCTTTTCATGAGTTACTTCCCATATTTTTTGCGTTCCAGGCGGATTTGCATGGTTTGTAAGACCCGTTACATGTTTGAGAGATATGACCAGAAACACGTTGTTTTCGTGTTTATGGCCGTTTTTATGAGTTGTGCACTCTTCTGGGTTAAACGGCGATTTACAACGACCGTAAGATCCGATACATGTTCGTGAGATATAACCAAAAACTTGTCGTTTTCATGTTTTCTGGTTGTTTTCATGAGCTATTGCCCACATTTTTGGGGTTCCATGGAGATTTCCATGGCCCATAAGACCCGATACATATTTGAAAGATATGACCAAAAACTCGTCGTTTTTGCGTTTTATGGCCAAATTCATGAGGTATTGCCCACTGTTTTGGGGTTCCAAGGCGATTTAGAATGACTGTAAGAACCGATACATGTTTGAGAGTTATACCAAAAACTCATCGTTTTCACGTTTTATGGCCGGTTTCATGAGCTATTGCCCCTAATTTTGGGTTCCAGTGCGACTTACAATGACCGTAAAACCCGATACATGTTTGAGAGTTATTACTAAAAACTAGTTGTTTTCGTGTTTTATGACCATTTTCATTAGGTATTGCCCACATTTTTTGTGTTCTAGGCGGATTTGCATGGTCTATAAGACCCATTACATTTTGAGAGATATGACTAAAAACTTCAAGTTTTCGTGTTTTATAGACGTTTTCATGAGCTATTGCCCACTGTTTTGGGGATCCAGGGCGATTTACAATGACCTTAAGACCCGATACATGTTTGAGTGTTATGAACAAAAACTCATCGTTCTCATGTTTGATGGCCATTTTTGCGAGTTATTGCCCACATCTTTGGGTTTTAGGTGGATTTGCATGGCCCGTTAGACCATTGCATGTTTGAGAGTTCTGGAAAAAAATCGTCGTTTTCGCGTTTTTTGGTCGTTTTCATGAGCTATTTCCCACCGTTTTTTGGTTCTAGGGCAATTTACAATGACCTTAAGACCCGATACATGTTACAAAACTCGTCATTTCCGTGTTTTTTAGCCATTTTCATGAGCTACTGCCACATTTTTGGGGTTCCATGTTGAGTTTCATGGCAAATAAGACCCGATTATATGACCAAAAACTCGTCGTTTTTGCGTTTTATGGCCAAATTCATCAGCTATTGCCCCCTGTTTTTGGGTTCCAGGGCAATTTACAACGTCCGTAAGACCTGATACATGTTTGAGAGATATGACCCAAAACTCGTAGTTTTCGCGTTTTATTGTTGTTTTGATGAGGTATTGCCCACAGTTTTATGGTTCCAGGGAGATTTAGAGCAACCTTAAGACCACATACATGTTTGAGAGTTATGAACAAAAACTCGTCGTTTTCATGTTTTATGGACCTTTTCATGAGTTACTGCCAAAAGTTTTTGTGTTCTAGGCGGATTTACATGGCCTGTAAGACCTGTTACATTTTTGACATTTACGACCCGCAACACGTTGTTTTCGTGTTTTATGGCCGTTTTCATGAGTTATTGTCCACTCTTCTGGGTTAAAGGGCGATTTACAGCGACCGTAAGATCTGATACAGGTTCGTGAGATATAACCAAAAAATTGTCGTTTTCGTGTTTTCTGGCTGTTTTCATGAGTTGTTGCCCACATTTCTGGAGTTCCATGGCGATTTTCATGGCCCATAAGACCCGATACATCTTAGAAAGATATGACCAAAAACTCGTCGTTTTTGCGTTTTATGGCCAAATTCATGAGCTATTGCCCACTGTTTTGGGGTTCCAGGGCGATTTACAATGACTGTAAGAACCGATACATGTTTGAGAGTTATACCAAAAACTCATTGGTTTCACGTTTTATGGCCGGTTTCATGAGCAATTGCCCCTAGTTTTGAGCTCCAGGACGACTTACAACGACCGTAAAACCCGATACATGTTTGAGAGTTATTACTAAAAACTCGTTGTTTTCGTGCTTTATGACCATTTTCATTAGGTATTGCCCACAGTTTTTGTGTTCTAGGAGGATTTGCATGGTCTATAAGACCCATTACATTTTGAGAGATATGACTAAAAACTTGAAGTTTTCGTGTTTTATAGACGTTTTCATGAGCTATTGCCCACTGTTTTGGGGTTCCAGGGCGATTTACAACGACCTTAAGACCCGATACATGTTTGAGAGTTATGAACAAAATCTCATGGTTTTCATGTTTTATGGACCTTTTCATGAGTTACTGCCAAAAGTTTTTGTGTTCTAGGCGGATTTACATGGCCTGTAAGACCTGTTACATGTTTGAGATATATGACCAGAAACACGTCGTTTTCGTGTTTTATGGCCGTTTTCATGAGTTATTGTCCACTCTTCTGGGTTAAAGGGCGATCTACAACAACCGTAAGATCCGATACAGGTTCGTGAGATATAACCAAAAAATTGTCGTTTTCGTGTTTTCTGGCTGTTTTCATGAGCTATTTCCCACATTTCTGGGGTTCCATGGCGATTTTCATGGCCCATAAGACCCGATACATCTTTGAAAGATATGACCAAAAACTCGTCGTTTTGGCATTTTATGGCCAAATTCATGAGCTATTGCCCACTGTTTTGGGGTTCCAGGGCGATTTACAATGACTGTAAGAACAGATACATATTTGAGAGTTATATCAAGAACTCATCGTTTTCACGTTTTATGGCCGGTTTCATGAGCTATTGCCCCCAATTTTGGGTTCCAGGGCGACTTACAACGATCGTAAAACCCGATACATGTTTGAGAGTTATTACTAAAAACTCGTTGTTTTCGTGTTTTATGACCATTTTCATTCGGTATTGCCCATAGTTTTTGTGTTCTAGGCGGATTTGCATAGTCTATAAGACCCATTACATTTTGAGAGAGATGACCAAAAACTTGAAGTTTTCGTGTTTTATAGACGTTTTGAGCTATTGCCCCTTTGTTTTGGGGTTCTAGGGCGATTTACAACGACCTTAAGACCCGATACATGTTTGAGTGTTATGAACAAAAACTCGTCGTTCTCATGTTTGATGGCCATTTTCGCGAGTTATTGCCCAGATCTTTGGGTTTTAGGTGGATTTGCATGGCCCATAAGACCCTATACAAGTTTGAGAGATATGACCAAAAACTAGTCGTTTTCGCGTTTATGGCTTAATCCATGATCTATTACCCACTGTTTTGGGGTTCCAGACAATTTACAATGACCATAAGAACCGATACATGTTTGAGAGTTATGAACAAAAACTCGTCGTTTTCGTGTTTTATGGACCTTTTCATGAGTTACTGCCAACAGTTTTTGTGTTCTAGGCGGATTTGCATGGTTTGTAAGACCCTTTACATGTTTGAGAGATATGACCAGAAACACGTCGTTTTCGTGTTTATGGCCGTTTTCACGAGTTATTGTCCACTCTTCTAGGTTAAAGGGAGATTTACAACGACCGTAAGATCCGATACAAGTTCGTGAGATATAACCAAAAACTTGTCGTTTTCGTGTTTTCTAGCTGTTTTCATGAGCTATTTCCCGCATTTTTGGGGTTCCATGGCGATTTTCATGGCCCATAAGACCCGATACATCTTTTAAAGATATGACCAAAAACTCGTCGTTTTTGCGTTTTATGGCCAAATTCATGAGCTATTGCCCACTGTTTGGGGGTTCTAGGGCGATTTACAATGACTGTAAGAACCGATACATGTTTGAGAGTTATACCAAAAACTCATCGTTTTCATGTTTCATGGCCTGTTTCATGAGCTATTGCCCCCAATTTTGGGTTCCAGGACGACTTACAACGACCGTAAAACCCGATACATGTTTGAGAGTTATTACTAAAAACTCGTTGTTTTCGTGTTTTATGACCATTTTCATTAGGTATTGCCCACAGTTTTTGTGTTCTAGGCGGATTTGAATGGTCTATAAGACCCATTATATTTTGAGAGATATGACTAAAAACTTCAAGTTTTCGTGTTTTTAGACGTTTGTATGAGCTATTGCCCACTGTTTTGGGGTTCTAGGGCGATTTACAACAACCTTAAGACCCGTTACATGTTTGAGTGTTATGAACAAAAACTCGTCGTTCTCATGTTTGGTGGCCATTTTCGCGAGTTATTGCCCACATCTTTGGGTTTTAGGTGGATTTGCATGGCCCATAAGACCCTATACAAGTTTGAGAGATATGACCAAAAACTCGTCGTTTTCGCGTTTATGGCTAAATTCATGGTCAATTGCATGCTTTTTTGGGTTCTAGGCGATTTACAGCAACCATAAGAACCGATACATGTTTGAGAGTTATGAACAAAAACTCGTCGTTTTCGTGTTTTATGGACCTTTTCATGAGTTACTTCCCATATTTTTTGCGTTCCAGGCGGATTTGCATGGTTTGTAAGACCCGTTACATGTTTGAGAGATATGACCAGAAACACGTTGTTTTCGTGTTTATGGCCGTTTTCATGAGTTATTGTCCACTCTTCTATGTTAAACGGCGATCTACAACGACCGTAAGATTCGATACATTTTCGCGAGATATGACCAAAAACTTGTCGTTTTCGTGTTTTCTGGCTGTTTTTATGAGCTATTGCCCACATTTTTGGGGTTCCATGGAGATTTCCATGGCCCATAAGACCCGATACATATTTGAAAGATATGACCAAAAACTCGTCGTTTTTGTGTTTTATGGCCAAATTCATGAGGTATTGCCCACTGTTTTGGGGTTCCAAGGCGATTTAGAATGACTGTAAGAACCGATACATGTTTGAGAGTTATACCAAAAACTCATCGTTTTCACGTTTTATGGCCGGCTTCATGAGCTATTGCCCCTAATTTTGGGTTCCAAGGCGACTTACAACGACCGTAAAACCCGATACATGTTTGAGAGTTATTACTAAAAACTCGTTGTTTTCGTGTTTTATGACCATTTTCATTAGGTATTGCCCACAGTTTGTGTGTTCTAGGTGGATTTGCATGGTCTATAAGACCCATTACATTTTGAGAGATATGACTAAAAACTTCAAGTTTTCGTGTTTTATAGACGTTTTCATGAGCTATTGCCCACTGTTTTGGGGTTCCAGGGCGATTTACAACGACCTTAAGACCCGATACATGTTTGAGTGTTATGAACAAAAACTCGTCGTTCTCATGTTTGATGGCCATTTTTGCGAGTTATTGCCCACATATTTGGGTTTTAGGTGGATTTGCATGGCCCGTTAGACCCATTGCATGTTTGAGAGTTCTGACAAAAAATCGTCGTTTTCGCGTTTTTTGGTCGTTTTCATGAGCTATTTCCCATCGGTTTTTGGTTCTAGAGCAATTTACAATGACCTTAAGACCCGATACATGTTAAAAAAACTCGTCATTTCCGTGTTTTCTAGCCATTTTCATGAGCTACTGCCCACATTTTTGGGGTTCCATGTTGAGTTTCATGGCAAATAAGACCCGTTTATATGACCAAAAACTCGTCGTTTTTGCGTTTTATGGCCAAATTGATCAGCTATTGCCCACTGTTTTTGGGTTCCAGGGCAATTTACAACGACCGTAAGACCTGATACATGTTTGAGAGATATGACCCAAAACTCGTAGTTTTCGCGTTTTATTGTCGTTTTGATGAGGTATTGCCCACAGTTTTATGGTTCCAGGGAGATTTAGAGCAACCTTAAGACCCCAGACATGTTTGAGAGTTATGAACAAAAACTCGTCGTTTTCATGTTTTATGGACCTTTTCATGAGTTACTTCCAAAAGTTTTTGTGTTCTAGGCGGATTTACATGGCCTGTAAGACCCGTTACATGTTTGAGATATATGACCGTAAAACGTCGTTTTCGTTTTATGGCCGTTTTCATGAGTTATTGTCCACTCTTACGGGTTAAAGGCGATTTACAACGACCGTAAGATCCGATATGTTCGTGAGATATAACCAAAAAATTGTCGTTTTTTCCGGTCCATACATTTGGAGTTCCATGGCGATTTTCATGGCCCATAAGACCCGATACATCTTTGAAAGATATGACCAAACTTCGTCGTTTTTGCGTTTATGGCCAAATTCATGAGCTATTGCCCACTGTTTTGGGTTCTAGGCGATTTACAATGGTATAAGAACCGATACATGTTTGAGAGTTATACCAAAAACTCATCGTTTTCACGTTTTATGGCCGGTTTCATGAGCAATTACCCCTAGTTTTGAGTTCCAGGGCGACTTACAACGACCGTAAAACCCGATACATGTTTGAGAGTTATTACTAAAAAATCGTTGTTTTCGTGTTTTATGACCATTATAATTAGGTATTGCCCACAGTTTTTGTGTTCTAGGAGGATTTGCATGGTCTATAAGACCCATTACATTTTGAGAGATATGACTAAAAACTTGAAGTTTTCGTGTTTTATAGACGTTTTCATGAGCTATTGCCCACTGTTTTGGGGTTCCAGGGCGATTTACAACGACCTTAAGACCCGATACATGTTTGAGAGTTATGAACAAAAACTCATCGATTTCATGTTTTATGGACCTTTTCATGAGTTACTGCCAAAATTTTTTGTGTTCTAGGCGGATTTACATGGCCTGTAAGACCCGTTACATGTTTGAGATATATGACCGTAAACACGTCGTTTCGTGTTTTATGGTCGCTTTCATGAGTTATTGTCCACTCTTCTAGGTTAAAGGCGATTTACAACCGTAAGATCCGGTACATTTTCGTGAGATATAACCAAAAACTCGTCGTTTTCGTGTTTTCTGGCTGTTTTCATGAGCTATTGCCCACATTTTTGGGGTTCCATGGCGATTTTCATGGCCCATAAGACCCGATACATCTTTAAAGATATGACCAAAAACTTCGTTTTATGCTTTATGGCCAAATTCATGAGCTATTGCCTTTGTTTTGGGGTTCTAGGCGATTTACAATGACCGTAAGAACCAATACATGTTTGAGAGTTATACAAAAACTCATCGTTTTCGTTTTATGGCCGGTTTCATGAGCTATTGCCCCATTTTGGGTTCCAGGGCGACTTACAACGACCGTAAAACCCGATACATGTTTGAGAGTTATTACTAAAAACTCGTTGTTTTCGTGTTTTATGACCATTTTCATTAGGTATTGCCCATAGTTTTTGTGTTCTAGGCGGATTTGCATAGTCTATAAGACCCATTACATTTTGAGAGATATGACTAAAAACTTGAAGTTTTCGTGTTTTATAGACGTTTTCATGAGCTATTGCCCACTGTTTTGGGGTTCTAGGGCTATTTACAACGACCTTAAGACCCGATACATGTTTGAGTGTTATGAACAAAAACTCGTCGTTCTCATGTTTGATGGCCATTTGCGTGAGTTATTGCCCAGATCTTTGGGTTTTAAGTGGATTTGCATGGCCCATAAGACCATATACAAGTTTGAGAGATATGACCAAAAACTCGTCGTTTTCGCGTTTATGGCTAAATTCATGATCAATTGCCCACTGTTTTTGGGTTCCAGGCGATTTACAACGACCATAAGAACTGATACATGTTTGAGAGTTATGAACAAAAACTCGTCGTTTTCGTGTTTTATGGACCTTTTCATGAATTACTTCCAATATTTTTTGTGTTCCAAGCGGATTTGCATGGTTTGTAAGACCCGTTACATGTTTGAGAGATATGACCAGAAACACGTCGTTTTCGTGTTTATGGCCGTTTTCATGAGTTGTGCACTCTTCTGGGTTAAACGGCGATTTACAACGACCGTAAGATCCGATACATGTTCGTGAGATATAACCAAAAACTTGTCGTTTTCGTGTTTTCTGGCTGTTTTCATGAGCTATTGCCCACATTTTTGGGGTTCCATGGAGATTTCCATGGCCCATAAGACCCGATACATCTTTGAAAGATATGACCAAAAACTCGTCGTTTTTGCATTTTATGGCCAAATTCATGAGGTATTGCCCATTGTTTTGGGGTTCCAAGGCGATTTAGAATGACTGTAAGAACCGATACATGTTTGAGAGTTGTACCAAAAACTCATCGTTTTCACGTTTTATGGCCGGTTTCATGAGCTATTGCCCCCAATTTTGGGTTCCAGGGCGACTTGCAACGACCTTAAAACCCGATACATGTTTGAGAGTTATTACTAAAAAATCGTTGTTTTCGTGTTTTATGACCATTTTGATTAGGTATTGCCCACAGTTTTTGTGTTCTAGGCGGATTTGCATGGTCTATAAGACCCATTACATTTTGAGAGATATGACTAAAAACTTGAAGTTTTCGTGTTTTATAGACGTTTTCATGAGCTATGGCCCACTGTTTTGGGGTTCCAGGGCGATTTACAATGACCTTAAGACCCGATACATGTTTGAGTGTTATGAACAAAAACTCGTTGTTCTCATGTTTGATGGCCATTTTTGCGAGTTATTGCCCACATCTTTGGCTTTTAGGTGGATTTGCATGGCCCGTAAGACCCATTGCATGTTTGAGAGTTATGACAAAAAATCGTCGTTTTCGCGTTTTATTGTCGTTTTGATGAGGTATTGCCCACAGTTTTATGGTTCGAGGGAGATTTAGAGCAACCTTAAGACCCCATACATGTTTGAGAGTTATGAACAAAAACTCGTCGTTTTCATGTTTTATGGACCTTTTCATGAGTTACTGCCAAAAGTTTTTGTGTTCTACGCGGATTTACATGGCCTGTAAGACCCGTTACATGTTTGAGATATATGACCAGAAACACGTCGTTTTCGTGTTTTATGGCCGTTTTCATGAGTTATTGTCCACTCTTCTGGGTTAAAGGGCGATTTACAACGACCGTAAGATCCGATACAGGTTCGTGAGATATAACCAAAAAATTCTCGTTTTCGTGTTTTCTGGCTGTTTTCATGAGCTATTGCCCACATTTCTGGAATTCCATGGCGATTTTCATGGCCCATAAGACCCGATACATCTTTGAAAGATATGACCAAAAACTCGTCGTTTTTGCATTTTATGGCCAAATTCATGAGCTATTGCCCACTGTTTTGGGGTTCCAGGGCGATTTACAATGACTGTAAGAACCGATACATGTTTGAGAGTTATACCAAAAACTCATCGTTTTCACGTTTTATGGCCGGTTTCATGAGCAATTGCCCCTAGTTTTGAGTTCCAGGGCGACTTACAACGACCGTAAAACCCGATACATGTTTGAGAGTTATTACTAAAAACTCGTTGTTTTCGTGTTTTATGACCATTTTCATTAGGTATTGCCCACAGTTTTTATGTTCTAGGAGGATTTGCATGGTCTATAAGACCCATTACATTTTGAGAGATATGACTAAAAACTTGAATTTTTCGTGTTTTATAGACGTTTTCATGAGCTATTGCCCACTCTTTTGGGGTTCCAGGGCGATTTACAACGACCTTAAGACCCGATACATGTTTGAGAGTTATGAACCATCGCAAGTTTGAGAGTGACCACAAAAAACGCTGCTGCTTTTTGTTTTTTTTTTGATGAGGATGATTTGTACTTTTTTTTTTTGTTCGAGGAGAGATAATACATGTTTGAGAGTTATGAACAAAAACTCGTCGTTTTCATGTTTTATGGACCTTTTCATGAGTTACTTCCAATATTTTTTGTGTTCCAGGCGGATTTACATGGCCTGTAAGACCCGTTACATGTTTGAGATATATGACCAGAAAAACGTCGTTTTGTGTTTATGGTCGTTTCATGAGTTATTGTCCACTCTTACGGGTTAAAGGCGATTTACAACGACCGTAAGATCCGATACATGTTCGTGAGATATAACCAAAAACTTGTCGTTTTCGTGTTTTCTGTTTTCATGAGCTATTGCCCACATTTTGGGGTTCCATGGAGATTTCATGGCCCATAAGACCCGATACATCTTTGAAAGATATGACCAAAACTCGTCGTGCTTTTTATTTTATGGCCAAATTCATGAGGTATTGCCCACTGTTTTGGGGTTCAGGCGATTTAGAATGACCGTAAGAACCGATACATGTTTGAGAGTTATACCAAAACTCATCGTTTTCACGTTTTATGGCCGGTTTCATGAGCTATTGCCCCCAATTTTGGGTTCCAGGGCGACTTACAACGACCGTAAAACCCGATACATGATTGAGAGGTATTACTAAAAACTCGTTGTTTTCGTGTTTTATGACCATTTTCATTAGGTATTGCCCATAGTTTTTGTGTTCTAGGCGGATTTGCATGGTCTATAAGACCCATTATAATTTGAGAGATATGACTAAAAACTTCAAGTTTTCGTGTTTTATAGACGTTTTTATGAGCTATTGCCCACTGTTTTGGGGTTCTAGGGCGATTTACAACGACCTTAAGACCCGATACATGTTTGAGTGTTATGAACAAAAACTCGTCGTTCTCATGTTTGATGGCCATTTTCGCGAGTTATTGCCCAGATCTTTGGGTGTTAGGTGGATTTGCATGGCCCATAAGACCCTATACAAGTTTGAGAGATATGACCAAAAACTCGTCGTTTTCGCGTTTATGGCTAAATTCATGAACTATTGCCCACTGTTTTGGGGTTCCAGGCGATTTACAACGACCATAAGAACCGATACATGTTTGAGAGTTATGAACAAAAACTCGTCGTTTTCGTGTTTTATGGACCTTTTCATGAGTTACTGCCAAAAGTTTTTGTGTTCTAGGAGGATTTGCATGGTTTGTAAGACCCTTTACATGTTTGAGAGAAATGAACAGAAACACGTCGTTTTCGTGTTTATGGTCGTTTTCATGAGTTATTGTCCACTCTTCTAGGTTAAAGGGAGATTTACAACGACCGTAAGATCCGATACAAGTTCGTGAGATATAACCAAAAACTTGTCGTTTTCGTGTTTTCTAGCTGTTTTCATGAGCTATTGCCCGCATTTTTGGGGTTCCATGGCGATTTTCATGGCCCATAAGACCCGATACATCTTTAAAGATATGACCAAAAACTCGTCGTTTTGCGTTTATGGCCAAATTCATGAGCTATTGCCTTTGTTTGGGGTTCTAGGGCGATTTACAATGACTGTAAGAACCGATACATGTTTGAGAGTTATACCAAAAACTCATCGTTTTCATGTTTCATGGCCGGTTTCATGAGCTATTGCCCCCAATTTTGGGTTCTAGGACGACTTACAACGACCGTAAAACGCGACACATGTTTGAGAGTTATTACTAAAAACTCGTTGTTTTCGTGTTTTATGACCATTTTCATTAGGTATTGCCCACAGTTTTTGTGTTCTAGGCGGATTTGCATGGTCTATAAGACCCATTATAATTTGAGAGATATGACTAAAAACTTCAAGTTTTCGTGTTTTATAGACGTTTTTATGAGCTATTGCCCACTGTTTTGGGGTTCTAGGGCGATTTACAACGACCTTAAGACCCGATACATGTTTGAGTGTTATGAACAAAAACTCGTCGTTCTCATGTTTGATGGCCATTTTCGCGATTTATTGCCCACATCTTTGGGTTTTAGTTGGATTTGCATGGCCCATAAGACCCTATACAAGTTTGAGAGATATGACCAAAAACTCGTCGTTTTCGCGTTTATGGCTAAATTCATGATCAATTGCCCACTGTTTTTGGGTTCCAGGCGATTTACAACGACCATAAGAACCGATACATGTTTGAGAGTTATGAACAAAAACTCGTCGTTTTCGTGTTTTATGGACCTTTTCATGAGTTACTTCCAATATTTTTTGTGTTCCAGGCGAATTTGCATGGGTTGTAAGACCCGTTACATGTTTGAGAGATATGACCAGAAACACGTCGTTTTCGTGTTTATGGCCGTTTTCATGAGTTGTCCACTCTTCTGGCTTAAACGGCGATTTACAACGACCGTAAGATCCGATACATGTTCGTGAGATATAACCAAAAACTTGTCGTTTTCGTGTTTTCTGGCTGTTTTCATGAGCTATTGCCCACATTTTTGGGGTTCCATGGAGATTTCCATGGCCCATAAGACCCGATACATCTTTGAAATATATGACCAAAAACTCGTCGCTTTTGCGTTTTATGGCCAAATTCATGAGGTATTGCCCACTGTTTTGGGGTTCCAAGGCGATTTAGAATGACTGTAAGAATCGATACATGTTTGAGAGTTGTACCAAAAACTCATCGTTTTCACGTTTTATGGCCGGTTTCATGAGCTATTGCCCCCAATTTTGGGTTCCAAGGCGACTTGCAACGACCGTAAAACCCGATACATGTTTGAGAGTTATTACTAAAAACTCGTTGTTTTCGTGTTTTATGACCATTTTCATTAGGTATTGCCCACAGTTTTTGTGTTCTAGGCGGATTTGCATGGTCTATAAGACCCATTACATTTTGAGAGATATGACTAAAAACTTGAAGTTTTCGTGTTTTATAGATGTTTTCACAAGCTATTGCCCACTGTTTTGGGGTTCCAGGGCGATTTACAATGACCTTAAGACCCGATACATGTTTGAGTGTTATGAACAAAAACTCGTTGTTCTCATGTTTGATGGCCATTTTTGCGAGTTATTGCCCACATCTTTGGGTTTTAGGTGGATTTGCATGGCCCGTAAGACCCATTGCATGTTTGAGAGTTATGACAAAAAATCGTCGTTTTCGCGTTTTATTGTCATTTTGATGAGGTATTTCCCACAGTTTTATGGTTCTAGGGAGATTTAGAGCAACCTTAAGACCCCATACATGTTTGAGAGTTATGAACAAAAACTCGTCGTTTTCATGTTTTATGGACCTTTTCATGAGTTACTGCCAAAAGTTTTTGTGTTCTAGGCGGATTTACATGGCCTGTAAGACCCGTTACATGTTTGAGATATATGACCAGAAACACGTCGTTTTCGTGTTTTATGGCCGTTTTCATGAGTTATTGTCCACTCTTCTGGGTTAAAGGGTGATTTACAACGACCGTAAGATCCGATACAGGTTCGTGAGATATAACCAAAAAATTGTCGTTTTCGTGTTTTCTAGCTGTTTTCATGAGCTATTGCCCACATTTCTGGAGTTCCATGGCGATTTTCATGGCCCATAAGACCCGATACATCTTTGAAAGATATGACCAAAAACTCATCGTTTTTGCGTTTTATGGCCAAATTCATGAGGTATTGCCCACTGTTTTGGGGTTCCAGGGCGATTTACAATGACTATAAGAACCGATACATGTTTGAGAGTTATACCAAAAACTCATCGTTTTCACGTTTTATGGCCGGTTTCATGAGCAATTGCCCCTAGTTTTGAGTTCTAGGGCGACTTACAACGACCGTAAAACCCGATACATGTTTGAGAGTTATTACTAAAAACTCGTTGTTTTCGTGTTTTATGACCATTCTCATTAGGTATTGCCCACAGTTTTTGTGTTCTAGGAGGATTTGCATGGTCTATAAGACCCATTACATTTTGAGAGATATGACTAAAAACTTGAAGTTTTCGTGTTTTATAGACGTTTTCATGAGCTATTGCCCACTGTTTTGGGGTTCTAGGGCGATTTACAACGACCTTAAGACCCGATACATGTTTGAGTGTTATGAACAAAAACTCGTCGTTCTCATGTTTGATGGCCATTTTCGCGAGTTATTGCCCAGATCTTTGGGTTTTAGGTGGATTTGCATGGCCCGTAAGACCCATCGCATGTTTGGGAGTTATGACAAAAAATCGTCGTTTTCGCGTTTTATTGTCGTTTTGATGAGGTATTGCCCACAGTTTTATGGTTCGAGGGAGATTTAGAGCAACCTTAAGACCCCATACATGTTTGAGAGTTATGAACAAAAACTCGTCGTTTTCATGTTTTATGGACCTTTTCATGAGTTACTTCCAATATTTTTTGTGTTCCAGGCGGATTTACATGGCCTGTAAGACCCGTTACATGTTTGAGATATATGACCAGAAAAACGTCGTTTTCGTGTTTTATGGCCGTTTTCATGAGTTATTGTCCACTCTTCTGGGTTAAAGGGCGATTTACAACGACCGTAAGATCCGATACAGGTTCGTGAGATATAACCAAAAACTTGTCGTTTTCGTGTTTTCTGGCTGTTTTCATGAGCTATTGCCCACATTTTTGGGGTTCCATGGAGATTTGCATGGCCCATAAGACCCGATACATCTTTGAAAGATATGACCAAAAACTCGTCGCTTTTGCGTTTTATGGCCAAATTCATGAGGTATTGCCCACTGTTTTGGGGTTCCAAGGCGATTTAGAATGACTGTAAGAACCGATACATGTTTGAGAGTTGTACCAAAAACTCATCGTTTTCACGTTTTATGGCCGGTTTCATGAGCTATTGCCCCCAATTTTGGGTTCCAGGGCGACTTACAACGACCGTAAAACCCGATACATGATTGAGAGGTATTACTAAAAACTCGTTGTTTTCGTGTTTTATGACCATTTTCATTAGGTATTGCCCACAGTTTTTGTGTTCTAGGCGGATTTGCATGGTCTATAAGACCCATTATAATTTGAGAGATATGACTAAAAACTTCAAGTTTTCGTGTTTTATAGACGTTTTTATGAGCTATTGCCCACTGTTTTGGGGTTCTAGGGCGATTTACAACGACCTTAAGACCCGATACATGTTTGAGTGTTATGAACAAAAACTCGTCGTTCTCATGTTTGATGGCCATTTTCGCGATTTATTGCCCACATCTTTGGGTTTTAGTTGGATTTGCATGGCCCATAAGACCCTATACAAGTTTGAGAGATATGACCAAAAACTCGTCGTTTTCGCGTTTATGGCTAAATTCATGAACTATTGCCCACTGTTTTGGGGTTCCAGGCGATTTACAACGACCATAAGAACCGATACATGTTTGAGAGTTATGAACAAAAACTCGTCGTTTTCGTGTTTTATGGACCTTTTCATGAGTTACTGCCAAAAGTTTTTGTGTTCTAGGAGGATTAGCATGGTTTGTAAGACCCTTTACATGTTTGAGAGAAATGAACAGAAACACGTCGTTTTCGTGTTTATGGTCGTTTTCTTGAGTTATTGTCCACTCTTCTAGGTTAAAGGGAGATTTACAACGACCGTAAGATCCGATACAAGTTCGTGAGATATAACCAAAAACTTGTCGTTTTCGTGTTTTCTAGCTGTTTTCATGAGCTATTGCCCGCATTTTTGGGGTTCCATGGCGATTTTCATGGCCCATAAGACCCGATACATCTTTAAAAGATATGACCAAAAACTCGTGCTTTTTATGCTTTTATGGCCAAATTCATGAGCTATTGCCCACCTGTTTGGGGTTCTAGGGCGATTTACAATGACCTAAGAACCGATACATGTTTGAGAGTTATACCAAAACTCATCGCTTTCATGTTTCATGGCGGTTTCATGAGCTATTGCCCCAATTTTGGGTTCTAGGACGACTTACACCCGTAAAACGCGACACATGTTTGAGAGTTATTACTAAAAACTCGTTGTTTTCGTGTTTTATGACCATTTTCATTAGGTATTGCCCACAGTTTTTGTGTTCTAGGCGGATTTGCATGGTCTATAAGACCCATTATAATTTGAGAGATATGACTAAAAACTTCAAGTTTTCATGTTTTATAGACGTTTTTATGAGCTATTGCCCACTGTTTTGGGGTTCTAGGGCGATTTACAACGACCTTAAGACCCGATACATGTTTGAGTGTTATGAACAAAAACTCGTCGTTCTCATGTTTGATGGCCATTTTCGCGATTTATTCCCCACATCTTTGGGTTTTAGTTGGATTTGCATGGCCCATAAGACCCTATACAAGTTTGAGAGATATGACCAAAAACTCGTCGTTTTCGCGTTTATGGCTAAATTCATGATCAATTGCCCACTGTTTTTGGGTTCCAGGCGAGACCATAAGAACCGATACATGTTTGAGAGTTATGAACAAAAACTCGTCGTTTTCGTGTTTTATGGACCTTTTCATGAGTTACTTCCAATATTTTTTGTGTTCCAGGCGGATTTGCATGGGTTGTAAGACCCGTTACATGTTTGAGAGATATGACCAGAAACACGTCGTTTTCGTGTTTATGGCCGTTTTCATGAGTTGTCCACTCTTCTGGCTTAAACGGCGATTTACAACGACCGTAAGATCCGATACATGTTCGTGAGATATAACCAAAAACTTGTCGTTTTCGTGTTTTCTGGCTGTTTTCATGAGCTATTGCCCACATTTTTGGGGTTCCATGGAGATTTGCATGGCCCATAAGACCCGATACATCTTTGAAAGATATGACCAAAAACTCGTCGCTTTTGCGTTTTATGGCCAAATTCATGAGGTATTGCCCACTGTTTTGGGGTTCCAAGGCGATTTAGAATGACCTGAAACCGATACATGTTTGAGAGTTGTACCAAAACTCATCGTTTTCACGTTTATGGCGGTTTCATGAGCTATTGCCCCCAATTTTGGGTTCAGGCGACTTACGCACCGTAAAACCCGATACATGATTGAGAGGTATTACTAAAAACTCGTTGTTTTCGTGTTTTATGACCATTTTCATTAGGTATTGCCCACAGTTTTTGTGTTCTAGGCGGATTTGCATGGTCTATAAGACCCATTATAATTTGAGAGATATGACTAAAAACTTCAAGTTTTCGTGTTTTATAGACGTTTTTATGAGCTATTGCCCATCGTTTTGGGGTTCTAGGGCGATTTACGACCTTAAGACCCGATACATGTTTGAGTGTTATGAACAAAAACTCGTCGTTCTCATGTTTGATGGCCATTTTCGCGATTTATTGCCCACATCTTTGGGTTTTAGTTGGATTTGCATGGCCCATAAGACCCTATACAAGTTTGAGAGATATGACCAAAAACTCGTCGTTTTCGCGTTTATGGCTAAATTCATGAACTATTGCCCACTGTTTTGGGGTTCCAGGCGATTTACAACGACCATAAGAACCGATACATGTTTGAGAGTTATGAACAAAAACTCGTCGTTTTCGTGTTTTATGGACCTTTTCATGAGTTACTGCCAAAAGTTTTTGTGTTCTAGGAGGATTTGCATGGTTTGTAAGACCCTTTACATGTTTGAGAGAAATGAACAGAAACACGTCGTTTTCGTGTTTATGGTCGTTTTCATGAGTTATTGTCCACTCTTCTAGGTTAAAGGGAGATTTACAACGACCGTAAGATCCGATACAAGTTCGTGAGATATAACCAAAAACTTGTCGTTTTCGTGTTTTCTAGCTGTTTTCATGAGCTATTGCCCGCATTTTTGGGGTTCCATGGCGATTTTCATGGCCCATAAGACCCGATACATCTTTAAAAGATATGACCAAAAACTCGTCGTTTTTGCGTTTTATGGCCAAATTCATGAGCTATTGCCCACTGTTTGGGGGTTCTAGGGCGATTTACAATGACTGTAAGAACCGATACATGTTTGAGAGTTATACCAAAAACTCATCGTTTTCATGTTTCATGGCCGGTTTCATGAGCTATTGCCCCCAATTTTGGGTTCTAGGACGACTTACAACGACCGTAAAACGCGACACATGTTTGAGAGTTATTACTAAAAACTCGTTGTTTTCGTGTTTTATGACCATTTTCATTAGGTATTGCCCACAGTTTTTGTGTTCTAGGCGGATTTGCATGGTCTATAAGACCCATTATAATTTGAGAGATATGACTAAAAACTTCAAGTTTTCGTGTTTTATAGACGTTTTTATGAGCTATTGCCCATCGCTTTGGGGTTCTAGGCGATTTACAACGACCTTAAGACCCGATACATGTTTGAGTGTTATGAACAAAACTCGTCGTTCTCATGTTTGATGGCCATTTTCGATTTATTGCCCACATCTTTGGGTTTAGTTGGATTTGCATGGCCCATAAGACCCTATACAAGTTTGAGAGATATGACCAAAACTTTCGTTTTCGCGTTTATGGCTAAATTCATGATCAATTGCCCATTTTTTTGGGTTCCAAAGCGATTTACAACGACCATAAGAACCGATACATGTTTGAGAGTTATGAACAAAAACTCGTCGTTTTCGTTTTATGGACCTTTTCATGAGTTACTTCCAATATTTTTTGTGTTCCAGCGGATTTGCATGGTTGTAAGACCGTTACATGTTTGAGAGATATGACCGTAAACACGTCGTTTTTCGTGTTTATGGCCGTTTTCATGAGTTGTCCACTCTTCGCTTAAACGGGCGATTTACACCGTAAGATCCGATACATGTTCGTGAGATATAACCAAAAACTTGTCGTTTTCGTGTTTCGGCTGTTTTCATGAGCTATTGCCCACATTTTTGGGGTTCCATGGAGATTTGCATGGCCCATAAGACCGATACATCTTTGAAAGATATGACCAAAAACTCGTCATCGCTTTTATGTTTATGGCCAAATTCATGAGGTATTGCCCACTGTTTTGGGGTTCCAAGGCGATTTAGAATGACTGTAAGAACCGATACATGTTTGAGAGTTGTACCAAAAACTCATCGTTTTCACGTTTTATGGCCGGTTTCATGAGCTATTGCCCCCAATTTTGGGTTCCAGGGCGACTTACAACGACCGTAAAACCCGATACATGATTGAGAGGTATTACTAAAAACTCGTTGTTTTCGTGTTTTATGACCATTTTCATTAGGTATTGCCCATAGTTTTTGTGTTCTAGGCGGATTTGCATAGTCTATAAGACCCATTACATTTTGAGAGATATGACTAAAAACTTGAAGTTTTCGTGTTTTATAGACGTTTTCATGAGCTATTGCCCTGTTTTGGGGTTCTAGGCGATTTACAATGACCTTAAGACCCGATACATGTTTGAGTGTTATGAACAAAAACTTCGTTCTCATGTTTGATGGCCATTTCGATTTATTGCCCACATCTTTGGGTTTAGTTGGATTTGCATGGCCCATAAGACCCTATACAAGTTTGAGAGATATGACCAAAAACTCGTCGTTTTCGCGTTTTATTGCTCAATTCATGAACTATTGCCCATCGTTTTGGGGTTCTAGGATTTAGAGCAACCATAAGAACCCATACATGTTTGAGAGTTATGAACAAAACTCGTCGTTTTCGTGTTTTATGGACCTTTTCATGAGTTACTGCCAAAAGTTTTTGTGTTCTAGGAGGATTTGCATGGTTTGTAAGACCCTTTACATGTTTGAGAGAAATGAACAGAAACACGTCGTTTTCGTGTTTATGGTCGTTTTCATGAGTTATTGTCCACTCTTCTAGGTTAAAGGGAGATTTACAACGACCGTAAGATCCGATACAAGTTCGTGAGATATAACCAAAAACTTGTCGTTTTCGTGTTTTCTAGCTGTTTTCATGAGCTATTGCCCGCATTTTTGGGGTTCCATGGCGATTTTCATGGCCCATAAGACCCGATACATCTTTAAAAGATATGACCAAAAACTCGTCGTTTTTGCGTTTTATGGCCAAATTCATGAGCTATTGCCCACTGTTTGGGGGTTCTAGGGCGATTTACAATGACTGTAAGAACCGATACATGTTTGAGAGTTATACCAAAAACTCATCGTTTTCATGTTTCATGGCCGGTTTCATGAGCTATTGCCCCCAATTTTGGGTTCTAGGACGACTTACAACGACCGTAAAACCCGATACATGTTTGAGAGTTATTACTAAAAACTCGTTGTTTTCGTGTTTTATGACCGTTTTCATTAGGTATTGCCCATAGTTTTTGTGTTCTAGGCGGATTTGCATGGTCTATAAGACCCATTATAATTTGCGAAATATGACTACAAACTTCCAGGTGTCTTTTTTTATGGACGTTTGTATGAGCTATTGCCCACTGTTTTGGGGTTCTAGGGCGATTTACAACGACCTTAAGACCCGATACATGTTTGAGTGTTATGAACAAAAACTCGTCGTTCTCATGTTTGATGGCCCTTTTCGATTTATTGCCCACATCTTTGGGTTTTAGTTGGATTTGCATGGCCCATAAGACCCATACAAGTTTGAGAGATATGACCAAAACTTCGTTTTCGCGTTTATGGCTAAATTCATGATCAATTGCCCACGCTTTTTGGGTTCGAGGAGATTTAGCAACCATAAGACCCATACATGTTTGAGAGTTATGAACAAAACTCGTCGTTTCATTTTATGGACCTTTTCATGAGTTACTTCCAATATTTTTGTGTTCGAGCGGATTTGCATGGGTTGTAAGACCGTTACATGTTTGAGAGATATGACCGTAAACACGTCGTTTTCGTGTTTATGGCCGCTTTCATGAGTTATTGTCCACTCTTACGGGTTAAACGGCGATTTACAACGACCGTAAGATCCGATACATGTTCGTGAGATATAACCAAAAATTGTCGTTTCGTGTTTTCCGGCTGTTTTCATGAGCTATTGCCCACATTTTGGGGTTCCATGGAGATTTTCATGGCCCATAAGACCCGATACATCTTTGAAAGATATGACCAAAAACTCATCGCTTTTGCGTTTATGGCCAAATTCATGAGGTATTGCCCAATGTTTTGGGGTTCCAGGCGATTTAGAATGACCGTAAGAACCGATACATGTTTGAGAGTTGTACCAAAACTCATCGCTTTCACGTTTATGGTCGGTTTCATGAGCTATTACCCCAAGTTTTGAGTTCTAGGCGACTTACAACCGTAAAACCGATACATGTTTGAGAGTTATTACTAAAACTCGTTGTTTTCGTGTTTTATGACCATTTTCATCAGGTATTGCCCACAGTTTTTGTGTTCTAGGAGGATTTGCATGGTCTATAAGACCCATTACATTTTGAGAGATATGACTAAAAACTTGAAGTTTTCGTGTTTTATAGACGTTTTCATGCGCTATTGCCCACTGTTTTGGGGTTCCGTAGGCGATTTACAACGACCTTAAGACCCGATACATGTTTGAGAGTTATGAACAAAAACTCATCGTTTTCATGTTTTATGGACCTTTTCATGAGTTACTGCCAAAAGTTTTTGTGTTCTAGGCGGATTTACATGGCCTGTAAGACCCGTTACATGTTTGAGATATATGACCAGAAACACGTCGTTTTCGTGTTTTATGGTCGTTTTCATGAGTTATTGTCCACTCTTCTGGGTTAAAGGGCGATCTACAACGACCGTAAGATCTGATACATTTTCGCGAGATATGACCAAAATATCGTCGTTTTCGTGTTTTCTAGATGTTTCCATGAGCTATTGCCCACATTTTTGGGGTTCCATGGCGATTTTCCTGGCCCATAAGACCCCATACATCTTTGAAAGATATGACCAAAAACTCGTCGTTTTTGCATTTTATGGCCAAATTCATGATCTATTGCCCACTGTTTTGGGGTTCCAGGGCGATTTACAGTGACTGTAAGAACCGATACATGTTTGAGAGTTATACAAAAACTCATCGTTTTCACGTTTTATGGCCGGTTTCATGAGCTATTGCCCCCAATTTTGGGTTCCAGGGCGACTTACAACGACCGTAAAACCCGATACATGTTTGAGAGTTATTACTAAAAACTCGTTGTTTTCGTGTTTTATGACCATTTTCATTAGGTATTGCCCATAGTTTTTGTGTTCTAGGCGGATTTGCATAGTCTATAAGACCCATTACATTTTGAGAGATATGACTAAAAACTTGAAGTTTTCGTGTTTTATAGACGTTTTCATGAGCTATTGCCCACTGTTTTAGGGTTCTAGGGCGATTTACAACGACCTTAAGACCCGATACATGTTTGAGTGTTATGAACAAAAACTCGTCGTTCTCATGTTTGATGGCCATTTTCGCGAGTTATTGCCCAGATCTTTGGGTTTTAGGTGGATTTGCATGGCCCATAAGACCCTATACAAGTTTGAGAGATATGACCAAAAACTCGTCGTTATGGCTAAATTCATGATCAATTGCCATACATGTTTGAGAGTTATGAACAAAAACTCGCCTTACTTCCCATATTTTTTTGCTCAGGCGGATTTTTGCATTGATTACATGTTTGAGAGTTATGAACAAAAACTCGTTGTTCTCATGTTTGATGGCCATTTTTGCGAGTTATTGCCCAGATCTTTGGGTTTTAGGTGGATTTGCATGGCCCGTAAGACCCATCGCATGTTTGAGAGTTATGACAAAAAATCGTCGTTTTCGCGTTTTATTGTCGTTTTGATGAGGTATTGCCCACAGTTTTATGGTTCGAGGGAGATTTAGAGCAACCTTAAGACCCCATACATGTTTGAGAGTTATGAACAAAAACTCGTCGTTTTCATGTTTTATGGACCTTTTCATGAGTTACTGCCAAAAGTATTTGTGTTCGAGACGGATTTACATGGCCTGTAAGACCCGTTACATGTTTGAGATATATGACCAGAAAAACGTCGTTTTCGTGTTTTATGGCCGTTTTCATGAGTTATTGTCCACTCTTCTGGGTTAAAGGGCGATTTACTACGACCGTAAGATCCGATACAGGTTCGTGAGATATAACCAAAAAATTGTCGTTTTCGTGTTTTCTGGCTGTTTTCATGAGCTATTGCCCACATTTTTGGAGTTCCATGGCGATTTTCATGGCCCATAAGACCCGATACATCTTTGAAAGATATGACCAAAAACTCATCGTTTTTGCGTTTTATGGCCAAATTTATGAGCTATTGCCCAATGTTTCGGGGTTCCAGGGCGATTTACAATGACTGTAAGAACCGATACATGTTTGAGAGTTATACCAAAAACTCATCGTTTTCACGTTTTATGGTCGGTTTCATGAGCAATTACCCCAAGTTTTGAGTTCTAGGGCGACTTACAACGACCGTAAAACCCGATACATGTTTGAGAGTTATTACTAAAAACTCGTTGTTTTCGTGTTTTATGACCATTTTCATCAGGTATTGCCCACAGTTTTTGTGTTCTAGGAGGATTTTCTTGGTCTATAAGACCCATTACATTTTGAGAGATATGACTAAAAACTTGAAGTTTTCGTGTTTTATAGACGTTTTCATGAGCTATTGCCCACTGTTTTGGGGTTCCAGGGCGATTTACAACGACCTTAAGACCCGATACATGTTTGAGAGTTATGAACAAAAACTCATCGTTTTCATGTTTTATGGACCTTTTCATGAGTTACTGCCAAAAGTTTTTGTGTTCTAGGCGGATTTACATGGCCTGTAAGACCCGTTACATGTTTGAGATATATGACCAGAAACACGTCGTTTTCGTGTTTTATGGTCGTTTTCATGAGTTATTGTCCACTCTTCTGGGTTAAAGGGCGATCTACAACGACCGTAAGATCTGATACATTTTCGCGAGATATGACCAAAATATCGTCGTTTTCGTGTTTTCTGGCTGTTTCCATGAGCTATTGCCCACATTTTTGGGGTTCCATGGCGATTTTCCTGGCCCATAAGACCCCATACATCTTTGAAAGATATGACCAAAAACTCGTCGTTTTTGCATTTTATGGCCAAATTCATGATCTATTGCCCACTGTTTTGGGGTTCCAGGGCGATTTAGAATGACTGTAAGAACCGATACATGTTTGAGAGTTATAAAAAAACTCATCGTTTTCACGTTTTATGGCCGGTTTCATGAGCTATTGCCCCCAATTTTGGGTTCCAGGGCGACTTACAATGACCGTAAAACCCGATACATGTTTGAGAGTTATTACTAAAAACTCGTTGTTTTCGTGTTTTATGACCATTTTCATTAGGTATTGCCCATAGTTTTTGTGTTCTAGGCGGATTTGCATAGTCTATAAGACTCATTACATTTTGAGAGATATGACTAAAAACTTGAAGTTTCGTGTTTTATAGACGTTTTCATGAGCTATTGCCCACTGTTTTAGGGTTCTAGGGCGATTTACAACGACCTTAAGACCCGATACATGTTTGGGTGTTATGAACAAAAACTCGTCGTTCTCATGTTTGATGGCCATTTTCGCGAGTTATTGCCCAGATCTTTGGGTTTTAGGTGGATTTGCATGGCCCATAAGACCCTATACAAGTTTGAGAGATATGACCAAAAACTCATCGTTTTCGCATTTATGGCTAAATTCATGATCAATTGCCCACTGTTTTGGGGTTCCAGGCGATTTACAACGACCATAAGAACCGATACATGTTTGAGAGTTATGAACAAAAACTCGTCGTTTTCGTGTTTTATGGACCTTTTCATGAGTTACTTCCCATATTTTTTGCGTTCCAGGCGGATTTGCATGGTTTGTAAGACCCGTTACATGTTTGAGAGATATGACCAGAAACACGTCGTTTTCGTGTTTATGGCCGTTTTCATGAGTTATTGTCCACTCTTCTATGTTAAACGGCGATCTACAACGACCGTAAGATTCGATACATTTTCGCGAGATATGACCAAAAACTTGTCGTTTTCGTGTTTTCTGGCTGTTTTCATGAGCTATTGCCCACATTTTTGGGGTTCCATGGAGATTTCCATGGCCCATAAGACCCGATACATATTTGAAAGATATGACCAAAAACTCGTCGTTTTTGCGTTTTATGGCCAAATTCATGAGGTATTGCCCACTGTTTTGGGGTTACAAGGCGATTTAGAATGACTGTAAGAACCGATACATGTTTGAGAGTTATACCAAAAACTCATCGTTTTCACGTTTTATGGCCGGCTTCATGAGCTATTGCCCCTAATTTTGGGTTCCAGGGCGACTTAAAACGACCGTAAAACCCGATACATGTTTGAGAGTTATTACTAAAAACTCGTTGTTTTTGTGTTTTATGACCATTTTCATTAGGTATTGCCCACAGTTTGTGTGTTCTAGGTGGATTTGCATGGTCTATAAGACTCATTACATTTTGAGGGATATGACTAAAAACTTCAAGTTTTCGTGTTTTATAGACGTTTTCATGAGCTATTGCCCACTGTTTTGTGGTTCCAGGGCGATTTACAACGACCTTAAGACCCGATACATGTTTGAGTGTTATGAACAAAAACTCGTCGTTCTCATGTTTGATGGCCATTTTTGCGAGTTATTGCCCACATCTTTGGGTTTTAGGTGGATTTGCATGGCCCGTTAGACCCATTGCATGTTTGAGAGTTCTGACAAAAAATCGTCGTTTTCGCGTTTTTTGGTCGTTTTCATGAGCTATTTCCCACCATTTTTTGGTTCTAGGGCAATTTACAATGACCTTAAGACCCGATACATGTTACAAAAACTCGTCATTTCCGTGTTTTCTAACCATTTTCATGAGCTACTGCCCACATTTTTTGGGTTCCATGTTGAGTTTCATGGCAAATAAGACCCAATTATATGTCCAAAAACTCGTCGTTTTTGCGTTTTATGGCCAAATTCATCAGCTATTGCCCACTGTTTTGGGGTTCCAGGGCGATTTAGAACGACCGTAAGACCTGATACATGTTTGAGAGATATGACCCAAAACTCGTAGTTTTCGCGTTTTATTGTCGTTTTGATGAGGTATTGCCCACAGTTTTATGGTTCCAAGGAGATTTAGAGCAACCTTAAGACCCGATACATGTTTGAGAGTTATGAACAAAAACTCGTCGTTTTCATGTTTTATGGACCTTTTCATGAGTTACAAGCTAAAATAACAGTTATTTATTTCACAGATTATTACAGTTCATAGATTATTTATTTCATGAGACAATGCTAAAATATATAGTTACAAGCTTGCGAAAGCAGCCATAGCATGCAACCACTTAGGGTTGGATGCTGCGACAAAGTAGGCAGGAAAGATGATTTAATTTTTGCCAGGCACATTCCATTAATGTCCTGGTACCGTTACATAAGTTCAGTAACTCGAGACAGTAAGCAACAAACGCCTAGGTTTCCTCTGACCTATGTTGCTTTAATAATGTAGGATACTACCATAGTATAGAGCAGACTCCGCCTCTGATATCCTTGATCTCATCCTTAGCAAGAGGTAATACTTTTTTATCTTCTACAAATTGCTTCTGATATCCTCAGCATCATATTTTTGATATCTGATGCAAATCTCTTGTTTTTCAGAACGACCCTGATGTTGATACTGATTCGGGCAAACCAGGCGGCCTTTTTCTGTGGCTCGCCTCCTGTCCGCACTAACAACCCCATTGTGAATGATCCACGGTTTGGTATGAACATACCTTCTTTTTCTCCTCTAGGGAGTAGCCCATTCAACAAGATGCTCTCCGTCTTGCGGGGCGAGTAGCAGCCTAAAGTAAGGATTGATGGTTTCGCCTGCGGGAACAAAGAGACCCAGTGTGTAGTGACCTTCTCCTGAGCAATTAATTTGATCATATCCCCCATTGACCCTAGCGCTATTTTGCCACCCCCAACCAACCTATAAATTTCCCGCCTTGCCGAGGATACAGCAGCAGCTAGTTCCCCTTAATTTTAAGCTAGTATTACCAGCCTATTCGAGTTTGATCCAGAGTTGTCGAGTCGAGTCGATGGTCCGCCCGCCCTAGTGGTTGTGGCTTTTGGAACTGCACAATCGCAGCAGAGAGCTTCCGGATGTACATAAGAGAAGTGTCTCGGGTCCGTTGTCTTTGTATTTGCATCTTGTAATGTGTTTTTAGTAAGGGTTCGTGGGTGTGTGGTCAGTGTGTGTATATACCATGCTGTCCTGCATTAGGATTCATAATGGAGAAACTATTCTATTCTATTATAAACCTTCTTAACATGTATGCCATTGTGTATCTGCTGATGTTGAAGTTCATCTGTTTATATCATATATATACTAGTTTCCCCATTATCTATTCATCTGAGTTTTATGTGCATTGCTGTAAGATGAACTTCTTGGCCCCTGCTCTATTATTATAGCATCATAAGCATCAAACCGTGTATGTGCTGATGCTGAAATTCCCCTCTTCTCTGTTAGCAATAATTTTGATTAGGTTTGTCCTTGGAGTTTTTGGTACATGTCGTACCATGTTTGAGTCCGAGTCTGGATAGGTCAGCTAGGTTGTCTAGGTCGGTGGTTGGTTCTCAGACGTGCTATGTCGTGAGTTCAAGTCCGTGTAGGTCTAGGTTTGAGTTGGTTTTGTGTTGTCTGGCCGTGTATATATACACACCAGGATTGCTGCTTGTAACAGCGTGTGAGCTGAGAAGAAAATAAAGAAAAAGAACGGACATGACTTCCCTTGGCCATAAGATTTTTCGAGCGTGCTTGTTTGTCTAGTTTGATGTAGTCGATTTGTGGGCAAATTCCAACAATTGGTATCAGAGCGAGGTCGAAGATTTGAAACCACGCTTGCCCCGGGGAGGGGATCCGACTAGCGCCTCGGGGCGAGCAATAATCGGGTGGAGACGGCAGGCATGTTGTCATCGGTGAGGCGGCGGGCGATCGTCGTTTGGAGGAGCGACAAGGAAGAAGAAGACGGGCGAGGCGTCATCGGCAAGGTGGTGGATGGGGATGATCATTGATGAGTGCGGTAGTACCGGGGTGCGGTGCTAAAGAATCTTGTCAAGATCGTCGTCCGGGATAGTATGAGTCAAGGAGTTAAGTCTGTGCAAGGTAGCACGTCCGATCGGTGTTGTCCGTGAGTCGTTGTCGTGTCCAAGAGTTTGTCTCTGTGAGGATTCTTTGCAGTTGAAGTGTGTCACGTCATGTTGCTGTCTGGTGCTAGGTGCGACCAAGGGTATCAACGGGAAGGATGATGCTCAAGCGTATAGTGGGACAATGACCAGTGAAGGGGAGCCTCTTCAATGAGGACCCGTCTTTACATGGGGCGTTGTGTGATCTGTTGGCATGTATGCGTCTGGGGTGGCCTATGGTGTCTGCCTGATAGCGGCGCGACTGGGACTCTGGATCATACGTTGAGTTGAGTCAAGAGGTCGTGAAGCTGCAAGGAGTCAAGATCAGGAGGAGCACGAGGAGACAGCAAATTCAAAATTAGGAAGAGATTGCTAGCAATAATTTTGATTAGGTTTGTCCTTGGAGTTTTTGGTACATGTCGTACCATGTTTGAGTCCGAGTCTAAGTTTGGATAGGTCAGCTAGGTTGTCTAGGTCGATGGGTCTGGTTCTGTACGTGCTATGTACTGTGAGTTCAAGTCCGTGTAGGTCTAGGTTTGAATTGTTTTTGTGTTGTCTGGCCGTGTATATATACACACCGGGATTGCTGCTTGTAACACTGTGTGATTTGAGAAGAAAATAAAGAAAAAGAACGGGCACGATACGTGTCCTTCGCCATAAGATTTTTCGAGCGTGCTTGTTTGTCTAGTTTGATGTAGTCTTTTGTGGGCAAATTCCAACATTCTCGTATAGTTTTCTTGTGTTGTGGTGCCATTGTTATTCATTCAACTCCTGCAAAACTATAACGTGGCTTTGTGATGATTTGACCAAGCATTGCTATTTCACTGCTCTTCTGCATGAACTTTGATCCAAGTTGTATGAACACTGCTGTAACAATGACTTGTGCTTTGTCTGCCTTTGGTTGATTAGTATTTTCTTTAATTAAGTCCTCTCGATGGCTGGCTTTGAACACATTTTTTGGAGCCTGCCGTGAGACTATAGTATACACACTAGTGCAGAGTCCCCCCTCTAACACCGGTTGGGAGGGCCCTCTAACAGCGGTTGTAGAACCGCTGTTGAGGGTTCGGTGTTAGAGGGGGCCCCTTTAACACCGATTCTTATACGAACTGGTGTTAAAGGGTGTCGCACATGGGGCTGCCGCAGGGCTCAGCCCCCCCCCCCCTTTAAAGGTTCTCTGCCGCGGTAGGAAAACGGCCTAAATCTCTGCCGCGGCAGAGTTCTGCCTCTGCCCCGTTCTAGGCGTATTTCTGCGGGAGGGGGAGGGGGAATCGATCGGGAGCGGTATACACATACATCGTCATCGGTACTTACGAGTACATGAATAATTAAGCAACTATTATTATAAACAAACATCGTCATCGGCACATACATCGTCATCGGCACATACATCGTCATCGTTCATTTTGGTGGATATCTAAAGAGTTCTCCGCCAGGCGTGACGACCTCATCAAGTATGAACCCCGCCAATTCCTCTTGAATGGCTCGTATGCGGTCAAATGGTAGGAGTTGGTCCCGCATCCGTTCGATCTGAATATATATGAAGAATGGGGTCAATATATACATAAGAATAGAACTCAACACAATTGATGGTAATAAAATAATGGTGTGGACTTTGTTTACTTACTCTAATTTGTTCTAGTGCGGCTTGGCCCGTCGCACATATCGTGTTGCGAATGAACTCGCGAACATAGTATCCACATAAGTTATTGTCGGGTCCCTGATGCGCGCACTTTACGAGAATAGAGAGTTCAATCAAAATAATAATCAATAAAGCATGATATAATGGAATTGGAAGCAGAATCAAAGAGATATGCAGACCTAGCTAGCTAGTATTACTTACATTTTGGTCTACAAATTTTAGTTCTTCTGACCATTCACCCACGGCCCTGCCCGTAAACCTTTTCCAAACCGTGTCCGACAAAGAAAATGGATAAAGGAGTAATTAATTACTTGTTTCCACGAAAGTTGCCGATCTAGTGCGATAATATGATTGTAATTACCTCTGGAGCATCTCTCTAAAGTCTGCCCATAGCTCTTTTTCTTTTTGTAACGAGTCCATGACAAGGACTTTTCCTGAGTCGGGTTGAATGACTAGCAGAATAAAGTGGAACCTACGCACACATAACTCATCATCAGTTACACTTACATAAGCGAAAGCAGAATGTGTACAAGAGAGAGTAACAGACTCACGAGAAGTTGTAAGGCAATAGTATTTCCCTTTTGGTTTGTTGTCTCAAGAAAGACTTTAGCAAGTAATCTTACATTTGCCGGGTTTGGTTCTTACCACTTCTTCATGAACTCTATTTGGGTCAACGAACCCAATGTCAAAAGGGCTTCCTTTCATGCATTCCATAACCTTTTTCCTGCATAATAGTATATACATATATGGTGAGCATATATATATACATGCAATTAATGAAGTGAATGAGATGAGATATAAATTACAGAAATAGTACTTACACACAATAAAGGCTGATGGCAGCTTTGTCGAGTTCCTTCTGATTGAATAGAAAATGCAAGTCTTGAATGTTGAAGTCGATCGCATCGTCTCCGCACAAGAAAATCTGATCTCTTATATGCGACGTGATCCATTCTTCCTTTCTCGTCTTACAGAAATCAAGGTACCGCTTGTGCAATCTTTGCATCTCTGTTGGTAGATTCTTGAGCTCCTCTTTCTTGACGAGATTCTTCCCATACTTCCATGGCTGTATGGGGTTGGCATCGCATTTGGGCAAGTTGTCTCCCATGAGGTTCAAGTATGCAATGTAAGTCATCCCCATCTCATTGGCCTTTCTTTGTAGATCTGCCTCGTAATCATTTACGGGAGGAGCGTCCCGTGTGTCGAACACTTGGAGCGGGGCGCATGATTGGTTTTCCTGCTCTCCGAGCATGGGAACTGTTTTCTGGGGTGCCGCACGACTACTACTTTCAGTCTCCCTACGGCACCTTGCATCCCCCTTCAATATCTGGCGCTCGTAGTCCGGCACAAGTGGGGTTTCAGGTTTCAAAAGATTATTGTAAAACTTATCCACCACCGCCGGATCTATTTTCTCCTTTGGCTCGGCCCGTCTAGGTGCAAAGAATTTCTTGACCTCTTCTTCCGAGATCCTATTGGTCTCCTCGTCGCTGCGATTCCACGGTAAAACCGGCAATGGCTTGGCAGAAGGCTGCGGGACGTAGTTTTTTGAACTCTTTGGCGTACGGTTTCCTGCGGATTTCTTTGTGGTAGTGCTAGTGATGCTCTTCGTGGCAGTGCTCTTCCGCTTACGTTGAGGAGATGGCTGAAGCACCGGAGATGGCTGACGGGCAGGAGATGGCTGGCGCGCCGGAGATGGCTGCTTGCAGAGATGGTCAAGCAGGAGATGGCTGCAGCGAGGAAATAGAAGCGGCAGCTCGACAGCCGACGGAGGCAATGAGGGTGCCAGTGGCCTCCAATTTGGAAGCACGATGTGTTCCTTCTTCCAAAGAATGGTTGTTTTCACTGCAAATTTGAGTTGAGTTTCCCCTTCACCTGTAGCATGGTCAAGCTGTGCTTCCTCATATTCCTTCACAACCTCATCCACCCCGACAATAGCATAGCCATCTAGAATCGGTCGGCAGTGGTAAGTTCCACCAGCTATAGGAGGTAAGGCATAGCCGACAGCCACCTTAATGGATAATCCCATTAACCCACATGCAGCTCAGCGTGTTCGCTCTCCGTGATCTCATCCACGGGGTATCGAGGACCCGCCATTTCAAGCGTGGGCTGCACGTTCTCCGTGGAAGCCATCCTGCTTTTCCGCGCAGAGTCTAGGCCGCCGGCAGCTTCCAATGCAGGATCTTCGTGCCGCTGAGATGGGCCGGTAGCTTGATGGCTCTGTTGTGCATTCACTTGCGCCTGCAGCGCCACAAGTGCATGTTCTATCTGTCATCTGCATCGCTCTTTTTCTTTTCTGTCGCGCCATCTGTAAGAGTCGCTCCACTCGGCAAACCCATCCTTCCACGTCATACCCCCTGTGCCTCGTGCATGTCTAGGGTGTTCTTTTTTACCGATGTCGCGTGTGAGCTGGTCATTCTCTCTGTCGGGATGGAAGGTCCTGGCGGCTGTTTACTCATATGATGTGATGAGTTCAGTGGCCGGTTTGGCAAGGAGGGTTGGGAAGATACACAATCATGTTTCTAGGTCCAACCTTGCCTCGGTTCCGTAGAACCAAGTCTTTGCACGTAGGTCCCACGTATCTGTCTGGGGTGTGATCCATCTAGCGCGCAGGGCCTTATCAACTTCCTCCCACTTAGGCATCTGAGATATGTAGCCACCTGACCCCGTCCTCTGGTGATATTCCTTCTTCTGGGCATTAAGCGTATTGGTTTCTGACCTCTTTTTAGCTATAGCACCTTTTTTATATGTCACAAATTCGGGCCAGTGAGGTCTTATCTTCGCATAATATGCGTCTTCGAAATTTGGAGTCTCGCTAACTTTGAAAATTTTGTTAAATTTTGTCTTCCAGTTGCGGAAAGCGTCAGCCATCTTCTTTAGAGTCCACTCTTTGACCTTTTCCTTTATAACTGGGTTGTTTTCATCCTCCTCTGGCGGAAGGGTGAAATTTACCAACAACGAATTCCAAAGCGTTTCTTTGGATCTTTCATCGACAAAGGCACCGTCGCCCTTCTTTGGCTTATTCCAATATTCAATTATGATTGGGATTTGGTCCCTAACAAGAACTCCAGCCTGACGTATAAATTTGTCTGCGGCCTTCTTGGGCTCCATCGGCCTGCCATCAACACGGACTGCTTCGATCGTGAACTTTGCACGATCTTTCAACTGATGGCTCACGCCTCGCTTTATCTTTTTAGTAGAATAAGATGGTTGCTGGTTGGTCGATCCAGAGGGCTAAAAGAAGAAAGAAGCGTTAATTAATACATGTAGAAGAAGATTGTTGGTGGAAGTCAGCAGAGGCTTAATCAATGCATATACCTCGCCGGACTTTGTAATCACTAAATTGCGTGTTCACCGGAGTCTTCATCTTCTCCATGACTACTTGAGCTGTCATCATGTCCCTCCAAGTTCAGATATTGTGAGGTGTCCTCATCAATAATGGTCTCCATTATTTCTTCTTCTTCAAGGTTTCTACTAAGTGGATCCATAGTTTCTAAAACAATAATATTATCTAGAGTAAGATAGTAAACATTCAAGTGGACTTGGATTCATACACAAATATACATATTATTCATACAAAAATACACAAATAAATACTCAAATAAAATTAAAATCCTAAGGATGCTTGATCATTTTAAACGAGTTCCGAGGGGTCCAAACCCTAATCAGGATGAGTCAGAGCTCCAGAACGACACCCCCAAGAGGGTAACGTTGGCAGGATGCAAGTTTGTATACAAGTGGGGCGGGTTTGCGGACAATTATTTAGTCTCAGACAGCTACACCTACACGCAGTCCAATTTGTTTACAAGTTTTAATATATGCATGTAGTACAATTTATATTAGCCGGTGAAACTATGTTGCCCGCGAACCCGCCCCGCTTGACACCCTATCTATACTACTACTCCCTCCATAATTACATGCCATCTTAGTTTCGAGTTTCCCGATTTTGACCATCAAGTGCACCAACACTAAGTAAACAATATTATCAATGTTACAACATCAGAAACTTTACTCAAATATGAATACACGACTATATCTTTTATACATCACACATATTCCCCACATTGTTCACCAAATGATGGTCAATATTTGTGGACGGATGGAGTACAAATGTAGTATTTGAGATAAATATATGCCCATGGTTTATTTCTCTATTTCTAGATATTTTACCTACAATCAAATAGAGAAAGCTTAACTTCACTTCGATATAAACAACTGTCTAGTTTTACAGAGGCTCGGAGAAATAGAGTAAGTACTCCTATGTAGTCATAGGTTGTTTGTTATGTAGAGGAAATTAGTGGATCAACACTTTTAAGTGCGCAAAGCCGATGATCACCGCACCATGCCTCTGAGCACATATGGTGCATTGACATGCATGTCAAAGCATTCTTTGACATTTCGAAATGAGGTTTTAGATAATATGTGCATATACACCTATAGGAGCGAAACATGATTTCCGAAGGGTGACCTTTTTTAAATATCTCTAATCGGATTGATTCAAAGTCTATTCATCTTGTTTTAATGTCATTTCTTTCTACAAAGTTTCACTACAAATAAGTAACAGAGAGACCCGCTCCCGTGCGGCCGCGCCAGGCCGCACCGGGGCGTCGACGACGACTGCCGGCCGCCTGCTTCCTCGAACTGCCGGTTTCCTGCTTCCTCGAACGACACAGAGGCGTGGACGGAGTGGCGCCACCGCGCGAGCTCCACTGAAATCTGCCACACCACTGCCAAAGGGAGGAAACATAGAGGGAGGAAACAGAGGAAACAGAGCTCCTCACCACGAGCACGACGGCGTCGGTGGGGTTCTTGTAGGCGCCGGCGGCCGGGCGCTTGGCGGTGGCGGTGGCGGTCTTGGCGAGGCGGCAGCGGCTCGATCGAGTTGGCGGTGGCGGCCGACACGGCGGCAGCAGCGGCGGCGGCAGGGAGGCTGGATGGCCGGCGGCTGCTCTCTGTTTTTCTCTGCGCGCGGCGGCGGGTTCGATCTAGCTCTAGGGGAAGAAAGTAAGGGGAAGGCGCATTTAATACCCCCCCCCCCTTTAACACCGGTTCCAGCCCCGAACCGGTTTAAAGAGTCGTTCAGCGCATTTAACACCTTTAACACGGTTCAGCCACGAACCGGTGTTAAAGGGTCTTGTGACAAATAAATTCCCCATTAACACCGGTTCGTGTGGAACCGGTGTTAAAGAAACATTATTCATGCATTAAAGGGCATTTTAATTCAAAAAATAGGATATGAATTTAAAAAATTCATATCTTTTTCATTTCAACTCATAAAAATATGAATAATATATCATAATTTTCAGAAAAATAATATCTATCCATTCATGTAAAAACATTTTATATTTACTTTACATGAAAATTTTCAAAATGATTAAAACACTTACATATAAATTTTGATTATTCAATTCAAACAAAAATAAATTGTCAAATCCTAAAAATTTGAACATAAGAAATATTAAGCATCTAAAAAGGAATCTAACCCTATTTTATTAGAGCAAATCATATTTTAATGCCGCATCTTTTGTATTAACATTTTTGAATTGATTGGATATTTAAATGCCGCATCTTTTGTATACACTTGAATCTGACCAAGCCTCGCTCAACTTGCATTGGTTTTTTGATAAAATAGCATATTGTGAACCTAAAAATGATTTTTGTAAAAAAACATGAGCATCGTATCATGTACCTGTAGTTCATATCTGACCCACTTCTTGCCGATTCGGCAGGAATTTGTCTTTTTTACCAGAGGTGGACGGAAAGGTTTCGGATCCCCCTGTTGGTACATTGTCCATATAAGGTGGTCTAGTATTTTTGTAAAATGTGTTTGTGGTTTTTTGAATTAGCCATTTGGTGGTTGCTTCACAAAACCGTCTGTTTTTTATGCTCGGAAAATGGAAAATGCCTTTTTGGTGCGATAAAAAGGAAAACTTCCTCTTGCAACATTGTTTGCCATGCCATGATGCACATGTATGCACAATATGGCCATATTATCACAAACTATGCCTTGATTCTAGCCATAACATTGGTCATTTGACCCGAAAGCCAAGAAACCTCGAATGAGATAGGTCATTTTGTGAAGGAGATAGAACTGGAATTAAAATACAGAATGCAACTAATAGTAAGTTACATAAAGCCGAACTGGAACTGAAAATTAAGATACATAAAAGAACTAAAAATTAAGATACATGGCCAGATTAAGTAACAATCGGCCGAACTTGTTTCAGAATGTTGGAGTGATTCAATCATGCTCCTGCCTACACCTGTAATACTCGCCACTGTAGTCGTCGTACTTGCCCGTCATCATTGCCGTCGGGGTCGCCGTAATTGAACCTTGAAGGCTGAGTACGCGTGGGCTGGACTTGAGGGTAGCGCAGACGGGGGTTAGAGTCGGTGGCAGTGTCATAGGCCATGACGCTCTGGAGAGTCCGACCGCGCCACCATAGCCGACGGCTGGCCTCGTTGAAGTTAGGAGAAGGTGGGCCGTCCTCCTCGTGTCTGGCGAGCACCCTCTCACGCCGATCCACGAAGAAGGCTTCCCAAGTAGGGAAATAGTCGGGATGCCATCTAGGATTCCTCCGCTGCTCCGGCGTGAGATCGAAGTAGTAGTGGTTCGTGATGGACATCCGGCGTGCCACACCTAGAGGGACAGGAGGAACGCCTCCGCTCAACATCCGGCCGGGGGACACGGTAGCCACGGGAAGGGTAGTTCGGCGCAGCGCCTCTGCTCCCCCAGGGGTTAGTGCTACGGTGGAAGCCATGGGAAAGAGTGATGAGGTTGCAGATATGAGTCAAGAGATGTGCAATGACAATGGAGGCCAACCCTACATATATATATAGTGAACTGGCGGGAAGAACTGGAGGGAAGAACTGGAGGGAAGAACTGGAGGGAAAAAATGGCGGGAAGAAAAATGGCGGGAGAAAATGGCAGGAAGAAAAATGGCGGGAAAGAATGGCGGGAAAAAATATGGAGGGAAGAAATAGAAGGAAGAATAATGGCTCTAAAAATGGGACGGTTGGAGGGATTTCAGGCTGGGCCAGGCAGCACTAATGATAGGGGTGAGTGTCGACATTATGTCGTGCGGCGTGTACCTTGTCCCGGATGGTGTCACCAACCGGGACTAAAGATGAACCTTTAGTCCCGGTTGGAGACACCAACCGGGACAAAACGAGTCGAGACTAATAATAGGGGTGAGTGTCGACATTATATGTCGTGCGTGTACCTTGTCCGGATGGTGTCACCAACCGGGACTAAAGATGAACCTTTAGTCCCGATTGGAGACATCAACCGACAAAACACGTCAAGCACTAATAATAGGGTGAGTGTCGACATTATTTCGTAAGTGTCGACACTATGTCGAGCTGCTTGTACTATAAATAGGCATCCTTATGAGTCCAGTCCTCCGGCCGTTTGAGGCATCTCCAAGATGGTTTTCAGAGCAGGGACACCACTACGGCCAGTTCAGAGATGCCGGAGCCCGATCCTCCGGCATCTCCGAGAAACTGGTCATAGAGGCACTCCCTAATATGTGAAATTAGTTAGCTCCCAGGTGTATTGATCTAGTAGAGAAGTTACAAGCTGCAAGATGGTTTTCGAGAGCAGGGACACCACTACGGCCAGTTTCAGGGAGATGACGACGGATCCCAGTCCTCCGGCATCTCCAAGAAACTGGTCATAGAACACTCCTAATATGTGACCGCGTTTGGAGATCAGATCTTAATGGTAAAATGAATCGGGACAACTTCTTCTCATAGTCCCGGTCCATCCACAAAACAAGACTAACACTCAAGACATGTATTAATATTAAAAACATGAAATAGAGTTACATAATATGAGCATGAACTTCTTGGCATATGTCCTTCCTTATGATCGCTTCAGACGTAACCATGGAGCATCTTCTTTACTTAACGGAATGCTTGGGTCAATTTTCACTGTGAAGGGCGGAATTTCATCAAACTTATTATAATCTTCTGACATGTCTGTCTTGTCCTCGATTCCCACGATGTTTCTTTTCCCTGAAATAACTATGTGACGCTTTGGCTCATCATATGATGTATTCATTTGCATATTTTTTTCTTTTTTTTGGTCTGGAGGACATGTCCTTCACATAGAAAACCTGCGCCACATCATTGGCTAGGACGAATGGTTCGTCTAAGTTCTTGTCTACCTTCATAAGATTGTTGAGATCCACCGTTGTCATTCCGTACTTCTTGTCTACCTCAACCCCTCCTCCTGTTAGCTTGACCCATTTGCATCGAAACAAGGGGACCTTAAAATTAGGTCCATAGTCAAGTTCCCATATCTCCTCTGTGAACCCATAATACGTGGTCTTCTGCCCATTGTCTTACGCGCATCAAGCGGACACCACTATTTTGGTTGGTGCTCTTTTATCTTGGCCTATCGTGTAAAATGTATTCCCATTTATCTCGTACCCTTGGAAAGTACATATAGTCGAAGATGGTGTCACGCCAACAAGTACAGCTGATCCCCAACAGGTGTTATTCGTGAGAAGTCTTTGCAGCCAGCCAAAACTCGCCATGTGTTCACTTATAATCCATTCATCAGACTGCCCCGGGTGTTTGAGGCGTATTAAATTCTTGTGTTCATTGATATACGGGGCAACCAAGATAGATCTTTGTAAAACCGTGTAGTGTGCTTGATTGAGAGAATGTCCGTCCCTACATATCATTGCTTTACATCCTAGGGTGCCTTTTCCATGCAGTCTCCCCTCATGTTGTGATTCTGGAACACCAATCGCCTTAAGGTCAGGAATAAAATCAACACAGAACTCAATGACCTCCTCTGTTACATAGCCCTTGGAGATGCTTCCTTACGCCTATACGGTTATGAACATATTTCTTTAAGACTCCCGTGTACCTCTCAAAGGGGAACATATTGTGTAGAAATACAGGACCGAGAATGGCAATCTCTTCTACTAGGTGAACCAGGAGATGCGTCATAATATTGAAGAAGGATGGTGGGAACACCAACTCAAAGCTGACAAGACATTGGGCCACATCTGTTTGTAAACCTGGTAGGCTTTCTGGATCGATTACCTTCTGAGATATTGCATTGAGGAATGCACATATCTTCACAATGGGTACTCGAACATTTTCAGGTAGAAGCGCCCTCAATGCAATCGGAAGCAATTGTGTCATAATCACGTGGCAGTCATGAGACTTCAGGTTTTGGAATTTTTTCTCTGCCATATTTATTATTCCCTTTATATTCGACGAGAAGCCAGACGGGACCTTGATACTGCTCAGACATTCAAAAAAGATTTCATTCTCTGCTTTGGTAAGAGCGTAGCTGGCAGGAGTTAAGTGGCATCGTTTACCCTTCTCGTTCTCAGTATGCATAGGCTCTTCAGATGATTTCAGACGTTGCTGGTCCTGCCGTGCTTCCGGTGTATCTTTTGTCTTCCCATACACTCCTAGAAAGCCTAGCAGGTTCACGCAAACATTCTTCGTCACGTGCATCACATCGATTGAAGAGCGGACCTCTAAGACTTTCCAATAGGGTAGGTCCCAAAATATAGATTGCTTCTTCCACATGGGCGTGTGTCCGGCATCGTCATTCGGAACAGATAGACTGCCAGGACCTTTTCCAAAATTACTTCTAGGTCCTTGACCATACCAAATACCTCCTCACCGGTACGGAGGACAGGCTTCCTCCGGTTACGCTGGGCTTGAAATGCTTGCCTTTCTTTCTTACTGGATGCAGGTTCGGAAGAAATTGGCGATACCCTAGGTACACAAACTTCTTACATTTATCCAAATATACACTTTCAGTCTCATCTAAACAGTGTGTGCATGCATTGTATCCCTTGTTTGTCTTCCCTGAAATGTTACTAAGAGCAGGCCAATCATTGATGGTTACGAAAAGCAATGCTCGTAGGTCAAATGGCTCCCCTTTGTGCTCATCCCATATACGTACACCTGGTTTGGCCCACAGCTGTAAAAGTTCTTCAACTAATGGCCTTAGGTACACATCAATGTCGTTGACGGTTTGCCTCGGGCCTTGGATGAGCACTGGCATCATAATGAACTTTCTCTTCATACACAACCAAGGAGGAACGTTATAGATACATAGAGTCATAGGCCAGGTGCGGTGACTGCAGCTCTGCTCACCAAAAGGATTCATGCCGTCTGTACTTAGACCAAACCTTAAGTTCCTTGCGTCATGTGCGAAGTCCGGGTACTCTCGCTCGACTTTTCTCCACTGTGACCCATCAGCGGGGTGTCTCAACATTGCGTCTTTCTTACGGTCTTCCATGTGCCATCGCAACAACTTGGCATGCTCTTTATTTCTGAAGAGACGGTTGAACCGTGGTATTATAGGAGCATACCACATAACCTTGGCGGGAACCTTCTTCCTAGGGGCCTCGCCCTCAACATCGCCAGGATCGTCTCGTCTGATCTTATACCGCGGTGCAGTGCATACCGGGCATGCATCCAAATTCTCGTACTTCTCACCGCGGTAGAGGATGTAATCATTAATGCAGGCATGTATCTTCTGCACGTCTAATCCTAGAGGGCAGACAACCTTCTTTGCTTGGTATGTACTGTCGGGCAACTCATTATTTCTTGGAAGAAGATTCTTCATTTTTACCAACAACTTTGAAAATGCGCTGTCAGTCACACCGTTCTCTGTCTTCCATTGCAGCAAATCCAGTATGGTACCTAGCTTTTTGTGGCCATCTTCGCAAGTTGGATACAACAATGTTTTGTGATCCTTTAACATCTGCTCCAGCTTCTCCTTCTCCTTTTCAGTTTCACATTCTTCCTTTGCATCGATATGGCCCGACCAAGATCGTCATCAGCGGGCCCATCTGCCGCCTCTTGATCTTCATTATCTACCCCGTTGCGGATCATCATATTCAGGATACATATTATGATAGTTGTCATCATCCTCTTCTTCTTTGTTGTCTTCCATCACAACCCCTTTTTCTCCGTGCTTGGTCCAACAATTATAGCTGGGCATGAAACCGGATCGAAGCAGGTGGGAGTGAATGGTTCTGGTATTTGAGTAGTCTTTCTTGTTCTGGCAGTGAACACACGGACATCACATAAAACCATTGTGACAACGGTTTGCATTAGCCACAACGATGAAATTTTGGAGGCCCGTAATGTACTCGGAAGTGCGGCGGTCACCGTACATCCATTGCCGGTTCATCTGCATTAATATGTAGTATATATCAAAAATTAATAGGGAGATGACCATTTATATATATAGTACATCAATGACACATGAAAGGATAGTTGCCGACCTCGACCGAGAAGGAAAGAGCAACGAGAAAACTTATTTTGAGCTCTCGGGCATTTCACCGAACACCTCTTGTGCATATGAAAAAAACACAAACTAGCACTCTTCACACCCTCTTGCTAGGCTCCAAAATGAGATAGTGAAAAAATGGAAGAGTGGGGTGTGGGCTGCGGTGTCTTATATAGCCCTCCCCCCGTTAACACCGGTTCGTAGAAGAACCGGTGTTAAAGCCCTTTTCCAGGATCAACGAAAAGCCTCGTTTCCACTAGTGACATGGGAGTATTTGTCTTTGTTTTGTTTGTTCCCAAGCATGATTCTTGTTGTCACCTGAATAATATATATATATATATCAATATATTAAGGCGTGCAGGCTTAACAATCCGTTAGAGTGCCAAATCACCGAATGTACTGTAGATATCTACAGTAACCCGTATCTACAGTAAACGTGGCCATTTACCCTTTTTTTCCTTCCACTTATTCGGGCTTCCATATCCACATCTTTCTAGAGCGGTTTGACCGACCCCATCTAGAGACCGTTCAGTTTGCACACGCCTCTCCTTCTCTCCGCTGCCGCCGCGTCCTCCACCCAGGGCCGCCACCCTCCCTTTTGTCATGTTCGCTATTCCATCTATCGGCGAAAGAAGTATACATAACCCCCATGACTTTCAGAAAAGGTACAAAGAACCCCCTCAAGTTGAAACTGGGGTACATAATCCCCACAACTTTGCAAAACTGGACAAATAACCCCCTCACCTCGTTTTAGGCTGTTTTGCATGGTGGCTTTGTTGACATGGCGAAGCAGCAGTTATTCCAGGGTGCCACGCTGGATGGATTGATGCTAGGCATGCATAGAGCCGATCGGCTTGCTCCATCTAGCCAGTCACGCGTGATTATTTGACCTGCTGGCATCGTCTCCATCTCCCTGTCGCAGGGCACGGGCAGCTCTGGACTGAAACAACACTGCCAGTGTGCATCCTCACACGACTCCATGCCTCGCAGGTCCTTGCTCCACCGACGTGGTCGCGCTCCTCCGGCCTGGCCCCATGTATGTCTCAGGGGGAGGTTCAGCACGCGAGACAGAGGACCTCTGTAGTGACGACGACGCACAAGCTTGGTTGTCCGGCGCCTCCACTTGGGGTGCAACACCGCTTGGAATCCCAGCAGATCGAGTCGCCTGCTCGCAAACACGCCCGCAAGCCTAGCTCTCTATATGGAGCCAGCAGCGGCACATACCATGCCGGGTGCCGGTCACCCGGCGCGCATGCCCAGCCCACGTGCATGCAGCTAGCTGGCCATGCACATGCGTGCTAGCCTGCTCGTGCATACTGCCTGCGTGCTTGACGTGCTACTGCTGCCTGCTTGCTTTATGCTTTACTTTCGGCGCCGCTCGCGCGCCTAGCTCACCGTGCTGCTGTGCGTCCTTCAACCATGGCGCGTGAACCCAGTACGCTGCGCACGACATGCACCCTAAATCAAACCGGCCTCGTCGTGGCCTGAACTTGGCCCGACTCGAGCGGCTCCAGGACCCATCGCCGGCGAGGCGCCGAGCGTGCTCGTGCCCTGTGACAGCGAGATGGAGACGACGCCGGCAGGGGTGGATCATGTGTGACTAGCTAGATGGATCATGTGCCACTTCGCCATGTCACCAAAACCACCGTGCAAAACAACCTAAACCAGGGTTAGGGGGTTATTTGTCCGGTTTTGCAAAGTTGTGGGGATTATGTGCCCCAGTTTCAACTTGAGGGGGTCCTCTATCCCTTTTGTGAAAGTTATGGGGGTGATGTATACTTCTTTCTCTATCGGCGGGGCCAACGGCGCAACGGCGGCGTCCCTCTGTTTCCTCTTTCTCCACTCATTCCTCTCCCTCAGATCGAGCTCCTCCTCGGATGACCATGGGCGCGAGGCGACTCGGCATCCAATCCCCCATTCTCTGCTCTGTGCGCACCGTCAGACAAGTCGTCCCCATCTCAGAGCCGCGTGGGCGCGTCGACATGTCCCCCCATGCCCTAGCCAATTCGTCCCCATCTTAGGGCCGCAGGCGACATAGGTGGCAGCCAGCCACTGCTGGAGCGGTCTCGGCGCCCATCGACACCGGCTCCCCGGAGGCATGGTGGACGCTAGCGCCCTACTCTCCCTCCCTAGCGGCTTCTCTGACGGCCAGCAGCGCCGCCTCCTTCTTCTCTATTCCCTCCTCCATTACCAATTGGAGCCCACTGCTTGCTCTCTGCCACCACGTGAGACGCCGTAGGAGAAGACAACAACGAGAAGGTCAGCGTGCTGGGGGGTGGCGGAGCCAGGGAGACTGTGGTGAGGGGAACAACAGAAGCTTCGATCTGGATGGAGAGGACGGGAGGCGACAGAGTACACCTGGCAGCTGAGGTCCTTGATGTGCTGCCTGGCGTTCTCCGTGGAGAGTGCAGTCGCCCGGTTCGCGCACCATCGATGCTGATGACGAAGTCATGGTGTTCGGCTGTGGCAAGACGCTCTTCATGCAGGTTCAATCGTCGCATTTTTTCTTCCTTTGCTTTCTGATTTGGAAGAGAATGCAAACTGAAAGATTCTTGGTTCCCATCTGCACGCATAGAACTAGGGGAACACTTCTTTGGCAAGTGACGTCATATAACCTGAACCTCTGACTGCTTGATCATTCTTCTATTAATAGTGCATTATTCATTCGGTGGCCTTCTTTTCCCCCTGCACACGAGGTATTCAATTAGTGATTAACATTCTCTTGCCGCTCTGAATTGCGTTATACGAGAAAAGGACTGAGGTTTTGTCTGTTAGTCATTATCTGAAACCAAGCTATTCTGATTGGAGAATAATGCTGTGTATTTACCATTGTTGAGTTATGTGATATTGAGTCATGTTATTGTCTGGCAGTGTTCATTTGTTTACAATTCCTGGCAATAATATTATTCTTATTTTTACTACGAATACATGAAGCTTTGTTGATAAGGGAATTTCCATTACATGGGTTCTATGAGAAGGCAATTTGTAGTTTGTGTGCCTACGGTTGTTGCTCTAGAACTGAGTCACGTTATTGTCTAGCAGTGTACATTTCTTTACGATTTCTGGCAATAATACTCTTCTTCTTCCTCCGATACAGGAAGCTTTATTGATAAGGAAATTTCCCATACATGGGTTCTATGAGAAGGCAATCAGATGGGGGTATTAGCTTGGTTCTTCCTGCAAGCCAACAGTTCATTTAATTGTTATTGTGGTATCCTACTGGTTACTTCATTACTTTAAGATTTTACTTGAACCTATCAATTTAGTGGTGTTACCTTGAATGCTCACTAAGCAGCTAAATCTCATATCTCTTCTTTGTCTTTGGATGTATGTCCTGTACTCTGTCATGTTGTGCCTGATATGGTGTTTGGTACTATTTAGCAAAACTATTTAGTGAAGGTCATCTATTAGATTCGATTGGCCATTGCTATATAGTTATTGCAGAATACACAAATTGATTTTTCTTTGATATTTCTTAACATCATTAGTCCTTATGGGCAAAGATTTCGGCAGCGCCATCTTCATTTATTGCTTTATGTACATATTATTTAATTACATCTACAAAATTGTAAAAATTCATGTTCGATTGTAGGTATTGCAACCTATCGATGGTATGTATCCATGGATGTGCAAAGACCAGAGATTTGGTTGGGTAAACGGACGAGGTGCTCCACACCGGCAGCGGTACTTTTCTCGCTGCAACATTTAGGTGGTTAGCATGCCATAGTTTCACAAATCATAAAAATGACTATGGTATAGTAAGCATGGATTTTTTTAGTTTCAGAGATAAAGATGTAGGAACGTCATAGCATAGCCAATTTTATGTTATTTTGAGAAAATTCACAAATTTATTATGCTAGATTCTTCACATAGTCGGCTGCAGTTTTGTCTCAACATTTACGTAATTAGCATGTTAGAGTTTCATATTTAGAGAGGTGCCATGGTAGATGGTATATATACTATAATTTCACAAATCAGAAAAATTTCATGGTATAGTAAGCAGCTAAGTATGGGATTTTTAGTTTTAGAAAATAAAGATGTAGGAACTAAACGGGGTTGTATGCTGGAAAGAAATCATGTGTCTGCTGCCAGGATTGGGACCTCCTTTCTGATTTGCCTTATAGACCTAAATTCTTGTACTAAAGGCAAGAACTTACATGAAGGTTAGAACAAAAATGCATCCCATCTAGCTAAAATACTTATTACGTTGGAGTCATTAGTGCAAAATTCTTGTGCCCGTCGCATGTTTCTGAGAATACAAAGACCTAGAAATACAGAAGAATTTGTATGAGTTTGATTTTACCGTCATCGACTGTCGGCTATCTTACTCAGTGCACGACTTACTCCTGTACTCTTGATTTACTATTTTCATATAAAAATGGATATGAAGTTGCTCCAGTTCAGTGGCTATTTTTTCATGAAAATTCAGTTTGTGGCAAAGCATATCTAATCTCTTATCTTCTCAGATTTATAGCAACTCGGCTTCATGAAGGACTGAATGTATTTTCCAGGTTTAACATCATACACCTTTCCAATTATATCCAATTTTTGGTGCAGTCAGCCATGACGGAAAAGCTATAACTATAGAGCAAACCCTGTTCAATTGCTATATTTTAATTCAAAATATCCAGGAAGTGAGAAAACAATATATAGTCTCATTTCAATCTAATTGCACACATACATGACAAAGGTGTGAATATGGAGCTAGCCCAATTGAATAGCTACTTTTTCTATGAGAATTCATATTGTGGCAAAGTATATTAATTATCTTTTTCTTCTCAAACTTACTGTAATCTAGCTTTATAGAGGATTGCATGTACTAATCTTGCATCATTATCATAGCATACTATGGACAGGTGGTTGTACAAAAAAAGTTGAACATCCAAACGGGAAAAACTCTTAGCTTCCTGCTGAACCAGAATGCTCACTTTTGTTAGGCCGTTCTACACAGCGAAATAAAAACAAAAGATTTTTGGTACTTTCCTTCTCTCTATGTTGTTCCTAACCTGTGTATTTCTAATAGGTTTCTTTTGTGTTCCTGAGTTCTCGCCTTTCGTTGATGAGAAGAGGTCTTCGGCTGGCTGGCCTCTCACAGAATAGGATTTGTTGCCTCCCTTGCATGGAAGGGATTTTTGGCTTCCTCTCCCATCTGTTCGTTCATTTGGTCTGAAGAAGGTTCTGCTCCAGTTTGTTTTGGTCAGCGAATTCCGTTGGCTGCTCCCATATTCAGACAGTTGGCTCAGTAGATGGTTCGATTAGTTATGAACCAAGTGTTCCACTGAATGCGCCAGTTGATGATCACTATGGTGTCAGCCTTTGTTCTTATTGTTTACTGTTTCTTAACAATGGTGTCTTGGTTATGTAGCATTATTTCAAATGTTGTCTGTTGGTTCACCAATACTTAAGAATCTGGGTAAAAATACTTCAAGATATTTGTTCGAGAGAATTTGTCCCATTACGGGTGTGGCGTGTCGCCGCACAATGGTCTACTAGTAGATGTACTGATGCTGCTGCACAAGTTGGATGAATCTGATGCTGATGGATGACATGACACAGACATGGCTCCTGGTCTATTATTATAGGATGTATAGAATTATGTATATGTCCTCGTTATTACTTAAGTTCTTGTTCTCTCTGCTGATGTTTGTTAAAATTCATCTGTTGTCGTTTAGTTGTTGTAGGTTACATTGAAAATATATGGATGTAATGATGCCGCTGCTCAAGTTGATGTAGGTGAATCTGATGTCGATGGAATACATGACACCAGCCGTTTGTTCTTTTCTTTTTGGTCTTATTCGTCTCGGTTCAATTTTTGTTGTAGGAGACATACAAGAATAACAATTACAGTTACCAATTTGTAGTAAATTTTCGTAGGAATCATCAGGAGATAAAATGTACTGAGATTCCAATCCATGTGAATAATGTAACCAGTTGGGCAGAACAATACAACCCTGACTTGAACGTTGAATTGTCATTCACAATTGAGAATTTGAGATTCCTAGGAGCATTTATTTACAAATGAAATGAATTGCGCTTTTGCAACATACATGACGGCGACGATGATGATGATTACAAACTAAACCTGAGTTAATGATGAACAAACCTAACATTTAGAGGCGCGATCGATCATTGGATCATCATGTCATCTGACTATGGCCCTGGAGTGCCTGAGGACCATGCTGAAGGGCGGTGACGGCGCCCGCACCCGCCGACCGCCATTAGCGGTCGTCATTGCCGTCGCCCCCTTCTTCACCACAGCCGCCTTGCACGACGGCGACGACGTCCCGTCCACCACCGGCTTCTTTTGCACCGTTGCACCAGCAGGAGAAGAAGATGGAGCACCGACCGTCCTCGCCGCCGCCACGGTGACGCCGTCTCCAACGTGTTGCCATTAGGCTTGGTCGCCCACCTGCTCCTGCTGGTTGCCCAGCGCTGGTAGTGACGGCGCTGGAGGCTGGACTCAAGCAGCAGACGCGGCGCAGCGCTTGAGCACCTCGAGGCTCACCTGGCGCCGTCCGCACCGCACGACGCCTCCTGCTGCACGCCGCTGATCCCAAAATACGCCGCTAGGGCCGCTGCCTCGAGGTCGAGCACGTCCCCTGCCGTCCGGCCAAGCAACGCTTGCGTGGCGAGCACGTCGAGGGAGTCACCGACCCCCGTGGGCTACGGCGCCGGCACAAGTCACCTTTAACAGCACAAGTCACCTTTAACTAGTCAGGTTTCCCTTTTCTTTTCTTTTCATTTCATTTCTTTCTTTCTATCCATTGAATCATTCCTCGTATCAACAATCTGCTATGTTTGACGATAAAATCTAATATCTAACTGGCATAGTTGCGATTCCTGAAGGAGGAACATTTCTTATGACCAGGTGCTGTCAAAGGCAGCCTGCGGCCTTGTTTTTTTTGAAAAAGCAAAAGCTTTGCATTTCAATTCATTGATAAAAAAATTCTTTTTACAAGCCTAAGAGAAGACCGATACAACCATCACTCGGAACAAGACAACGACTTCACGAGGTAAGATACTAGCTACAGCAGACACCTCCATACTATCCACGACCTAGAAGACAACCGTAAGCACAGGTGCGCCATAACCCACCAAAGCACCCGAGGAGAAGGGGGGTCCAATTCTGCAAAGAAGGGCAGAACCGGGCCACTCTTGCTTTGGAGAAGTCGAAGACACTACGGATTGCAGGTCTTGCCTCAATCCGCCAACCGCCAATTGCGACCCTAATGCCGGACCACCCTAAAACACCGCAACCCTTGTCCATCACCGCAGATGTCTACCACCGCTATCCAGAACCGTTGAGCACTTCCATGCGTCCGATACGTCGTATCATGGATCCTCCACTGACCGCTACCCATGCTACCCAAGCCACCATGATCGCATGACACCGATACACATAGGATCTGTTAGATAGTCATGGCGCCTAACTTGAGTCCAATATCCAAGAACAACGCCTCCAAGAAGGTAGCGACATCATCCATGTCGTTGCTGTGCGATTTGGCTCCACCAGCCAGATCTAGATTTTCACCCGGAGGATTAGACCACAAGTGAGTGTATCGGGGCTCCTCAACGACGCCACTAAGGAGGAAAACTGCGCCCGAGGGCGGTTGCCTTCGCCTACACCGACTGGTTCTTGTCGGGAAGGGCCTTAGCCCGGAGCGCCACAACCACATGCATGACACACAACCTTGCATAGACACCTCTGCAAGAACCTAGCACCTCCGGAAGACGTGCTAGCTCGGGACTCGTTTATCCCCCCACCCTTCCATAGAGGCCACCACATGTTGCACATCAAGAACCTATGACCCCCGGCCATTCCGACCGCCGCGACACCCCCCTCTTCAAGGAATCAATGGTTTGGATGATCTGAATCTCCCACGACCACGCCAACAAAAGAATAAGAACCATGAATAAATTGACAATATAATTTCGTATAAGGACACAAATCTCAAGTAGGTAGCCATTGATGCAAACCTGAAAATCAACAACTTTCGTGGCATACCCTAATGGGTAGTATCTCTTCATCTTTTATTTCTATGACATGGAATTCATAAAAAATTGAAGTGAACAGATACAAAAGAAATGTTGACGATAAGGCAAATTGGAAGCAATGAGGATCAGCAGACAGCTCTGCAACTGTGTGCATATGAAATTCGCCGAGAAGCAAGCTCAAGCAGTAGAGGAAAGTGTAGCAACCTGGCGTTGTCGGGTGGAGGCGTAGACAACGGCCGAAAGTAGCGAGCCACCAGAGGTGCCGCATATCTTGAAACTTATGGGCCGTTTCCAACATTAAAATTGTTGTCAACATGAACACAGATAGATGTCAAAGCAAACATATAATTGTGATGATGAATCAACCGCATGAAACAATTAGATTCAGGCCACTGTCAAAATGCAGCAATTTAGAACAACCTTCTCTTTACTAAGATATACTTAGTTCGCTCCTGGTACCAAAACCATGTATCACAATGCCTACACACCTAATGAGGGCTAGCATAATAAGACCTGCAAGGACAGGAGTATGGAACAACCCATTATCGAATAGAAAGATCAGCACTACAAAAATCCGTCAACATAATGATGGTTTCTATGACATACAGTTTAGAAAACAACCTCGGATTAAGCTGCTTGGTCGTCGTCTTCGGTCTTTGCTTCACATTCTCCATGCATGGTGGTGATGTGATGTGTTGGCGACGGCAAAGTCCGTATACTAGCAGGTACACGAACGCTGTTTTTCTACTCATAGGTGTGTGTCACTTGCTTATCCTAAGGCCAGCATCGCTTAAAGATTCGTGTGTGCAACTTTACATGAACAACATGTACATTGTACAGCTTCTCGCCCTTAGAGGAACCGAAGTGCACGGGTACACTTCGTTTTCTCCATCGTGGCATGTCTCTCTCTGTCTCATCCACTTCCTCCTCAAATGCGCCACCTACGCCGTATCTTCCTTCTCCATCTTCTCTCACCTGCTGCGCCACCACGGCGGCCGGGGGTCTCGATGCCACCAACGCCACGCTTGAGCACGTCACCTCCCTGGCATCTCCCTACGACGACGATCTCCATCCCGACAGATACAAAGCATTCCCATCTCATTCCCCGTCCTCCCCAGGTCGCTGGATGTGAACGAGGACTTTGATGACAGTCGTTGGGAACGAGGGGTTGTGACGGGATGAGAGGGGCGGCGGCATGGATGGGGGCCAATAATCATCATTTTTCGATTCTGATTTGCTGTCCTCTTTCCTTATCTTGATTTAGTTCGGTTCTTTCCATTTTTCCCTCAAATACAAGTTCTAGATTACGTCTTGATTTGCTATCATGTTTGAAGATCGGATTTGCTTCCACATTCTATCGATGAAAACATGATGGATTTGATGACAGGATTGCTGATGATCCTGGGGGGTACTAATTCTGGAAAGAAACAAATTTGGGCAACGGTTGAAGGTTTTGTATACAAAACGAGTAGGGACTGTGCCATGAGAAATCGTTTTAGTAGGGGGAGTTCTCTGCAAAATAAAGGCACAAATCTCAATGTGAATAAGACGATTGGACGGAATGTGATAAGACCGTGACGCCCTCGTGTATGTTTTTTGAAACAGGGGCAAAAGCTTTGCCCCAATCTATTAATCAAGAAGAGAATTGCCCGATTAATTACCGGAAAACCAGACGAAAACCGTTACAATAAAACCACATGAGAACAACACCTAAAACATGCAACCTCCAACCAACAAGCACAACCACAACCTACTACCACCACGAACCACAAGCCAATGACACCGGAGCACTATGCCGTGCGAATCACAAAGCAACGATACTAACACACCCTGAATCACAAAGCAACGATACTAAAGCACCATGTCGCAAAGAAGACCATAGAAAGGACGACCCACAAGGGTCCATCAATCAAGCAGCTTCCGAAGCTTTCCGTGATATGCCCATCTTCTTTCTTTTGGTCTTGCGAGGTGCCTTTCTGAGAGACTTTTCCACCTTCCTGATTAGGCCTTCTGAACCTTTTCCCGCTAGGAAACAAGCAATGTCCTTGCCATATCCAGGGCTAACCACCTCTAAAATGGCAAGCAGGCTGCAAAGCTCTTTAGCAAAAAGAGACTCAGAATTGTGTGCCCCTCCATCGTCCACAGAGGCATAAGACTGCGATGGCGAAGGCGTCGTGGCCACTGCTAAGTCTCCAAATGAACCCAACTCGAACGGAAGCACCACAACAGATTCCTCACTCAACTCATGAAGCTCTTGTGTGATCCACAACACCGGAGCCATGATCCCATCCATGCCTTTGCTCTCAGAGGCATCCACAAAATCATGCTGCAATAGCGTGCAGGGGCTACCATGAGGAGAGACACAACCGTAGAGATGCTCCTCCTCAACCACAGACGACTTCTGCTCAGTGGAATCAAGCGGAAATGAAGCATGTGTGTGTGGGGGGTGAGCCCAAGGCCACCAGAAGTGCAAGCTTCCGCCAGCTCCAAAGAATCATCAACACACGCCAACAACGACTTGAGAGTTGGCACCTCTTCACGAAGGGGACGAGCCACCTCCTCAATGCGGACCTCAACCAGCTGAAGGAGCTCCATGCGCATCAAGGCAGCCTGGGCCTGAAAGAGAGAGTCCAAACTTCCGTTAACATTGAGCTCCTCGCTACACCAAGGAGAGGGTCCTGGCGGCTCCGTTGCATGCAACGATGAGTGGCACACGACATCAGCCCAATTCTGGGCCGATGAGGAAAGACGGGGCTGAGCTACCGGAGAGAGACTCCGCTGGCATGGAGCATTGGCGTCCGGAGAACGAGCACGAGTGTTCGGAGAGCAAGAACGAGCGGCAGTAAAGCGCGCCCTTGTGTATGTAGACTTGCTTTTTGGCAGGTACACGCGCCGTAGATAGCATGGCCTTTGCTTCGGCCATGCCTGCCTCGCTGTCTTGCCTCGTCGGTCTCGAGCGGTGTTGAAGTGGTTGAAGTCGGGATAGCATGCATGGCCACACTTGTGCTTGGATCGTCGTCGTTGACTTTGAAGTTTCGCCGGAAGCCCGAGGGGTACACCCCGCGGGAGTAGAGGAAGACAATGAAGGTAATTTGACGACATCAATCGCACAAAGCCAGGGACGGGCTCAGCTCAAGTCAAGGGTATTCACTTGAAGAAGAACGTAAGAGTGAGCTGGTCCTGGATATAGCTCGTACGAGTATTGTTTGCACCATAGCACTCAGCCTGTGATGGCCAAGCCGATGGCACATGTCGAGCTGTCCCTGGCGCCGTACATGGCGCGCGGTCGAGAGCGCAGCCGATGCCCACGAACGTGTCCGGACAGCTGTTGTCCTCACCGGCACCAACGGGACGCCTAGTGCGACAAATACCACCGCACACGCCTTGTCCGGACTCTCTGCCTGCCATACGTGTGGATCATCCATCCGGCTAGCAGCCTGCTAGCTAGCTCCGTAGGAGCTCCTCGTGGCGGAATTTGGAGACATGCTCATCGGCAATGACCGTCGTGACAGCTTAGCAATGTCCCGACGTTCTCAAAGGTGAGGATGATAGCCACACCGGCGGCCATGACTTGAACGCCGGCGAGCCGCACGCCATCAACGGCGCAGCTGAATGGCTCGCCAACACCCTCTCCGGTGGAAGAGTACTCCTTGTTGTTCCGACATTGAATACATGAACAACGTATAAAACCATTCTCTTTGTTTGCCGTAGCCATATCGTATTTCATATATCCGGGTACACGCCGGCCACCGTACATCCATTCCCGACCGTTTATCTGCATCATATAAGTAAGTTTATCAAAAAACAGGACATCATAAATAGTGAAATGACCAATTCACATCGACATATGCATTGTATCAATGACAGAGAAAAGATAAGATTGCTAACCTCGATCGAGGGAAATAAAGAGGAGAAAGCTCAAGTGCGTCTCGGACACCTTCTATATTTTTGTTCTATGAGAAATTGAACGGGATCATTCACTCAAACATTTCATCAAACACCTTGAATGCATGCATAGGGGGAAAAACTAGCACACCCCTCACACATTTCACCAAGAAAAAACAGAGTGGAGGCAGAAGGCTAGGGCGTTGCATTTATAGAGGACGAGCGCATACGTCCCGGTTTGTAACACAAACCAGGACTAAAGGTGTGTGCCGCGCCACGTGGCGTGCTCCCCCTAGCAACCGGGATGCATGGTTTAGGGCCCCGTGCCCGCTCGAACCGGGACATGTGATAGCATTAGTCTCGGTTCATGGCGGAACCGGGACTAATACTGTTAGGAGGCACGAACAAATAGCATTTTTTCTACTAGTGTCACAATCGGGAAGGAACGTCGCCTGAGATTCGATCTCAAGCTAGCTGACTCGATGCATGTCTGGCTTCCGAGGGTGTGTGTTTGCCTTGTTTATATGGGCAGCCTGAAAGTGGGACGGTTGGTAGTAGTTTGAGTGCTGCACGTTTCGGCCATCGCGACCAAAAGTCTGTTCGGATATGATCTATCCGGCCATCGCGGTTCGTAGCAGTTTGAGCGCAAATGGGCTAGCTAGTCCATGAGATACTCGCGTTACCGCCCAGCTAGATAGCCCATACAAATACGCACATATATACATATACTACCTCCATTTCAGGGCTTAAGGCACGCACGCTTTCCAAAACAAAGTTTGACCAAAAAAATTTAGCAACAAAATCTTAATTATATTATACATAATTAGTACCGTTGGATTCATATTGAAAAATACTTTCCAGTGATACTGGGCTTATACCAAAACTCTTTACGTATTTAGAGTAATTCTTGGTCAAAGAAAAAACACGCAAAACGAAGACGCCTTAAGCCCTAAAACGGAGGGAGTATGTGTGAATGAATTTAATCAAATCATTAGGCTTAATTAATTTTTGGCAATTAGCCCATCAGTCGTATAATTTGATCTAGCCATATTTCTTGTCACTTTGAACGTGACTTTGGTATTTTTTACAAGTAAACACTTCATACATATTTTATTAACCTCTAGACAAAATACTGTCGAACAACAACCAAAGTATTTTTTCAAAATTCTCTTCACCTTTGTGCTCAAGAGATACCCAGTTGACAACCCAGACTTGATGAATGTGAGTTTTTTTGCATAGAATATTCCTCTGTTGTTCGTAAAAATGAAAATAATCTCTAATATCCGCGGAAACGTGCAGCGTAACAACTAGTTCTTCATGTAATCATCACAACAAGAAGGCAAGTTCATGACACGATGACTTTGCATATCTCTCTTCAGCTATCTTTTATTATAGTAGCTTTTTTCGAAAAGGGAGCTGCGCCCGGCCTCTGCATCGAGTGATGCACACAGCCCTTTTATTATATTATTTAAAAAGTATCAAAGTCTTACATTCAGGAATCAGATAGGTTCGATACATGCAACCATCTAAAAATGATAAACAGCAAGAAGCTATCCATTCGATAGTCTACTAGTGTGCCGCCACCCAGTGGCCTGGAAATAGAAGTCCTGAGCAACCGGTTGCATTCAGTATCCATTGGCTCCCGCTGATCCACCGGGATTAAGAAAGACCATAGATGAATCCAATGCGCCGCCAATTGTATAACCTGCAAAAAATTAGTACCCGTTTTTTTGTTAAAGACAATATTATTTCTGGACGTCCATATGGCCCAACATAAAGCAGATACTCCAATACGCAATCTAGCTTTGTTTTTCTTATCGATCCCGTTTAGCCAATTTCCAAACATATTTGTAATATTGGATGGTGGAGGTATATTATACGTAAAATAAATAATTCTCCAAATAATTTTAGCAAAAGGAGGGGAAGTTAATTGCTGCTTGCCAAACTGCTTTTATTAAAGGGAGGTTTATTGCAGATGGTGTGACTTTATTGCATGAGATTTTGAAAGAGTCGAAAAGTCAGAAGCAGCAGGGAGTGGTTTTAAAAATTGACTTTGAGAAAGCTTATGACAAAGTTAATTGGGACTTTTTGTTCTATTGTTGTAAGCAGAAAGGTTTTAGTGATGACTGGATGATTTGGTTAAAGAGTGCTGTGACTCAGGGTACTCTCAGTGTTAAAGTCAATGGGGAAACTGGTCCTTACTTTGGCAGTTTTAAGGGGGTGAGGCAGGGGGATCCCTTCTCTCCTTTCTTGTTCAATTTGGCTGGGGAATGTTTGGCTAAGATGGTTTCTAATGCTCAGGCTGGTGGTCTGTTTACTGGTTTGGTTGGAAACTTGTTTGATAAAGGTGTTGCCATTTTGCAGTATGCTGATGATACCATTTTGTTTATTAAGGAAGATCCTGAGGGGGCTAGAAATTTAAAATTGCTGCTGTATTTGTTTGAATCCATGTCTCTCAAGATTAATTTTGAGAAGAGTGAGGTCTGATGGTTTTGGAGGATGAGGAGAAATTGTCCAGCTTATGCAGATGTTTAACTGCCGAAGGGTAATTGGCCTATTAAATACTTGGGTTTGCCTGCTAGCGTAAGATGCTCGAGCTGAAATGGGTTTTGTTGGTGAGAGGTTGAAGAAGAAATTGGATGGTTGGATGGGGGAGCTTTGTCTTTAGGAGGAGACATGTTAAAATCACTGCTTGTGTTTCTAGTGGCTGTTTATCCTATGACTATGTTCCTCTTACATAGGTCCAATGTGGAAGAAATTGAGAAGCAGACTAGAGCCTTCTTACGGTATGGAAAAGTGGGTAAGAAAAATATCATCTGGTGAAATGGAAATATGTGTAGGCCTGGAAGAAAGGTGGTATGGGGATTAAGAACATCAGCTTTTTAATATTTGTTTGTTGTAAATGGTGGTGGCGTCTTGAATCGAGGAAGGTCCTTGGCAAGATTTTGTGAGGAGAAAATATTTGAAAAAAGGTGGGATTAGTAATGTGAAACACAGCAAAATGACTCTCCATGTTGGCATGATTTGATTAAGCTTAGGGGTTCTATTTATTGGGAGGAGAATGAAGGTTGGTAATGGGGAATTGACTGATTTTTGGCATGATGCGTGGTGTCTGGACGTGCCTTTGAAAGATAAGTTCCCTGATTTATTTGATGTATGTCGAATCGAGAAAGTCACAAAGGCGGCATATGGCGAAAAAAGTTGGGGTTTATCTTTTAGGAGATGGTTGGATAGTGAAGGGTTAAATCATCGAACAGAACGATTCGTATTTTGTTATCTGGGGTGTGTCTGACTCAGGAAAAGGACAGACCAGTGTGGATGTGGAGTAAATCTGGCAAGTTTTCTGTCAAGTCCATGTATAATCATCTGTCGAATGTGGGGATTGATAGAAGTTTTAAGCATTTGTGGAAGGCAAAATTCCTTTAAAATTAAGATTTGGTTGTGGCTTATTTGGCATAATGCAATCCTCACCAAAGACAATATGAGGAGAAAGAAGTGGGTTGGAGATTTTACATCGGTTTTGCGGGAAGGATGAGAGCATTGGACATCTGTTCTTTTCATGTGTGGCTGCTAGATATGTTTGGGGGGTGGTTGCCAGAGCGGTTGGTGTTGCTCATAGACCTGGTTCTTTCTCTCAGTATTTTTGGTGGGCTTCTCAGTACGTGGGGGTTAGTAGGAATGTGCAGATTACGGTGGTGGCGGCTATTTGCTGGGCTATGTGGAAACTTAGGAATAGAGCTTGTTTTGATAAAAAGCTCATTAACTCACCTGTTGATCTGATTTTATATGCTTGTGTTTTCATTCGTTATTAGGCAGGTTTGCATGGGAGGATGATCGTGTGGTGCTACATCTTTCAGGTACACCTCCAGCAGAATCGCTGGGCGATGCGCGGCTATGGATGTGGCTCATGTTCCTTTCTTGGGGCTACTGCAATTCACGGAGATCGTGGTCGTGAGGCTCCTGAGCTGGAAAGAGGAAGGGAGAAAAGAAGGAGAACTGGGAGATAAACAAAAGTGTTTGAGGGCTTGGCAAAAAGAGTTAAGTTGTCTGGCGCTGGTGTGGTCCTCAGTACTTGTGCTCTTTTGGGGCTGTAATATTTTGGAATAGTTTCTCACTAGCTGCGGGCGGTGTTCTTATGCTCCACCTTCCCTTATTCTCTTTTAGTCTTTGGTTTGTAAGGTGATTTTCTTCTCGCCTTTGACCCCTAGGTGGGTCAGTATCGTGAATCTTGTTTGTGGTTGTTGTTCCGTTATCTGATGATAGTGGAACCCGATCCCTCTTTCTGGGGGATTGTATGGAAAAAAAAAATTTAGAAAAAGGACATGTAAGAAATAAATGTTCTATAGACTCCACCGAATCACAAAAAGAACACTTCTGACATCCATTCCATTTGCGCTTAGCCAAGTTGTCTTTAGTTAACCACACTTTGTTATTAAGGAACCACATGAATATTTTTATTCTAAGAGGAACTTTTAGCTTCCACAAATACTTGTGCAAGAATCTGGTGTGGCCATTCATATGATCTAAATACATCGACTTGATAGAAAATATTCCTGTGGTAGTGTTGCCTGTCAAAACTCACCGACGGGCAGCGACGAGCAACACGAAGAGCCGGGAGGCTCCAGATCACTGGTGGGCCTGGTCCTCGGGCAACGCCCGAAAACTCCTAAGCACGCCTGGCTTGGTTCGAGTGCCACCTGACCTATACCTGGTCGGGAAGGTGAAGGATTGCTCGATTGATTTCCTGCATGGTAAACAAGTATCGTAAAATTCGAGCGACCGGCTCCTGTGTTTCCCATGAATCGGCTCCTAGAGCCGATTATCCCATGATTCTGCATTAGATCTTATGATAACATGGGGTTTTGCTTTATCGTTACAAGTTAAATCGATCTCTGACGGTTTGACGTTTTCACCACGAATCGAACGCCCGTCCTACGTAATTGAGCCTGGTATATACAAAAGATGAAAAATACTAACCCTAGAGGAGGACTAATAACCAACGTAAAGTTAATTACCGGAACAATTTCTCTAAAACGAGTAAGCCACGTCTTTATGCACTACTGGATCGTTCAACCCGTCTGCAAGGCCTGACTACGTAGATATCAAACTAAACCTTGGCGAACAAGGCATAACCATAACAGATCGAAACAACTAAATAAAGATGAAGCAAGATGCTACCCTCGCACTTGGGAAAAGGTGCAGAGGTAGTGAGATAACTAGAGGCAGCATAAATCAAAGAATTATAACGAAAAACACCGATGCTAGCCTCAATAAATTCATGATAGTAGTGTTACTCGCCATCAACAAGGCTTCAGTACGAGTAACACTAAATAACGCATAGTAATATCGCCTAGATCGCGAGATGCGATCTAGGCATGACACTTACCCGAAAGAAACCCTAGAACAAGGGGTGGCGCGCCGAGATTGTGTTTGTTGTGAGCGTGATTGTCCTCTTTTTTCGATAACCTTAGGTACATATTTATAGTCCGGAGACTCTCTACTTTTGGAATAACTCTACAGCTCTATCTTTACCTAAACGGAACCTAAACTAACACAAAACCTACTATGATACAAGATACACGGGCAATTTAGCCCAAATCCACGCACTAGGCCGATCCAACAACACGTTGAATATATGCATTTTCCAAGCCCATCTTGATCACGGCCCATCTCCTTCTTTGGCCAAAATATGGCGATAACACATGCCCCCTGGTTTTGGCAATGATAATTCCAAAACCATTCTCTGATATTTTTTTCTTCCTCTCTTTTTTTTGTATCGGGTTTAGCGTTGGAATGCGTTGCAGAACAGGATCGTCACGCCACCCCTTCATCGTGACGCCCTGTCTTCTCAACTCCTTCGTAGTGCATGATTTGACGATTTTGGCAGCACATTCTGGGAAACCGCTATGGCATTGAACCGTCTCTCCACTATTCCCCTTATTTAAATCCACCTAAACAGTTCGCAATCCCCATCTTCCTCCAACAGCCAAAAACCCTTCCTCCGCCCAAAAACCCTGTTTCTTCGCCATGGCCTCCTCTGCTTCCTCGCTGTCCTCCACGCCTCCAACTCAATGAGCGTGAGCCGGCGCTGAGCACCCGCCGATGGCGGCAGAACCTCTCGCCCCACAATGGTGGGACGAGAGGTTGAGATTTCGCCGTTTGGTCGGAGGACGACGCGTCCTTGACCGCGGCGAAGAAGACTGCAGTTCCTTCTTGATGGGGAGGCGATGACAAGACCGACGACGCCATGTCCTGGACGGCGTCGACTCTCTCGAGGAGGAGGAAGAGGAGGACACCTCCTCCGAGTACCAGTGGTGAAGTACTTCCGCACGGGTCAGCGAGGACACCGAGCGGCGAGCGAGGAGGCCCTGGCTTCTTCAAAGACGGCGGCGAAGACGACGCCGTAGCGGCCGAGGATAGCGCACAAGACGGCGGCAGCGGCAACGACCTCGGCCTAGATTAGGAACCGATAGCGTAATAGTAGCAATAAGCCCCTTTTGTAATCGATCAGCCCTTTTGTAAGCAACCAGCTGAATGAAATGAAAATCCGTTCTCGAAGATTGCTCTTCGCCCAATTTTGCCGATAACCAAAATAGGTCGATGCTCGAAGCCGATAGCAACGCATCGTCTTTCCCCTGTTACGTTTACGATCAGCAAGCCATAGCTCAAAGAGTCGATGCATATCGGTTTTCCCAAAACGTTGACAAAGTCCGACTTGGTCACATGCTCGAGCAAACCTAAGCGGTCACTTCTTAGTCTCAAACGGTAACCTGCGACCCTCTTCAAAAAGGGCGACCTAGATCTCCAATTGCCCATCGAAATACGTGCCCTGAACAAACAGTTAATGACGGGCAAGGATGAAGATTTCTTCAGTAGCTTGTATGTGGATACTGGCACCTGTTTGTAACATATGTGAACCTCTAGAGTCGATGACCATGCATCGGCTATATATTTTCTTTTTTATTCGGCCGATTTTTAGTATCGGCCCCCCCACACTTTACTGTCCAACATCTCACGTGCTTTTTTACCTAGCCGATTTCATGTATCGGCCCCCATGTTTTACTGTCCATCATCCCACATGCTTGGGAAATATTTCTTGAGATGTTGACCGTTGACTGCCACTTCGGAATTTCACGCCGTCCAGCTCCTCAAGCATGTATCGTTTCCTCTTAAAACTTGATCAACCTGTGCGGCCGTGCCAATTTGGAGACCATTTACCATATGTTGCATCCTTAGTCCCTAATGGCAACCAGACTTCCCATACCGGATCACCAACGTGGAACTCCTTTGGCCTCACTTTCTTGTTGTATGCACGAGCTACCTTGGCCTTGTTCTCTTTGATCTTCTCAGCGACCACACCTGAGCTCGCTTAAATCCTCAACACCGTCACTCATCGGGGTTGTATATTCTTCGATTGTTAGATTGTCACGAAAAGTGACGTCTCGATCCAGCCGTAATTTCCCAGGGCAATACGGCTTCTTGTCCATATACTAGATGGTATGGCGAAGTTTTAATCGCCCCATGGCATGACATGCGATAAGCCCACAATGCCTCTGACAAAACCTCGTGCCAACGCCTAGGGTGCTCATCGACTTTTCTCTTGATCAGCTTGATGAGGCTCTGGTTGGATGCTTCAGCTTGCCCATTAGCCTGAGCATAGTATGGAGATGATCTGATCAGCTTAATCCCCATGTCCTCGCAGAACTTTCTAAACTCCTGAGAAATAAAGACCGAACCTCCATCGGTCGTGATAGTTTGAGGAATCCTGAATCTATGGATGACATGCTCTTTCACAAAGTTGATAACATCCTTTGAGTTTACTGATTTCATCGGGACAGCTTCCACCCATTTAGTGAAATAATCAGTGATGGCCAAAATCCACATGTGGCCTTTGCTTGATGGAGGATTGATTTTGCCGATCATATCCATGCCCCAACCTCGGAACGGCCAAGGCTTGATGATGGGGTTCATTGCTGACGTGGGTACCATCTGAATCTTTCCAAATTTCTGACATGCTTGACACCCTTTGTAGTAGTTGAAACAGTCCTCAAGCATGGTGGGCCAATAAAACCCTGATCGCCTGATCAACCATTTCATCTTGTGAGCCGATTGGTGAGTTCCACAGGCGCCTTCGTGTACCTCGTGCAGGAGCCGATTAGCCTCGGCTGTCCCCAGACATTTGAGCAATAACCCTTCCAGAGTCCTGTAAAACATGTCATCCCCAATAAGTACATACTTCATGGCCTTGTACCTTATCCGTTTAGGTGCCCCAAGCGAATCCTTCAAGTAATTGAAGATATCGGCTCTCGATCGTCGACTTCGAGGCATGCGAATATCGGCTCCTCGCTACATCCTTGTAGCCCAAGCCATTTGTGCAAGATCATTTGCCTCTATGTTCTGCGACCGCGGGATCCAGGTGAAGTTTATGTACCGGAACTGTGTCATCAGCTCACGGCAGTGCAACCATAATGGGAAGAGGGACTCGCTCTCACACTTGTACTCCTCCGTGAGTTGGGAAATCACCAACTTGGAATCTCCAAAAATTTCCACTGCTTCTGCTCCGGCTTCGAGGAGTAACTCCATTCCCCTGCGTATCGCCTCGTACTCAGCGACATTGTTGGTGCGAGAGGTAGATAATCTGATGGAGAAGGAAAATGTTGCCCCCCGAGGCGACACAAGTAAAATGCCGATGCCGCGGCCATCGTCACAAACCGATCCATCAAATAACATAGCCCATGCTCTTATAGACAGTGCTGCTATGTTAGTGTTGATCCTTTCAGCGATAAGGTCGGCCAACGCCTGTCCCTTAACTGCTTTTGCGGGTTGATACCGGATGTCAAACTCTGATAATGCGAACATCCATTTGCCCAGACGGCCTTTCAACATAGGAGCCGACAACATGTGCTTTATGACGTCTGATTTGCATATGATGATGATCTCACGATAGCAAGATGTGGCGCAGCTTGGTGCAGGTGAAAAACAGGCAGAGGCACAACTTATCGATATCAGGATACCTTGTCTTTGCGTCCAGCATCCTTCTGCTTATGTAAAATACGGCTCGCTCCAGCCCATCATAAACTTGTACCACCACCGATGGACGTGGCAGCTACTGACAAGTAAATGTAGAACGGCATCGTCGGTCAAGCGGAACCAACACTGGCGGCCGTCGGATATTCTTTGATCTCGTCAAGGCTCGTTGTTCTCGCCCCAATAAATTCCTCGTCGATTTAGTTTTCACCAGTCCCATGAACGCTCTATTCTTCCCGACAGTTGGAGATGAATCTTCCGACGGTTGATCTTGCCGATTAGAGATCGCAGCTCTTTCTTTGTGGTAGGTGGCTTCATTGTCCGTACTGCCTCCTGACTTTTCAGGCCGATCTCAATCCCTCGTTCATGGACCAAAAAACCCAAGAACTGACCGTCCGTGACCCCGAAGGCACACTTCTTTGGATTCATCCGAGTCAATTTTCTTGTTCGTCGAGACGCGAAGATCGCCCAAGTGTCCGTGCAATCGGCGCACTTGACCACCACGTCATCGATGTAAATTTCCACCAACTTGCCGATCAGATCATGGAAAATGTAATTCATGGCCCTTTGGTAAGTGGCGCCGGCATTCTTCAGTCCGAACGTCATGACTACATAATCGAACAACCCCACTGAACCTGGGACTCTGAACGCCGTCTTGTGTATATCTTCTGGAGCCATAAAAATTTGGTTGTAACCGGCATTGCCATCCATGAAGCTCAGGATTTTATGACCAGCCGCTGCGTTAACGCCTCTACGCCGCATCGGATACTCATCCTTTGGGGTAGCTCTATTTAGATCCCGAAAATCTATGGCAACACGCCACCGGCCATCCTTTTCTCTCTGGTACTATACTAGAAATCCACTCAAAGATACCGCATGGCCTGATTAACTTGGTCACAACATTTTCTCGACCTCTTTCTTGACTTCTTCCGAATTTCGCCTTCATTTGTCGTGCTTTCGCTGAAATGGCAAACTTTTTTAAGCGGAGTCGATGCTCAATGATGCTCTGTCTAACCCACGCATTTCTTGTAGTCGGGCCAAAGCGGATATTTTTCAACAGGGCTATCATCGGACCCCGCACTCGGGTCTAACTTCTGTCGATAAATGTTGGTCGTGGCTTATCCGGGACCAATGTCGATCTCTTCTAGCTCATCGGATGTAAACCCATACCCTAGCTTTCCACACCGTCAAATCGATGGTAAACACAGGGCAAACAGTAGGTGAGGGTAACAAAAATAATTTGGGCCGATTGCCTGAATCGGCCCCCTTTTTGCTTGCATTAGTCAAGGATGGTTTACACCTTATTGTTTTACAATGGCATGGCATCTCCCTGCTACGACTACGTGATCCGCTTGTCGTGTGATTGGTGATTTTCATTTTTTGTGGCCGATCGCGAGGATCGGCCGTACCACGCATGGTTGTGGACTTTCCTACTCTGTCAGGCCAGTGGATAAGACCAGCCTCACCTCGTTTTTTGTAGCTTCAATGCGCCACGCCGTCTAAACTGATTCCAGATCGGCTCTTGGTCTTCGCTTCCAGACGTTCATGCCAGCTATGGAAACCTCGATAGAATCATCTACATGGATGACTTCCACTTCATCTCCGTCCCATCAGATTAGGCATGGTGCATCGTGGATGGAATGCAGCAATTAGCGTGAATCCAATCTCTACCTAGCAAGACAACAGAGGTACTTTTGCTGTCCACGAAAAAATGACGTGGGTATGGTTTTCCTGCCCACCGCCGATCCACGCTCAAGACGCCTTTGCGTTTCAAGACCGGCCGCTGAAGTCGCTTAACGTGACGTTGGTTTTGATCGATCTGCGGTGGAGCGTCCCAAACGTCGTAGCATGGCGTATGGCATGATATTGATCGCCGGTGTCTACCAACATCTTGTCGACAGGTTGCCCATTGATGTAACCTCGTAGGCAGTGGCTTTCGGATGTTTGTAACCCTTCTCACGTGGCTTCTCAAAATAACCGCCGTGGCCGCAGCCAATGCGTACCGGTAGCTCATTGGTTCTTGGCGCGCAGAACTCTGACGGAAGTATGAACACCATGTTTGTACCAGCCGATGTCTGTGCATCGGCTTTTATTGGTTTGGGGCGCCACTCTTTCCTTGTCGGGCGGTCTCCCGTTTCCAAGGTCTGCCTGATTTTGACGGCTAGATCGGGCCGCGCTTTCTTTAAAGCGTGGAGATACCGCGCTTCAGCTTCCTCCAAGTTACGCAGCCGCTGCACTCTACGCTTTTGGGTATGTCTGAGTCCGTCTGGACACCACCTTGGACGGTGATATCTGTCTTCTTCATTGTCATCCCTTGGCTTCTCGAGGTCCTTTGCTCGAGCGGACTCCCTGTGACGGCTCTGAGGTGGGAGAGGCCCTAAACGTTTGAATACTGAAACTGGCCTCGTGTCCTCCTTCTGCTGTCCACACTCCGGAAAGTTGTCGACTGTAGGCAATCGGCTCATTCCCGCATCCCAGCAATACTTGAAGAAAGGACAATCCCAATGTTTGTCTGCGCCTTCCTTTTCTTTTGACGGTCCCCTAGCGAGGTGCTCATATCCTTTATCGTCTCCATCGCGCTGGCGCCGTTGGTCATACTGACGCTCATACTTGTTAAGGAGATGCGTGGAATGCGGCTTCTGATACCGCACTCTCCTCTGTTCCTCTGTTACCGCTTTGTCGTTATGGCCGGTCGCATGGACCAGCCTCTTCTCTTTCTTTGCCCCGAGAGCGACCACCTTCCTCCTTGTACGTGTCATGGTGGTACCCGCACCGCCATATTAACACCGAACGAAAAATCCAGCCGACGCCTCCGAGAGATCGAGTTCTATCATGTTGACGCCGGAAATGGGTTTGTGTCCACTTTCATGGCGAATCGCCCAAGGATCGACGGCCTTGCTCTATCGCCATTTGGATTTGGCGACGTAGCTTTGCAATCATTGGTGGTGTGGGTGAACGAGTGATGCCACTTGCAAGATGGTCTCCTGCTCATTTCTGAGCCGTGGGGATTTTATGGCCGGGTAACCTCAACCGCTTCTCTTCAAAGAAGAAATCGAAAATCTGCTCAGCTTTGCTCACGTCGAAGTCGAACCCTTTTGCAGGCCCTTGCTGTTTCACCCATTTGCAGGACACGGGGTCTGCCCCCCGAGCCCATTCAGCCACGGCCACCTCCTGGTCTTGTGTAGGATCACCTTCTTCAGACGACCAGCCTATCGGACGTTTGAACTTGTCTTGGTACAGCTCAGGGTGACGCTGTTCATACATCGACAGTTTCTGGGCCATGAACGCCAATGAGTTGTACTCTACCTTGAAAGCCAGATCCTTGATGGGTGCTGAGAGACCCAACACTGCCAGCTCGACTGCTTCCTTCTCGCTAAACGAGAGTAACATCGGTTCTTGACGGTCCCGGTTACCGATGTACTCGCCATCGCTTTCCCCGCTCGCCGCACTGTGCAGTCCGCAATGCCAGCCTCGGTAGCCTCGAATGATATTGGATGTGGAACTGCTCTTCCAGTTGCTTCCAGGTCTGAATCGAATCAGGTGGCAGCGAGGTGTACCACCCAAAAGCTGGTCCTGTCAGAGATTGCGCAAAAAACCTTACGCGATCCGATCCGATGCCAAATTATGCCTAGCGCTGTATCGGCCACGTGCTCGATTGAGCTCGACCCTTCCGACCCTCTAAACCTTGAGAACTCAGGGAGCCGATACTTGGGTGGCAGCGGAATCAGATCAAACTCGTTGGGGTACGGCTTTGAATAGCCGATTGTCCTTCTCTTCGGCACGAAGCCGAACGGTCTCTCAAGATGGTACGGATTTGCTCCACTGTTTGAGCCGCAGGGGCTAGATTCTCATGGCTTGTTCCAGTGGCATACTTGGCTAGCCACGCCTGTTTGTCGGCGTCCACCCTTATCGCTGCTCGAACGCCGTTCCGGAGCTCGCCCCAGAACCCCGCCAGTAAACTCCTGCGGTTGCAATCTGGTTGGTGCGTGGCAGGTTGTTGCAGTCCGGCACGTAGGTGCATATGTATCCGTGTGGGATTTCCTTAGGTGGCTCGAACAGGAATTGGCAGTCGCCTGGGTCGCCTCCAGCCTTATAGACGACGTACGCCGCTGCTCCTGGTGGCTCTGGGGCTGCGAGCGTGAATGGCAGCTGCGGCCTAGTCTGGAGCGGTCTTTCTCCCTGGTGAGTCCCTAAAGCAGGCCCCGACGGAGAGTACTGATGTTTCATGATTTCTTGAACTACGCGAACCGCGACCCGCTCGAAAGCGTTCACGGGCTCTCGAATGGCGGTGCGTGCAGAATGAGCCACCATGTAGTTGACTTCGTCAGAGCTCAGTGCGCTCCTCTCAAGGAAATGCAGATCCACCTCATCAAGAGCACCCTCGGGAGAACCCTCCACTTGATGCCATGCTTACGGTCCTCTCAAAAGAGCCGATGAGATCGCTTCAAGAGATTTCTGATCTCGTCATACTTCGCCTTGTGCTCTTCAGGAAGCTCGTCGTACGTGACTGGTCTGTTCTCCATTGCAGCGTCGGATGTTGATGTAGACGTTGTTGAACGTCCCACCGGGCGTGCCAGAATGTGTTGCCTGTCAAAACTCACCGGCAGGCAGCGACGAGCAACACGAAGAGCCGGGAGGCTCCGGGATCGCCGGTGGGCCTGGTCCCTGCAACGGCCCACAAAACTCCTGACGCCCAGCTTGGTTCGAGATGCCACCTGACCTATACCTGGTCAGGAAGGTGAAGGATTGCTCTGATTGATTTCCTGCATGGTAAACAAGTATACGTAAAATTCGAGCCGTGACCGGCTCCCAGGTTTCCCCGTGAATCGGCTCCTAGAGCCGATTATCCCATGATTCTGCATTAGATCTTATGATAACATGGGGTTTTGCTTTATCGTTACAAGTTAAATCGATCTACGACAGTTTGACGTTTTCACCACGTAACTGGAACGTCCTACACGTAATTGAGCCTGGTATATACAAAAGATGAAAAATACTAACCCTAGAGGAGGACTAATAACCAACGTAAAGTTAATTACCGGAACAATTTCTCTAAAACGAGTAAGCCACGTCTTTATGCACTCTTGGATCGCTCAACCCGTCTGTAAGGCCTGACTACGATATCAAACTAAACCTTGGCGAACAAGGCATAACCATAACAGAGCGAAAAAACTAAATAAAGATGAAGCAAGATTCTACCCTCGCACTTGGGAAAAGGTGCAGAGGTAGTGAGATAACTAGAGGCAGCATAAATCAAAGAATTATAACGAAAAACACCGATGCTAGCCTCAATAAATCCATGATAGTAGTGTTACTCGCCATCAACAAGGCTTCAGTACGAGTAACACTAAATAACGCATAGTAATATCGCCTAGATCGCGAGATGCGATCTAGGCAGCATGACACTTACCCGAAAGAAACCCTAGAACAAGGGGTGGCGATGCGCCGAGATTGTGTTTGTTGTGAACGTGATTGTCCTCTTTTTCTCGATAACCTTAGGTACATATTTATAGTCCGGAGACTCTCTACTTTTGGAATAACTCTACAACTCTATCTTTACCTAAACTGAAACGGAACCTAAACTAACACGAAACCTACTATGATACAAGATACACGGGCAATTTAGCCCAAATCCACGCACTAGGCCGATCCAACAACACGTTGAATATATGCATTTTCCAAGCCCATCTTGATCACGGCCCATCTCCTTCTTTGGCCAAAATATGGCGATAACAGGTAGTTAATTTCCTTACAAAATGATCAAGATGATCGGTAAGATTAACCATCATTAGGTGTTGGCATAGATGTAACCATCTTGTCCATTTATTACCAGTCAAATCTCTCCTAAAAGTAATATTAAGAGGTATCTGAGAGAGGACGTCTGCACTAAGACGTTTTTCCTAAGAACAATATTATATAACGAGGGACATTGTTGTGCTAATGATGTATGGCCCAACCATATATCCTCCCAAAAGCAAACATTTTCACCATTTCCTATTTAAAAAAGCCATTAGCAAAGAACATTTCCTTCACTCGCATAAGGCCTTTCCAAAAGAGAGAATCCATAGGTTTTCCTTCTACTTGAGATAAAGTTTTATCATGGAGGTATTTGTTATGCAATAATTGTTGCCACATTTCCTCGGTTAGTAGTTTAAAAAGCCATTTGCTAAGTAAACACTTATTCTTGATCTCAAGAACTTTGATGCCTAGTCCCCCTTGATCTTTTGGGTGACACACAATATTCCACTTTGACAGCCTATACTTCTTCTTAGTATCAGTACTTTGCCAAAAAAATCTTGACCTAAAATAATCTATGCGCTTTGTAACACCCTTGGGTATTTCTAAGAAAGATAGCATAAACATCAGTAGGCTTGTCAAAACCGAGTTAATCAAAACCAGTCGATCCCCATATGATAACATTTTCCCTTTCCAGCATCCTAGCTTGGATATAAAACGACTCTCCACGGGATTCCATTCTGAATTCTTTAATTTTCTATAGTGGATAGGTACTCCCAGATACCGAAAAGGAAGAGAACCAGCCTCACAGCCAAAAATCTGCCTATACTCTGATTCCCTCTCTTTAGCTTTACCAAAACAGAAAATTTCACTCTTGTGGAAATTAATTTTTAAGCCCAACAACTGTTCAAATGTGGAGAGAATTAGCTTCATATTAACAGCCTTTTTCAAAATCATGCTCCATAAAAAGTATGGTATCATCCGCATATTGAAGAATAGAAACCCCACCGTCCACCAAATGTGGTATAAGGCTTCCAACTTGACCATCATCCCTTGCACGAGCAATGAGAATGGCAAGCATGTCAGCAACAATGTTGAAAAGAATTGGAGACAGAGGATCCCCTGCCTCAAACCTTTTCTAGTTTGAAAATAATGGCCAATATCATCATTAACCCTTATCCCCACACTACCACCTTGCACAAATTGTTTGATCCATTCACACCATTATGGATCAAAACCCTTCATGCGTAACATTTGTTGCAAAAAAAGCCACTTCACCTTATCATACGCCTTTTCAAAATCAATTTTGAAAATCACACCATCCAATTTCTTTCGATACAATTCATGGATAGTCTCATGCAAATCAACAACCCCTTCAAGGATATGTCGTTTTGGCATAAATGCAGATTGAGTAGGTCTAATCATCTTATGAGCTAACTTAGTAATGTGATTAGTAGCTACCTTAGTGAAAATTTTGAAGCTAACATTTAGTAAACAAATCGGTCTATACTGTTGTATTTGGACAGCATTTTCTTTTTTTGGAAGTAATGTAATCACCCCAAAGTTCAATTTAAAGAGAGGCAATTCCCCTGTTCAAGCCAACCGATCAAAAGGGCCATTAAATCCAATTTGATAACATCCCAAAAGTCTGATAAAATTCAACAGTATCCCATCCGTCCCAAGATTTATTATGTTCCATCCGAGAGATAGCCTCAAAACTTCCTTCTCAGCGAAATTAGCAGTAAGAATAGCATTTTCTTCCGCTGTAAGTTGAGGAATGTCATCAATCCGTTCTTCAACCAGAGTAAAATTATTATGTTTCGGTTCACCAAAAAGTTTTTTATAATATTCAGTAATATAGACCTTCAAATTGTTCTCTCCAACAATGGTTCCTTCATCCTGTTCTAATTGGAATATCTTTTTTTCCTATGCTTTCCATTAGCAATTAAGTGAAAATATTTAGTATTATTTCCTCCTTCTTGAACATGTTTTACCTTAGCACGCTGAGCCCACTTGATCTCTTCATCGCGCCTAAGTTTATTAACCCGATCATTCGCATCTCTCAGTCTTTCCTTTTCTAAACCAGTCAAAGGGCCCGATTCAGCCTTAATGTCCAAATCATCAATAATGGACAATAAGCGATCTTTTTCTTTTTTATATTTTCCACTCAAATTCTTCGCCCATCCTGTTAAAAACGGCGCAAGTGCCTAATTTTATTTTGCCACCTTTGAATAGGAGTCTCACCCATAGATATTGACTCCCATTCATGTTTAATCATCTCAAAGAAACCATCCTGGCACAACCAAGACAATTCAACAGAAAATTTAGCATTGTTTCCTAAATGAGCTTGATGGCCAGAGTCAATTAATAAAGGTGTATGGTCAGAGCTAGAACGTGTCAACGCTCTCACTGACACTAACAGAAATTTTTGTTCCCATTCGACATTAGCGAGAATACGATCCAACTTTTCATAAGTTGGTTTTTCTCTTCTATTAGCCCAAGTAAATTGTCTACCATAGAGAACAATTTCTCTCAAATTCAAATTCTCGATGATCGCATTAAACATAAAAGGCCACCGAGGATTAAAATTTCATTACTTTTTTCTTCTCGTTTGCGCAAGATATTAAAATCACCCCATAACAACATTGGTACTGATTCTGTCTCACACATCCGAACAAGCTCGGATAAAAATAAGGGTTTATGAACATCTTGTGCAGCACCGTATACTGGCAAAAAGATCCATTCAAAGCCATCATATTTAGATCGGAAGTGTAGTTTAACACAGAAATCCCCAGTCTCAACATTCTTGACTTGCAGAGTTTCTGAGTTAACGCCTACCAAAATTCCACCAGACCTCCCATGTGGAGGTAAACAGAACCATATGAAATCCCTACCCGCCGCGATATGTTTCAAGAAAGGCATCGTAAAATTTGATCTACCCGTTTCCAACAACGCAATAAAATCTAAGCGATGCTCTCTAATCGCCTCAATAACAAATAAATGTTTAGCGGGATCTCCAAAACCGTCACTGTTCCAAGTCATACACTTTAGTCCAGCCATCACGACCTATTTGATTTAAATCTAACTCTTGTACTTCTACGTAAGTTTGTCTTATCATAAGACTTCCGTCGACGCATACGTGATACATCTGCCCACTGAACATCAATTTCAGGAATGTGTTCACTAACATGGCTATGCTCATCCACCAAATCCTCACATAGGTTGGATGCATGAGATACCAAAAAGTTGTGTTCAGCATCGACAAGTTCATCATTTTTTAAGAAAAGTTAAAGATCTATTCATATCTGTATCCAAAATCAACTTAGCCGCCACACACTTTTCCACAACATTCTTTCCCATAGAAACACCCACTCTATCAGCCTTATGAATGATTTCATTTTCAGAAAACAAAGCTAACGAAAATTTATTAATAAGGTTCTTACCTTGGCCTTGTAGATTGTCACGGCGTTGAGCAAGTAGCATATCCCTCTCAAGTTGTGTAGCATCGGCATTTGACTGCGCTTGAATGCGACCACTTGACCGGAGCCCCATTGGTGGTTGCACACCACCAAACTGGATGATCTCTGCCTCTGTCGGTTTGCTCCTCTTGGTTGGAGCAGTAGTATTCTTCACGTCCGTACTCACACCTGCGCTCAGCATCGTCATAATCCCAGCTGAAGGCGCGGACGCAACCGATGAACGTGTGGGTGCCCCCCTAGCCATCGCATCACTGGGCAGCAACGGGACATGATTCACGGCTGCCGCCTCAGCCCTCTTTGATGAACGCATCTCAAGCATTCCCCCAAGATCCCTGCTCCCCAACGCACCATTGCTTTTGGTAGAGCAAGTTAGACATCAGCTGTTGTTGCATACTAGTAGCCACGTCCATCTGCAACCCAGTAACACCATCTGCCACTACGTTTGAAAAAATATTATGAAGAGGTTCCTTATCGCATGTACAAGCTGCAGGTGAAATAAAATTTATGAGATGGTGAGGCAAATAAATCATACGTACCATTTGGTAAATTAGAAACTGTCATCGGAGTTGACACAAGCAAAGCAGGAACAGATCTATCATCATCATGATTAGCCGATTGAGAGGAAAAAAATGTAGAGAATGAACCAAAAATAATTGTTGGTTCAGTGCTAGCTTGTTGCCGTGGCGGAATTGATCCATCATGTTGCATCTCAGTGCTACCATCATCCTCCTTAACATCATCCTTAGCCTCAAAAGTAGGATCGTTTCCTAAATTATTCCTCTCAACATTTGAATTACCACCATCATTATCATCACCATTGTTTGCGGCATCATCCATTGTTGTATCCTGCATAAGTGGTGGCAAAGGAGTTCCTTCCACCTGAAAACGGAGTTCATAAAATGCTCATTTTATCAATATATCCATCCTCTTAGGCACTAATGAGTGATCAAGACAAGCAACCTGGATACGCAGAACATTATTCCTACGTGTGTACTCCATATCGATGTCCATTGTTTTACCAAACAAAGTCCCAATTGTCCATAAAGCTAAATAGTCATCAAGAGCCTCTGAGGGTAAATCATGCACTCTTATCCACACATTATCAATTGTCCAGGCAGGCTGCACCGCCACTTTCCAGAAATCAAAAGTCATAGTGCAAGTACTATTTGGAATTCTGAGAGTACCAAAATACTGGGCAGTGAGTAGATCCTTTTTGCTAGGGAAAGTCACCTGGTAGACATTACCTTCAATCTCCCTTACATTCTACTGATATTGATCATCTGGCACAACCCACTATAGCTGCGATATAATTTCAGGGATTGTCATAACACCTCCCTCAATAGTTACCCTAGCCATACGAGTGTTTTCCATAGTCGGACGAATACCCCCAGTCATAGGTGCCTCAAAGAACATCAGCTGCTCGCGGGCAAAACCATACATCACCATAGTAGGCTTAGGCGCAAGCAAAATAGGGCAAGCATTAGAAGGATGAGCTGTAGACCGACAAATGTCGCATAAAGGGGTGTTACAATCATTTAAATGGTGCACAAGTTGATCACAACGAAAGCATTTAGGGCCCTTGTGCTTCTTAGCTCTTGCATTTTCCCACCATCGAAACCAGCATCCCCATTAGCCTCTCTAAAATCATTATTTCTGATTAGCATAGGTTGCACAACATTTCTTGTCGCCGCGTTGACAGCAGCTCCCTGCACATCAGGCTGACGCGGAGGTACGACAACGACAGCCTGCCGCGGTAACTCAGTAGACTGCCTTGGGGGCATGGCAGGTTGCCGCTGGGGCACTGCAGGCTGTCTCGGCAGCGCTTGTGGCAGGACAGGCGCCTGCTGCGAAGATGTCATCCCCGTCGTTGAGTTCATGGCTCCCACCTGTTCCGCAAACTGCTTTGCAATGGCAGCTGCAGCATTCTTGACAAACTCCTCTTGCATTGATGAAAGATTGGTATTTTGGACACCATAGTTTGTTCTTCCTCCCGATCCGCGACCACCATAGCCAGCATGGAAATAACCAGAATTATTCCTATTGTCATACCAACGAGGGTTTCTTCCCCCACCTCCATTCATTCATCTCTGGTTCCCTCTTTGGTAGCCGGCGCCTCCATTGAAACGCCCTCTGCCCCTATCGAAACCAGCGCCAGCATTCAAACCACTTCGGCCCCCATAGAAGCACTGGTTCTCAACACCATTGAAATTTCAATGGAAACCATCTACGGCCTCATCACCAGCTGTGCCACTCGGGCCTCCCTGGAAGAAATTCCTGTTTGAGTTTGAATCCCAGCGACCATCGCCACGACCACCTCCAGCCCCGCCCCGACCCCTACCAGGGTTGTTCCCTCCTCCGGTGTTCGCCATCTCAGACGGAGTAGCGTGATCGCCAGATACGACCATCGTCACCTTTCCAGAGTTTTTCCAGAGATGACCTAGGAGGCAGCGCATGCCACCAGCCGTATGTCTAGAGGGTTTCGGGAACTGGGCTCCACGCCCCTGGCCCACAACATCATTGCCATGAGTTAGGGTCGAACAAGCCAGATTCAAAATAGAGCCCACATGGCCCATTGAATCAACTCGAGAGAAAAGAACAGGACTCATTGTCCGTTCGAAATTCGAAAAAAATACCTTAGGCATCGCCGGAGATTGCGCAGAATTCCATCGCCGACGAGCATGTGTACATCTCTATGTCGCCGTGACTCGTCTCCTCAGATGAACCATGATCCATTCCTTGGCGTTAAAATTTTCGAGGACGAACGTAGACGGAGGCAGCACCTCCGTCGTATTCCTCCTACCTTGACCTACGTACACAAGATTTGGGCATCGATCATGAACCCCCACACTTGGCAGATCATCCTGCAGATCGATAGCCAATTGCCGTTGTCTTCTCTTCCTCTCCTCTTTCCGCCGAATCGCCGCCGTAGACTCAGCACTCAGAGAACAACGCGTCTCAATCGGAGTCTTACACAGATAAGACAGCGATCGCGATGTTGCCTCCGGTGATGCACCTGCCGACGTCAAAGAAAGGGGTTCCTCCTCATCGGCGGATTCATGGCTGAGCGGCTAGAATCGCCCACTGTAGCACCCTCAGAATCGGACCTATGCAAGTTTGAGCAAAATTCGCCAAACCCGCATAGAAACGATTCAAAGGTGCCCACCAGGCACTTTCGTGCGGGTGGAAAACGAAGTAATAACATTACACAACAGTCCTCGATGGGACCCACCAGAGAGATATATATAACGACTCAAAGAGTCAAGAATACAGATATAATATACAAAGATCCAAATCACCTTGAAAAGCGATAGGCGTCCAGCTACGGACAAGATGCAAATGGGGCTAAGAGCCCGAAGAATAACCAATGGCGCCCATAACCCTGCCCGAAGCCGGAAGGTAACCTCGCTAACGGCGTCGATCTCAAAACCTGCTTAAACAAAAGGGTGCCGACAAAGGGCAAAGGAAAAGAGGAGCGCCGATCGAGGCCAAGACACGGCGAGGCTAGAATTCGGCGGTCCTCGCCACATAGGTAAGGTGGATCGAGCGGCGGCAAAGATGCACTAAACAACCTATAGAGACTCGATACAACCTGGCGGTTATCGAGGGGTGAGAATGACCTATCCGGATCCAACCTGAAGCTAACATCGACAAACCCGTCTGGCGTTTCTCGACACCGATCGAGGAAGTCAACCGAGGAACTCACACGGTTGGCGTTTTACTTATTCGATTATAGTTGCACTTTACTAGTCGTTTAGATAATCGTCCGATGAAGTAAACAAAGGGCGCACTTTAGTTAACCATTCCGTGATAGTGGCAACACTTACTAATCAGATACATTTATCATGAGATAACCCAAAAACCCAGCAGTTGTTGGTACTTTTATTCAGCCATTCCGTTGTAGTTGCAATATTTACTAGTCAGGTACAATTGTCGCAAGCGACAACCAAACAAGCAATTGTAGGCAGTATTAATTAGCCATTCCATTATAGTGAAGCTGATTACTAGTCATTATAAGTCAAATTTATAGCAGTAAACTTTAGTGATGCTTGTCTATGATCGAGATACTGCTCCAAGTCGCCCATATCCATGACACGGCTTTGAAAAGTTTTACCCGGCCGGGTGCACCAATAGCAACACACGCTCGATCAACCTCTAAAACCAAATCAAAACCCAACGAGGCTTTCACGATTGAACAATCACAGATTCAGAAATATTTCGGGGCCACCCTTAAGTAGAATCCAACGGAGTAAGCAAGCTCGAGACGGCCTCAAGGTTATGGGGACTACCAGAACGACGGGAACCCGAAAGTGTGGCTGGGCTTGTCGACACCGCTGAATCGTGCCATGATCCTAAACAAGACAAAGGTGCTCCTCGCACAATCGTAAATAAAGCAAGAAACATGGCATAAGTACAGGATCGTAAATAAAACCTCAAACTAGTTTGTGGCCCCAAGAAATAAGATCAATCAAGCTCGTTCTGGGGTCCCATATACCTCCGGATGTGGATAGCGCGATAAATCAAGGAACAGGTATCAAGTACTCGGGGTCTTACGGGACACAAGTGGGCGTTCGGAAACCAAATATTATCTATCACCCACCGATGCCGCTGCTTATTCAATTTTAGTTGTTAAACAGAAATTAAAGTGACGATAAGTAAAACTATGATCATCTCCATCATCAACATGCAATACATCAACAATCGTGGCATATGACGACACACATCAGCACTGGAGCAAGCAACTACGACGCGCAAGTCCAACTATCTACCAAACAATAGGTAATAGGGTGTGTCCAAGGCAATATAGGGCTGCACGGTATCTCACAGGTACGGAGACTAAAGCATCGCAACACAGATAGCAATAGATCAACAGGAGGGAAATAAAGGCTATAAAAGTAAGATAGGTAGAAAGGGGAGATGCTCTTTGAAAACATTGTCGAAGGGTTCATCCAAGATCGGGCTAAGCTCACATCAACTCAACGACCTTATCCGCAAGAAGCAAAACACTAGAAGGAACACCGATGCAATATTTAATACAACGGAAGATCGGCATGATGCATGTATGATGGGCATGGCAAGGTGCGATGCAACTAGGTCATATTAAGCGGAACCGGGTTCCGGCAATTAATTAGATGGTGCAAGTTATTTAGCTACCCGCACTTTAAATGTTGTTTTAACAGGGCGAGATAAGATACCCTGCTACACAAGTTTAAATGAGGCCGATATGAGACTAGATTTGCCCGCATATGGGCCCCATATTTAATTATACGGTGAATCGGCATAAGGCCCCCAAACCAATGATATGCATGCGAGATGACAAGTAAATATGCAACAAGTTGATATGTTATAAAATAGGGTTCGAGGAAAAAGGGTCACACATTTAGGGTTCGGCAGATCTTGGGGTTCCGAGGTTCGGGGTTCGACAGGGTCCAGGGTCTGGTCTCGGGGTCCAGGGTTCGACGGATTGGTCTCGGCGGAACGTTCTCGGTAGCGGGGTAGATCTTGAGTTCCGAGGAGGAGGTCTTGATTCGTGGCGACCTTGACGGTCTTCGGTTCGCCTTGGCGCCCGAGGGAAGCACTTGTCGCCTCGGGTCTCTTGTTCTCGGCATCGGGTTCGACGAGCTTCGGCGTCCGCGAGGATCATGGCATCCAAAAGGGATAACATGGCATGTCGAGTTCGGGCTTCGGGTCCTGCGAAGAGCTTACAGCGGTCTCTTGACTCAGCGCGGGCGCATCTTGGCGTCTGATGGCACGGTCTCCTACTTCGGATTGCGATGAAGATCTTGTTTCCATGAGGTAGCACTTGTCGTTGGTTTCTTACCGGTCGTGTTCCAATGTACCCAAACGTCGGAGATCTTGTCGGGTTCCATGTTGTTCTCCTGGTACCGTGGCTCTCGGTGTGGATGGCGTTGGCGAGCTCGCGCCAAGCACGGGTACTGTAACCAGGGGTTCGGGCATCGACTTGGTACCACACACAAGCACCAGCACATACACGCCGTGATCACAGACGTCGCTCTTCCTTGGTCCACTCGCCGGAGGCGACGGACGGAGCGAACGGACGGCGGAGAGGACGCTCAGAGGGGCTCACGAGGCCATGAGGGGAGAGGTGGCAGCTGGGCGCGAGCTCCGAGAGGTGGAGGCACTCGGGTCCGGCGAGGAGCAAGGCCGACGCGGGCAGAGGTGGGTCGCGGCACGCCGGCCATGGGAAGGCCTGAGGGGTCCGGGCGGCCGGGCGGGGACGGCGAGGCTGACGGAGCTCGGGCGCGACTTGGCGGGGATCCCTCGGCTGGGCGGCCGGCGGTCGGCGGAAGCACGCGGGAGGCGAGAGGAGCTGGGCGGACGAGCTGAGCCGGAGGCGGCGGCGGATGGCGGCGGAGGGCGGCGAGGGAGAGCACGCCGGGCGGCGCGGGAGGAGACGCTGGGCGGGCAAGTGGCGGGTCTCAAGGCGGGCGGCTGGGGGGTGGGCAAGGCGAGGAGGAGGCTCACGGGCGGCTCGCTGGGAGGGCTGCCGGCGCGGCGCTGAGGAGGAGCGCGAGGGCGGAAGCGGAGGGAGGGCGGTTCGGGAGGTGGCGGTGCGAGCGAGTTGGGGTAGCGCGCGGCGAGGCGGACGGGCGGCGAGGCGGACGTGGTGTGGCGGGCGGCAATGGGCGGGTGCAGCGCTGGGCCAGCGCGGGGCGGGTTCTGAGCGAGGAAGGAGGCGGGGATGAGGTGGGAGAAGGCGTCGGGGAGGGGCCCAAGGCGGCGGTGGCGGTGGTACGGGCGTCATGGGGTAGAGCATGTGGCGGAGGGAGGCTGACGTCGGTTGGGGGCTGGGCAGAGCCAGGTGGGGGAGCGGCAAGGTGGTGGAGCCTGGGGAGGAGGGATCTGGGGGAGGCAGGCGCGTGTGTGGGGGGGTTGGCAGGGAGTGGGTGGGGCTGGTTGGGTGAGAGAGAGGGAGTGCTAGGCCACGTGGCAAGGTTTGGTTGGGTGAGGGATAGAGGTTAGCTGAGGTGGCGCATGGCTATTGGCCCGGGTGAGGTGGAGGGGTAGGTTGGGTAGCTTTCTGGGTAGCTTTAGGAATTAGATGGGGCAGATAGGTGGACCGATTTGAAAAAGGGTGGTCGCTCGGTCTACTGCTCGACGCCTGCCCACTAAACTAATTAAAACTTTTATTTAATTTAATTGGGCCGCTTGCAACCGAAGCAACAAAACAAAATACTCCGGAGCCCCGGGGTTTGGCGTTTGAATGAGAGAGGGCGTCTCAGAAATCAAAATAGGTTTTTCTGAAATAGTTTTAGACAACAACACATGAGGATGATGATGCAATGCACAAATTCAACGCGATTTTCTAGTAGTGGTTTTGCGGGATGCCACAATTCGACACCACTAACAAAGGATCTCGCCCTCGAGATCCGCCTCATGGTACCGGAAGGAAGGTCGGAGATCTGCGTCTTCGCTTCGTAGATCCTCGCGACACCACTAACAAAACGTCGTTGTCCTCGTCAAGAGAACACTCCGGATAAACAACGGACGAAGTTAAAGGTAAGGTCACCTCTAACTTCCATGGAAGGAGTAATTGCATCGATCCACCATTCTATATACAAAGCAAATGATAAGAGTAGTGGTATGGTCGCGACTCCATCCCGCACTCAAAGCATTACTATGTACACGAATAGACAGATTACGCAACCAACTCTCAGGATTCAGACTGAAGATCTCGACAAGCGAGGTTCGGATCAAAGGAGTGATGCAGACTCTGCATCGGATCTGGCGTAGATTATGTCGTCGCGTCGGAAAACACCGGAAAGCTCAAACAAGGAACAAGGATGGTAACACCGTAGACGGATTCATCAGGAAGCTTGAACACCGGATGGTGGAACACCGTTACCAAAGGAGGAAGCGAAACCCTAAAGGTACGACGGAAACCCAACCACGAGAATTCCTGGACTCGAAGAAAGAGAAGAGAGCGGATTCAAAACGCGTCAAGATAAGAGGAGATTAGCAGAGGGGTAAGGAGTAAAATCAGACCTAATCAGAACTATCCAATCCGATTTTGCAAAATAGTTTTGACACTCTACTGCGGCCGTTAGCTAGGTTATCCTACATTTGGACTTCAGGGTATCGCAACCGCCGAGCTCGATACCACTCTGTAGCACCTCGAATCGGACCTATGCAAGTTTGAGCAAAATTCGCCAAACCCGCATAGAAACGATTCAAAGGTGCCCACCAGCACTTTCGCGGGTGGAAAACGGTAATAACATTACACAACAGTCCTCGATGGGACCCACGAGCAGATATATATAACAAACACTCAAAGAGTCAAGAATACATATAATATACAAAGATCCAAATCACCTTGAAAACGATAGAGCGTCCAGCTACGGACAAGATGCAAATGGGGCTAAGAGCCTCAAGAATAACCAATGGCCCATAACCCTGCCAGGCCAAGCCGGAAGGGTAACCTCGCTAACGGCGTCGATCTCAAAACCTGCTTAAACAAAAGGGTGCCGACAAAGGGCAAAGGAAAAAGAGGAGCGTCGATCGAGGCCAAGACACGCGAGGCTAGAATTCGGCAGTCCTCGCCTACATAGGTAAGGTGGACTGAGCGGCAGCGGCAGCATGCACTAAACAACCTATAGAGACTCGATACAACTGGCGGTTATCAGAGGGGGTGAGAATGACCTATCCGGATCCAACCTGAAGCTAACATCAGACAAACCCGTCCTGGCGTTTCCCCCTCGACACCGATCGAGGAAGTCAACCGAGGAACTCACACGGTTGGCAGTTTTACTTATTCAGTTATAGTTGCGGCACTTTACTAGTCAGGTTTAGATAATCGTCCTGATGAAGTAAACAGTGGGCACTTTTAGTTAACCATTCCGTGATAGTGGCAACACTTACTAATCAGATACATTTATCATGAGATAACCCAAAAACCCAGCAGTTGTTGGTACTTTTATTCAGCCATTCCGTTGTAGTTGCAAGATTTACTAGTCAGGTACAATTGTCGCAAGCGACAACCAAACAAGCAATTGTAGGCAGTATTAATTAGCCATTCCATTATAGTGAAGCTGATTACTAGTCATTATAAGTCAAATTTATAGCAGTAAACTTTAGTTATGCTTGTCTATGATCGAGATATCAGTGCTCCAAGTCGTCCATATCCGGACACGGCTTTTAGAAAGTTTTACCCTACGGGTGCACCAATAGCAACACACGCCGATCAACCTCGAAAACCAAATCAAAACCCAACGAGGCTTTCACGACCGAACAATCACAGATTCAGAAATATTTCAGGCCACCTTAAGTAGAATCAGAACGGAGTAAGCAAGCTCCGAGACGGCCTCAAGGTTATGGGGACGGTGAACGACCGGGAACCCGAAGTGGCTGGGCTTGTCGACACCGCGAATCGTGCCATGATCCTAACAAGACAAAGGTGCTCCTCGCACAATCGTAAATAAAGCAGTAAAACATGGCATAAGTACAGGATCGTAAATAAAACCTCAAACTAGTTTGTGGCCCCAAGAAATAAGACTGAATCAAGCTCTAGTTCAGGGGGGTCCCATATACCTCCCGGATGTGGATAGCGCGATAAATCAATGAACAGTTATCAAGTACTCGGGGTCTTACGGGACACAAGTGGGCGTTCGGAAACCAAATATTATCTATCACCCACCGATGCCTCTGCTTATTCAATTTTAGTTGTTAAACAGAAATTAAAGTGACGATAAGTAAAACTATGATCAACTCCATCATCAACATGCGGCAATACATCAACAACTGTGGCATATGACGACACACATCAGCACTGGAGCAAGCAACTACGACGCGCAAGTCCAACTATCTACCAAACAATAGGTAATAGGGTGTGTCCAAGGCAATATAGGGCTGCACGGTATCTCACAGGTACGGAGACTAAAGCATCGCAACACAGATAGTAATAGATCAACAGGAGGGAAATAAAGGCTATAAAAGTAAGATAGGTAGAAAGGGGGAGATGCTCGCCTGAAAACATTGTCGAAGGGTTCATCCGAAGATCGGGGCGAAGCTCACATCAACTCAACGACCTTATCCGCGAAGAAGCAAAACACTAGAAGGAACACCGGATGCAATATTTAATACAACGGCAGAAGATCGGCATGATGCATGTATGATGCATGGCATGGCAAGGTGCGATGCAACTAGGTCATATTAAGCGGAACCGGGGTTCCGACAATTAATTAGATGGTGCAAGTTATTTAGCTACCCCGCACTTTAAATGTTGTTTTAACAGGGCCAGATAAGATACCGGTTCGCTACACAAGTTTAAATGAGGCCGATATGAGACTAGATTTGCCCGCATATGGGCCCCATATTTAATTATACGGTGAATCGGCATAAGGCCCCCAAACCAATGATATGCATGCGAGATGACAAGTAAATATGCAACAAGTTGATATGTTATAAAATAGGGTTCGAGGAAAAAGGGTCACACATTTAGGGTTCGGCAGATCTTGGGGTTCCGAGGTTCGGGGTTCGACAGGTCCGTGGTCCTGGTCTCGGGTCGTGGTTCGACGGATTGGTCTCGGCGGAACGTTCTCGGTAGCGGGGTAGATCTTGAGTTCCGAGGAGGAGGTCTTCGCATTCGGTGGCGACCTTGACGGTCTTCGGGTTCGGGCCTTGGCATCCGAGGGAAGCACTTGTCGCCTCGGGTCTCGGTGTTCTCGGGGCATCGGGTTCGACGAGCTCGGCGTCCGGACGAGGATCATGGCATCCAAAAGGGAGAACATGGCATGTCGAGTTCGGCTTCGTCCTGCGGAAGAGCTTGGCGTTCATGGTCTGCCCGCGTGGCGATCTTGGCGTCGATGGCACGGTCTCCTACTTCGGATGGCGATGAAGATCTTGTTTCCATGAGGTAGCACTTGTCGTTGGTTTCTTACGGTCGTTCCAATGTACCCAAACGCCGAGATCTTGTCGGGTTCCATGTTGTTCTCCGGTACCGTGGCTCTCGGTGTGGATGGCGTTGGCGAGCTCGCGCCAAGCACGGTAACCGTAACAGGGTTCGCATCGACTTGGTACCACACACAGCACCAGCACATACGCTGCGTGATCGCAGACGTCTTGCCGCCCCTTGGTCCACTCGCTTTGGAGGCGACGGCGGACGGCGAACGGCGGACGGGCGGAGAGGACGCCAGAGGGGGCTCGACGAGGCAGGGGAGAGAGGTGGCAGCTGGCTGGGCGAAGCTCGGCGAGAGGTGGAGGCACTCGGGTCCGGCGAGGAGCAAAGGCCGACGGGGCAGAGGTGGGTCGCGGTACGGCGCGGAAGGCTCGAGGGGGTCCGCGGCGGCCAGGGCGGCGGGACGGCGAGGCCGGGCGACGGAGCGCGATGGCGGCGGGATCTCAGCGCGGGCGGTCGCAGCGGGCGGGCGGACGCGGGCGAGGCGAGAGGAGCTGGGGCGGAGGCTGAGCCGGAGGCGCGGCGGCGAGCGCGGAGGGCGGCGGGGAGAGCACGCGGGCGGCGAAGGCGGGAGGAGACGCGGGTCGGGCGGCGGGCGGGTCTCGCGGGCGTGGCGGGCTGGGAGCAGGCGCGGGAGGAGGCCCCGTCGCGGCTCGGCTGAGGGGTTGGCGGCGGCCGAGGAGGAGCGCGAGGCGGAAGCCGGAGGGAGGCGGTTCGGGAGGTGGCGGAACGGTTGTCGGCGGCGAGCGAGTGGGGTAGGCGGGCGAGGCAAGCAGAGGCGGACGTGGGCGGGCGGAGCGGGAAGGCTGGGTGAGCGCTGCGGGTTTGCAGCAGAGGAAGGAGGCGGGATGCGCATGTGAGGTGGGAGAAGGTCGAGGGTGGGGCCAAAGGCGGGCTGGCGGTACGCAGGCGTCAAGGGGTAGAGCGTGTGTGGCGGAGGGAGGCTGACGCGGGCCCGGGTCGGTTGGCCAGGCAGAGAGCCAGGCGGGTGGGAGGCAGCGTCTTGGTGGAGCCTGGGGAGGAGGGATCTGGGGGAGGCAGGCGCGTGTGTGGGGGGGTTGGCAGGGAGTGGGTGGGGCTGGTTGGGTGAGAGAGAGGGAGTGCTAGGCCACGTGGCAAGGTTTGGTTGGGTGAGGGATAGAGGTTAGCTGAGGTGGCGCATGGCTATTGGCCCGGGTGAGGTGGAGGGGTAGGTTGGGTAGCTTTCTGGGTAGCTTTAGGAATTAGATGGGGCAGATAGGTGGACCGATTTGAAAACAGGGGTGGTCGTTCGGGTCTACTCGGCCCGTTCGACTGCCCCACTAAACTAATTAAAACTTTTATTTAATTTAATTGGGCCGTTTGCAACCGAAGCAACAAACAAAATACTCGAGCCCCGGTTTGGCTTGAATGAGAGAGGGCGTCTCAGAAATCAAAATAGGTTTTTCTGAAATAGTTTTAGACAACAACACATGAGGATGATGATGCAATGCACAAATTCAACGCGATTTTCTAGTAGTGGTTTTGCGGGATGCCACACCCACCAGGTCGCCACAACGGCTCTCCTAATTTTTCGGAGCTCATCCACCACTCCGCGTTGGTTTCTACCGTTGTTGCCACTTCACTATTATATATTTGGTTGATGAAGAGTCTATTATAGTAGTTGCCCTTATCTTAATGGTTTATGATGATTATGATTGGCATGATGAGGATAATGATTATTTTCATGGTGATAATGACGGTGACATGTAAATATAGAAATGAGTGACATGTACCTCACTTGCATATTGCTTAATGACAATGAAAGAAATGGCAATCTACTCAATTAGGCCCATTGCGACTGCAACTGTTGGGTAACGACCCATGTTGGATCAACCCTCCATAATTTGGAGTGAGTGGATGGCGATGGTGTCCACTCAAGTTGTACGGGTATATGTTATTATGTACATTTTTAAAGCGTCCTATTTAATAAAGATTTCGTGTTAGACTTATGCATTGCTTATAATGTACATGTTAAGTCCCTCTACCCACCTTTGTGGCTTGTAATTTCTTTAGGTACTCGAGAAGAGCATGTGTGGTATTGGGTATATCACATCTTCGACACATATTACGCTCACACTCATCAACCTTTAATGCATAGATTATTTTTGGTCACCCTTAAGATTCGAATCCTCTTTCACGCAGATAAAACAAGAGAATACACAAGTGCGGATCAAACAAGAGAACATTTTCGTACGAAGAAACTATATTCTCTTATAGCAAAATAAATGGAAAACCATTATACATTAGTAAACTCGATCATCGAACATACAAACCGAGTCACTAGAACAGACAAGCTTATCATGATAATAAAAAAGGCTCTCAATATTTTAACAAAGAGATAAAAGTCAAAGAAACCAAAAGTAATATGAAATAAAATAGTGATGATTTAAATAAACAAAACATTAGTAGACACTACGAGCGACCCCGATAGACACACAAGGGTGCACAATCACAGGGCTCTCGCAGCTTTAGCAGCATCGTTGAACTCTTTGGCATCGTCTATGTATGATTTAGCTTGATTCTTAAGGGCAGTGGCCCTTTCAGGCGGGGCAGTGGAGGCCTCCTTCAGTTTATTGGCAGCCACCCCGAGTGATGTCATAGCGTAATCTTGATTCTTGCAGAACTGAACGCACTTTGGGGAACAAACACCGATCGTACCTTTGCAGCGCTTGATACAATCATCATGACAGTCTAGGAAGGCATGCAGTAGCCGTTGGTGTCGACACCGCCGCTACCACGAGGAGCGCCAGGATCATTGAAGTCTTCGTATTAAGCGCCATTCCTCCCGGGATTATTTTCAGTTTGAAGAAGGTTGTCGATGGATGCATGGAGACCTGTCAATTGTGGAGTTAAATAGAATGTTTAGGTGAACAAGTGTGGGTGTGAGAGATCCATGGACAACCACACATTGTGTGGGGTGGGTGTTGTTTTAGCTGATGCTAGCTAGGTGTGATGTAAACTCGGTTATCTTCTTTTCATGCATGGAGCTGGCTAGCTGATGTGCATGTTATCTATAGGGCGGTGCTGTCAATGATCCGGGCGACCGAGAACCTGCTTTGATGTGCATGATAAATCGGGCATGCATGGTGTGCGTGCTGTTGAGTACTAATTCGTCAATTTTTAAAATCATATATACTCTGCGTTGTGAAAAGAGTAATAACAATACGTGTAGGCGGTTTGATCTGGAGTCAATTATGTAGCTGCCTGGTGTGCCTTGATTAATCGCTGCTGGATGAAAAACAAGATCATTACCTTCTTGCAGCTCTTTTTCCGCCGGAACTCGTAGCCGCCCTACGTCCCTCTGTGGACCTCGATGTCTGTGGCTGCGGCTCCCCAAGGAGCTCGCCGGCCATCTGCGGAACACCATGGAGCTCGCTGGACGCGTGTGGATTCGCAAGGACCTCGCCGGCCGCCGGCATCTATTCACGGATCTCGCCAGACCTCTACTGCTCGAGGTATCGCGGGGGGCATAGCCGGAGAAGAGAGGAGCAGAGTCATGAGCCTCAATCTGGGGGGGAGAACGGAGGGGACGAGTTTTCTCTAGCCAAGGCTCAATACGGTCTGGCGGTGGTAGCGGGCGTGTCGTGATTGCCCACCATAATACTAGTCATGCCCATGGGTGTCCGCTAAGCGATTTAAATGGGATTGGGCTGGCGGCGCCGTGGGCAGCCCATGCCCACTTACAGGCTGACGTCCGGAGCTTGGACGCTGGCATCGCTCGCGTGGATCGATCTTTGAGGCCACCATGGACTCCGGACCACCATCGGACTAATGTTGACTACGGACATGGTCTAGGTTTGCTTCTTGAATGAATCTTCGATGTACCATTATGTGCATTGCTAAAAATATGTGATCCTCTTTTGGATCTGATGGTCTTGAGCAATATCACAATTTCCGGTGTGTGTTAAGCACATTGATGAGTTCACCTACGTGAAGAGGTTGCAGTTCTTGGATACCACCCGATATACAATGACTCAAGGTCAAGTTTGGTTGTTCTATGCTGGTGTACATCATGGGCAGAGTTACTGTGAAAACCGACCGATCTGTAATCCGCAAAGCTTTTGATATTTTTGCTAAAAGTCTTTTTGCTGGTGCTTGACTCGAGCTTGGCCAGGCTAGACCCTCCTCATGGGTTAATTCGACCGGGTCCAACTAGACCAGTTGGGGACAACAAAATTAGCTATAGGTATTTTTCTAAAAAATGCTCGTAGAACCTATTTAAGAGATCATGTAGAACCCTACAGAGTGCAAAATTGGTAGGTTAGCTGTGAATTTGTATATAAGAACGCTAGTACAAAACAGATATGTAGTCCTGGATTTCAATCCGGGCCTAACGAATCGGGACTAAAGGTTAAGCATTTAATTCCGGTTCTATTACAAACAGGGACTAGATTGTCTCCACGTGACCCCACTGGGTGCGTTGGGCTGGAGTATCTTTAGTCCTGGTTTGTAACACGAATCGGGACTATAGTGGTTCTGCCGCGACAGGAGATGGGGTTTTAGGGTTTTCTTTTTTCTTTTTTTGTGTTTAATTACTTTTCGTTTTGTGTTTTCATTTCAAACAAGTTTTCATATACAAATTTAATTATTTTTCATTTTGTGTTTTCATTTCAAACAAGTTTGCATATATAACATAATTTCTCTCACGGTTACATACAAAATATATATATATATATATATATATATATATATATATATATATATATATATATATATATATACAACCAAGACTAGAACTCGTCTATTTGATTTACATGAAGGTCATTACATTACATAGATACTTTAAGGTCTATCCATGTTGTATTGTCCTTCTGTGTTTATGACGTCCCTGAGCAAAAATTCTGACAACTCCTCTTGAATTGCTTGTAGGCGTTGATGTGGTAGGAGCTTATCCCGCATCGCATCCAACTATATATAAAGAAGTAGATCATTATGAATGGAACTCAACAAAAATTATGGTATAAAATAAATTGTGAATAAATGAGCGACCCCAATAGACACAAGGGTGCACACTCACGGGGCTCTCGTAGCAGCAGCATCGTTGAACTCTTTGGCATCGTCTATGTACGATTTAGCTTCATTCTTGAGGGCAGTGGCCCTTTCAGGCGGGGCGGTGGCGGCCTCCTTCAGTTTATTGGTAGCCACTGCAGGTGATGCCATAGCATAATCTTGATTCTTGCAAAACTCAACACACTTTGGGGAACAAACATTGGTTGTACCTTTGAAGCGCTTGATACAATCTTCATGACAGTCTAGGAAGGCAGTAGTCGTTGGTGTCGACACCGCCGCTACCACAACAACAACGAGGAACACCACAATGATTGAAGTCCTCGTATTAAGCGCCATTCCTCCCGGGCCCTTAGAATTATTTCCACTTGGAAGAAGGTTGTCGATGGATGCATGGAGACTTGTCAATTATGAAGTTAAATAGAATGTTTAGGTGAACAAAGTATGACCATGAGAGATCCATGGACAACCCCACATTTCATGTCTTCACATGCATGGAGATGGGTACCAATGACTTGCGTATCCACCATGTAAAAACCCATTATAGATACGTGTATGGGATAAAAAATTACCCATGGATATGTAAATAGAGAAATCTCATACCCATCATGTAGAGAGGGTACGGGTATGAGATTGTAGAACCTATACCCATTAACCCATACACAATTTTACAAGTGCGGCCTCTATAATATCCTAATACTTAATTTTTTTCTTAGTTCCGCGATCGCTCGTCGTTTAGTTAGGATCGCTTCACCTTCCCTCATGTGACTACCGTAGTCAATATCTTATTTATATGATCAAATCATATTTCTTCTATCGTCGTGAGTCGCTTCTAGGTTACCTCTATATTGCGTCTCCTCTATTTTAGGTTTCACCGATGTTTAAAATGTGTCGATTTTTATAATGTCCTTCCATTTTTTCCCGTTTGATGTATTGTAACCACGCCAGTACCCAGTTACCTTGTTGGATGACGGGTATGAAAAAAAACATGTACCCTTTGATGGGTATCACTAGTGGAAACGAGGCCTTTTGTTGATCCAGAAAAAGGGCTTTAACACCGGTTCTTCTACGAACCGGTGTTAAAGGGGGGGCGTACCAGCGTGGCCCCTGCGGCAAAAAAGGAGCCCCCCTTTAACACCGGTTCGTAAAGGACCCTGCAACAGTGGCCCCCCGTAGCCCCCCCCCCCTTTAACACCGGTTCGTGGCATGAACCGGTGTTAAAGGGGGGGCTATATAAGGCACCACCGCAGCACACACACACCCCACTCTTCCATTTTTTCACTATCTCATTTAGGAGCCTAGCAAGAGGGTGTGAAGAGTGCTAGTTTGTGTTTTTTTCATATGCACAAGAGGTGTTCGGTGAAATGCCCGAGAGCTCAAAATAAGTTTTCTTGTTGCTCTTTCCGTCTCGGTCGAGGTCGGCAACTATCCTTTCATGTGTCATTGATGTACTATATATATAAATGGTCATCTCCCTATTAATTTTTGATATATACTACATATTAATGCAGATGAACCGGCAATGGATGTATGGTGACCGCCGCACTTCCGAGTACATTACGGGCCTCCAAAATTTCATCGTTGTGGCTAATGCAAACCGTGGTCACAATGGTTTTATGTGCTGTCCGTGTGTTCACTGTCAGAACAAGAAAGACTACTCAAATACCAAAACCATTCACGCTGCTTCGATCTGGTTTCATGCCCAGCTATAATTGTTGGACCAAGCACGGAGAAAAAGGGGTTGTGATGGAAGACAACGAAGAAGAAGAGGATGATGACAACTATCATAATATGTATCCTGAATATGATGATACTGCAACGGGGGTAGATAATGAAGATAAAGAGGGAGCAGATGGGCCCGTTGATGACGATCTTGGTCGGGCCATTACTGATGCAAAGGAAGAATGTGAAACTGAAAAGGAGAAGGAGAAGCTGGAGCAGATGTTAAAGGATCACAAAACATTGTTGTATCCAACTTGCGAAGATGGCCACAAAAATCTAGGTACCACACTGGATTTGCTGCAATGGAAGGCAGAGAACGGTGTGACCGACAAGATTTTCAAAGTTGTTGGTAAAATGAAGAATCTTCTTCCAAGAAATAATGAGTTGCCTGACAAGACATACCAAGCAAAGAAGGTTGTCTGCCTCTAGGATTAGACGTGCGTAAGATACATGCCCATTAATGATCGCATCCTCACCATGGTGAGAAGTACGAGAATTTGGATGCATGCCCGTATGCACCGTGATCGGTATAAGATCAGACGAGACGATCCTGGCGATGTTGAGGGCGAGGCCCCTAGGAAGAAGGTTCCCGCCAAGGTTATGTGGTATGCTCCTATAATACCACGGTTAAAACGTCTCTTCAGAAATAAAGAGCATGCCAAGTTGTTGCGATGGCACATGGAAGACCGTAAGAAAGACGCGATGTTGAGACACCCCGCTGATGGGTCACAGTGGAGAAAATTCGAGCGAGAGTACCCGGACTTCGCACGTGATGCAGGGAACTTAAGTTTTGGTCTAAGTACAGATGGCATGAATCCTTTTGGTGAGCAGAGCTGCAGTCACAGCACCTGGCCTGTGACTCCATGTATCTATAACCTTCCTCCTTGGTTGTGTATGAAGAGGAAGTTCATTATGATGCCAGTGCTCATCCAAGACCCGAGGCAACCCGGCAACGACATTGATGTGTACCTAAGGCCATTAGTTGAAGAACTTTTACAGCTGTGGGCCAAACCAGGTATACGTATGTGGGATGAGCACAAAGGGGAGCCATTTGACCTACGAGCATTGCTTTCCATAACCATCAATGATTGGCCTGCTCTTAGTAACATTTCAGGGCAGACAAACAAGGGATACAATGCATGCACACACTGTTTAGATGAGACTGAAAGTGTATATTTGGATAAATGTAAGAAGATTGTGTACCTAGGGTATCGTCGATTTCTTCCGAACCTGCATCCAGTAAGAAAGAAAGGCAAGCATTTCAAACGTCTGGCAGAACCCCGGAGGAAGCCTGTCCTCCGTACCAGTGAGGAGGTATTTGGTATGGTCAAGGACCTAGAAGTAATCTTTGGAAAAGGTCCTGGCAGTTTATCTGTTCCGAATGACGATGCCGGACACGCGCCCATGTGGAAGAAGCAATCTATATTTTGGGACCTACCCTATTGGAAAGTCTTAGAGGTCCGCTCTTCAATCGACGTGATGCACGTGACAAAGAATGTTTGCGTGAACCTGTTAGGCTTCCTAGGAGTGTATGGGAAGACAAAAGATACACCGGAAGCACAGCAGGACCAGCAACGTCTGAAAGACCCTGATACGCCTATGCATACTGAGAATGAGATGGGTAAACGATGCCACTTAACTCCTGCCAGCTATGCTCTTACCAAAGCAGAGAAGGAAATATTTTTTTGAATGCCTGAGCAGTATCAAGGTCCCGTCTGGCTTCTCGTCGAATATAAAGGGAATAATAAATATGGCAGAGAAAAAATTCCAAAACCTGAAGTCTCATGACTGCCACGTGATTATGACACAATTGCTTCCGATTGCATTGAGGGGGCTTCTACCTGAAAATGTTCGAGTACCCATTGTGAAGCTATGTGCATTCCTCAATGCAATATCTCAGAAGGTAATCGATCCGAAAGCCTACCAGGTTATAGGCAGATGATGTGGCCCAATGTCTTGTCAGCTTTGAGTTGGTGTTCCCACCATCCTTCTTCAATATTATGACGCATCTCCTGGTTCACCTAGTAGAAGAGATTGCCATTCTCGGTCCTGTATTTCTACACAATATGTTCCCCTTTGAGAGGTACATGGGAGTATTAAAGAAATATGTTCATAATCGTGCTAGGCCAGAAGGAAGCATCTCCAAGGGCTATGTAACACAGGAGGTCATTGAGTTCTGTGTTGATTTTATTCCTGACCTTAAGGCGATTGGTGTTCCAGAATCACGACATGAGGGGAGACTGCGTGGAAAAGGCACCCTAGGATGTAAGGTAATGATATGTAGGGACGGGCATTCTCTCAATCAAGCACACTACATGGTTTTACAAAGATCTATCTTGGTTGCCCCGTATATCAATGAACACAAGAATTTAATACGCCTCGAACACCCGGGACAGTCTGATGAATGGATTATAAGTGAACACATGGCGAGTTTTGGCGGCTGGCTGCAAAGACTTCTCACGAATAACACCACTGTTGGGGATCAGCTGTACTTGTTGGCCAGGACACCATCTTCGACTGTATGTACTTTCCAAGGGTACTAGATAAATGGGAATACATTTTACACGATAGGCCAAGATAAAAAGAGCACCAACCAAAATAGTAGTGTCCGCTTCGATGCAGCAGAAGACAATGGGCAAAAGACCACGTATTATGGGTTCATAGAGGAGATATGGGAACTTGATTATGGACCTAATTTTAAGGTCCCCTTATTTCGATGCAAATGGGTCAAGCTAACAGGAGGAGGGGTTGAGGTAGACAAGAAGTACGGAATGACAACAATGGATCTCAACAATCTTATGAAGGTAGACAAGAACTTAGACGAACCATTCGTCTTAGCCAATGATGTGGCTCAGGTTTTCTATGTGAAGGACATGTCTACCAAACCGAAAAAAAAGAAAAAATAAGCAAACAGATACATCACACGATGAGCCAAAGCGTCACATAGTTCTTTCAGGGAAAAGAAACATCGTGGGAGTAGAGGACAAGACAGATATGTCAGAAGATTATAATAAGTTTGATGAAATTCCGCCCTTCAGAGTGAAGACTGACCCAATCATCCTGTTAAACGGTATTGATACTCCATGGTTACGGCCGACGCGATCATAAGATAGACTATATGTATTAATTGAGCCATTTTTGGCACACATATGTATCGCAACATGGAAATCAATGTCATATTTCTTCTGTTAACAGTATATGTATTAAATGAGCCATTTTTATTCCTTCTATTTCTTCCCTCCATTTTTCTTCCCGTCATTTTTTCCCGCCATTTTTCTTCCCGCCATTTTTCCCGCCATTTTTCTTCCCGCCATTTTTTCCCGCCAGTTCTTCCCGCTAGTTCTTCCCTCTAGTTCTTCCCGCCAGTTCTTCACTATATATATATATATATGTAGGGTTGGCCTCCATTGTCATTGCACATCTCTAGACTCATATCTGCAACCTCATCACTATTTCCCATGGCTTCCCCCGTAGCACTAACCCCCAGGGAGGCGGAGGCGCTTTGCGCCTCGAACTACCCTCGCCCGACTCCATGTCCCCGCTGGCCGGATGCCGAGCGCCGGAGGCGTCAGCTTCCTCTGTCCCTCTAGGTGTGGCGCCGGATGGCCATCACGAACCACTACTACTTCGAGCTCACGTGAGCAGCGGAGGAATCCTGATGGCATCCCGACAATTTCCTACTTGGGAAGCCTTCTTCGTGGATCGGCGTGAGAGGGCGCCGCCAGCACGAGGAGGATGACCCACCTCCTCCAAACTTCAACGAGGCCGGTGCCGGCTATGGTGGCGCGTCGACTCCAGAGCGCGTCATGGCCTATGACAGCCGCCGACTCTAAACCCCGTCTGGCTACCCTCAAGTCTAGCCCACGCTGCATCAGCCTTCAAGGTTCAATTACGCACCCGACAACGACAAGAATGACGGCAAGTAGTACGATGACTACAGTGGCGAGTATTACAGGTGTAGGCAGGAGTATGACTGAATCACTCCAACATTCCGAAACAAGTTTGGCCAATTGTTACTTAATCTGGCCATGTATCTTAATTTTCAGTTCTTTTATGTATCTTAATTTTCAGTCGTGCTTTATGTAACTTACTATTAGTTGTATTCTGTATTTTAATTCCAGTTATATCATCTTCACAAAATGACCTATCTCATTCAGATATGAACTACAGGTACATGATACGATGCTTATTATTTTTTACAAAAATCATTTTTAGGTTCACAATATGCTATTTTATTAAAAATCCAATGCAAGTTGAGCGAGGCTTGGCCCCGAGCTAAGAATCTTCATGCCCGTTGTTCGACAAAGTTTGACGATAGTTTAAAACGGGGATAAAAAATAAAAAAAGATCGAAACAGTGCGAAACCTTTGCGTGGTGTTATATTATGTGACATAGTTAGAAGGAAAAATCTCAAACTTGGTATATTGATTATGTCTCAAAAAAACCTTCATAAAATGACCTATCTCATCCGAGGTTTCTTGGCTTTCGGGTCAAATGACCAATGTTATGGCTAGAATCAAGGCATAGTTTGTGATAATATGGCCATATTGTGCATATATGTGCATCATGGCAAACAATGTTGCAAGAGGAAGTTTTCCTTTTTATCGCACCAAAAAGGCATTTTCCATTTTCCGAGCATAAAAAACGGACGGTTTTATGAAGCAACCACCAAATGGCTAATTCAAAAAACCACCAACACATTTTACAAAAATAGTAGACCACCTTATATGGACAATGTACCAATAGGTGGATCTGAAACCTTTCCGTCCACCTCTGGTGAAAAAGACAAATTCCTGCTGAATCGGTAGGAAGTGGGTCAGATATGAACTACAGGTACATGATACGGTGCTCATGATTTTTTACAAAAATCATTTTTAGGTTCCCAATATGCTATTTTATCAAAAATCCAATGCAAGTTGAGCAAGGCTTTGTCAGATTCAAGTGTATACAAAAGATGCGGCATTTAAATATCCAATCAATTCAAAAATGTTAATACAAAAGAAAATATGATTTGCTCTAATAAAATAGGGTTAGATTCCTTTTTAGATGCTTAATATTTCTTATGTTCAAAGTTTTAGGATTTGACAATTTATTTTTGTTTGAATTGAATAATCAAAATTTATATGTAAGTGTTTTAATCATTTTGAAAATTTTCATCTAAAGTAAATATAAAATGTTTTTACATGAATGGATAGATATTATTTTTCTGAAAATTATGATATATTATTCATATTTTTCTGAGTTGAAATGAATAAGATATAAATTTTCTAAATTCATATGCTATCTTTTGAATTATAAATGCCCCCACCCCTTTAATGCATGAAATAAATGCCCCCCCTTTAACACCGGTTCCAGCCACGAACCGGTGTTAAAGGGGGGGTATGCGCGCCCCCCCTTTAACACAGGTTCGTGGCTGGAACCGGTGTTAAAGGGAGGTATAAATGCGGGCGCGTTCCTCTTCCTCCCCCCCCAGCCAGATTGATCGAGCGTGCAGAGAGCAGAGCCGCCCGCCACTGCGACCTTCGTCGTCCGCCGCCATCACCGCCGCCCGCCACTGCGTTCGTGTCGTCCTCCACCTCGAAGCACGCGAGCCGAGATGACCTCCTCTGGCCGGAATCGAGCAAGAACCATCGTCGGCCGCCGTCGTTGTCACCATCGATTCATCACCGTCTGACATCGCCTTGCCTTCCCGTCACCACCGACGCATTCGCGGTGAGCTTTCGGTCCCCCTAGACCTCCCCATCGTCTCCCTCCCTCTCTGGTTTGAGTTGCCGCCATGCGTCTGCAGCCGCCACCGTTGTTTATCGTCGTCGGCCATGCTCTGGTGGTCAATCCACAGCGGCGCCGCCACTTTTTGGCTCCCCGCACTCGTCCGCTTCTGGCGCGCTACTCCACGTCGCCCCGCGAGCCCTGGATCAGGGATCGATCGATGATCTGCAAGGTTGCCATGGATGACGTCAGCATGACGTCATGCATGTGCAATATTCTTTTCCTTTTCTTTAAATGATTTCTGTAATTATTTTCTGTAAATAGAAAATCCCTGACAGGTGGGCCATACCTGTAAGAGTTTTAATATTTTCTGTAAATATTTTCTGAAATTAATAAAAGTCTGACATGTCCTCGCCCGGTGCCGCCACTCCCCGTCGACCCCGCCGGCCAACCCCGGTAGTTAATTAGTAGTTTAGTGTTAGTATTAGTTTAGGGTTTATTTAGTTTAGGGTTATTAGGGTTTATTTAGTTTAGGGTTATTAGTTTAGGGTTATTTATTTAGTTGAGGGTTATTTAGTTTAGGGTTATTTAGTGTATTTTATAGTTAGTATTAGTTTAGGGTCGTCACCTCACTGCTCTGCAAGCGCCGCCGCTGGCCGTTGTCGTTAACATCGCTCCGGTGACCCCTAGGTAGGCCGCATCACGCTGAGGCAAACCCGCTACCTCGCGCGTCCTAGGTCGCTCTCCAGCGCCGCCAGCCACCGCTGTCTGGAGCATCCTCCGGTGAGCCACGGTCCCACGCGTCAGCCACTGTGGCTATCCCCTCTCATATGCATCCGGGATTTCTCCGAATTAGGGTTTGGACCCCTCGGAACTCGTTTAAAATGATCAAGCATTTGTGTATTTATTTGTGTATTTTTGTATGAATAATATGTATATTTGTGTATGAATCCAAGTCCACTTGAATGTTTACTCTCTTACTCTAGATAATATTATGTCGTCGACCCTGACCTCCTTTGTCCTCGCCGAGCCCACGTCGTGCTGGTTCGAACGCACACCCCCACGCATCCCGGACCCGCTCTCGCCCTAGCGCCGCCACCTCTCGTTGTCAATATAGCATTATAATAACCATGCTATGTTAATCAACTTTCATGACAAGTTAATTAGAAGAAGTAAATGTACCCTCTCATATGAATCGGGGGGTTTCTCCGAATTAGGGTTTGGAAGGACCAAGCATGTATTAGGGTTACATTTCAATACTTTTAACCTATCATATCATCATCTTTGCTTGAGCATTTCAATAGATGTATTACTGATATTTGTGTGATCATATTATTGTTTTAGAAACTATGGATCCACTTAGTAGAAACCTTGAAGATGAAGAAATAATGGAGAACATGATCCACGAGGACACCTCACAATATCTGAACTTGGAGGGACATGATGACAACTCAAGTAGTCATGGAGAAGATGACGACTCCGGTGAACTCACTTTAGTGATTAAAAAGTCTGTCGAGGTATATGCATGGATTAAGCCTCTGCTGACTTGCACCGATTGATTTGTATATATGTAAATATATTAATTAACGCTTCTTTCTTCTTTAAGCCCTCTGGATCGACCAGCCAACAACAATCTTCTTCTACGAAAAAGAGCAAGCGAGGTGCGAGCCATCGGTTGAAAGATCGTGCAAAGTTCACGATCGAAGCAGTCTTTGTTGATGGCAGACGATGGAGCCCAAGAAGGCCGCAGACAAATTTGTACGTCAGGCTGGAGTTCTTGTTAGGGACCAAATCCCTATCATAATTGAAAATTGGAATAAGCCAAAGAAGGGCAACGGTACCTTTGTCGATGAAAGATCCAAAGAAACGCTTTGGAATTCGTTGTTGGTAAATTTCACCCTTTCGCCAGAGGAGGATGAAAACAAACTGGTTATAAAGGAAAAGTTCAAAGAGTGGACTCTAAAGAAGATGGATGACGCTTTCCGCAACTGGAAGACAAAATTGAACAAATTTGTCAAAGCTCGCGAGACTCCAGATTTCGAAGACGCATATTATGCGAAGATAAGACCTCACTGGCCCGAATTTGTGGCATATAAGAAAGGTGCTATAGCTAAAAAGAGGTCATAAACCAATACGCTAAATGCCCAGAAGAACGAATATCACCAGAGGACGGGGTCATGTGGCTACATATCTCAGAGGCCTAAGTGGTAGGAAGCTGAGAAGGCCCTGCGCGCTAGAGGGATCACACCCCAGACAGATGGGTGGGACCTACGTGCAAAGACTTGGTTCTACGGAATCGGGGCAAGGTTGGACCCAGAAACAGGATTGTGTATCTTCCCAACCCTCCTTGCCAAACCCGTCACTGAACTCATCACGGTAAAAAAGAACATCCTAGACATGCACGAGGCACAGGGGGTATGACGTGGAAGGATGGGTTTGCCGAGTGGGGCGACTCTTACAGATGGCGCGGCAGAAAAGAAAAAGAGCGTACAGAGCGGATGACAAAGATAGAACATGCACTTGTGGCGCTACAGGCGCAAATGAATGCATTGGAAGCTGCCGGCCCATCTCAGTGGCACGAAGAGCCTGCATTGGAAGCTGCCGGCGGCCCAGACTCTGCGCGGAAAAGCAGCGTGGCTTCCACGGAGAACGTGCAGCCCACGCTTGAAATGGCGGGTCCTCAATACCCTGTGGATGAGATCACGGAGAGCGAACACGCTGAGTTGCATGTGAGGTTAATGGGCTTATCCATTAAGGTGGCTATCGGCTATGCCTTACCTCCTGTAGCTGGTGGAACTTACCACTGCCGACCGATTCCAGATGGCTATCCTATTGTCGGTGTGGATGAGGTTGTGAAGGAATATGAGGAAGCACAGCTTGACCATGCTACAGGTGAAGGGGAAACTCAACTCAAATTTGCAGTGAAAACAACCATTCTTTGGAAGAAGGAACACATCGTGCTTCCAAATTGAGGCCATCGGCACTTCATTGCCTCCGCAGCTCGCATGCGAGCCGCTTCATCTATCTTCTGCGTGGCAGCCATCTCCGGCGCTTCAGCCATCTCTCATGTAGCCATCTCTCAAGGCCAGCCCATCTCTGGGCCAGCCATCTCCTCATAGCCATCTCCGGTGCTGACCATCTCCTCAACAGAAGCGAAGAGCACTGCCACGAAGAGCATCAGTAGCACTGCCACAAATAAATCCGCGGGAAACCGTACGCCAAAGAGTTCAAAAAACTATGTCCCGCAGCCTTCCGCCAAGCCATTTCCGGTTTTACTGTGGAATCGCAGCGACGAGGAGACCAATAGGATCTCGGAAGAACAGGTCAAGAAATTCTTTGCACCTAGACGGGCCGAGGCAAAGGAGAAAATAGATCCGGCGGTGGTGGAGAAGTTTTACAAAAATCTTTTGAAACCTGAAACCCCACTTGTGCCGGACTACGAGCGCCAGATTTTGAAGGGGGATGCAAGGCGTCGTAGGGAGACTGAAAGTAGTAGTCATGCGGCACCCCAGAAAATAGTTCCCATGCTCGGAGAGCAGGAAAACCAATCATGCGCCCCGCTCCAAGTGTTCGACACACGGGACGCTCCTCCCGTAAATGATTACGAGGTAGAGCTACAAAGAAAGGCCAATGAGATGGGGATGACTTACATTGCATACTTGAACATCATGGGAGACAACTTGCCCAAAGGCGATGCTAACCCCATACAGCCATGGAAGTATGGGAAGAATCTCGTCAAGAAAGAGGAGCTCAAGAATCTACCAACAAAGATGCGAAGATTGCATAAGTGGTACCTTGATTTCTGCAAGACGAGAAAGGAAGAATGGATCACGGCGCATATAAGAGATCAGATTTTATTGTGCGGATACGACGCGATCACCTTCAACATTCAAGACTTGCATTTTCTATTCAATCAGAAGGAACTCGACAAAGCTGCCATCAACCTTTATTATGTGTAAGTACTATTTCTTTAATTTCTATCTCATCTCATTCAATTCATTAATTGCATGTATATATATATGCTCACCATATATTTATATATATATATACTATTATGCAGGAAAAAGGTTATGGAATGCATGAAAGAAGGCCCTTTTGACATTGGGTTTGTTGACCCAAATAGAGTTCATGAACAAGTGGTAAGAGACAAACCCGGGCAAAGATAAGATTTATTGCTAAGGTCTTTACTGAGACAACAAACCAAAAGGGAATACTATTGCCTTACAACTTCTCGTGAGTACTGTTACCCTCTCTTGTACACATTCTGTTTCGGCTTACTCGATGTTAAGTTTAATTGATGATGAGTTATGCGTGCATAGGTTCTACTTTATTCTGCTAGTCATTCAAACTGACTCAGGAAAAGTCATTGTCATGGACTCGTTACGAAAAGAAAAAGATATATGGGCAGACTTTAGAGAGATGCTTCAGAGTTAATTTCAATCATATTATCGCACTAGATCGGCAACTTTCGTGACAACAAGTAATTAATTACTCCTTTATCCATTTTCTTTGCCGGACAAGGTTTGGAAAAGGTTCACGGGCAGGGCCGTGGGTGAATGGTCAGAAGAACTAAAATTTGTAGACCAAAATGTAAGTAATACTAGCTAGCTAGGTCTGCGTATCTCTTTGATTCTTCTTCCAATTCCATTATATCATGCTTTATTGATTATTATTTTGATTGAAGTCTCTATTCTCGTAAAGTGCACGCATAAGGGACACGGCAATAACTTATGTGGGTACTATGTTTACGAGTTCATTCGCAACACGATATGTGCGACGGGCCAAGCCGCACTAGAACAATTTAGAGTAATTAAACAAAGTACACAACATTATTTTATTACTATCAATTGTGTTGAGTTTTATTCTTATATATATATTGACCTCATTCTTTATATATATTTAGATCGAACAGATGCGGGACCAACTCCTACCATTTGACCGCATACGAGCCATTCAAGAGGAATTGGGGGGGGTTCATACTTTATGAGGTCGTCACGCCTAGCGGAGAACTCTTTAGATATCCACCAAAATGAACATGGACGGAGATGTTATATTGTATATATGCATGCTTGAACAGAGAATACCACAATGACGATGTTTGTGTATAATAATAGTTGCTTAATTATTCATGTACTCGTATATACCGAAGATGTATGTATATACCTCTCCCGATCGATTCCCCCTCCCCGTCCCCGCCACATAGAAATACGCCTTAACGGGCGGTAGAACTGTCATGCAGATATTTATGTCGCTTTCTGCCAGCAGAGAACTCTTGACACCGGGTTCGTGTTACGAACCGGTGTTAAAGGGGGGCCTGAGCGTTGTGGCAGCCCCACGTGCGCCACCCTTTAACAATGGTTCGTATAAGAACCGCTGTTAAAGGGAGGGCCTCTAACACCGAACCCCTAACAGCGGTTCTGGAACCGCTGTTAGAGGCCTCTACGAACCGGTGTTAGAGGTCTCGTTTCCACTAGTGCACGCTGGTAAAAAAATAACGGGAAATACTGACTGGTCCGGCCAAAGAAGAGATAATGGGAGCATCTCACGGTCATATTTGAGTTCAAACGTTTTTCTTTGAGTCTAAACGACCGCATTTTTTATTTGTATTTACCCTATTTTGTTTCCTCTCCACAACTAGTTAGTCCCTAATGTTTGATTACACCCAACTCTAATCCCTAGGGCGAAGGCCCGTGAACTGCCGAAACTTAAATGATTCGCCCGTCAGGGTTGGGGATCTGTTTGATTGATGCGATGAATCGAACCAAAACCTTCGCCTCGAAAAATTTAAAAAAAAGTATGTCTTTCATGTAGCTAGCTAGCAAAAAATGTATGTCTTACATGCGATCCACCACAACATGCTACGTTTTTGCTTGCAATGTGCCCATGCATCCACCCGTGCGATCGAGTCACTTATACTATGCATGCCAAGAACATAGAAGGACCGAAGAACATCATGACGTGGCTCTGATTTGTATGCCGCTTGTAATTATATAGCCATCGTCGCCATCGTGTAAAATCCAACTCATCTTTAACAGTAAGCATTGGCGTCGCGTATTAGTTAATTAGTAGTGGGAGGAATATCCATTCATCTTCGATAGTGGACATCTACCTTCCATGTGGTTCTTCGTCGATCCACCGAAGATACTTGGAAAAATTGGATGAAGAGATGTATACATCCAGCGGCGGAGGCAGGAAAAATGTTTGAGGGGGGCCGAACAAATAAGAAAACTCACAAATGCCAAAAATATCAAAAAGTGGGACAAAGTGATAACAAAATATATTCTTCCATTGATTATACTACTATTCGCTGAATATTGTCGTGGACAAAAGGATGTACAATTGCATACTACTAAAAAGCAAAAATCAGACAACATGAGATAGAGCAACTAACACTTTTCAATTAAAGTCCACTCGACGTGGTGCTTCGTCAAACTCATCAATAATTGCATCCGTTGATATTCCAATGGTGATCTCCTTTTCAATGTATATCACCAAGCAATCCCTTAGGAATCCATCTTCCATTCTATTCCGAAGCCTTGTTTTCACAAGTTTCATTGCAGAAAATGCACGCTCAGTGGTTGCGGTTGAGACTGGTAAAGTGAGAACAAGCCGAATCAATCTGTCATTAAAATGAGACAATGAGTTAGTACTTCTAGCATTCATTAAATCAACTAGCATAGGAATAAAGAATATTATATACCTGTCAATCAAGTGATAATCATCATTTTTTCCGGTTTCCGCAAGTTGTTGACAAAGCTCTGATACAGTTGTCAAATTCTGAAACTTCGGATTTGTAGGTATATCATGCGCATAATGCCTCAACTGACATCTCAGATTCTCTATTTCTTGTTCTTCAAAATCAGCGGGATAGAATTTTGAAGCTAGAGAACACACAATATCAATGTCAAATGAACTAAATGAGTTTTTGGGGTCCAACGAAGTGCACATAATGAGAAGTTCTGTTACTTGTTTGTTGAGTCTACAATTCAACTCTTGTAACTGTTGATCCACAACAACCATGAAAATATCACACCGATAATGGTGCTCAACCGTACTCTCATCCTCAGCACGAGAATTAATGAAATCCACATAAAACTCACCAAAATTTGGTGCTTTAACTCCATGTTTCCCACAAAAAGAAAGCACGTCAGCTTTAAGCTTGCCCCAACCATCATCTCTTAGCTTCTGAATCAACACTTTTGTAGTCTTCACGTCATCCATTGCATTCACAATATCTTGGGACTTTAATTGCAACTTTTTGCATAACAAATCAGTAATCCCCATAAGTTCTTTCATGACATGTAGAATAAATATAAAGTCAAAAGACATCATCAGCTTAACAGCACCATTAGCCTTTGCTCGTGCTGAAGGTGAAGTACCTGAACCTTTAGAAGAAGCAATACTTTTAAGTACAAACAATGTAGGTTTGTATTTGTTCAAAAGGCTACAAACAGATGCATAGTGAGAAGTCCATCTAGTGTCACAGGGCCGCTGTAAAGTACCAACTTGATTCGCCCCACTTCCAGTGTCAAGCTCACCAAGCTCAATGAGATTCTCCATTTCAGCAACTTGATTAGCATGTAGCTCATTACTTCTCTTACTAGAAGACACAACCGTAGTGACAACAAGAGCAAGATGATCAAAAAAATTGTGAACATCAGCTACTTCTTTAGATGCGGCAACAAGAGCTAGCTGCAATTGATGAGCAAAGCAATGAATATAATAGGTATAAGGACACTCTTCCATGAACTTGGCTTGTAGTCCATTCCACTCCCCACGCATGTTACTAGCACCATCATATCCTTGTCCACGGATCTTGTTAACATCTAATTGATGTTGAACCAAAACAGAAGATAGTGCATGTTTCAAAGTAGCTGAAGATGTATCCAAAACATGAACAATATCAAGAAAACGCTCTCTAGTGAAACCATTTTTATCAACAAAACGAATCACCACTGCCATTTGTTCTCTTTTTGATTCATCCCTTGACTCATCAACAAGCAAGCAAAACTTAGCATCACCAATTTCTTTACGAATTTCACTTTGGACATTGGAAGCAATGATATGCATAATTTCTTTTTGAATGGTAGGGGAGGTATAATTAGCATTATGTGGAGCATTTCCCAATACAATAGCACCAATTTCATCATCATAAGAAGCTATCAATTTCACCATTTCAAGGAAATTACCTTGATTTGTTGAGCCAACACTGTCATCATGACCTCTGAAGGAACACGCTTGGAATGCTAACCACCGTAATACATCAATTGTTACTTTCAGCCGCAATCTATTTCTTTTGATGTCCTCCTCTGTTTGCTTCTCCACCAATTGTTCCATATGACATGGCTTATTTTTCAGATTATCATAACATTTGACAGCATAATTATGAGCCGATTTACTATTCTTTCCCATATGAGTTAAGAACGCACAATCCTTTCCATTGTTAACCTTCTTCCACTTTCGGAAACCCTCCACTGTAAACTTATTAGACCCTTTCTTTCCAAGTGGCTTCTTGTAAAATAGAAAGCATGGAAAACAATAGACTGCATCTTTAATAGGGGAGTATTCTAACCAAGGAAAGATCTTAAACCAGTGGTACTGAAACTTGCGGGGATGATTTGTTGCATCATCAAGAGGGTACTCATCTTTGTGAAATTGATATGGCCCATGCTTCATATATGCCAAACGAGCCCTTTCTTGATCATTAGGAGGATAATCCCAAATTTGGCACCGCAGTCCCGGATCCCTTTGCACTACCAAAACAGTGGAATCAGCACTGCTTCTCTGAATCGAAGGTGGTATTGTTTCTCCGGGCGTTGGTGGTGCTACTGAAATTTCTTCTTCTATATGCTCTGGTTCCTGTTCATTTAAATCATGGCTAACAACTGAAACATCAGCTCTTACTTTCTTCCCAAAATAAGAATGCATATTATGCATTGCTACATCCTTCCTTTTATTTTTCGTCATGACTATCCTGGAATTAGAAAGATAAAGATTGAACATCATCAGCTAACAACTAGGAATAATATATGCACTGAATACTTTGCCCTATTTAGAGAATTAACAACTAAGGGGCATCTGGAATCGGGAATTGGGGACACAATCATACAATAGTATATGGAGAATAAGTGCCAGATCTGAAAGATAGTAAAAAATATGTACCTTTTCTTGATTGAACAACACAGATCAGAGATTCATACGAGGTCGCGGCACACTGATCCACTCGAGCTGCAGGCGACCATGGAGGCGGAGGCGTCAGGTGCGGAGCAGAATTGGGGAAGGTCGCCGACGGCAGAGCGAGCAAGGAACGCGAGTAGGGGCGAGCATCGAGGCACCGAGCAGGGAAAGCGACGAGAAACTTCCTCCGTACCTCACTTCCTCGTATGGGCCTGGGCAGCTGGGCTCCCGTTTTCTTTTTTTAGAGGAATAGACAAAAGAGAGTACGGCAAGCATTGCTTAGGCAACATATATTAAGGGGTATAAAAAAATTCTTTGCATGTTGGGGGGGGGGGGGCCTGCTGGTCCTCCCCTGTCTCCGCCGTTGTATACATCATCACTACGAAGACACCCGATGAACTTCCCTATGGAAGCGGCGGTGATCGCGCAGTCCAAACTCGAGATTGTGTCTATGGCGGCCCAGGCATGGTGAGGTTCTCGAATGAGAACATGGCGACGTGATTGCTCAGGGTGGAGAATCCCACTAAGAATCGACGGCCTCACTAATTTATTTCGAAAAAGGCGTTCACATTTCTTTCAATTTCTTGTAATTTTTCATACATATACAATCTAGACCAAAACCCGAAACCTAGCCCGATCAAAGTTGTGTATTGTCTTTTCCTGTTTTACAACAACTTTATATGTCCATATAAGGTCTTCATACAAAAGGGCTCGGGATTCTCACCATTTTCATGTGATTTCATGTGTTCTCTCTTACGACATATGGTTTAGGTGTCATGACTAGGCTATAGGTCTAGGGTTCGAGTGTATACATCAAGGGTTCAGTTTTAGCTCTAGGGTTTCTTAAGGAGGTGCCACTTTAAAGTTGGGTTAGGGTTTATGCTCTAGGTTTAGGGTTTACGGTCTCATAGAACTAAGGTATAGTTGTAGAGTTAGGGTGAGGGCCTAGGTCTTGGGTTTAGAGTATAGAATTTTTGAAGGAGGTGCAAAAACCCCATATCTAGTGTGTATCAAGCATTTGATATTTTATTATTCAAAAAACCTAGTTCTTTTTTGCAAAAATTCCACTGATCTATTAATAATCATTAGCAACAGTATAAAGATTCATAAACTTGATAAAAATTACAAATATGTCAATGGACCACCTAACAACGATAATAGACACTATCGTGCCAAAGGTGCGTCGCCGTCATTGCCCCTCTATCACCGGAGCTGGGCAAAGCTTGTTGAAGCAGAGCTTGTTAAAATAGACAAACGAGAAGTTATCATGATTAGGATCAAAAGTACCAATGTACCAGAGTATCAACCATCACCTATGATGACAAACATAGATCAGAAGAGTCTGGCCCCAAATCGCACAAACGAACACAAAAGCCAACTAGATGCCGAGAGATCCGTCAGACACAAGACTCCACGCATCCTCCGTTGGTGCTATACGCACCACAAGGGCGAGGAAGAACTTATTATGGATTCAAGATGTAGTCACTGCCTTGGTATCCTAAAGATACACCAAAAAACAATCTATATAAAAAACGGTGACCCTCCCCCCCCCCAAACAAGGGGCCATGATCCATCACACCTCCAAGGCTCCAAGGCCATCGGAGGCGGAGCCGGATGGCGGCATCGCCAAATGAGGGGACCTCGCTCTCTTGTGTAGCATATCGGTGCAGGTGCATGTACTAGCTGACCCGAAGGATTTTTCCAAATAACCTAGTTAACATGCATATCAGAGAGGAAAGACATGAGTGGCTATTTCACTAAGGCATACATGTCAGCTAACATGTGCATGCTAGTTAGGAACAAATCTAGTTAAGCATTCACGACAACCTTATTAATTGGTGTCGACCAAGGTTGTTCATATTTCTTTCATTTTCCACTTTAATTTATTTTCTTGTGTTTTTTTCTACATAAATAATCTATGCCAAAACCTAGATCTAAATGTTCGATCAAAGTTGTGTATTAGATTTTCCTTTGTTACATCAACCTTGTATACACATATTAGGTCTCCATACAAAATAGGTGGGGTTTTTTTACCATTTTCACGTGATTTCATGTGCTCGCCGTTCTATGGTATATGGCTTAGGCCTCTCAACTAGGTTCTAGATTTAGGATTCTAGGGTATAAATCTAGATAGGGGTCAGTTTTATGTCTAGGGTTTCTAGAGGAGGTGCCACTTTGAAATTGGGCCTATCTAGGGATAAGGGTTTAGATCTGCGTCTAGGTTATAGATCTATCGTATAGATGTACTGTTGAGGGCCTCGGTCTATGCTTTAGAGTACATAGTTTTCGGAGGATGTGCATGGGAGTCGGAAGAAATAACCTAGTGGACGAGGTAGAGGTTGATATAGGTGAGTCTGAGGTGGGCATGGGAGTCATGGAGCATCGACCACACAATTCGAGTGGATGTTGCAGATTCGAAACTCACATATGGCAGATAAGCGACAAAGCTAGAGTGAACGACTCGGCCATGGAGGCGGGATTAAATTACTCTAAAAATATCTAAATCCACTTATTTAATTATCCTCGGCAGCATAAATACGGGAATTTCCATTATTTACTAGAAAACGGATACTCGTAGCGATCGAGAAAACAAACCCTTGGGCCCCACTGACCCCTATGTTCTATTGTCCCCTCTCCTACATCTCATCCTAGGATCGTCTCTTTTGTCTAGGACTTGTAGCTTAGGTAGAGGGTCTAGGGTTTGGGTTTAATTCTAGGATCTAGGATATAGGTTTAGGGTTTAATGTCAAGGTACAAGCTTATGTTATAGGGTTTATTGTCGAGGTATAGTGATTATGGTATATGCAAAATTGTGCCCTACCCATGGTGGCCACTGTGCATAGATTAGGTACCATCCGATTAGGTTAAGGGTGCACACGACGTTTAGCTGGCAAACGACAAGTATTCACAAAGTAGCTAACGTTTTGCAACCGAGAGCCAGACGGCGGTAGGGCGCATCATGGATAGTCTGTGCCTGCAAAATACACCCGTGTCACATGGTAGATGAGGGCCAGCAAGCACATATGCATGAAGGAAGGAGCAAGGTTTGAACCGTCGACGGCAGAACACACACATGAAATAAGGAGGCCGGCAGACACACATGCATTTTTCACGGAGGATATGCTAAATATTAGCGCCATGCAAGCCGTTGGCCACACATGCATGAATCAAGGCGCAAGGTTTGAACCGTCGGCCACAAAACATACACATGAAATAAGGAGGCGGGCAGACACGCATGTATTTCTCACGGTGGAGTTGCTAAATATTAAACACTGCATGCATTGACTGCATGATCCGTAGGCATATGCAAAATTCGTTGGACATGTATGCTTCAAGGCGAGTTCTGCATGCATGCATGCAATCCGTACTCCGTAAGCATATGCAAATTTGGTTGGTTATGCATGCTTGCAACGTTGTTTCGTTAGGCGTGCCCGCGAGTAAGCTGTGAATAAACCTGCAGTGTATGTGGACAGCGGGTGGACAATTAGTCTATTGCATGTTGATCACCGTATAAGACGGATGAAACGGCTCCGTTAAACAGCCATCCTAACCGTGACCAAGACATGTGCAAAAAAAGATCATGCTACCATTATCGGACGGTGCATAGAGGGTGCACCGCGGCCACCCCGGGCAGCAAATCCGCGTCATATGATATATATCTAAAGGTTTAGGGTATAGATACAGGGCTTGCAGTTCAAGGTTTAGGAACTAGGATCTAGTGATCAACAATATAGATCTAATCCCTATACCCTAGATATAAACCCTAGATGATCTAATCCAAGTGAAATCATTAAGGCCCTTAGTAAGGACCCTAAAAGTGCCCCCGCAATCGCCAAAGCGAGGCAGCGAGCGTCACCAGAGCCTATCGGATGATCATGTGTGTATATATCCAATATAATATTTACAAGTACAATAAATTTTTGAGCTAGTGTGTATCGAATCACCGGATATTTTATTATCCAAAAAAAACTAGTTAACATGCATATCCAGAGAGCAAAGCCATGAGTGGCTATTTTTACTAAAGCATATACTCTAGGGAAATCAGAAATTTTCCATAGGCACTAGGCACACGGAGAAGTCCGAAATACTCACGGCAAACCGTTTATTATGGGCATACAGTACGGCAGATATTAACCGGTAAATCGCCCAGTTTGCCAAAGTGTTGGCAAATAATCAGACACACGAGTTTGCCGTAAGCCCTAGGAACACGGAGAAGTCCGAAGTAATCACGGCAAACCGTTTATCATAGGCATACGGTACGGCAGATACTAACCGGTAAATCGTCCAATTTGCCAAAGTGCAAATAATCGGACACACGAGTTTGGCGTAGGCCCTAGGCACACGGAGAAGTCCGAAATACTCACGGCAAACCGTTTATACGGAACGGCAGATACTAACCGGTAAATGGCCCAATTTGCTAAAGTGTTGGCAAATAATCAGACACACGAGTTTGGCATAGGCCCTAGGCACACGGAGAAGTCCAAAATACTCACGGCAAACCGTTTATCATAGGCATACGGTACGGCAGATACTAACCGGTAAATTCCCCAGTTTACCAAAATGTTGGCAAATAATCAGACACACGAGTTTGCCGTAGGCCCTAGGAGACACACGGAGAAGTCCGAAATACTCACGGCAAACCATTTATCATAGGCATACGGTACGGCGGATAATAACCGGTAAATTACCCAGTTTGCCAAAGTGTTGGCAAATAATCGGACACACGAGTTTGCCGTAGGCCCTAGGAGACACACGGAGAAGTCTGAAATACTCAGGACAAACCGTTTATCATAGGCATACGGTACGGCAGATACTAACCGGTAAATGGCCCAATTTGCCACGGTGTTGGAAAATAATCAGACACACGAGTCAAATTATTTGTCGTGAGCTTTTTCCTCAACTTTCGGCAAACTCTCATAGGCTGGCTGACGGTAGGTGGAGATTTGTCGTGTGAGTTATTTTTCTTTCGGATGGCGGGCGGCAAATATCTACATGGGACACACTTGCAATTCCTAAACATTGCAACGAGGATCTGTGTGTCAGCCGACGCCGGGATCGATTTGTGTTTCTCGGAACAGTGGCAGCGGCTACTTATTACCTCCATTACGGTTTATACAAGGCAAATATGTGTTTCGAGAGAAAAAAAAGTTTGACTGTAAATTTTGTCAACAAAAAATACAAACCAAAAGTTATATCATTAGATTCATATTCAAAATACGCATTCTTATCATGGATACAGGGATGGATGCAAGCCATTCATATCATTGCTCTTTGTTATTAAGCATATATCATTGAACTGATCGATCCTACTAAGAGCAGTATATTAGGAGAGGAGGATCTATCGGGTCTAAGAGAATATATAGAGAAGCACATATTTGCAGGACACAGCGATGAGTAGGACAGATAACACACAACTCCTGGGCATGGAGAAGCACATAGTTCCATTCGGCGCGCCTCCCAGCCGCCAGCGGGGACTCACCCGCCTCGCGTGACCTGGACGCCGGCAGAACCCACACACATCTACGTCTCACGGCCGCTGGCTCCCAGATCCCGTGCTCCTTCTCCGCACCATCGTGGGGTAGAGGAGGTCGAGTTGTGCTCCCCCTCAGTGCCCAAACTGCGGCTTGGCCGGCGGCCATCGTCGAGGCCCCGCACCGCCTTCTCCATGCCCAGGAGCCGCTCGCGACCTACCTTTTATCGAAAACAAAAGACCCGTGGTCCACTCCCCACCTTCCCCGTCGCCCCTTGTTCCAGCAAGACCGAAGCCTCGCCGGCTAGGAGACCTCCGCCCTACCCCAAATCCTAGTGCCCGCCATCAGCCCAGCAAGCGGCGCCCCGTCCTTCACCTGCATCTTAGGCACGTGGTGGTCGACGGCTTGGCGCAGGTCTGGTGCGCGGTGTTGGATGCAAATTCTGTAGTGCCGTTTCCCCATTGAGTTTGTCCTTTTCATTTAGGGCATGTTTGATTCAAAGGATTTGTATAGGAAATTTGTAGGATTAAATCCTATAGGAAATTTTCCTATGATGGCTGTTTGATTTGTAGGATTGATTCCTATAGGAAACTTTCCTAGGAAATCTTTTGCACTAGATTGCATAGGAAATCTAACATCCACCCAAAGCTCTTTCTTAGAATCCTTTGATGGAATCAAACAAACTTTGTTGCATGTGGGTTCCTATAGGATTGAAGTGGACATGACATTGCAATCATATGGTTTTCCTATTCCTTTGTTTTTCCTATCCTATGAATCAAACAAGCCCTTATCGTTCTTGATTTGTTTCATCTCGTTATTTTTTCCGTGGATTTGTTCCCCATTGAGTTTGTCCTTTTCTCTTCTCGATCTAGAGGATTAGTCTGCACGTGGATTAAATTGTTTGTCTTGAGATACATCGATTTGAATTTTGTTCGTTCTCTCTTTGTAATTAGAAGGATTAAATGTTTATCCACGATCTGAATTGATGCTTTGGCACCAAGCTGATTCCCACTTGCCACACTGGCTGCTCTGTCTCCAGCGATCGGTCGGCCGCCACAAGGTAATCTGACCGTCGACGCAAGTTGGAGGCGGTGGCCCTCTCCTCCACGACCGGAGCAACACCCTACCCCGCCGCTGCAAGTCAAACCGGTGGCGTCTTGTATCCTGAACCGGTGGCGGTGGGCATAGACCAGTGCCCCGCGACACGGCATATCCTTCCTGGCCGGCGCCGAACTCCACATGCGTGGGGCAAGGGACCTGTGGCTGAGTCGGAGAGAGAAGATTTGCCGCTCTCCAGTCCTCCTCCCTTCAGCACCGACGGACGTCCCTCATCATCCATTACCGGGGTCTCCACCCCTCTCCCTTCTTTAATTTTTTACAACATTTGTAAGATTCAATTTTATCCCATTTATTTATGAGAAATTGAGTACAGGATTTTCCAATCCATTCCATTTCCTCACTTGCAAATTTTCTATAGTTTATTCAGGTGTTCTGTTCACGGGTCTCCCCGTGCCTCGTTCATCTTCTTGATACTTCGATTCTCTCTATCTAACCAAAACTCGAATGGAGTTCGTGAGAGGCACGCAGTTACATTTTAAGCTGTAATATTTTTTTATGGTGGATGGATGGTTGGGTAGGCATGGGGTGGTTTACTTTTTGCAGTTCCTTTTTTGTTTTAATTTTGTCGTAGACAGCGATTTTATCAAGTGGATTTCTTCTGAAACTCGGATCATCCAGCGACCGGGGTGCCCGAGATGCAGCCCACCGTATTTTCTTCTGATATTTTTATTTCTTTTTGACAACAATATTTTAGACCAAGCGACAGCACGCAAATTAAGATTAAGCCTACTATGGCGTGGACCCATCTTTTTTCTGTCAGGGTCTCAGGGATGCATGCGAGACCTATTGCTGTTAAGTGGCCGTTAGTTGTCAGTTTGAGATGGAAGGATCCAACGGCTCTTAAGGTATGCACTGCTACCACCCCGGGCATAAAATCCACGTCCATCTATCTATCTATCTATCTATCTATCTATCTATCTATCTATCTATATATATATATATATATGATGAACAGGACAGACAGTCTGTCCAGGCAGCACACACTGCAGTTTATTCTACACACAACACACAGTACACACACACATAGCTAGTGGCTTGGCTTGCTAGCATGCCACGCAAGCAGGCTTTCACTTCTTGTCGAAGCAGGCGTCGTCGAAGACGCGAGCCAGCGCGCACGGGGCGAAAGCCATCGCCGGCATGAGCGGGCAGCTCGTCCCGATACGCACCAAGCAGGACATGCACTCCTTGGTACAAAGACCGGCCCGCATGACGTCGTCCTCGTGAAGGGCGAGAATCTCCAAAGCAAGCTCGTCCGGCGGCAGTACGTCACTGTCTGCTGGCATGCAGGTGGAGAAGCAGAAGCAGCATAGAGCTAAAAGCCAGAGAGCTACAACCATATATCTTGCGTGAAGGCATCTTGGAGCGGACTGTGTGACTGTATACTTGTGTGTGTGTGTGGTTCAGTGTTGCCCTGAGGCTATTTATACAACGGCAAGTAGAAAAGGGGGAGAGAAGGAATTGCAGCCTAACTTGTCATGTTGGCAGAGCTAGAGGTATCTACCTACAGTAGGTGTTAATGCAACGGTAGTAATTAATTAATTCGGTGTCTCACTTGTTTGTGATGTAATTCAAGGCGGCTAGGGTCACTAAGCACAACACAAGACTGAATATTCATTAAGGCTGGGACCTAGCTAGGATCTTTTAAGTCCGATCGAGCACAACGGAAGACGACGACGACGACGACCGAATACCGAACAAGGAGGCCGGCCAACTTATAATGATGATGATGATGATACCGAACAAGGAGGCCGGCCAACTTATAACTTGTATGGGATTTAAACCAACTCTAACCCTTCCAAACCACCTCGATCCAGACCAAACCAAACATAGCCTTAGTCTGCATCAATTAACAATTGCTTGTCATGAGACTAAAACAATGGTCGGTGGATTATTTAGTCCTACTAGATTCCCACCTGTTATTTTGATTTCCAATAATTTTTTGTATGATTTGAAATAAAATCTCACCTCTTTGACCACCCTGGGGTTTTCGGATCTGCTTGTACTATCGACTCAGCGGATTCCTAATGGGAGATGCCGCCAGGTTTCTGTGCCGTTGTGTACCACTGGTCCATCTCCATTGGTCAGCACACCTGCACAAAATGAATGTGTGACGATTTTATAGAAAATTTGTACTCGCCAAACAAAAAAGAATAGAGATTGCAGAAAAAACAAACTTTTGCTTACATCCTAACTATTTTAATCCAATCTAGTAGACTCGGATACAAAACTATTCAATGCAAATATTCAGACATAACAGACTGCTGAAACCCTAACCCTGTACACCACGGTACACACCACGGTACACACGCAGTACTACCCAGGAGAGCTCTCCTGCCGGCCGGGCACACACCACGGTCGCGACGGACACTACATCTCTGGCTCACTCTCCACACACACGCGCTCAGCCTGACAGACTACATGGCCTTATATAAGCCTAAGGACACAGCCAGCACGCACGCTGCCCAACTACCTGATCCTATTTCTACTCACACGTTCAGCACTAATAGCTAGATCATCCATGATCCACATGACCCGGCCGGCTAACATGCACACACATACATGCAGCTAACTACCTGGCCATGGTCTTGCACGACTCACGCACGCACCAGATCAGCCCAGCCACTCGTCCGATGCCTTGAGTCAAGATTTGTGCTAACACATTTCCGCTGTGCCTATTTTGACGCTTGAGAGGTGAAGAAAAGAGGCACTCCGGCTATCCATGGATCACGTGCATGACCAACATGAAGTTGTAAATACAAAATTGTTAAAAGAATTTAGCCAAAACAGTCTTACGGTTATATGAATCTGTGTAAACTAAAGTTATTGCATAGAACAGAGGGATAACAAAAGAAGATCTAAACAGGTCGTGGTTTGCCAGGAGAAAAAAATATTGACGGAAGTGCTTACTCTTTCTATGAACACACATCTTTCATCGCTGGGCACCGTGGGTCACAGCTCGGATGTCACTGGTAATCTCCAAAAGAAAACCAAAGGACAGAGCAAAAAAAACAGGCGTGACTACGGAAAATAACACGCCAGCAAATGGACCATGCCACGGCATTTCCTTCCTGACACCCACAGTAAGCTGGTTGATAACTGTAAGCCTCTATGGCACCAAGTTCTCATATTTAAAGAAATACCACTCCATTACAAAGGTACTCGCTTATGTCCTGACCTCCTATCGAGAAAGGGAACAGTTACTTCATTTCAGACTTTAGTGGTAAAACCAAAGTAAAACGCATCCAATATTAGTTGTGTTCAGAACCATATTGCTTATGTGGTTCATGAAACAGAACAACCTCCTTGATAAAACCAGTCCCATATGTATAGGCAGAAATCCCCCTTGCAAATCAGTTAAAACTCATATTATAAATATATATGAAGAAAAGGAAGAAAGACCTTAGAACATCCTAACTAAGGGAATGCATGAAATCTCTTTGATGTTTTTTCCTAAATGTCCTATAGGTAGAGGTGGAATTGAACTTCCTTTACTTTGATAGATTCTAAACACGCTTATGGAAAGAGTTCTGTTGGAGAGAACCCAAGTTAAGTTTTCAGTAGGGGTTCAATATAACAAGTAAAAAGGGTCTGGTCTCTGCACAAAGTTTATACTGAAAAACATTTTTGTGTTCTGAAAATAACTAAAGGTTTCATGGATCAAGATGCGATGAAAACTATGAACTATTAAATGAATGTCGCCAGAAGCACAAAACAAAAATAGTAAAGTATAGATCCCCATAACTTCACGAGACTCGTTCCAAAAAAGAGCGGAAAACATATCTAAAGATCAATTGTCAACATCCATAGTATCAGAATAATTTAAATAGTACATTACTGAATCTTGTGAATGAAGATGGCATAAATCAAACAAAAGACACTACAAAGACACTGACTTCATTTTCATGAGCATGTCAGTTCATTTCAAAGGCTACAATTATGTTCAGATGCTACAATCTAAAAGAAAGAACATACCTGAATCTTGTGAATGAAGATGGCATAAATCAAACAAAAGACACTACAGAGACACTGACTTCATTTTCATGAGCATGTCAGTTCATTTCAAAGGCTACAATTATGTTCAGATGCTACAATCTAAAAGAAAGAACATAATTATATCAGAAGAATATTCCTCCTGCAAATTGGAAGATAATTGCTGCCCACACTGATTGTACAGTTAAAATGACTTTGAGGACCATGAGGTAAAATTGATCCACATCGAACTCTCAAAAAAATGAAAAAAAGCAGTTTATAATCTGGTCCCGTCGGCAATGACTTAATCTTTGTGCACGGATATATAACCACAATTTTAGCGAATCATATTGGTGTGACCCAAATGAAAAATCAACTTAATGAAACCACAATTTTGCCTTCACCAGCACATGTTGGCATTGGAAAAATGAAAATTGACCTTTATGAAATAAAATGGTGGCGGGTTCGGTGGCTACGGAGATGCACCTTGATTAGTAGAGAGAAATACCCATGAGTTGAGAGCACCATGCAGTAAAATGGATCTGCATCCAACTTCTGAAAAAATGAAACAATCATCTTATTCTTATTACCTCAAAAAAATCGTTTTCCATAATTCAGCAAAGCATCAAAGCCAACCATGTAGATATAAACTCAACTTTTTGGTATGCAGAACTTGATTTCTGTATCGAACAATCGGTAGCCACCACCGAAAGCTAAGTCAATTCCAGGTCAAATAATTAGCAGGCATCACCACCGAGTCCAACACACAGACACAACAAGACCTACATGAGAACAAAACAATGTTCAATATCAAACTGCGGTAAATCACTGGATGCGGTCTGGATGGAATGTGAAAGCAACCAGCAAGGAAAATTCAAGAGGGCAAGGATGAATCTTGAACTAATCAACCACCATAACCGAGAAACCTAATGGAATTGAAGCTTACTTAACCGGGATTGAACCTTCTAGCCTCCTCAAAAATAAACAACAGAGAAAGATAAATAAATTGCCATCATTTATTGAGGTTGAATTCAGAAATAATGGAACTATCAGTATTCCCTTTTAGGATTTTTCTCAAACACCTTGTAGGCATAGATCACACAGAAATATGCACAAACAAATATAATGTTGTGGAGAGAGACACACACAAAGAGAGACCTGCAGGTTCTCATCCGTCTTTGCAGCGGCAGTCGTCCTTAGATGCTTGGCAGGAGGAGTTTGGGCCGCCATGCCGCATGAGATGGGGGAGGGTCGAGAGGCGGCGAGGAATATGCGCCACACTGCATAGGATGGAGGCGGCGATTGGGAGGAAGGGTCATGAGAAGCGGCGGTACTTTGGGAGAGCGAGGGGATTGCGCTATGGTACCCACCGTGGGCAGCATTTTATATGACATGGTTAAAAAAATAACGGCACAGATTTACTAAAGGCATGATCTAAAGACTAATCAAATCTGATTATTGAGGTAAGCCCCAGGACCCCCACCAATTATATCTTTAGATGCACGTGTGCTGTTGTTATCGCCATATTTTGGCCAACGAAGGAGATGGACCGTGATCAAGATGGGCTTGGAAGATGCGTATATTCAACGTGTTGTTGGATCGGCCTAGTACGTAGAATTGGGCTAAACTGCCCGTGTATCTTGTATCATAGTAGGTTTCGTTTCAGTTTAGGTTCCGTTTCAGCTTAGGTAAAGATAGAGTTGTAGAGTTATTCCAAAAATAGAGAGTCTCCGGACTATAAATATGTACCTAAGGTTATCGAAAAAAGGAGGACAATCACGTTCACAACAAACACAATCTCGGCGCATCGCCACCCCTTGTTTCTAGGGTTTTTCTCGGGTAAGTGCCATGCTGCCTTGCGATCTAGGCAGTATTTACTTATGCGTTGTTTGGTGTTACTCGTACTGAAGCCTTGTTGATGGCGAGTAGTACTATTATCATAGATTTGTGTAGGCTAGCAACAGTACTTTTCACTATGATTGTTTAGTTTTGCTGCCTCTAGCTATCTCGCCGCCTTTGCACCTTTTCCCGGGTGTAAGGGTGGCATCTTGCTTGATCTTTATTTAAGTCGATTCGATCTGTTATGGTTGTGCCTTGCTCGCCAAGGTTTAGTTTGATATCTACGTAGTCAGGCCTTACAAACGGGTTGAACGATCCAGTAGTACGTAGGGAAGTGGCTTATTCGTTCTAGAGAAGTTGTTCCGGTAATTGACTTTACGTTGGTTATTAGGCCTCCTCTAGGGTTAATATTCTTCATCTTTTGTACATACCAGGCTCAATTACGTGTAGGACGTTCCAGTTACGTGGTAAAAACATTAAACTGTCGTAGATCGATTTAACTTGTAGTGATCAAGCAAAGCCCCATGTTATCGTAAATCTAATGCAGAACCATGGGGCAATCGGCTCTAGGAGCCGATTTACAGGGAAACCTGGGAGCCGGTCACGGCTCGAATTTTACGTATACTTGTTTACCATGCAGGAAATCAATCGGAGCAATCTCTCACCTTCCTGACCAGGTATAGGTCAGGTGGCACGCCCTCGAACCAAGCCAGGACGTGTGCCGGAGTTTTGCGGGCCGTTGCCCGAGGGACCAGGGCCCACCAGCAGTTCTGGGAGCCTCCCGGCTCTTCGTGTTGCTCGTCGCTGCTCGCCGGTGAGTTTTGGCAGGCAACACATTCTGGCACGCCCGGTGGGACATTCAACAACGTCTACATCAACATCCGACGCTGCGATGGAGAACAGACCAGTCACGTACGACGAGCTTCCTGAAGAGCACAAGGCGAAGTATGACGAGATCAGAAATCTCTTCGAAGCCGATCTCATCGGCTCTTTTGAGAGGACCCGTAAGCATGGCATCAAGTGGAGGGGGTTCTCCCCCGAGGGTGCTCTTGATGAGGTGGATCTGTCTGTTCCTTCGGAGGAGCGCACCAGAGCTCTACGACAGGAAGTCAACTACATGGTGGCTCATTCTCTGCACCGCCACTCGGAGAGCTTGGTGAACGCTTTCGAACGGGTCGCGGTTCGTGAGATCATGAAACATCGGTATTCTCCGGTGGCCTACTCACGGGACTCACCAGGAGAAAGACCTCGCACTGTGCCACCCGCCATTCACACTTGCAGCCGAGCCAGGAGCAGCGGCTTATGTCGTCTACAAGGCTGGAGGCGACCCAGGCGATTGCCAATTCCTGTTTGAGCCACCTAAGGAAATCCCACACGGGTATATATGCGCCTACGTGCCGGACTGCAATAACCTGACACGCACCAAACAGATTTCAACCGCAGGAGTTCCTGGGGCAGGATCTTCAGGGGCAGGCGTGTCTAGATCAGCGATGTCCGGGATGGACGCTGACAAACAGGCGTGGCTAGCCAAGTATGCCACTGGAACAAGTCATGAGAATCTAGCCCCTACAGCTCAAACAGTGGAGCAAATCGGTACCATCCTGAGGGACCAGTTCGGCTTCGTGCCGAAGAGAAGGACAATCGGCTATTCAAAGCCGTACTTCAACGAAGTTTGATCTGATTCCGCCACCCAAGTATAAGCTCCCCGAGTTCTCAAGGTTCAGCGGGTCAAGGGTCAAGCTCGATCGAGCACATAAGCCGATACCGCACAACTAGGCATGATTTCGCATCGGATCGGCGCGCGTAAGATTTTTTGCAATCTCCGACAGACCAGCCTTTGGGTGGTACACCTCGCCACCGATTCAATTCATACCGGAAGCAACTGGAAGAGCGCCCACATCCAAGATTATCGGAGGCTACCGATGTCGGCATTGCGCACTGGCGCAGCGGCGTAAGGGGAGAAATCAGAGAATACATCCAGCTTCAGACCGCTAAGAACCGATGTTACTCAGCTGCTTAATCGAGAAGGAAGCGGTCGAGCTAAGTGTTGGGTCTCTTAGCACCCATCAAGGATCTGGCTTTCAAGGAGTACAACTCATTGGCGCACATGGCCCGTAAATCGACAATGTATGAACAGCGCCACCGAAGTTGTACCAAGACAAATTCAAACGTCCGATAGGCCTGGTCGATGCGTAAGAAGATGATCCTACACAAGACCGTGAAGTGGCCGTAATGAATGGGCTCGGGGCAGATCTGTAGCCTGCAAATGGGTGAAACAGAAGGGGCCTGCAAAGGGTTCGACGATGTGAGCAAAGCCGAGCAGATATTCGATTTGCTTCGAGGAGAAGCAACCGAGGTTACCGAAGGCCACAAAATCCCTACGACTCGAAATGAACGGAGACCATACGCAAGTGGCATCACTCGTTCACCCACACCACCAATGAGTGCAAAGAGCTTCGCCAAATCCAAATGGCGATAGAACAAGGCCGTCGATCCTTGGGCAGTTCGCCATGAAAGTGGACACGAACCCATTTCCGGCCAACATGGTAGAACTTCGATCGCTCAGGCGCCAACTGGATTTTTCGTTCGGTGTTAATATGGCAGGGTCTGGGTACCACCATGACACGTACAAGGAGGGAGGTGTCCGCTCTCGGGGCAAAGAAAGAAAGGAGGCTGGCCCCGGCGACCGGCCCAGCCACAATGACAGGCGGTACTTAATAGAGGAACAGGTGAGGAGAGTGCGGTATCAGAGGCCACATTCCTCCCATCTCCTTAACAAGTATGAGCGTCAGTATGACCAACGTCGCCGACGCGATGGAGACGATGAAGGATATGAGCACCTCACTAAGGGACCATCTAAAGAAAAGGAAGGCGCAGACAAGCATTGGGATTGTCCTTTCTTCAAGTATTGCTGGGACGCGGGAATGAGCCGATTGCCTACAGTCGACAACTGCCCGGAATGCGGTCAGCAGAAGGAGGACACGAGGCCAGTGTCAGTGTTCAAACGTCTAGGGCCTCTTCCACCCCAGAGCCGTTACAGGGAGTCCGCTCGAGCAGAAGACCTCGAGAAGCCAAGGGATGACAAAGAAGAAGACAGATATCACCGTCCAAGGTGGTGTCCCGACGGACTCAGACACACCCAAAAGCGCAGAGTGCAGCGGCTACGTAACTTGGAGGAAGTCAAGCGCAGATTCCACGCTTTAAAGAAAGCACGGCCCGATCCGTCAAAATTAGGCGACCACTGGAAACGGAAGACCGCCGACAAGGAAAGAATGGCGCCAAACCAGCAAAAGCCGATGCACGTACATCGGCACAAACATGGTGTTCGTATTCCGTAATTCTCGCGCCAAGAACCAATGAGCTACCAGGGCACAGTTTGATCGCGTCCACGGCCGTTATCTTTGAGAAGCCACGTGAGAAGGGTTACAAACATCCGAAAGCCCTGTACCACGGGTTACATCAATGGGCAACCTGTCGCCAAGATGTTGGTGGACACCGAGCGGCAATCAATATCATGCCATACTCCATGCTACGGCGCTTGGGACGCCCACCGCAGATTTGATCGTAACCAACGCCACGTTAAGCGACTTCAACGGTCGACTTGAAACGCAAGGCGTCGAACGTAGATCGACGTGGGCAGAAAACCATCCCACGCCATTCTTCATCGTGGACAAAAGCACTTACACCGCCTTGCTAGGAAGGGATTGGATTCACGCTAATTGCTGCATTCCGTCCACAATGCACCGATGCACGATCCAATGGGGACGGAGATGAAGTGGAGGTCATCCACGCAGATGATTCTATCGAGATCTCCATAGCTGGCATGAGCGCCCGGGAAGCGAAGACCAAGAGCCGATCTCGAATCAGTCTAGACGGCTGTGAGATTGAAGCTACAAAACGGGGTGAGGCTGGTCTTATCCACTGGCCTTACAGAGTAGAAAAGCCCACGATCATCAGGTACGGCCAATCCTGCGATCGGCCACAAAAAATAAAAAGCAGCGATCGTACGACAAGCAGCTCATGTAGTCGTAGCAGAGAGATGCTCTGCCACTGTAAAACAATAAGGTGTAAACCGTCCTTGACTAATGCAAGCAAAAAGGGGGCCGATTCAAGCAATCGGCCCAAATTATTTTTGTTACCCTCACCTACCGCTTGCCCTGTGTTTAGCATCGATTTGACAGGTGACGGGAAGCTAGGGTACGGGTTCACATCCGCTGATGAACTAGAAGAAATCGACATTGGTCCTGGGGATAAGCCACGACCAACATTTATCAGCAAGAAGTTAGATCCGAGCATGCGGGGCCCTATGATAGCCCTGTTGAAACAATATCCGATCGCTCACCGACTACAGAAATGCTCAGGTTAGACAGAGCATCATTGAGCATCGACTCCGGCTAAAAAGGATTTCGCCATTTCAGCGAGCACGATGATGAAGGCGAAATTCGAAGAAGTCAAGAAGGAGGTCGAGAAAATGTTGACGACCAAGTTGATCAGCCATGCGGTATGCTGAGTGGATTTCTAGTATCGCACAGAGAGAAGAAGGATGGCCGTTGGCGTGTGTCCATAGATTTTCGGGATCTCAACAGCTACCCCAAAGGATGAGTATCCGATGCCGTGGCGTAAACATTAATCAATGCAGCAGCTGGTCATAAGATTTTGAGCTTCATGGACGGCAATGCCGTTACAACCAGATCTTTATGGCTCCGAAGACATACAAAAGACCGCATTGAGTCGAGGTCGGTGGGGTTATTCAATATGTAGTCATGACGTTTGGACTGAAAAATGCGGCGCCACGTACCAAAGGGCCATGAATTATATTTTCCATGATCGATCGGCAAACCGGTGGAGATTTACATCGACGACGTGGTGGTCAAGTTCCTTCAGCGCACGGACACCGGACGATCTGCAACGCGTCTGGACCCACCGCTAAGAAAATTCGACTACGGATGAATCCAAAGAAGTGTGCCTTCGGGTGACGGTCGGTTCTTGGGTTTTGGTCCATGAGCAGAATTGAAATCGGCTGAAAAGTCGAGGCGGTCACGAACAATGAAGCCACCCACCACGAAGAAAGAACTGCAGTCCCTCATCGGCAAGATCAACCGTCGGAAGATTCATCTCTAACTGCCGGGAAGGATAGAGCCGTTCATGGGACTAGTAAAATCAAATCGACGAGGAATTCCGCCGGGCGAGAACAACAACGAGCCTTCGACGAGATCAAAGAATATCTGACAAAGCCGCCAGTGTTAGTTCCACCGCAGCCTGACAGGCCGTTCTATATTTACTTGTCAGTAGCTGACACGTCCATCGCCTCGGTGGTGGTGCAAGTTTATGATGGGCTGGAGCGAGTCATCTTTTACATAAGCAGAAGGATGCTGGACGCAGAGACAAGGTACCCTGATATCGACAAGTTGTGCCTCTGCCTGTTTTTCACCTGCACAAAGCTGCGCCATATTTTGCTAACAGCAGAGATTGTCATCATATGCAAGTCAGACGTCATAAAGCACATGTTGTCGGCTCCTATGTTGAAAGGCCGACTAGGCAAATGGATGTTTGCATTATCGGAGTTTGACATCCGGTATCAACCCGCGAAAGCAGTTAAGGGACAAGCGTTAGCCGATCTTATCGCTGAAAGGATCAACACTAACATAGCAGCACTGTCCATAAGAGCGTGGGCTATGTTTTTCGACGGATCAGTTTGTGACGATGGCTGCGGCATCGGCATTTTACTCGTGTCGCCCCGGGGGGCAACATTTTCCTTCTCCATCAGATTGTCTACCTCTCGCACCAACAATGTAGCCGAGTGCGAGGCGATCGCAGGAATGGAGTTACTCCTCGGCCGGAGCGTAGCGGTGGAAATTTTGGAGACTCCAAGTTGGTGGATTTCCCAACTCACGGAGGAGTACAAGTGTGAGGCAGTCCCTCTTCCCATTATGGTTGCCCGTGAGCTGATGGCAGTTCGGTACATAAACTTCACCGATCCCATGGTCGCAGAATCACAGAGGCAAATGATCTTGCACAAATAGCTTCGTGCTACAAGGATGTAGCGAAGGAGCCGATGTTCGTGCAGTTCACAGGCGAAGCAGACGATCGAGAGCCGATATCTTCAATTACTTGAAGGATTCGGCTGGGCACCTAAACGGATAAGATACAAGGCCATGAAATGCGTGCTTATTGGGGATGACATGTTTTACAGGACTGGAAGGGCTATTGCTCAAATGCAGGGGACGAGGCCAATCGGCTCCTACGAGGTACAGGCGCTGTGGAACTCACCAATCAGCTCACAAGATGAAATGGTTGATCAGCGATCGGGGTTTTATTGGCCCACCATGCTTGAGGACTGTTTCAAGTACTACAAAAGGTGCCAAGCATGTCAGAAGTTTGGGAAAATTCAGATGGTACCCGCGTCGGCAATGAACCCCATCATCAAGCCTTGGCCATTCAGAGGTTGGGGCATGGATATGATCGGCAAAATCAATACCCATCAAGCAAAGGCCACATGTGGATTTTGGCCATTACTGATTATTTCACTAAATGGGTGGAGGCTGTCCCGATGAAATCAGTGAACTCAAAGGATGTTATCAACTTTGTGAAAGAACATGTCATCCATAGATTCGGGATTCCCCAAACTATCACGACCGATGGAGGTTCGGTCTTTATTTCTCAGGAGTTTAGAAAGTTTTGCGAGGACACGGGGATTAAGCTGATCAGATCATCTCCATACTATGCTCAGGCGAATGGGCAAGCTGAAGCGTCCAACCAGAGCCTCATCAAGCTGATCAAGAGAAAAATCGATGAGCACCCTAGGCGCTGGCACGAGGTTTTGTCAGAGGCGTTATGGGCTTATCGCATGTCATGCCATGGAGCAATAAAAACCTCGCCATACCATCTAGTGTACGGACAAGAAGCCGTACTACCCTGGGAAATTACGGCTGGATCGAGACGCGTCACTTTTCAGGACGATCTAACAACCGAAGAATACGCAGCCCTGATGAGTGACAGTGTGGAGGATTTAACCGAGCTCAGGCTATGGTCACTGGAGAAAATCAAAGAGAACAAGGCCAAGGTAGCTCGTGCATATAACAAGAAAGTGAAGCCAAAGGAGTTCCACGTTGGTGATCTGGTATGGGAAGCGGTGTTGCCCTTGGGGACTAAGGATGCAACATATGGTAAATGGTCTCCAAATTGGCACGGGCCGTACAGGGTCGACCAAGTTTTAAGAGGAAACGCGTACATGCTTGAGGAGCTGGACGGCGTGAAATTCCCAGTGGCGGTCAACGGTCAACATCTCAAGAAATATTTCCCAAGCATGTGGGATGTTGGACAGTAAAAATGTGGGGGCCGATGCTGAAAATCGGCCAAACAAAAAAAAATGTAGCCGATGCACAGCCATCGACTCTAGAGGTTCACACATGTTACAAACAGGTGCGGCGTGGAGGGCGTCAGCATGGACACGATCCACCTCGGCGATCTCAGCTTCGTCATCTTCATCCTTGCTTGTCACTAGTTGTTTGTTCAGGGCACGTTCTTCGATGGGCAATTGGAGATTTGGGTCGCCCGTTTTGAAAAAGGGCGCAGGTCGCCCGTTTTGAGAAAGGTCGCAGGTCACCGTTTGAAACCAAGAAGTGGCCGTTTTAATGTGCCTAAAGATGCGACCAAGTTTTGACCCTGTCAACGTTTTTTGGGAGAAGCCGATGGGTAGTCATCGGCTCTTTGCGATTTGACTTGTTTGTTTGATCGTGCAGTATGTTGAAAGCCGATACAGTGTCATCGACTTCTGGAGCATCGACCTATTTCAGCTATCGGCAAAATTGGGGCAAAACAGAACAATCTTTGGGAAATGGATTTTCATTCATTCGAAAGATGATTGATTACAAAAGAGAGCCTACTACTACTGTTGCTGCTACTGATTCCTAATCTAAAGGGCGAGATCGTCGCCGCTGTCATCGCCGCCGTCTTCTCATTGTCTTGGTAGCTGCCGGCGTCGTCTTCTTCTTTGAAGAAGCCAGCGGGGACCTCCTCATCCTCGTCATCTTGGTGTCCTCGCTGGACCCGGCGGAAGCGCTTCGTCGTGGTACTTCGGAGGAGGTGTCCTCCTCCGATTCCTCCTCCTCGTCGGAGGACTCGGCGCCCCAAGACCAAGCGTCGTCGCTGCTCTTCGCCTCGGTTCCCGTCGAGGCGTAGGCTCTCGCCGTCGATCGAGGACGCGCCGTCCTCAGACGGCGAAATCCCGATCCTTTCGTCCCACCATCGTGGGCGAAATCTATCTGCCGCCGTGGGTGGGTGCTCTGGCGTCGGCTCTCGGTCGCTGATGTTGTTGGAAGACTGGGAGGAACGGGCGGAAGAGGAAGAAGCCATGGCGGAGGAGAAGGGTTTTTTCGGCGAAGGAAGAGGGTTTTTTGGCTACTGGAGGAAGATGGGGACTGCGAACTGCTCAGACGAATTTAAATAAGGGGAATAGTGGAGAGACGGTTCAATGCCATAGCGGTTTCCCAGATTGCGCTGCCAAAATCGTCAAATCATGCACTGCGGAGGAGTTGAGAAGACAGGGCATCATGATGAAGGGGTAGCGTGACGATTCTGTTCTGCCACGCATTCTGTCAACGCGCAGCCCGATAAAAAAAAGAGGGAGGAGAAGAAAAAAAACACAGAGTGGTTTTGGAATTATCATTGCCAAAACCAGGGGGGCATGTGTTATCGCCATATTTTGGCCAACGAAGGAGATGGGCCGTGATCAAGATGGGCTTGGAAGATGCGTATATTCAACGTGTTGTTGGATCGGCCTAGTACGTAGAATTGGGCTAAACTGCCCGTGTATCTTGTATCATAGTAGGTTTCGTTTCAGTTTAGGTTCCGTTTCAGTTTAGGTAAAGATAGAGTTGTAGAGTTATTCCAAAAGTAGAGAGTCTCCGGACTATAAATATGTACCTAAGGTTATCGAAAAAAGGAGGACAATCACGTTCACAACAAACACAATCTCGGCGCATCGCCACCCCTTGTTTCTAGGGTTTTTCTCGGGTAAGTGCCATGCTGCCTTGCGATCTAGGCAGTATTTACTTATGCGTTGTTTGGTGTTACTCGTACTGAAGCCTTGTTGATGGCGAGTAGTACTATTATCATAGATTTGTGTAGGCTAGCAACAGTACTTTTCACTATGATTGTTTAGTTTTGCTGCCTCTAGCTATCTCGCCGCCTTTGCACCTTTTCCCGGGTGTAAGGGTGGCATCTTGCTTGATCTTTATTTAAGTCGATTCGATCTGTTATGGTTGTGCCTTGCTCGCCAAGGTTTAGTTTGATATCTACGTAGTCAGGCCTTACAAACGGGTTGAACGATCCAGTAGTACGTAGGGAAGTGGCTTATTCGTTCTAGAGAAGTTGTTCCGGTAATTGACTTTACGTTGGTTATTAGGCCTCCTCTAGGGTTAATATTCTTCATCTTTTGTACATACCAGGCTCAATTACGTGTAGGACGTTCCAGTTACGTGGTGAAAACATTAAACTGTCGTAGATCGATTTAACTTGTAGTGATCAAGCAAAACCCCATGTTATCGTAAATCTAATGCAGAACCATGGGGCAATCGGCTCTAGGAGCCGATTTACAGGGAAACCTGGGAGCCGGTCACGGCTCGAATTTTCTGATACTTGTTTACCATGCAGGAAATCAATCGAGCAATCTCTCACCTTCGACCAGGTATAGGTCAGGTACGCATCTCGAACCAAGCCAGGACGTGTGCCGGAGTTTTGCGGGCCGTCGCCCGAGGGACCAGGGCCCACCAGCAGTTCTGGGAGCCTCCCGGCTCTTCGTGTTGCTCGTCGCTGCTCGCCGGTGAGTTTTGGCAGGCAACAACTGTTCGCTATTCTTACTCTCTTTTTCGACTGTGTGTACTTGCATTGTACCAAACTCTAGTACTTGCTAGCTTTATAGAAACTTAGTGGTTGTTTGGATAACAAGTATTACGGACAGGTTTTACTAGAACGGGTTTTACGAGGAATTTTAGGAAAACTGTTGGCATAATCCCTACTCATTCAGTTTTAGTTACAGTTTTCAGAGTCTGTTATTTCGAAAGTTTATTTTCTGTCAGTAGTTTCAAGTTAGCAGATAGAATTAGTTGTTTACCTGTTCGTTTTGTAACAACTGGGCCGAGTCTGGTGGATGCACGATCCCTTGTGGAACGGCACGAGATATACGGATCGTGGAGATCACCCCACGTCCTAGTACTCTGAATAAAAAGAGAGAGAACCACAGAAAAGCTATGACAGTTCACGCAGCACAAACCCTTGTGTCTTGTTCATCTGTGAGATGATATCGAGGGTGACACTTGGTATCAGAGCCATGTCAGCCCCACCATCGACTAAGCCAAAGGTGGCGGCCGCAGCAGCAGCGGCGGAGAAGGACAAGGGGGCGCATGGGGGCATGACGGGCGGCTCCAGGCTGCTGGCAGCGCGTCGCACTTCGGTGTCCCCGATCCTTCGCAGGCGTAGCCTGGCGAGACGCGGCGGCGGAGAGGTGGTCGTGTGTGAGCGCATTGTGAGGGAGAGCGACATCTCTGCCCAATACCCAACGCTCATGCACACCAACTACGTCGAGTGGGCCACCGTTATGCGTATCCAGCTGCAGGCCGCGCACCTCTAGGACGCGATCGAGTTGGGGGTCGACGATCCCCTTGACGATCGCGCGGCGCTATCCGCGCTTCTCCGCGCGGTTTCCCCGAAACTCGTGCGCACGTTGGCGGCAAAGGACAGCGCCAAGGGCGCTTGGGAGACTATCAAGACCATGCGCCTCGGGTGCGAGAGCATCCGCGAGGCGAAGGCGCAAACACGCCACCGCGAGTACGAGAATCTCGAGTTCAAGCCAGGTGAGGGCATCAAAGATTTTGCTATTCATTTAACAAATCTTCTTAGTGATCTCGAGCTCCTTGGCGACCTCATCGACGAGTACAAGGCGGTCCTCAAGTTCCTCTGCATCATGTCGCGCAAGTACCGCCCGATGGTCATGGCAATCGAGCAGACGCAACGCCTCAGGGATCTCACCATTGAGGATCTCTGCGGGCGGCTGCTGACGGCGGAAGAGGGGTATGACCTCGACGACGCCACCAACGGCGTCAACAAGCTCCTTCTCACTGAGGAGTGGGAGGCGCGCAAGAGGCAGCCCAAGAGCGGCGGCAAGGGCGCGCCAAAGTTAGAGAAGGGCAAGCAGCAAGCTGGCGATGGGCGCGGTAGCGAGGAGATCGACCGTGACCGCTGCAGATACTGCAAGAAGGGCCACTAGGCCCGCGACTGCCGCAAGAAGAAGAGGGATAAGGAGGCTCACCGGGCGCAGGCCGAGAAAGCCGACGCCGATAACGACGCGCACATGCTCATGGCGCGCGTGGTCGAGATCACAGAGCCGCAAGACTCTGACTTCGTGCACGTCGAACCAGGTGGAGGGCGACCACGACGCGCGCTGGTTCCTGGACACAGGGGCCATCAACCACATGAGCGGCATCGAGGCGAGCTTCACCAACATGGACCGGCGCGTCAGCGGCACGGTCAGGTTCGGCGACGGCTCGGTCATTGACATCTACGGCTGTGGTCAGGTCATCTTCGTCGACCTGGACGACGGCCACCGTGTCCTCAACGGCGTGTACTTCATTCCCCAGCTCAAGAGCAGCAGCATCAGCGTGGGGCAGCTGGACGAGAGCGGTTGCGAGTCACAGATCAAGGGCGGCTTCTTCATCCTCATCAATCGACGAGGCCGCGTCATCGCCAAGGTCAAGCGCTCCAGCAACCTCCTCTACCCCTACGAGTTGAAGCCGGCGCGGCCGGTGTGACTCGCCGCACGGTGCGCCACCGACGACGCGTGGAGCTGGCACGCAAGATACGGGCACCTAAACTTCCTAGCGCTCAGGAGGCTGGGGACCACACGGATGGTCACTGGCATGCCCATGCTCGACCACGGCGATGAGCTGTGCGACAGCTGCCTCGCCAACAAACAACGGCGGCCGTCATTCCCTACAGAGGCCAAGTACCGTGCCGAGCAGCGCATCGACCTCGTTCACGGGGATCTCTACGGGCCAATCGCACCTGCGACACCAAGAGGGCGGCGGTACTTCCTCCTGCTCGTCGATGACATGTCAAGGTACATGTGGATCAGGTTGCTGCGCACCAAGGACGAGGCGGCAGCGGAGATTGCGCTGTTCCAGACACGAGTGGAGGTGGAGACTGGGCGGAAGCTCCGTGCCCTTCGCACAGACTACGGAGGGGAGTTCACCTCCGTCGAGTTTGGCGAGTACTGCGCCGAGCGCGGCGTGCAGCAGCAACAGACCGCGTTGCGTGGTGGAGCGTCAGAACCAGACCATCGTGGCGATGTCAAGGAGTAGAGAAAATGACGCAAAACTACCACATTTAGGGCTAAGGTAACAATCCTTCACAAAAAACTACCGAAAAACATGCATTTTGGTAGGTTTTTGGTCACTTTGCCTCAAATGTGGTGGTTTTGCGTCATTTACTCCTAGTAGCATGATGAAGGCGCCGAGGATGCCGGGCCGGTTTTGGGGGGAGGTCGTGACCACGGCTGTCTTCATCTTCAACAGGGCGCCGACGCGCGCTGTGGCCGGCAAGACTTCGTACAAGGCCTGGCACGGCACGAAGCCACCAGTCCACTTCTTCCGCATGTTCGGGTGCCTGGCGCACGTCAAGATCGTCAAGCCCAACCAAAAATGGCTGGAGGACAGGTCCAGGCCAATGATCTTCATTGGCTATGAGGAGAACAAGGTGAACTACCGTGTGTACGACCCTGTTGGCAAGCGCGCATGTCACACGCGACGTGATTTTTGACGAGGGCAAGGCCTGGAACAGGGGTGAGGAAGGAGAGACAGCAGTACACGGCAAGGACAGCTTCTCTGTTGAGTACCTCGCCGCGCCCGTCGCCGCGGTGCGATGTCACTCCAGCACCTGCGTCGAGCACCTTCCCTACACCAGCCACGCCACCTGTCACAACTCCTGTCGTGGCAGGGCCATCTCCAGAACTGGCTGCCAGGGTAGAGCAACCTGTCGTGGAGTTCTCCACGCCACAAACCGCTCCAGATCCTGAGCTGCTTGACGCCATCAACGTGACCGGCGATCGCCACCGCTACAGGTGCGTCACTGACCTCATTGGTCTTGATGCAGTGGCACCTGGGCTGGCGAAGCGCTCTCTTCTTCATCTCTGCAAAGGAGCCTGGGAGTGTCAGAGAATCAGAGTGTGAGCCAAACTAGCGCGCATGATGCACGAGGAGATGACGGCGATCGAGGACAACCGTACCTGGGAGCTCGTCGATCCCCCACGTAGATACAAGCCCATTGGCCTCAAATGGGTATTCAAGGTCAAGCACAACAAGCACGGCGCCGTCGTCAATCACAAGGCAAGGCTCGTCGGTAAGGGGTACGTGCAGCAGCAGGGGATCGATTATGAGGATGTCTATGCTCCAGTAGCGCGAATCGAATCAATCCGTCTCCTACTCGCCCTCGCTGCTCAGAAAGGCTAGGAAATCCACCACATGGACATGAAGAGTGCGTTCCTGAATGGCGAGCTCCAGGAGGTGGTGTACGTCGTGTAGCCGCCCGGCTTCGTCGTCGCTGGGCAGGAGGGCAAAGTACTACGCCTCCACAAGGCACTGTATGGCCTGAAGCAAGCACCACGGGCCTGGAACGCCAAGTTGGATGCCACCATGGCATCACTTGGTTTTGGCGGTGCAAGTCAGAGTACGTCATGTACATCCGCGACAAGCTGCTCGTGGGAGTGTATGTGGATGATCTCGTCATCACCGGCCAGAGCATCGATGAGATCCAGCGCTTCAAGGACGAGATGAAGAACTCATTTCGCATGAGTGATTTGGGGATGCTCAGTTACTATCTGGGCATCAAGGTGCAGCAGAACGCCAGCGGCATCACTCTCGGCCAGAGCGCATACACCAAGAGTGTCCTGGAGAAGGCAGGCCTCGCAGGCTGCAAAGTTGTGCAGGTCACAATGGAGGCAAGGCTGGAGATGAGCAAGGCCAGTACGGTGAAGCTGGTCGACGCTACCATGTACATGAGCGTGGTGGGCAGCCTGCGCTACTTGGTTCACTCGCGGACTGACATCGCTTATGCGGTGGGCTACATGAGCCGTTTCATGGAGCAGCCAACAGAGGAGCATTGGGCTACGGTGAAGCATCTGCTGCGCTACGTGGCTGGTACCCTCGACTACGGGTGCTGCTACAAGAGGGAGACCGGCGAGTCTGGACTCATTGTCTTCAGCGACATCGACATGGCCAGCGACGTTGACACAAGGAAGAGCACCATATGAGCTCTCTTCTTACTCGGCGACAGCCCTGACAGCCGGCAGTGGCAGAAACAAAAGGTGGTGGCACTATCGTCTTGTGAGGGCGAATACATCGCGGCCACCACTGCAGCGTGCCAAGGCATTTGGCTCGCGAGGCTGCTCGGTGAACTCACTGGGAAAGAACCGAAGGCAGCAATGTTGATGGTGGACAACAAGTCCGCAATTTCTCTCATCAAGAACCCGATGTTTCACGACAGAAGTAAGCACATTGATCTCCGCTATCATTTCATTGGTGAGTGTGCGAAGAACAAGCAGATTCTTGTCAAGTTCACCAGCACGGAGACGCCGCTCGTTGATATCCTGACGAAGCCTCTCGGCCGTGTCAAGTTCCAGGAGATGCGGTGCAAGATTGGAGTCAAGCAAATAAAGTAAGAATGTGCAGGTCTTAGGGGGAGTTTGTTGGCATAATCCCTACACATTCAGTTTTAGTTACAGTTTTCATAGTCTGTTATTTCGACAATTTGTTTTCTGTCAGTAGTTTCAGGTTAGGAGATAGAATTAGATGTTTACCTGTTCGTTTTGTAACAACTGGACCGAGTCTGGTGGATGCAGGATCCCTCGTGGGATGGCACGAGATATAAGTTGTTGTTTTGATAAAACCGGATTACCTACTACTTTGTTTGGATCCGCGGCAGATCTTCTCTATCATTCCGGTCAACGCTGCCACAGCAGCTTCACCGTAGTGGTTACTGCCGGACCTTAGGTGGGACGAGCGTGGCATGTGCCTCATCTATCAGTCGACCACCACCCCAATTGCATAGCCGCGACGGCCGCCAGGCACCTCGACCTCAACGCCGCCAAGATGGACCTCGAACACATCGCGACTCCACGCAGCGTGAGTCAGCGGCCTTTGTAGAGGCGCTGGCGCAGCGCGCGCTTGGCCGGTGCCGTGCGTCAGAAACGTTGGACCAGACCTCCGTCGCGCGCGCTATGGCACTTCCTCGACCTCTTCCTATTCCTCCGCCTCTTGACCATGGATGGTCCTAATGTCGAGTCCTAGGTCGCAAACTTCAGGCAGTCCGGCCAGTCTGCGAGGTCACGAACGCCACACAGTCCGACCGTGGTGTCCTAGGTAGCCAATGCCACATTGTCCGTCCATGGAGTCGAAGTTCGTCGACGAGTTGGTTGAGAAGCTCCGTGGTCGTGCTCGACCCTGCACATGTCCGCCATGCTGCTCTACTCGGAGGAAGGTCTTAGCGCCGGCTAACCCCGCTATAGATGAAGGGAGGGTCGACAAACCGTGCTAGGAGACTTCGGGCCGGACATGGAGGGCCGTGCGTGTGACGAACTCATCGACGGAGACGATGCTAAACGTGTTTTGTGAAAAACGTCAAATAGTCGTTTTTCCTAAAACTCAATTTTTTGATTCCTCAACAACCCATTGGTCCAAAATATCCACTACACTAAAAACTGTCTAAAAACTTATAAGGATACATTGTTGAAGTGCTATCTTAAATATATATTTTAAGACTTACAATAAAATTTGAAAGGGCGATCGGATTTGAACTTTCTGTGTGCCAAATAACACTATAACAATTTTAGGAGAAGAAATTATGTTCGCTTCTATAAACTCTGGGATGAAAGAGTAAGGTATGAATAAATATCAATGAATGAAGGGGGTACCCAAACAAGAAAGACTTACTTACCAGAAAGTACCAAGGATAAGCTTACCGATAGCGTTCGTTTTTCTAGCCTTTGCTGACACGGATAATCCTTTCTGCCAAGTCTTCCTCTCGTAATTGGTCTTGTTGCTCGCACAAGGGTTCCCTGAATAATATTTGAAGAGACAAGTAATTGAATAAAAATAACAAAGAGCGAGGAGTATATATTTCTTCGTCACACTAAGAATTAATAAGACAATTGCATATCTATCTATACATTAAAATCAATTAAAGAAACAAAACATTTTCATACATGATTGACAATCCAATAACAAATGCAATCAACAAAATGCACCTACCTCTCTACCAACGCTGAATTTCTACAAGTGGTATCCTAAAAAGTAAAAGAAACGGCTACCAACGGCGGCAAATGCAATTCATAAAAGTATGAGCCGATGCGCAATGATTTATCCAATCATTAAAATAGATATGCCTTTCACCACTCACAAGTTATATGGCATAGAATTACAGAACTTATACAAGACATTTTTCTTACTATAAAAATCATGGTATAGTATAGCAACTGTAATCAGTTCTAATACTAGTATAGGATAGAATCACCTCTAACAAACAGTATAACAATTGTAATGATTTTCCTTACTAGCATTAATTGTAAACACTAAAAGGAGGACTAGAAAGTTTCACCAAGATACCCAATGGAGCAGGACAAGATGAGCTAGTAGCTAGGCTACAACAAATGGGCAGATTAGAGGGGGAAAGAACCGTTTGAAGGGCGCCATGTCATGGTTGGGATAGATGGAGTCTCCCTCGAGCTGGGGCTGGATGAGCTCCTCGTTGAGAATGTCCAGGTCATTCCCCTCCACAAACCGGCCCCTCCGGAGACAGAATCCAGGTCACTTCGGATCCAGCTGCATGGCTCCCTCCTAGCTAGCTCCAACATCACTTCTTCCTTGCTGCCCTGCAAAGTCAAAACTGAAGGGATAAGCAACGAAACATGAAAGTTATGAATGCTAATTACATCACATAGTGACCGAGGAGAATAAGGATCAAGTACACTTCCTCTCATGCATAAAACAACATTTAGAGCTGCCAATGAGAATTGAATGACTATTAAGCATAGAGAAGGACACACGGTTTCAATAAAGTAAAACTGCCATTAGGAACTATTGTGCACCACCAACACCTTTTGGTATCAGCCCCATACTGATACCATAGAGAAGGATCATGAAGTTATTGTACACGGTTCCAGATAATGTAGTGAATAGGTGAGGGCGATGTTGCTAGCTATCAAATTAAGTTGCAAGCATATGTTGTCTCGAGATAACCGTATCAACTAGAGGCAAGCCCACTACAACTTGCAAAGCCAAGGTTTTAGCTAGTACATAATACACCTAGCTCATTTCATTTTCCCTTGTCACCCAACACCATGTACACAATGAAATGAAAAATACAATTAAAATCTCATGTACAAGGATAATTTGTTTTCTTTTGGTATTGTCAAAAGAACCTAGCTGAGCATGCCCACTAGCACTAGACTAGAGATGCCATTAGAGCCAACAAATAAAAATGATGCACAATTACATATCTCAAGATTCATTTTTAACATCAACAACATTACATCGAGTAAAATTGGACAATTGAGAACCACACCGCACGAATGCGAAGCAGAGTCGCCACAACCATGGTACCACAGACCGTGTAGAAGAGGACAGCGGGGACCTGATGAGGAGCTCACCAGAGGAGATGTAGCCGAGGCTGAATGTCAAGGGGTAGTCGAATTAGTCGAAGCTAGGGCCCAGCCACACATGAGTCGCGGAAGACGGAAGACCATGGTGAACCAATCAGTAGCAGCGCCGTAGCCAGAATGGCTTGGCCACGCCATACCAAACTATTATGTCATTTTCTTCGTCGTGGTTGTCCTTGGTCACCTCCACCGAAGGGACCTCCATCTGCCAATGCAAAGTCACCACATTTTGAGAAGTTCACATTTTGCCCAAGAAATCCATTAGCTGCTTTGCGAAACAAGAATGCATCTCAAGAAACAGAATTCATAAATGTTTGATTCCATCTTGTAATAAATAATATAAGAACTAACTAGCATATCACACACAAAACAAGTCTATAAACCAACCTAGAAATAAAATGGGACCTATAGCTAGATTTTATAATGATATGGTGAACCAACTCGCTATGAATACATGAGGACATGATCAGCAACTCCAAACAGAACATGGTGAACCCATGTTTGTGGATGATGTACTACTTATTTAAAAACATGGTGAATCGATGAAACGACACCTAGATTTGATTATGGTATGAAAACTACTCCAAACAATTTTGCAGGGGGAAATGACCTTTTGAAGGGCACCGTCATGGAGGCCGTTTTCCTCCTCTTCCCCTTCTACGAGAAGGCATAGCCCAACATCTCAGTCCCCCACCACAAACTACCCCCGCAGATGCTAGCATCCGAGGACATCCGAGATGGGGAACAAGGAGGAGGGTCGGGTGGAGATGCAACAAGAAAATATTTCATACTTATAGTTGTAGTGAACTAGTAAAATAGTCATGATATGTTTGTGTGCACCAAGGAGGCAAAGAATGCAAAATAACGTGAGAGAGCATCATTGAAACTAGTATAGTTTTGGTTGATCGACTCAAAAAACTTAATCATGTTCCATGGCTACGTGATTCACTTGCATATCATTGTCCCATGGGCGGAGCTTTGGCTGTAGCGTGATCCACATTGGTGGCACCTGAGTGCCTCATGCCACTAGCCTCAGAGTCCAGCGGCACCAGCAGCTTGACTTTGCACACCACATCCCTCCGGCCAGCCCCCTCCTCTCGGCGCCATGCCACCCCGAGCTCCACCACCCCATCACTGGTCAGCGAGTTGCGCAGCTCCTCCCACTGAAATAATAGGTCAAGTCCTTAGTCTAACAACAACATGAATCCATTTAACTCCTTACTTCCTCGAATCAGGCTTTCGCCCAGCTATATAAATATAGCAACCGTTTGAAACCGCTGCTGGGCCAGACAGCACATCGCCCAAAGAAAAACAAAGAAAATAAAAAAGAACAAAGAAGAGAAAATAAAGCCGACAACAGTGGCTCGACGAAAACGAGGATGACCCAAAACCGCTGCGCCCTCCGAAGAATTTCCACCACACTCCTAGCGTTCTGAAGCGTCCCGTACCAAGCAACACCTCCAAGAAGGAAAATGACGACAACGACGCTGCTGCCCGGACAGGTCCTAGGGTTTCCCCCGATACGATACAAGAGGTGGGAAAGAGATACACCCGACGCCCTTCAGGAAGGACGGCGACACAATCATTTACGCCACGTCGGTGTCAAGACGACAAGGATTTCTCCTGACCTCTCAAAAAACCACACTCCCGGACACTTCGAATTGCTCCACCAAACTCACCGCCCACCAGCACACGCCACCACGGTCTTGCAGCCACCACCGTCGTCTCACCAAGAACCACAATGTGAGGCTGGTATGGCCGAAAAGAAGCGAACTTCGGCGGAGGTTACTTAGAGCATTAGTCAAATGGCATTGCACTGTCCCGAAGGAGAAATCACACGCACATCATTGATTCAGATTAGAAGTGGCACAAGCCAACTTACTCTGAATCCCTCATCTGCAGCGTGCCTCTGCTGCTCCGATCGAACCTGTAGGCGCAGATATCTGAAAATTCAGAGTATGGCATCAAAAGTCTGAAACTGTATTTCGATCGAAAGAGAAACAAATGAACTCTGGACATCCCTTCCCCGACACCTGTACACAAACTCTGGGTTCTCAGTGCAGCCACCCAACACCCAACGTTAAAAAAAATCAAGCACATGCTTACTCCCTGGCCTAACAACAATATTAATCCATTTAACCCCATATTTAGACAACCAGACAATCAGATGATCATCAAAAAGGGAAATTCCTAACTTTCCGGACATCTGCTACTCTAATTTCAGTTCCTGTATTTCAATATACTTGTGAACCTATCGCTTTAATCACACAAATTGTCATAGGAAGAATATATTTTACAAATTAACAGCATATATGCATCTGACCAAGCGCAAGTTCTGAATTAACAATATATGCATCGTCTCACCTCCCTGTAGCACAACTAGACAATGAAGAACATGCAGCAGTAGCAGTAGCTAGCATTCTTGGCCGTCTGCTATGCGAGGAAACGCCACTCGCTGTTGGTCCGTGCAGCGGGGAGGCCCGAGTAACAGGGCGCATGGGATGGCGGCGGCGCTGGTCGTCATCGCCGGCAAAAGAGTGCTGCAGCGACCGCTAGACTAGCCGCGCATCTCCTCTCCGTCAGCTCGTCGGTGCAGGGAATTCAAATCGGAGGCGAGGTTGTCGGTGGAGGGCTGGACGCCGTCCTGGAGGTGGGGAACGAGGAGGAGGGGAGGAGGACCGTCCGGAGCCAGACCATCCATGGCGGCCGGACGCGGTCGCTGCCGGTCCAGACCTGGAGGACGCCGGCGTCTGCGAGGGATGTGTCTTGCTGGCCGTACAAGTCGGCTCCGCATGGTGCAGCCGGTCGCCGTGCAGCGCCACCACTACCGGCTTCCGCACCGCCACCGCCATGGACGCCAACATCGAGTCTGGACCCGCTGCTCCTGGAAAGAAGTCCACGTCACCCTCACGGTCGCGGCCGATAGCCCCCTAAGTAATAACTGGGTCAATTAACACCCACGACTAATAAAAACCGGATAAATTACCCCCAGCTGGTTTTAAAGACTGATTTGACACGATGGACTCTGGTTTAGTACACGCAAGCCTCGTAATCAATTATTTCGGTCAAATAACCCGGTGAAAATTCCAGGTTCTCTTCTCCGATGAACTTTGTCCCGCGGCTAAATGCATATGTGGCAGAGACAAAACTAATATTTGTAGTTCTGTACTACGGTTCATGACTACTCTATGTTTTGAGCTAACAAGAGATCTTCCCAGGCCAGGCAATATTGAGGCCGACGTCTTTGCTGATGAACAATATTTGCAATAAAAAAAGCTTCAGGCTGAGTTTGGGAGAAAAACGCTGCACCCCTATTTCTTCTTCTTCTTGGCTGTGTACGTACTAGCAGGGAGCAGGCCTAAGTGTTATTGATAGACTACCAGGGCACGCCGGCCGGCCGGCCGGAATTGGTCCTCAGCGAGGCGGACTCATCTTCTGCTGCGGTACCTTCGTCAAATCGCGCATCGCTGCTGCCACCTGCTGACATTCCTTCGCTGCCGGCTGCAGATACCACCTATGCTCAATCTCCATGGCCGAGACTCTTAATCGACCGCGGGGTGCTGTGGGAGGAGGAAATGGCCTGATTTTGTGCCGGGGCAAGGGGATTCGGCCGGATTTTGGAGAGAATGGCGACGGGGAAGGAAACGCATGCGAAAGAGGAAAAAATGAAAGAATGGAGATGGAGATTATTTGACTAGGTTAATTGATTAGAAGGCTTACGTGTACTAAACCGGAGTCCACGGTGTCAAAACAGTCTTCAAAACCGTCTAAGGGGGTAATTTGCCTGGTTTTTATTAGTTACGGGTGTTATTTGATCCAGTTATTACTTAAGGGGGGCTATTGGCTGAAACCAAAAACTTGTGGGGGTGATGTGGACTTCTTTCGCTCATGTGTAATGCCGGGATCCTGGTCTCGCCGTGGGGATGCTAACGAGGAGGAGGAGGAGGAGGAGGAGGCGGTCTTGGTGCGGCGGGCGGCGGCGCGGGGACTCGTCGTCGCCGGCCGAGATCGACCAAAGGGAAGGGGGATGGGAGGGCTCTGGATTGGGGATTGGAATCGATAGAGTGACGTACGGGGCTGAGAGCATCTCCACTCGCCCTAACCAGCACGCCGATCCTGACGCCAAAATTCAGTCCGGACGTCGAAAATCGGCCCAGTCGAGTCGCGTATCCAGTGAGCTGTTTTCATCCGGATTTGGGCGTGTTTTGGTCCGGCCTACCCAGGCCGAACCCAGGTTCCCGAATACGCCCTGGGGACACCGGACGCCGCAAAAAAGGGCATGGGCCAGCTCTGTCGGCGAGACAGTCCCATTTCCACCCACTCCACTCGCCCAGACTGGGCGAATGCCGCGAAGAGCTCTGTCGCCATGACTTCGTCGGCGGAGCTCCCCCGCGCCGAGACATGCCCACGCCTCTAGCTACGCTCGCCGTCGTTGCCGCCCAGCTCCACGCCTTCTCCGTCGCCGCTTTCGCAGACCTACCCTCGACGTAGATGTGCTTCGGTTCCGTGCACCCACCACCACGCCCGCTAGGTGTTCAACATTTGGCCGGATTCGGCCATGGACTCCGACGGCGACGAGGTGTTGTCCACTGACTCTGACGAGGGCGAGATACTCATCATGGATTCCGACGACGAGGAGTTACTCGCCGAACTCCTGGAGGAGGAGAGCGCCGAGGTCGTCGAAAGTGAAGAGCACTTGCAGATTCAGATCGCCGCCTGGCCGTATACATGCAGATGGCGGCGAAGCGGTGGTTCGGCGCCAGGTCGCATGAAGTGCAGGGCGAGACAGAGGATAGAGGGCTATTGCATGTTGTACGCCGACTACTTCGCCGACCAGCCACTCCATGGAGAGGACGTGTTTCGTCGCCATTTCAGGATGAGCCGAAAGCTCTTCCTCAAGATTGTGCATGCCATCCGGGAGTTCGACCCATATTTCCTTTGCAAGAAGGACTGCACCGACTTGGTTGGGTTTTCGTCGCTTCAGAAGTGCGCCGTGGCGATGAGGTTGCTTGCATATGGAGCGCCGGCTGATGCTGTCGATGACTATCTCCGCATCGCCGAGTCCATCGCCCTTGATTGCTTGTACAGGTTCTGCAGGGCAGTGATTGCAGTGTTCAGGAAACAGTACTTGAGATGACCCCCTGTTGAAGACACTTCTCGGATCCTCGCAGTCAATGAAAGTAGAGGATTTCCTGGTATGCTTGAAAGCATAGATTACATGCATTGGGAGTGGAAGAACTGTCCATTTGAATGGCAAGGAATGTACAAAGGCCACAGAGGAGGATGCACTGTGATACTTGAGGCAATTGCTACACATGATCTTTGGATCTGGCACTCCTTTGGCATGGCAGGATCGAACAACGACATCAACGTCCTCAACTCCTCAACTGTCTTTTCCAAGCTTGTTGAGGGTCATGCTCCCCCTGTGGAATTTGAGATCAACGGGCATCACTACAACAAGGGATACTATCTAGCAGATGGCATCTATCCAAGATGGCCAACATTTGTGAAGACTATCTCAAGCCCAATGCTCCCCAAGCATTCTCACTTTGCCAAGGAACAAGAAGCTTGCAGGAAGGACGTGGAGCGGGCATTTGGTGCTCCAACATAGGTTTGCAGTTGTCCGGTTCCCTGCTATGATCTGGTCGAAAGATCAGATGTGGGAAGTGATGAACTGTTGTGTGACCTTGCACAACATGATCATTAAGGATTAGAAGAAGGATCCAATGAGTTTGCTCGAGGAGGACGAGCCATACCATCTACAGGGTCCTCTTGCCGAGCCTGATCATCAGGTGCCTCCGACATGGGCTGCATTCATCGCAATGCGTCAGGAGATCCGAGATCTGGCGATGCATCAACAGCTGCAGGATGATCTTGTCGAGCACCTATGGATACGCGGGGGAAACACGACGTAGATGTTGAGCATGAACTGGCCGAACTTGGACGAAATATGTTGTAATTTTATTGCAGGCCGAACTATGTTTACGGTACGCCGAACTCTGTTTAAAATTTCGTCGAACTTTGGTCTCAAAGTGTTCTGTATTCATCGTATAACGAACTATGCCGAAATTTGGACGAACTTTAGCCAAATTTGAGCCAAATTCTAGCGTGAACGAGCGACCCGGGAACTCGGCCTGGGTACGCGAGTGGGAAACTGGGCGTACCAAGGCCGAAAACTTGCGCCGTCCGGGCGAAGTTTGGTCCGGATTTCGGCCTGGGTTCGGCCAACGAGTGGAGAGAGCATCTCCAGTCGCCTACCCACGAGGCCGATCCGGACTCCGAAATTACGTCCGGACGCCGAAAATCGCCCGCCACTCGGACCTGTTGCCGATTTGGGCCATTTTTGGTTCGGACTACCCAGGCCGAACCTAGGTTTCCGGGTACGCCCTGCGGATGCCGAACTCAGCAAAATCGGCGAAAAAAAAGAAAGCGGTGCATGGACCCGCCGAGTCAGTGACGGAAGTCGAGTCGTCGTCATCCTCGGAACCACACGACGAACGCCGGCAATAACTGCCCTTCGCGTCGGTCACGCGTCGCCGATTTACGGCACCACCATCACCGCCTCGGCTCCCGCGACGGACCTGCGGTCACTAACTTCTCGCCGTTTCCACCTTTTCCGCCCTCGCCGCTACACCCCTCCCGCCATTCTTCCGGCCTATAAAAGACGTACATCTCGCCGTCTCTCTTCACAGCCCCTCACACCACCACAACTCCAGCAAATTTCGAACGTCCGCACCTTTCTTCCTCAACTCCGCCGAGAATCCATGGCCGGCCGACGCACGTTGTCGTCGTGGGAAGCCCGACTGCTCCGTGAGGCGCGCTATACGGCCCCGTCGGACACGCGTCTCCCCCTAGGCTAGAAACTCAGCGCCGGCGGGATCCCCATTTCGTCGGTGCCGGACGGGCGTGACCTCGCCGGAGAGATCCAGGCGGCTATTGCCGCCATGGAAGACCCAGAACTCGCCGGAGAGATCCAGGACGCTATCGCCACCATGCAAGGCCTGGCACTCGTCGGGGATCAGGACAACCTGGTTTTCTGGATGCAGTTTTTTGCCGGCAGGCACCTCGAGGAACTCGCCCGACACGACGGACCGCCGGGCTCGCCTCCGCCGCCACGTAACAATATGCCTTACCGCCGCCGCTAGTGGAGCGTTCCAGGGCGGACTCTCGCCGGAGTCGTGGCGCACATCTAGGCCGGCAACAACCCCCGCCTCGGCCTGTAGTTGCGGCGTCCGGCGTTGACCACAGCGACGTCACCACGTCGGCGTCCTTTCCTAGTTAAAACTGATGTACTATGTACCCCCTCGCCTGCTTTAATGAAATTCCGCCTATATTCGCCTATATTTCGCCGAGTTTAAGTGAATTTAGCCGAACTTGGGAACGCGGTCTGGGTACGCGACTGGGCGACTGGGCGTACCCAGGCCGAAAACGCGATTCGTCTGGCCTAAAATCGGTCTGGTTTTCGGCCTGGGTACACCCAACGAGTGGAGATGCTCTGAGAGGCGTGGGCGTGTTGTGTGTTCTGTCTGAGCCATGGCCCATGGCCGGTGGATCACTGGCAGTACGTCGTGAACCTGGCCAACGGGCCGTCCTTCGGTCGGACCAGCCCGCAGCACACGGAAATAGCACGGCATTGGCCCGTGGCGTGCCGGACCCGTAAAGGAGCGGGGCCATACCTGGCCGCGGCCTTAGGCACGCGTGCCAGCCCAACACGACCCGTGAAGCAACTATGAGAAGAAAACTGAATAATTTAGGCAAAAAGGCATCGCCGGGTTTAAACTTTATACCTCCAACCTTCTAAACTCGCGCTCAACCAACATATCGCCAAATCTTTGGTGATATAGCACGACATTGGCCCGTGGCATGCCGGACCCGTAAAGGAGCGGGGCCATACCTGGTCGGCGGATGTCGTCTCTCTCCTCTCTCTCACGTCAACGGCGGGTTTCTCCGGTGGTCACCTTGCTTTGGCAGGGAGTTGGAGGGCCATAATCAGGGACGTGGATGGTGCAACAATCAGTTCATGTCGGTAGGGGTCGATCTCTAGGGATGGTTCAGGACAGGTGTCGCTGCGAGATGATTCGGGACAGGATTTGGCGATTTGGAGCTCGACGTTGGATATTTCGTTTGGGGCGCGTTTGGTACACAAGGGTTGGCACGTTCTCGTGGGACCGGCGGTTGTGGCGCAGGGCGCACGTTCTTGCGGTGTCACCGGCGCGCCGCCCTATGCACGTACGTGCCGGGTGATACGGCTGGGTGGTTCCAGGAGGTGTACGGGCGCTGACGATGGGTCGTCGGTGGAGGAGGTCCACTTGCCAGTCGAGGAGAGGCGTACTAGTACTCCGGAGCACGTCTTCCAGCGAGTTCCCTCCCTACCTCCCATTTCCATTAACCCTAGATCGAGACTCGGTTCCACTTCGTTTCTCGCAAATCCTAGATCGCGAGAGGTGTGCAGAGTGGTTTTCGTTCGGGGTTCGCCAGTTTTTCATCCTTCGTCGCCGCAACCTGTTTCTCCGGTGAGGTGGAGTGGGGTTGATTCAGGTTACTGCAGATCATTTGCTCAGCTTGTGGCGGTGGATTCATCTATGGATCGTCGTTTCCGTGGTGGGCGCGGATCCCCTTCTCTTCCTCCAGTCCGATCTGGTTCCTATGCGAACAGATTTGGATCTGGGTATGGACAAGGGTGCCCTCTGTTGATCACATGATGATGGAAAAGGATCATAGAGAGAGTGAGTGGATTCGGGAGCAGGAACGTCGTCGCGATGAGGCGCGACGGCGGGATGCGAGGCGTAGGGATGATATGTTGAGGCAGGCGGAGAGCGAGGCCAGATTGGAGGACCAACGTCGTGAAGACATGGCGCGGGACAGGGCTCTGGCAGAGGCGCGCCGTCGTGAAGCAGAGCAGGCCCGCAATCGAGGCCGATGGAGTCACCGTCCTGAGATGCAGCAAGGTTCTGGGTCCGATGCTACGGCTTCTTTGTTTCCAGGCAGATCAGGTAATTCTAATGCAAACCCTAGAAGAGGAGAGCCAGTTTTTGCTCGCACTATGGAGCATGTTACCATCCCTAGGCCTGTGGTAAATCCTTCCATTCCTGTGAGTCGCCATGTTTCTGGATTGAACACATCTGCATCTACTTCTGTTAATGTGCCTGTTGGGAGGAGTCGTCCTTTGAGTTTGTCTCGATTTTGACAGTTAATCAGTCTGATGTTGTGGCCACTACTCTGGTGGGGTCCTCTGTACCACCACCAGTAGTAATTGTGAAGAGAAATGTGAATGTTGTTGGTGATTCAGGGTATTTGCAGTTGCTTGATGTGGTGCAGGAAGAACAAGTGTGTGAGAATTGTGGCAAAGATCATAGTATTTTGGTCTGTCAAGAGAAGAAGCCCTAGGAATATGTTCCTCTCTTCTTTGGCAGTACTGATTTTGAGCAGGGTTTTCACTCTATTCCTGTTTTGGAATCTGCTGTTCAGTCCATGGAATAGTTACACTATGCTCATATAAGTATGGTCAGAGGTGATGTCACTGGGAAGGACCTTGAAAAAGAATTCCAGATATGGGTTGATGCTTTGGGGGTCTGGTTGGAGATTCAATGCTAGACCCATTAATGATGTGGAATTTTTTATGAGGTTTCCTTCAGCTAGGTCTATTGATGACTTCCATTTTGGGAAGGTGTTTATGAAGACAATTCCAGATGCTGTTATACGTTGTCTAAGTGGATTGGGGACTTGGAACCAGTTGAATGGTTGGAGGAGGCCTGGTTTAGGATTGTTGGTATCCCTATGAAATATAGGGAAAATCAACTGTTTTTTATGTTGCTTCTCTGGTGGGCAAACCTTTGGCCCTGGACAGGAATAGTTTGAGGAACCTAGCTTATGTGAGGGTGAAGATTGCCTGTTTGTATGTGACTCTGGTTCCTAATACCAAAGGGGGAGATGCAGGGGGATTTATGAATTCAAGTACACTAGAGAGATTTTTGTTCCTGATGCAGTGCCAACCATTCCTGTATCTGTGGGTGTTGATGGGCAGGATGGTGCCAATGTGCTGGATGGAAGGAATGAGGAAGAAGCTAGGCATAATAGGCCTGATGGTGATAATGGACAAGGGTATGGGGCTGGTGCAGGTGCTGGTGGGTAAGTGGTGGTCGCCAACATGCTGGTGGTGGTGCTGGTGGAGCTGGGTTGGAGAAGGGTAAAGGGGTCCTGGTGGAACAGGAAGATTCTGGTGAAGTGTCTTTTGGAACTAAGATGGCTAATATCTGGGCCAGTTCTAGAAGTGGTGGTCATTCAAGGGGGATTGTTATCAGGGAGAATGTGGAGGGTGGTAACTCTGGTCGTGGTAATGTTCAGGACAAAGAAGTTACTATGGGTGGGGCTGTGGTGGTTAGTGTTGGGTTGGGTGATGTTCACATGGAAGTCATCCAGAATTTGGCTCCTCCTTTGGTTAATGAGATCATTCCTCCTATTTCTGCTGGTCCTCAGAGCTTTGAAGATTTTATCAGAGATTTATTGAAGGACAGGGGTAGTGATAAGTATTATGAGCTCAAGAAACAGTATGCCATTTGCTGGGGGATGAAGGGGGACAGGGTGAGGCTGGTCAGCAAAGGGGTGATGATGTGTCTACTGAGGAATCCTTTGGTTCTTCTTCTGATAGTGGAAAAAAGGGTAATGGTGAAGGTTTTGTGATGGGGGTGCTCATGATATGGAGATGGAAAGCCAAGATCAGGAGGTGGTGGCTGTTGGTTTGTCTCAACCTGATGTTCTTTCTACTCAAGAAAGTGTGTGATCTCAATCTGAGAATGTAACTGGTGCGGATGAACAAGATGTAAGGATGAGTTCAAGGGTGGCTGCTCAAGGTGGGGCTGGGAACATGGAAGAAAGACATCTGGCTCAGCAATCTACTAGAGATCTGTCAGGTACTAACTTAACTTTTTATAATTCCTTTGCTGCCCTGGATGACGATGTTATTATGCATAGAGCTTTGGAGATGGGATTGATGCTTCATCTATATCTTTAGATCATATCAATTCTTTGAAAGATTTAGAAATTGCTAGGCATAGTTTACAGGATAGGAAACAGGTTGAGACCGTGGCAGAGATTGATTTGAGTGAGAAAGTCTTGTTTCTTGATTGGAAGGAAGATAACAATGATGAAGGGGAATTTACTCCTGTGATTTCTAGAAGAAATAAGAAGAAGATGAAATCTGGTTCTGGTGGGAAGAATAGAAAGTTAAAGGCGGCTGCTGTGAAGGTCCACAACTATCACCCTATGACTGGTGTTGTGACTGGAACAAGAGAGAGAAAAACTGTATTATGATAGGTGTTATTTTGAACATTAGAGGTGTGGGGGAAAAGGTGTGAGTGCTTATTTGAATGATTTGTTGAGACAGGAAAAAGTGCATTTCATTGGTTTGCAAGAAACTATTAAGAAGGATTACTCTACTGACTTTTTAGGACAATTTATCCTATGAATCAATTCTTCTGGAGTTGGTTGCCTTCTGTGGGAATATCTAGGGGCATTTTGAGGGGCCTACGTTCCTCCAAATTGACTCAGATGGATGTGTCTGTGGGCAGGTTCCATGTTAAGATGAGGGTGTTTGATGTAAAGAAACAGGTTCAGTGGCATTTGGTTGTGGTCTATGGGGCTGCTCAATAGGTAAATAAGGAGGAGTTTTTGATAGAATTAGCTGATGTTTGCCAGGACCAGTCAATTCCTTTGCTGGTGGGTGGTGATTTTAATGTGATTAGATTTGTTTCTGAGAAAAACAAGGGTCATTCTTTGAACAAGTGGGGGCACATGTTTAACTCGATTATTAATGCATATGGTTTGAGGGAAATTCAAATGTCTGGGGACAGTTCACTTGGTCCAACAACCAGAAAAATCCTACTGTGGAGAAAATTGATAGGATACTAGTTTGCAAGGAGTGGGAGAGGTTATTTCCTCTTACTACAGTGCACAAGCTGTCTAGGGAGGTTTCTGATCATAGTCCTTTGATTTTGGATACTATGGAAGGGCAGGAAGGGGGTGGCAAGGAGTTCAGGTTTGAGAAAAGCTGGTTACAAAGTGATGAATTTTTTCTCCGAGTGGAAAGATTTGGAAAAAACCTGTCAAAGGTAAGAACGGTCTTGATAGTTTGCAGAAAAAGCTTAAGAATGTCAAGAATGATCTGAAAGGGTGGGGTGCTCATATTAGGGGGTTGGAGAAAAAAATAAGAAAGAGTTAGTGGAGGAGCTTCAGGAACTGGAAAGTATAGAGGATTTGATTTTGCTTAGTGCAGAACAGTTGAAACGGAAAGCATCAATTCATAAAGAACTGCTGGAAGTATATGAGAACAAAGAGAGATTCTGGCAACAAAGATCGAGAGATAACTGGTTGTTGAAAGGTGATAATAACACTGAATACTTTCACATGATTGCTAAAGGGTGAGGAGAAAGAAAATGATTTTTTCTATGAAAGACGGGGAGAATGAGATTCAGGGGACTCATGACCTCTTGCTGCATGCCACCAATTATTATAAAACTTTGTTTGGTCCTGCTGGAGGTTTTTCTGTTAGACTTTCTGATGATAATTGGCAGGCTTGGGAGAAACTTAATGATGAAGATAGGGAGAAGATGGGTGTGCCTTTTACTGAGAAAGAGGTGAAGGAGGTTATTGATCAGATGGAGAAAAATAAAGAAGTTGGCCCTGATGGGATTCCTATTGAATTCTATCAACACTGCTGGGTGATTATAAGAAAAGATGTTAGGGCCGTGTTTGATGATTTTTATGCTCATAAAATTGATCTGAGGAGTATTAACTATGGGGTGGTTACTCTTTTGCCCAAAGGTGATGATGCTGATAGAATCCATAAATATAGGCTCATTTGTCTGCTTCAGGTGCTGTTTAAATTTTTTACCAAGACTCTGACAGCTAGAACAGAGCCTGTGATGGGGAAATTGATTGATACATGTCATACTGATTTTATCAAAGGGAGATTTATTGCTGATGGAGTTACCTTGTTACATGAAATCCTGAAAGAATCAAGAATTCAGAGGCAGCAGGGTGTGATTCTGAAGATTGATTTTGAAAAGGCCTATGATAAGGTCAATTGGGATTTCCTGTTTTATTGTTGTAAGCAGAAAGGTTTCAGTGAAGACTGGTTGATTTGGTTGAAGAGTGCAGTGACTCAGGGTACTCTCAGTGTTAAGGTGAATGGGGAAGTTGGTCCCTATTTTGGCAGTTTTAAAGGGGTCAGGCAAGGGGATCCTTTTTCTCCCTTTTTGTTTAATATGGCAGGGGAGTGTTTGGCTAAGATGGTTCTTAATGCCCAAGCTAGTAGGTTGTTTACAGGGTTGGTTGATAATCTGTTTGATAAAGGGATTGCTATTTTGCAATATGCTGATGACACTATCCTTTTCATTAAGGATGATATTGAGGGGGCTAGAAATTTGAAGCTGTTGTTATATTTGTTTGAATCCATGTCTTGCCTTAAAATTAACTTTGAGAAGAGTGAGGTGATGATGGTGTTGGATGATGAGGATAAGCTATCCAATTATGCTGAGTTGTTCAATTGTCAGAAAGGTAGTTGGCCTATTAAATATTTGGGGCTACCGGTTTGTAGTAGAAGATGCATAGTGGCTGAGATGGGCTTTATTGGGGATAGGATGAAAAAAAAGTTAGATGGTTGGATGGGTGGTGCACTATCTTTGGGAGGTAGGCATGTTAAAATTACTGCTTGTGTTTCTAGTGTGGCTGTTTATCCCATGTCTATGTTTCTTTTGCACAAAAAAAATGTGGAGGAAATTGAAAAGCAGACCAGAGCCTTTTTCTGGTATGGCAAGGTGTGCAGAAGAAAGTATCATCTGGTAAAGTGGAAATTTGTGTGTAGACCCAGGAAAAAAGGAGGCTTGGGGATCAAGAATATTAGACTATTTAATATCTGCTTGCTTTGCAAGTGGTGGTGGCGGCTTGAGGTTGAGGAAGGACCCTGGCAAGTTTTTGTGAGGAAAAAATATATGAAAAAAGGGGGATCAGTGTTGTGAGACACAAACAGAGTGATTCCCCTTGCTGGAATGATTTGATTAAGATCAGGGCCCTCTATCTGGCTGGCAGAAAAATGAAAGTTGGCAATGGGGAGCTGACTGACTTTGGTCTATCTGGAAGCTCAGAAACAGAGCTTGCTTTGAAAAAAAAACTTATTAATTCCCCTGTTGATCTGGTTATATATGCATGTGTTTTCATTCGTTACTGGGCAGGTTTACATGGTGAGGAGGAACGGGAGATGTTGCATGCTGGGGCTGATGTCCTGCAACAGAATGCGCTGGCTGATGTTGCGGCTATGGATGTGGCCCCTGTTCCTTTCTTGGGACTGCCGGCGATCCCTAAAGACCGTGCCCATGAAGCCCCTGAGCTTGAGAGGGGGCGGGAGAAAAGGAGGAGGATTTGATGCTGTTTGGTGAAAAAGAAACTGAGTCTTCGAGCCTTCCTGTCAGTCTAGGTTGTTAGTTTCTTTTCATGTTTGAACTTCTATCGCTAGCCTGAGTGCGGTGTTCTTGCATCTCTAGCTTTTCCCCTTATTTCTCCTTTCTAGTTAGGTTCGTTTGGTTTGTAATATGGAGTCTTATCTGCTTTGATCCCCTAGGTGGATCAAAAATCTGTGTGACATGAACTTGTGTGGTTTGTTGTTCCGTTATCCGTTGATAATGGAACCCGATCCCTCTCTTTGGGGGATTGTATGGAAAAAAGGAAGATCTGTAGGTTTTTCGTGTTGGGCGAGGATCTCCTTCTCGTCCTCCAATCTGATTTGGTCCTTGCGCGGATCTAGATCAGGTATGGACAAGGGAGTCACCCTGTAGATCGCAGAATGTTGGAGGAGAATCCCAGGGAGATTGAGTGGATCCGGGAATAGGATAGTCGTCATGATGAAGCGCGGCGGTGGGATGTGAGGCGCAGAGATGATGTGATGCGACAGGCGGAGAACGAGGCTAGATTGGAAGACTAGCATCGTGAAGCCATGGCACGGGACAGGGCCCTGGCAAAGGCGCTCCGTCCTGAGGCAGATCAAGCCCGCAATCATGTCCGGTGGAGTCATCGCCCTGAGATGCAGCAGGGTTCAGGATCATATGCTACGGCCTCATTGTTTTCGGGCAGATCAGGTAACTTCGATACAAACCCTAGAAGAGGAGAGCCAGTTTTTGCTCGTACTGTGGAGCAGGTTACCATTCCTAGGCCTGTGGTGAATCCTTCTGTTCCTGTGAGTCGTCCTGTGTCTGGGTTGAACACATCTGCATCCACTTCTGTGAATGTGCCTATTGGAGGTAGTCGCCATGTGAGTGTGTCACCGATTATGACAGTTAACCAGTCTGATGCTATGGCCACTACTCTGGTGGGGTCCTCTGTACCACCACCAGTAGTAAGTGTGCAGAGGAATGCGAATGTTGTTGGTGATCCAGGTGATTTGCAGTTACTTGATGTTGTGCAGGAAGAGCAGGTTTGTGAGAATTGTGGCAAAGATAATAGTATTTTGGTCTGTCAAGAGAAGAAGCCACGGAGTATGTTCCTTTATTTTTTGGCAGTACTGATTTTGAGCAGGGTTTTCATTCTATTCTTGTTGTGGAGTCTACTGTTCAGTCCATGGAACAGTTGCATTATGCTCATATAAGTGTGGTCAGGGGTGATGCCACAGGGAAGGACCTTGAAAAAGAATTCCAGATATGGGCTGATGCTTTGGGTTCTAGATGGAGATTCAATGCTAGACCTATCAATGATGTGGAGTTCCTGATGAGATTTCCTTCATCTAGATCCATTGATGACTTCCACTTTGGGAAAGTGTTTATGAAGACAATTTCAGAGGTTTTTATTCAGTTGTCCAAGTGGAATGGGGATTTGGAACCTGTGGAGTGGTTGGAAGAAGCCTGGTTTAGGATTGTTGGTATCCCTATGAAGTATAGGGAGAAATCAACTATTTTCTATGTTGCCTCTCTTGTGGGCAAGCCTTTGGCTCTGGATAGAAACAGCTTGAGGAATCTAGCTTACGTTAGGGTGAAGATTGCTTGTTTGGATGTTACTTTGGTTCCTAATACCATAAGGGGGGAGATGCAGGGGGGATTTATGAATTCAAATATACTAGAGAGATTTTTGCTCCTGATGCAGTACCAACTATTCCTATATTAGTGGGTATTGATGGGCAAGATGATGTCAATGTGCTTGATGGGAGGAATGAGGAAGAGACTAGGAAAAATAGGCATGTTGGTGGTGATGGGCAAGGATCTGAGGCTGGTGAGGGTGCAGGTGGGGTGAGTGGTGGTCGCCAACATGCTGGTGGTAACACTGGTGGGGCTGGTTTGGAGAAAGGTAAAGGGGTGCTGGTGGAACAAGAAGACTTTGGTGAAATGTCATTTGGAACTAGAATGGCTAATATTTTGGGCTAGTTCTTGAATTGGTAGAAACATAAGGGGGATTATCATCAGGGAAAATGTGGAGGGTGGTAATACTGATCATGACAATGTTCAGAACAAGGAGGTTGTTGTGGGACCACAAGATGCTATTCAGGGAGGTGATGTGGGTGGTGTTGGGTTAGGTGATATTCACATGGAGGTCATCCAGAATTTGGCTCCTCCCTTTGTTGATGATATCATTCCTCCTGCTTCTGCTAGGCCTCAGCACTTTGAAGATTTTATCAAAGGTTTGTTAAGGGACAGGAGCAGTGATAAGTTATGAGCTCAAAAAACAGTATGGTCATTTTCTGGTTGACGAGGGAGAGCAAGGTGACGCTGATCAACAAGGGGGTTATGATGTTTCTACTGAAGAGTCTTTTGGCTCATCTACTGATAGTGGCAAAAAGGGTAATGGGGAAGGTTCTGTGATGGGTGGTGTACATGCTATGGAGGTGGTAGTTGTTGGGTTATCTCAACCTGATATTGTCTCCACTCAATAAAGTTTGGGTTATCAATCTGAGATTGTGGCTGGTGTGGATGAGTAATTGGTAAGGATGAGTTCAAGGGTGGGGCTGGAAGCATGGAGGAAAGGCATCTGTCTCAACAACCTGCTAGAGATTTGTCAGGTACAAACTTAACTCTTTATAATTCTTTTGCTGACCTAGATGATGATGTTATTATGCATAGATCTTTGTAGATGGGGGTTGATGCTACATCTATATCTTTAGAAAATATTAATTCTTTGAAAGATTTAGAGATTGCTAGACACAGTTTACATGATAGAAAATAGGTTGAGGTTGTGGCAGAGGTAGATTTGAGTGAGAAAGTTCTGTTTCTTGATTGGAAGGAGGATAGTAATGATGAAGGGGAATTTACTCCTGTGATTTCTAGAAAAAATAGGAAGAAGATGAGAACTGGCTCTGGTGGGAAGAATAGAAAGTTAAGTGTTGCTGCTGTGAAGGTCCACAACTATCACCCTATGAGTGGTATTGTGACTGGAACAAGAGAGAAAAATTGTATTATGATAGATGTTATTTTGAACATTAGAGGTGTGGGGAAAAAAGGTGTGAGTGCTTATTTGAATAATTTGTTGAGACAGGAAAAAGTGGATTTCATTGGTTTGCAAGAGACTATTAAGAAAGATTATTCTACTGACTTTTTTTAGGAGAATTGATCCTATGAATCAATTCTCCTAGAGTTGGTTGCCTTCTGTGGGGAGATCTGGGGGCATTTTGGGGGCCTACGTTCCTCCAAGCTGACCCAGATGGATGTGTCTGTGGGCAGGTTCCATGTTAAGATGAAGGTGCTGGATATCAAGAAACAGGTTTAGTGGCATTTGGTTGTGGTATATGGGGCTGCTCAAGAGGAAAATAAGGAGGAGTTTTTGATAGAATTAGCTAATGTTTGTCAGGACCAGTCGATTCCTTTACTGGTGGGTGGTGATTTTAATGTTATTAGGTTTGTTTCTGAGAAAAACAAAGGTCATTCTTTGAATAAGTGGGGGCACATGTTTAATTCTATCATTAATGCTTATGGTTTGAGGGAAATTCAAATGTCTAGGGGGCAGTTCACTTGGTCCAACAATCAGAAAATTCCTACTTTGGAGAAACTTGATAGGATACTAGTTTGCAAGGAATGGGAGAAGTTGTTTCCTCTTACTACAAAGACATAAGTTTAATTAGGAGGTTTCAACCATAGTCCTTTGATTCTGGACACTATGGAAGGGCAGGAAGGTGGCTGTAAAGAGTTCAGGTTTGAGAAAAGTTGGTTGTAGAGTGATGAATTTTTACTGCGAGTGGAGAAGATCTGGAAAAACCTGTCAGATGTAAAAACAGTCTTGATAGTTTACAGAAAAAGCTAAAGAATGCCAGAAATGACCTGAAAGGGTGGGGTTCTCATATTAGGGGGATGGGTAAAAAAAGAAGAAAGAATTAGTGGAAGAGCTTCAGGAACTGGAAAGTATAAAGGAGTTGATTTTTCTTAGTGTAGAACAGTTGAAACGAAAAGCGTCAATTCAGAAAGAACTGTTGGAAGTGTATGAGAATGAAGAGAGATTCTGGCAGCAAAGGTCGAGAGATAACTGGCTGTTGAAAGGTGATAATAACACTGAATACTTTCACAGGATTGCTAATGGGGTGAGGAGAAAGAAAAGGGGTTTTTCTATGAAAGATGGGGATAATGAGATTCAAGGAACTCATGATCTCTTGCTGCATGCTACTAATTATTATAAGGCCTTGTTTGGTCCTACTGGAGGTTTCTCTATTAGACTTTCTAATGATAATTGGCAGGCTTGGGAGAAACTTAATGAAGAAGATAGGGAAAAGATGGGTGTGCCTTTTACTGAGAAAAAGGTGAAGGAGGTTATTGATCAGATGGAAAAAAAACAAAGCAGCTGGTCCTGATGGGATTCCTATTGAATTCTATCAGCACTGCTGGTTGATTATAAGAGAGGATGTTATGGCTGTGTTTTGTGTTTTTTATGCACATAAGATTGATTTGAGGAGTATTAACTATGGGGTAATTACTCTTTTGCCCAAAGGTGATGATGCTGATAGAATTCAAAAGTATAGGCCCATTTGTTTGCTTCAGGTGCTGTTCAAAAATGTTACTAATACATTGACAGTTAGAACAGAACCTGTGATGGGGTAATTGACAGATACATGCCAAACTGCTTTTATCAAAGGGAGATTTATTGCTGATGGGGTTACTTTGTTGCATGAAATACTGAAAGAATCAAAAGTTCAGAAGAAGCAGGGTGTGATCTTGAAGATTGATTTTGAAAAGGCCTATGATAAGGTCAATTGGGATTTTTTGTTTTATTGCTGTAAACAGAAAGGTTTCGGTGAAGATTGGCTGATTTGGTTGAAGAGTGTTGTGACTCAAGGTACTCTCAGTGTTAAGGTGAATGGGGAAGTTGAGCCTTATTTTGGCAGCTTTAAAGGGGTTAGACAAGGAGATCCTTTTTCTCCATTTTTGTTTAATCTGGCAGGGGAATGTTTGGCTAAGATGGTTCTTAATGCGCAAGCTAGTGGTTTTTTTACAGGGTTGGTTGATAATCTGTTTGATAAAGGGTTTGCTATTTTGCAATATGCTGATGATACTATCCTTTTCATTAAGGATGATATTGAGGGAGCTAGAAATTTGAAGCTGTTGTTATATTTGTTTGAATCCATGTCTGGTCTTAAAATTAACTTTGAGAAAAGTGAGGTGATGATGGTGTTGGATGATCAGGATAAGCTGTCCAATTATGCTGAATTGTTTAATTGGCAGAGGGGTAGCTGGTCTATTAAATATTTGGGGTTGCCGGTTTGCAGTAGAAGATGCATAGTGGCTGAGATGGACTTTATTGGAGATAGGCTGAAAAAGAAGTTAGATGGCTGGATGGGTGGAGCTTTATCTCTCAGAGGTAGGCATGTTAAAATTACTGCTTATGTGTCCAGTGTGGCTGTTTACCCCATGTCTACATTCCTTTTGCACAAAACAAATGTGGAGGAGGTGGAGAAATGCACTGCAGCCTTTTTCCGGTATGGGGGTTGGTAAAAGGAAGTATCATTTGGTGAAATGGAAATTTGTTTACAGACCCAGGAAAAAAGGAGGCTTGGGGATCAAGAATATCAGGTTGTTTAACATCAGCTTGCTTTGCAAGTGGTGGTGGAGGCTTGAGGCTGAGGAGGGCCCTGACAAGTTTTTGTGAGGAAAAAATATATGAAACGAGGAGGGGTCAGTGCTGTGAAACACAGACAGAGTGATTCTCCTTATTGGGCTGATCAGCTTAAAATTAGGGACCTTTATTTGGCTGGTAGAAGAATGAAAGTTGGAAATGGGGAGCTGACTGATTTTTGGCAGGATGCTTGGTGCCTAGATATTCCTTTGAAAAGTAAGTTCCCTGATCTGTTTGATGTTTGTCAGAATCAAATGATATGTCTAAGAGAGGGTGGAGATGTTCTTCTAGAAGATGGTTAAATGCTAATGGGATGAAACAACATGATCAGTTAAGGTGCTTGGTGAATGGGATGATTTTGAATCAGGAAAAAGATGGACCTGTGTGGTTGTGGAATAAATCTGGCATGTTTTCTGTCAAATCTATATATTCTCATCTTTCAAATGTTGGGATTGACAGGAGTTTTAAACATTCTGTGGAAAGCAAAAATACCTCTGAAGATTAAGATCTAGCTGTGGCTGATTTGGCACAATGCTATTCTCACTAAGGATAATCTGAAAAAGAGAAGATGGGAAGGGGATTCTACTTGCAGATTTTGTCGAGAGGAAGAAACCATTAGGCACTTGTTCTTCACGTGTGTGGCTTCTAAGTATGTGTGGGGTGTGGTTGCTAAATCTATCGGTATTGGGAATAAGCCTGGGTCCTTTTCTCAGTATTTCTGGTGGGCTCCTCAGTTTTTGGGAGTTAGCAGAAATGTGCAGATTACGGTGCTGGCGGCGATCTGTTGGGCTATATGGAAGCTTAGGAACAGAGCATGCTTTGAAAAGAAACTTATTAATTCCCCTGTTGATTTGGTTATATATGCATGTGTTTTCATTTGTTATTGGGCAGGTCTACATGGGGAGGAAGAACGGGAGATGTTGCATCTTTGCTGATGTCTTGCAAATGTAACGCGGCGTCCGATGTCGGCAATGGATGTGGCTCCTGTTCCTTTCCTGGACTATCGGCGATTCCTGAAGATCGTGCCCACGAGGCACCTGAACTTGAGAGGGGACGGGAGAAGAGGAGGAGGATATGATGCTGTTTAGGGAGAAAAAGTCTTTGAGCCTTTCCTGTCATATTTGGTGTTAGTTTTGCTTCGTGCCTGGACAACTATCGCTAGCCTGTGGGAGGTGTTCTTGCGTCTACAGCTTCCCCTTTAGTTCTCCTTTCCGTTTGTGTGTGTTGGTTTGTAATATGGTGACATACTCTGCTTGATCCTCTAGATGGATCAAAACTGTGTGACAACTTGTGTGGTTTGTTGTTCCGTTATCTGTTGATAATGGAACTCGATCCCTCTTTCTAGGGGATTGTATGGAAAAAAGGAAGATCTGTAGGTTGGATAGTGACTATAGGAGCCATCTTATCTAAACCAAATATTCTTATGGCTGGTGATGAATATCCACTTGAGGATAACCTTGTCACACTTAAGTTGGATGCTTTGGTCATCTTTCTTAGAAGTCGTTAACCATATTTTCTTGGTATAGTGCTAGTCCCAAGAGGGTAGAACACCATTAATATGTCTTAAAGTAAGCTAAAACAGTAATGAAGAATATGACTAAGTTTAGTATATCATATGGAGTAGTTATTCATCTTTTCTTAGTAAGGTGCTATTTAGTGTCTTCCGAAGGAGACATAATCCACCAAGATACTTTAGGAAAGCTAATTGGTCACAGTAGATTAGAATCAAGTTTAAGACACCAATTGAATTACTCTTAATGGTGTAGCCTAACCCTAGAATTCATGTAAGACAGTGGAATCTTATGGTTAGTTAATAACCAAAGACAACATGATGAATATCATTAGGATAAATGTTGAGGTAATAAGTAGTAATCATGTGGGATTCACTTGGGAATTCTACGTGATGAAGTGAAATTATGTTAAGACTTAATAATAGTGTAGTGAGAAACAAAGTCATCATGGTTAGATTAGCTCTTAAATCATAATGAATAGGTAAAATATAACAAGATCATGGTGAGATTAGCTCCGAAACCATGATGAGAGTATAATATGAAAGGTAATCAGTAAATTATCATGAAGTAGAGTAAGAAGATAGCATGGTAGAACTATGATAGAGGTCATAGGTGCTAGAAAATTCTAATAATCTTTGATTTAAGTTAGAAATAGAATCTAGTTAGTCATTTGGAGAGATCATGTGAGGTTAGTTACTAAATAAGAAAGGTTGGTTATAGTTAATCCTTTCAAAAGTGAGACCAAAGGTTAGTCGAAACCAAAAGTGAGACCACTTTGCTTAAGATTGTCCTATTGCACTTGAGCAATTTGGGTAAATATTGAGATAAAGAATAATTTGACCTATGTGCTAAGTATTACGATATAAACCTATATGAGGAGGTGTCATATACTACACAACTAAGCCTGAATTATAGAGATACCATACTCAACTACTATATTCTAGGCTTGGAATATTGTGTGGTATATGTACCACATTTGGATTTATTGGTTTTTCTTGGATCTTCGTGTTTGACTAGATCTGTACATGAAGTTTGACTTGATGTGTAAATGCATATTGCAACATCCAGTTACTACTTGATGTTATAGACCTAGATAGGAACGGGAATTTGTGGAAGGGAGTGACGAGTTCCAAAGACCAAGATTAAGACCTACATGAAGGGGTAACATCAAGTATGAGGAGTATCAATCCAATTTGAAGGATGGATCAAGTTCAGATCATTGTTAGTCAGCAATAAGAAGGAAGATTAGTGTAGAAGATGTATGGAGAAATAAGAAGTAATAAACTTAGAGTTCATTCAAAGTAGGTAATGTTGATAGGAAGTTAATAAAGTAATTGTACCAAGTTCATGGAAGCATCATGAATAAATGCAAATACGAAGTTTCGGGGAGAAATGGTATTCAAGCTCTGATAATTCAGAGAGAATGCCAATAGTGCGTCGAAAAACCATAGGGTAATTCATACACCCTAGGATGGTTCGCAGCTGGTATCTTGTCCGCAGCTAGTATTTGGTTGGCTTAGTTCACCAGATCATCTTAGTATTGCATAAAGAGCATAAAACTTTGCCTAAGGTAAGTAAGACATAAATGAGTCTAAAAAATTGATGTGCTCGTCTTTCGAGGCGCTTCGCAAAGTCAGACTTATCAAAGAGAAAGTGTCCAAATAGTAAGACAAATAATGCTGAAAGATTCACTTCGGAGATCCACAATTGTGTGGGTACACCGTGCAATATTTCATAAGACCCTAACTAGGTAGAGTATAAGATGGATAGAGACCAATATTCTAATTATAAATCCAATAAATACTAAATAGACAGTTTGAATACTATTAGTAATCCCTAAGGGGGAGAGTAAACATTAGAAATGAAAGTATCATTATCTAAATTTCCGAATAAAGGTTGGAGAAAAAGGACTAACCTACAACAACAACAAGCCTTATTTTCATAAGGTTAAAAGAAACCATTAATATAAAAGTATTTTCAGAAGTACGTCTAGATGAAAGATTGAAGTTTACTTCAAGATAATAGTGCTTAGACCTTAATATAATTATAAAAGGAAGTTGAAGAAGTACTTAAGGTGATAATAAAAGCTTATCTAAAGCCTGCTAAGGTAAAAGCTTGAAGGTGGCAGAATAGAATAATTCCAATAGACTCATTCTAATAAAAACAACTCTTAAATGATACTTAAGAGGGAACAAAGCACATCCAATTGGACAAGTATAGAGGAACAAGAACTTCCAATGGGTATGAACTAAATGAGTTCAAATCCAACCTTCGGAAGGACCACCAGTATAAATCATAAAATGACAATACAAAAATTTAGTCTTTTGGCCAGAACTATTGTGTTATAACATTTAAAACCCTGTTTTAGTGAGACTTCCTATACCTTACACAATATAGTAAAAAAGTTCGATGATTAAATAAAAGGAGTTGGATTAGGATACCTAATTAGGTTAAGGAACTAAAGAAGAGACCCTAGATTAGGAGTTTATAATAAGGAACTATCCTTAGTGGTGGATAGAAAAAGGAACTTTGGAGTATAGAGACAACAAGTTGGAGATTTCAAGTATGATGAGAATACAAGAAAACTATCTGGATATGGGATATTGCAATTGTTCCCATTGAGGTTACCATGGAGTTGAGACATATCGTAATCAATGCAAGACAATTCCTTACTCCGAAAAATGAGAGTATACGAACTTCGGGGATGAAGTTTATTTTAAGGGGAGAGTCTGTAACATCCCAACATTAGAGCTTAGAAATAAGCCGAACCCAGGTGTGTGCATTGCATTCATGCATAGAAAATATGAATAATTTTCGCGCTTTTGAACAAAACTTGTCAAAGTGATTGAAGCTTATCTCAACTCGATGGAAATGAAGTAGATCATCAAGTTGACTGCGATAAGTTTCAATATGACCTTTGCTAAAACCTTATTTGGGGTAAACATGATTTGATCTAAGGGTAGATCAAATGTAATAAAATTAAGTCCTAATACATTAGTTAATGATTTATATTTGATCCTTAGGTGATCATATCATAGTATTCATTACAACAACCCATGAATACCAAGTTAAGAATGTAATCCAAGTAATAAGAATGTAATAACTAACCCTTGACTTATTTTATTCTTATCCAATTATACCATGAGTATTATGGTAATACCTAACTTTAACCCTTTAGTTATATTGAGTAGGAAGGAAATCAAATCAAGATCATTTACCATATATCTTTTTATCCATATCAATCTTTACCATTCCTATTGGAATCATATTCCAATATCTGTTGTTCAGCAATGCTGAGTAATCAACTATTTACCACTCACGAGCTGCAACAGTCGTTGCCTCGATCAATTCTCTCAGCCCAACATCATCCCGCATGGCCCAACACCGGCCCATACCTCTTCCTGTCTCTTTCTTTTCTTCTTCCTCGCGTCCGGCGACAAGCAACTGCGTGGCGGTGCTCTTGCCGTTGATCTTCCCGGCGCTAAGATCCTTGCCCCGCCGCCCTGGAGTTGGGGATAAGAATGCCGACGATGTTCTCTCTCTCCCCATACCTATCTCTCTTGGTCTCGTTTCCCCTAGCGTTTTTCCCTTCTGCCGAAACCCTAACCCACCATGGTTCGAGCTAGAGCTCGCTTCCGGCCTCCCCTTGCCATTCCGAGGCCACCACGGAGACCGCGATGCTCGACTTCGTCATTTGCCCCAAAGCGGCTAGTTAGGGAGTTCCTGAACTACAAGATTTAAGCCGTCTTCCCCGACACCAACGTCGTTCGCCGATGTCAATTGCCGCCGTCTCTAGCTGTAGGGTTCGCAGCATAGAAAACAAAAAATTTCCTACGATGTGAACTATATACCAAGATCTATCTACTAGATACAAACAACGGGCGGATGTATATCCGTAGAGAACATACCCTTGAAGACCGACAAAGCTTAACGAGTTCAACTCGTGGTTGATGTAGACGATCTCTTGCCGATCTCAAGATCGAGAGTAAGTCCTAAGCGCCGCCAAATCAGCGCATCCGTGCTCTCACACGCTCGAGGCACCGAGCAACCTCCGCCTCCTCGCCCAGATGCAAATGGCACAACTCTTTCTTGACGAATAGCCACCAGGAACATGTATCTCGCTAGTCCGAGACCATGGGGGATAAATTCTAGAGGGGGAGAGAGATCCTTCACGAGGAGGTGTGAGAGACAAGTGAGGAGGGGGGCTCCTTTTATAGGAGGAGGGGGGACCCCAAGGGGGTGGCCTGTAGGGTTTCGTAGCATGGAAAACAAAAATTTTCTATCGCATACAAACAAACAAGCCAAGATCTATCTACTAGATTGTAGCAACGAGTCGATGGAATAACTTACCCTCGAAGATTCCAAAGCGTTTAACGAGAGAGGATTCTCGTGGGTGATGTAGTCGTACTCTTCCCGATCTCAAGATCGCGTAGACGATCCTTCCGGCGCTGCGTTCCGGCGCTTCCTAATGGTCACACGCTCGTAATCGACGAAGACCTTCCTCTCCTTGTTCCAAAGGCACGGAGGTTGTATCACTCTCTCGCGATTCCGGAAGACAACGGCGTGGTACCGAAGTAGAGGGAGATCCCAGGCTTCGCTTAAGCCGAGCGAGTATCTTTGGAGTATGAGAGAGAGCTATTAGTGGTCTAGGGTTTAGACACACCAATTAGAAGGCTCTAATCCAAGGCTATAGCAATTAGAAGCTCTAAACCAAAACGCTCTAAACCGGAGTCTAGGCTAGGTTTTAGATTAGAGGATAGGAACTTGTGTTCAGAGAGGAGGCCCTGCCCTCCTTTTATGGGTGGAGGGGGTCGCGCGCCAGGGGAGGGAGGGGAGTCCCTCCCCAACTCGGCCTAGGTGGTGCTCCGGCTTGGAGAGGAGGGACTCCTCCCCCAAGTCGGTTTTGCCTCCTCTTGCTTGTTTCCCACAGTTTCCTGTTTTAGCCGTTTGACTTTCAAACTGGCCATTTGACTTTTCTGTTTTAGGATTCAATTTAATCCTTTATTTGGAACAACAAGAACACTTACTACATGATGCAATCATTCCAATATGTAATGACACATTCATGTACCCCCCCCAGTGCCGACATTCCGAACCTTCTAGAACATTCCCGATGAAAACACCTAATCATTTCCGAACTCAAACGGGACTTTCCTTATATGAATCTTATTCTCCGGACCATTCCGGATCACCTCGTGATATCCCGGATCCCATCCGAGACTCAACAACATTCTCTCTTTCTCATAATACCATAACTACTCAAAACAACGTCGAATCCTTAAGTGTGTCTCCCTACGGTTCATGAATTATGCGACATGATCGAAAAACTTCTCCTAACAATAACCAATAGAGGAATCTGGAAATTCATATGGCTCCACATATTTCTACGATTACTTTATGATCGAATGAACCACTTACATACGATACCAATTTCCCTTTGTCTCACGATAGTTTACTTATCCGAGGTTATGATCGCTTTATCTCTCGCATACCTAGTTCAACCTCACATCGATAAGTAATCTTTTCTCGTTCCTGATATGTGATCCCTTGTGACCCAGTCACATGCTTGCAAGCTAATTGGATGACATTCCACCGAGAGGGCCCAGAGTATATCTATCCGTCATATGGATGGACAAATCCCACTCTTGATCCATGTGTCTCAACAAATACTTTCCGAACACTCAATGCCACCTTTATAGCCACCCGATTCACGGTGTGGTGTTTGATGTCATCAAAGCATCCATCCCAGTAAAGGTGATATGCATGATCTCATGGTCAAAGGAATTAGGTTACTATGTATCAGAAAGCATATAGCAATTGAACTATTGAAATGACTTGATCTTTATGCTATGCTTATCTATAGGAGTATGTACACCATATCATTCTCCTAAAGATATGATCTTGTTGTTGATAACATCTCAATGTTCATGATAGGGAAACCACAATCATTAATCAACCAACAAGCTAGTGAAGTATAGAGGCTATACTAGGGACTTCAAATTAAGTTTACAAATCACACAAGTATTAATGTTTCCTTGTTAATACTATTATAGCATGAATGTAAACATTTATCATAAACACAAAGATATAATAATAACTACATTTATTATTGCCTCTAGGGCATATCTCCAACATGGCCGGCGCATGGGGCTGCCCCCTTACCCTCCCCTCTTCATGTGGGTGGACACTCCACTCACAAATCTCCTTTAAATTCCCTCCACTCAAAAGTCCACTCAAATTCCCATTAAATTTCTACCAAATTTAATGCAAACTCTCATTAAATAAAACACTTTTATTTTTATTCAGAATTTTGTCAATTACTTTAATGACAAACATTCACAAATAACCCCTTGCTAGAATTCTATTTCACATGCATAACCACTTTATGCAATTTCACCCGAAAACCTGTTTTAGATCTAGTGAAATAAATTCTGCGCTTGTTCTTTCTTTTCGACATGAAACATTTGCTCCAATTGGATGTCGGTGTCTCTTAAGTGTGTCACCCTACGGTTCGTGAATAATGCGGACATGATCGATACCCCTCTCGGATCAATAATCGAAGCGGGATCCGAGACCCATACCGACTCCACACATTCAACGATGACTTTCTTGTGATCGTCGGAACCTTTTATGCTAGTATCTTAATCCTTTTGTTTCACGATATATTACATGTCCGAGATTCGATCATCAGTATCTCCATACCTAGTTTGATCTCGTTACCGACATGCACTTTTTTCTCGTTCCTGTGATATAACATTCTAGTGATCAAATCACTTGCTTGCAAGCTAATCAATGTGATATCACCGAGAGGGCCCAGAGTATATCTATCCGTCATCGGGATGAACCAATTCCACTCTCGATCCATGAGCCTCAACATAACACTTTATTAGTTCTGAATCCATCTTTATAATCACCCTGTTACGGTGTGACGTTTGATGTTATCAAGAAACTCTTCCGGTGTGTAACACCCTCAGAATCGGACCTATGCAAGTTTTAGCGAAACCCGCCAAACCCGCATAGAAACGATTCAAAGGTGCCCACCAGGCACTTTCGTGCGGGTGGAAAACGAAGTAATAACATTACACAACAGTCTTCGATGGGACCCACAGAACAGATACATATAACAGCGACTCCATGAGTCAAGAATACAGATATAATATACAAAGATCCAAAACACCTTGAAAACGATATAGCATCCAGCTACGGACAAGATGCAAATGGGGCTAAGAGCCCTGAAGAATAACCAATGGCGTCCATAACCCTGCCCAGGCCAAGCCGGAAGGGTAACCCTGCTAACGACGTCGATCTCACAACCTGCTTAAACAAAAGGGGTGTCAACAAAGGCAAAGGAAAAGAGGAGCGTCGATCGAGGCCAAGACACGGCGAGGCTAGAATTCGGCGGTCCTCGCCTACATAGGTATGGTGGACTGAGCGGCAGCGGCAGCATGCACTAAACAACCTATAGAGACTCGATGCAACCGGCGACTGTCAGAGAGGGGTAAGAAAGACCTATTCGGATCCAACCTGATACTACCATCAATCAAACCCATCCTGGTGTTTCCCCCTCGAGACCAATCGAGCAAGTCAACCGAGGAACTCACACAGTTGGCAGTTTTATTTAGTCAGTTATAGTTGCGGCACTTTACTAGTCAGGTTTAGATAATCGTCCTGATGAAGTAAGTAGTGGGCACTTTTAGTTAATCATTCCGTTATAGTTACAGCACTTACTAGTCATTAAACAATTAGCATGAGATAAAACCCAAAACCCAGCAGTTGTTGGTACTTTCATTTAGCCATTCCGTTGTAGTTGCAATACTTACTAGTCAGGTACAATGGTCGCAAGCGACACTCCAAACAAGCACTTGTGGGCAGTATTATTTAGCCATTCCATTATAGTGAAGCTGATTACTAGTCATTATAAAGTCAAATTTATAGCAATAAACTTTAGTTATGCTTGTCTATGGTCGAGATACTGTGCTCCAAGTCGTCCATAACCGCGGACACGGCTTTCAGAAAGTTTTACCCGGCCGGGGTGCACCAATAGCAACACACGCTCGATCAACCTCGGAAAAACCAAAACAAAACCCAACGAGGCTTTCACGACTGAACAATCACAGGATTCAGAAATATTTCAGGGGGCCACCCCTTGGAGTCTACCCGCAACGAAGTAAGCAAGCTTCGAGACGGACTCAAGGTTTGCGACAATGGTCAAGCGATCGGGAACCGAAAACTCGGTGTCGATACTGCAGCGTAATCACTCCGCTTACCTAAACAATACGGGTGCTCCTCGCACAATTTAAATACAGAAGTAGCATGGCATAAGTACAGATAGTAAATAAAACCTCAAACTAGTTTGTGGCCCAAGAAATAAGACGAATCAAGCTCTGGCTGGGGGTCCCATATACCTCCCGGATGTGGATAGCGATAAATCAAGGAACAGTATCAAGTACTCGGGGTCCTCACGGGACACAAGTGGATTCGAACCAAATATTTTCTATCACCCACCGATGCCTCTGCTTACTTCAATTTTAGTTGATAAACAGGAATTTAAAGTGAACGATAAGTAAAGCTATGATCATCTCCAACATCAACATGCGGCAATACATCAACAACTGTGGCACTTGACAACACGCAACAGCACTTGAGCAAGCGACTACGACGCGCAAGTCCAGCTATCTACCAATCAACGGATAATAGTATGTGTCCAAGGCAATATACGGCTGCAAGGGATATCACGGGTACGGAAAACTAGAGCATCGCAACACAGATAGCAATAGATCAACAGGAGGGAAATAAATACTATAAAAGGAAGATAGGTAGAAAGGGGGAGATGCTCGCCTGGAAACATTGTCGAAGGTTCAACCGACGTTCGGGGCGAAGCTCACATCAACTCAACGGCCTTATCCGCGAAGAAGCAAAACACTAGAATAAACACCGGATGCAATATTTAATACAACGGCAGAAGATCGGCATGATGCATGTATGATGCATGGCATGGCAAAGGTGCGATGCAATTAGGTCATATTAAGCGGAACCGGGGTCCCGACAATTAATTAAATGGTTCAAGTTATTTAGAACCCCCGCAATTTAAATGTTGTATTACCATGGCCAAGATATGGTACCGGTTCGCTACACAAGTTTAAATGAGGCCAATATGAGACTAGATTTGCCCGCATATGGGCCCCATATTTAATTATGCAGTGAATCGGCATAAGGCCCACAAACCACATGATAAGAATGCATGCATGAACAATTAAGATGCGACAAGTTGTATTATATTATAAAACAGGGTTTCGGGAAGGGGTTCACACATTAGGGTTAGGCAGATCTTGGGGTTCCGGGGTTCGGGGTCTGGGGTCGATCTCGGGGTTTTCAGGGTTCGGCGAGGTCGTTCTCGGACTCCGGGATTGTTCTCGGTAACGGGGTAGATCTTGGCGTTCGGGTAGACGAACTTGGCGTTCTCGTGGCAGAGTGCTTGTTGTTCCAGTGGCGATCTTGGCGGTCTCCGGATTCGGCCTTGGCATTCGGGGTGAAGTTCTTGACGTTCCTTGTCTTGTCGAAAACCTTGTTGCTCTACGGCGAAGAACTTAGCGTCGGGTCCGAGAAGGAGATCTTGGTGCGGCACCGATGCAGGATCGGCCTTGGGTTTGGGGCTTCGGATCCATGAAGGGGCCTCGGCGTTCCGGAGGGTCGATGGAGAACTTGGGTTACCGTGGGTGGGGTTTTCGAGTGGCACCGATGGTTGGCGTGAACTTCGGCGACACATGAAGGTCTTGGCGTCCACGAAGATCTTGTCGGCGGAGAACATACATATTGGCATACTAGGCGGCGACAACGCAACATAGCAGCAATGGACAACTTTACAAGGGCATGTCTCGTCGGATGTACACCAACATCACCATCGTCGCAATCGCTAACCCAAAACAACAGGGTGCCTCTGGAGGAACTGAAACCGGCACGGCGGCGCGAACGGCAGATACACCACGCTGGAGGAGGCTCGGGACGGCATGAACCGGAAGAGCTCGGCGTCAGCGGTGTCGAGAAGGCGCGGCGACGCGGATCGAGCAACAGCCGTGCGGCAAAGGCGGTAGCGCTTGGCAGGTAGGTGGCGAAAGGTGGTCGAGCAGAAGACGGGCTGGCCTTGCGGAGGAGATGCTCGCGAGGTGGGAAGGGGCTTCGCCGGCGGCGGCGAAGCGGCTTGGCGAAGGAGGAGGACGCCAGCGAGGCCGGGCGAGGCAGGGCGACGGAAGGCTGTGTCAGCGGTCAGCGGAGAGCCGCGGGCGGGCGAGGCGAGGGCGAGCAGCGGTCGAGTGAGCTGAGGCAGGCCAGGTGAGAGGAGGCGAGCGGTGAGAGGCGGTGCGGAGAGGCGGGCTTTCGAGAGGGCCGGGCGGTCGTGAGGAGGAGGCGTCATGGTGGGGGGCTCAGAGGAGGAAGGGCTGGGGCAGCTGGGTGGGCTGCCTTGGCAGTTGGTGGGATGAGTGGGGAAGGTGAGGGACAGTGGGGTCAGGACCAGCGCCGTGGGCTGGCTGGTCTTGTGAGGTGTGTGTGTGTAAGGTTGTGTGGGGTTGGGGAGGGTGAGGGAGAGAGAGAGAGAGGCTGACGTGGCAGGGGGTGATTGGATGGGGAGGGAGGAGAGGTGAGGTGGCGAGAGGCCATTGGCTGGGGTGAGGTGGCCAGAGGGTTGGGTAGAATAGGATGGGTAGCTTTAGGAATTAGATGGGGCTGATTAGGTGGACCGTTTTAGGTTCTGGGGGTGGTCGTTCGGGTCGAAATGGCCCGTTCGACTGCCCCTATTAAAAATAATTTAATATTTTATTTATTTTCAAATATCTTTTGTAACTAGTTTTAGACAAACAAAATATCCAGAACATCCGGGGGTTTAATTTGAAATAGAAGGAGGGATAGTTTCGGAAACCATAGTCCTTCGCAACATAGTTCCAGGTAAAATTAATATGCATGATGATGTAATGATGATGCAATGCACAAAAACAACGCGATTTTCTAGTAGTGGTTTTGCGGGATGCCACACGGTGTTAGTGATTGACATGATCTCATGGTCTAAGGATTAGGATCACTTCGTAAGTTGTTATAGCAATATAAACTCAATGACTTTGATCGTAATGCTATACTTCGGATGAATTTTCATCACACCATTACACTAATGTTGTGATCCCGTTATTAACAACATCCAATGTCCATGATCAGGAAACCTATGATCATCTTGTTAATCAACGAGCTAGTTTATGAGAGAGGCATAACTAGGAACTTTCTGTTTGTTTATTAAACACACATGTATTAACGTTTCCGTATTAATACAATTATAGCATGCAAAATAAACATCTATCATATACTTGTAATACACATAATAAACACTTTATTATTGCCTCTCAGGTCATATTCCTTGATCCCACTTGCACTAGAGACAATAATCTAGTTACATAGTGATAAATCTAACACCCATTGAGTTCGTGTTGATCATGTTTTGCTCTAGGAGAGTTTTAGTCAACGGATCTACATTGAGATCCGTATGTACTTTACAAATCTTTATATCTCCATCCTTGACATGCTCATGGATGGAGTGAAACCGCGCTTAATATGCTTGGAATGCTTGTGAGACCTTGGCTCTTTGGCATTGGCAATGGCACCATTGTTGTCACAATAGATCACCATTCGGTCCAACGTTTGCCACCACTCCTAGTTCGGATATGAACTCCTTCATCCAAAGCGCTTCATGAGCCGCTCAAGCAAAGAACATATTCGCCTCCGTTGTTGATCCCGCTACCACAGGTTGTTTGGAGCTCCTCCAACTAACCGCTCCGCCATTCATGAGAAATATGATCCGGATTGAGACTTAGAGTCATCCGGATCGGTGTCAAAGCTAACATCGACATAACACTTAGCGACAAGCTCTTCTTCACCTCCAGATACAAGAAACATATCCTTAGTTCTTCGTAAGTACTTAAGGATATTCTTGACCGCTATCCGATGTTCAACACGATCCGATTGGTACCTACTATTCAAACTAATAGCATGTGCCACATCCGTCTTGTACATAGCATGGCGTACATTATAGAGCCTATGGCTGAAGCATAGGGACTTTGTCCATTATCTCTCTTTCTTCCTACCGGGACTTTGAGTCTTACTCAATGTCTTGCCTTGCAACATAGGTAAGAACCCTTCTTACTTCGTCCATTTTAAACTTCTTTAAAATCTTATCAAGGTATGTACTGATAGCCCTATTAGGCGCCTAGATCTATCTCTATAGATCTTTATGCCTAATATGTATGACGCTCACCTAGGTCCTTCATTGAAAATTTGTTGTTTAGATAACTTTTAACACTGTTTAAAGATCTATATCATTTCCGATCAATAATATGTCATCCACATATAATATCGAAATGTCACATTGCTCCCACTCACTTTCTTGTAAATACAAGCTTCTCCATAAGTTTGGACAAATCCAAACTCTTTGATCACCTCATCAAAGCGGAGATTCCAACTGTGATGCTTGCTTCAATCCATAGATGGATCGTGAAGCTTGCACACCTTGTTAGCATCCTTAGGATCGATAAACCCTTTGGTTGTATCATATACAACTCTTCTTCAATATTACCATTGAGAAACGCGGTTTGACATCCATCCGCCATATCTCATAATCGAAATATGCAGCAATTGCTAACATAATCCTAATCGACTTTAGCATCGCTACGGAGAGAAAGTCTCATCGTAGTCAACTCCTTGAATTTGTCTAAACCCTTTGCGACAAGTCGAGCTTTATAGATGGTCACATTACCATCGGATCAGTTTTCCTTTGAAAATCTATTTGTTCTCCACGGCCTTTCTCGTGAGGTAATTCCACCAAGTTCCAAACTTGATTTTCATACATGGATTCCATCTCGGATTTCATGGCTTCTAACCATTTTTGGAATCCGGCTCATCATCGCTTCTTCATACCGTAGGGTCATCATTTTCATCAACCATGAAATTCATGACAGATTTCCGTGACTCGGAGCTGCACGCCCTGTTTGACTGCGAGGTTCGGTAGTACTCTCTTCGGAGTTTCATGATCATTATCATTAGTTCCTCTTCAACAGGTGGAGCCAACTCCGGAACAACTTCCTGCGCTACTCGCCATACTTTGAAGAGAAGGTTCCACAACCTCTTGAGTTCTACCTTCCGACTACTCACACCTTTCGCGAGAAACTCTTTCTCTAGAAAGGATCCATTCTGGCAACAAAAACCTTGCCCTCGTGATAGAAGGAATACCCAATAGTTTCTTTAGGGTATCCTATGAAGACGCATTTTTACGCTTTGGGTTCGAGTTTATCCGGTTGAAGTTTCTTCACATAAACATCGCATCCCCAAACTTTAGAAATGATGACTTAGGTTTGTTTCAAACCACAATTCATCTGGTGTCTTTTCAACGGTTTAGATGGTGCCCGATTTAAAGTGAATGCAGCGGTTTCTAGTGCATAACCCCAAAATGACAACGGCAAGTCCGTCGGAGACATCATAGATCGAACCATATCTAATAAAGTATGATTACGACATTCACACACCATTTCATTTGTGGTGTTCGGCGTGTGAGTTGTGAAACAATTCCACACTCTTTCATGTGAGTGCTAAACTTGTAACTTAGATACTCACCTCCACGGTCGGACCGTAGAAATTTGATCTTTCTATTACGATGATTTTCCACTTCATTATGAAATTCCTTGAACTTTTCAAAGGTTTCAGACTTGTGTTTCATCAAGTAGATATAACCGTATCTACTCAAATCATTCGTGAAAGTAACAAAATAACGATATCCACCTCGCCGACACACTCATTGGACCACATACATCGAATGTATGATTTCCAATAAATCATCGCCTGTTCCATTGAACCGGAAAAGCGGCGTTCTAGTCATCTTGCCCATAAGGCATGGCTCACATCTATCAAATGATTCATAATCAAGTGATTCCAAAAGTCCATCCGAATGGATCTTCTTCATGCGTTTAACGCCAATATGACCTAGGCGGCGATTACCACATATATCGGATATATCATCATTAAGTTTAATCCTTTTAGCATCAACATTATGAATATGTGTAACATTATCATCGAGATCTAATAGAAATAAACCATTCATCATCGGTCCATGACCATAAAAGATTTCATTCATATAAATGGAACAACCATTGTTCTCGGTTTAAATGAATAACCACTTCGCATCAAACACGATCTAGATACAATGTTCATGCTCGGTCGGGCACCGGATAACATTTATTCAAGTTTATAACTAATCCGACGGCAAGTGGAGAGGCGTTTCGACGGCGATCACATCAACGCTTGATCCATTGCCGACACGCATCTTGACCTCACCCTTGCTAGCGGTCGCTTGTTCCGCAGCCACGATTCGAGTTACAAATATCAGCAATGACCGGTATCAAATACCCGGTGCTCTGCGAGCACTAGTCAAGTACACATCAATAACATGTATATCATATATACCTTTGTTTGCCTTGCGGCCTTCTTATGCCAGATACTTGGGGCGATTGCGCTTCGATGGCGATCCTTACAATAGTAGCACTCGGAATCGGACTTAGGTCCAACTCGGGGTTTCTTTTCAGCGGCAACCGCTTGCCGCCTTACTTCCTTCCGTTTTCCCTCTTGTCTTTCTTGAAACCAGTGTTCCTATTGATCATCAACACTTGATGTTCCTTTTTGATCTCCATACTGCTTTTAAGCATTGGAAGCTCGGGAGAGACTTCTTCATGCCTTGCATATTATAGTTCATCACGAAGCTCTTATAGCTAGGTGGCAGAGACTGCAGAACACGATGGATGCCTAAGTCAATGGGAATCGATATTCCCAAGGACACAAGCTTATCGGCATAACCCGACATCTTGAATACATGCTCACTAACGGAGTCGTGCTCTTCCATCATGCAGCTAAAGAACTTTTCTAAAGCTTTGTAGCTCTCTACAGCAGCATGTGTGTCGAAAATCATTTTCAACTCACCCATTGTATCAAATGCATTGCCGTTTTCGAAACGCTTTCGAAGTTCCGGCTCTAGCCCATACAATATGCCGCAATGAACTAAGTTGTGGTCCTCCTGACGAGTCTGATAGACATTCTTCTCCTCGTCAGGGGCATCATCTAAAGGTGGTGGGCCTAACGGCGCTTCTAGCACATATTGCTTTTGTGCAGCAGAGAGGAGAATCCTCAAATTCATGGCCCATTCGGTAAAGTTTCTACCGTTCGTTGCTAGTTTCTCTTTCTCCATGAACACATTGAAATTAAAAGCAGGTGGTGCCATCTACAACAAAATTTGTAAAGTTTAGACTAAGTGTATGATAGATTGAGTTCAACTAATCTATATTACGAATGAACTCCCACTCAAAAACGACATCCCTCGTGCCTTTTTGGTGATTACATGAACCAAATCCACTACACCAAGTCCGATCATCACGTGAGTCGGTATAGCTTCAAAGCGAGCATCAAATGGGCATCATATCAACTATATGAATCATGCTTAACCTTTAGGTCCGTGTTAGGCCATGTCTGCATACATGCTAGGCTCGTCAAGTTAGAACCTTAGTATTCGCGTGTATGCTTTTACACCGAAATATGGTCGTGGATCCAAGAACACCCGATCATCACGTGATGTCTTGGGCGGCGAAACATAATCGGTGCATACTAAAGGAAGAACACATTCTTATCTTGATATTTAAATGAGGGATCATCTTATTATGCTAACAAAGCGCTAAAAAAGCAATATAAGATGCTATCAAACATCATATGTTTATTAGTGAAATGATATGGTTCCCGCAGATGATCTCTATCATGTGCATCGTGGTATGATCACTATCATACCTATATGTGTAAATCCAAGGTCTATGGATTTTACGCTATGTGTGTTGTAAGAGTATCATCTCATACTTCTACTTACAACACTACCATATCATAACACTAGCCCAAAGAACAATCTAAACTAGGCGCCTCTAATTTATCCATTGCAAGTTTTACGTGGCTTAGGGCTTTCGAGATAGAGCCGTTCTTACCTACGAACATGAACCACAACGAGGATAATCAAATTGTTGAAAACTCGCACAAAATAGATATTGACTATAGTAGGAGAGGGACACCGCTAGCCACTTATGCAAACTAGTTGCATGTCAAGCGTGGAACAGGTCTCATGTGCGAGGACATGTAAAGTTTGTCCGGGCCGCTTCATCCCACTATGCCACCAATATCCAAAATTACAACAAAGGATAAACAACATGATCATCATCGCCCACATACTCATATGTGTACTACCGTGTAAAGTATCTACGCATAGATCGGCTCGATACCTTTGTAGGGTTCGCGACATAGAAAACAAAAATTTTCCTACGATGTGAACTATATACCAAGATCTATCTACTAGATACAAACAACGGGCGGATGTATATCCGTAGAGAACATACCCTTGAAGACCGACAAAGCTTAACGGGTTCAACTCGTGGTTGATGTAGACGATCTCTTGCCGATCTCAAGATCGAGAGGAAGTCCTAAGCGCCGCAAATCAATGACGCATCCGTGCTCGCGCACGTTCGAGGCACCGAGCAACCTCCGCCTCCTCGCTCCAGCGATGCAGCGGAAGCACAACTCTTTCTTGCCGAATAGCCACGGGAACATGTATCTCGCTAGTCCGATACCATGGGGATAAATTCTAGAGGAGAGAGATCCTTCACGAGGAGGTGTGAGAGAGACAAGTGAGGAGGGGGCTCCTTTTATAGGAGGAGGGAACCCCAAGGGGTGGCAGGCGCATGGGCTGCCCCTTGCCCTCCCTCTTCATGTGGGTGGACACTCCACTCACAAATCTCCTTTAAATTCCCTCCACTCAAAAGTCCACTCAAATTCCCATTAAATTTCCACCAAATTTAATGCAAACTCTCATTAAATAAAACTCTTTTATTTTATTCAGAATTTTGTCAATTACTTTAATGACAAACATTCACAAATAACCCCTTGCTAGAATTCTATTTCCCATGCATAACCACTTTATGCAATTTCACCCGAAAACCTGTTTCGGTATCTAGTGAAATAAATTCCTGCGCTTGTTCATTCTTTCGGCATGAAACATTTGCTCCAATTGGATGTCGGTGTCTCTTAAGTGTGTCACCCTACGGTTCGTGAATAATGCGGACATGATCGAGACCCTTCTCAGATCAATAATCAGAAGCGGGATCCGGAGACCCATACTGACTCCCACACATTCAACGATGACTTTCTTGTGATCGTCGGAACCTTTTACGCTAGTATCTTAATCCCTTTGTTTCACGATATATTACATGTCCGAGATTCGATCATCGGTATCTCCATACCTAGTTTAATCTCGTTACCGACATGCACTCTTTTCTCGTTCTGTGATATAACATTCTAGTGATCAAATCACTTGCTTGCAAGCTAATCAATGTGATATCACCGAGAGGGCCCAGTATATCTATCCGTCATCGGGATGAACAAATTCCACTCTCGATCCATGAGCCTCAACATAACACTTTATTAGTTACGAATCCATCTTTATAATCACCCATTACGGTGTGACGTTTGATGTTATCAAGAAACTCTTAGGTGTTAGTGATTGACATGATCTCATGGTCTAAGGATTAGGATCACTTAAGTAAGTTGTTATAGCAATATAAACTCAATGACTTTGATCGTAATGCTATACTTCGGATGAATGTTCATCACACCATTACACTAATGTTGTGATCCCGTTATTAACAACATCCAATGTCCATGATCAGGAAACCTATGATCATCTTGTTAATCAACGAGCTAGTTTATGAGAGAGGCATAACTAGGAACTTTCTGTTTGTTTATTAAACACACATGTATTAACGTTTCCGTATTAATACAATTATAGCATGCAAAATAAACATCTATCATATACTTGGAATACACATAATAAACACTTTATTATTGCCTCTCGTGGCCCTTGGCCCACTAGTCAGTGACTAGGGTAGATTCATTCTGGGTGTCAAATGTAATTCATGTTTGCAATATTATTTAGAAAATGATTAAATCTTGTTAAGTTAATAACTTTTGTTATATAATTCAGAAAAATACATTTAATATATCAAAAAATTCAGAAAAATAAAATCTATACCATTAAACTATTATCAAACATTATTATCCCAACAATTTAAATAATTATTATATAATAAAGATTTTATAAGTTTTAATACTTTGAAAATTCATATTTTAATATTGGGTAAATATTAAAAATATAAATAAAATACCAAAAATCTTTAAAAAATAAAAACAATACTTTAAAACTATAATCATACATTATTATTTCACTTAAAAACTATTTATTATTTATTAAGTATTTATAAAGTGATAAACCTTATAAAAATCATATCCTATTATTTATAAATCACAAAAATAAATGTAATATACCAAAATGATCACAAAAATAATACCTACATGTTAAAATATGATAATACACTTTTGAGGGAAATAAACATTTGAACAATTTAATAACTTGAATTTAAACTTATTTCCTTAATTGATAATTCATATTAGGGTAAATAAAAATTGCTAATAATTCTAAAAAATTAGCTAATTGAGTCTAATAAATAGTATTAGTCTTAAATGATGATAATATGAAGTCAAAATAGTTCAACACATTCTAAAATACAATTTTATTGAATAATCATTCAACCATATGTGTAGTTTATTTTCTAAAAAGATCTATATAAAGTATAAAATCTTCAAGAAAAAATTGGGATTAAACAAAACCTTTTTTAATTACCTCAACCACAAGTTTATAAAAAAAATCAAAACCCTATAGTGAAACCATAAATAGTTAAGTAATATTACTTTCTTCTTTATAAACTATAACCACTCATCTATAAAAAGGTAAATGATTCTATTCCATTATAATATTGGAAAAAACCACTAATTAAATAAAAGTAGTACCATGCCTAGTTAACCTTAAATAAACCCTATGAAGTGAACTGAACAAAGAACAATTATCATAATCATTACATCTTAAATCCGTATATGTTTTTAAAGTTAACTTTAGTCTACAAGACTTTAAATTTTAATGCTAAAGACTTTGTTATATGTTTTATAGTTAACTTTGGTCTATTTTAATTAAGACCTAAAGCATCTCAAGTCTAGACTATTCAAGAAAGCATAAACAACATCAATCACATTTTATCAATCACATTCTAAAAGCTATCAGGATTGTTTAAACCTTAGTAAAGAAATCTTTTCTTCAAATGTTATTCTTTTTGCCATTTCAAACAACAAATGACAATTAATAATAAGCACATTACATTATGCATTATTTATATACTTAGGATTGTTAACACTTAAGTTACTTATAAATACCAATACTTATAAAGTAAAATCTGAAGGTAAGGCAATTCTTATATAAAGTAGTCTTTGAGTAGTATTCCACATTCGTATATCTTATTGTTGTATACCATTATAATTACATGTTGTTTCACACACACTCATAAGCCTTAATAAGAAGCACAAGTATTAAACTTATCTAAAAGAACAACACATTCTAAAGAAACCATTTCCAGTATTCAAACCCTAGAACAACGTTATCCCCGAGATTCGAGTCTACGAAATTGCATTACATTACTTATGCATAATAGCATCTTGCTTCTTTAAACATTAGTCCTTATCGGACTAATGATGCTGATTTTAGATATTGGATCTTATATTGTCTTGAAGACCGTGAGTGCATAATCTTACAATCACAAAAGGCAAGTTCACACTTGCTCATGTCCTTCAGTGTTGTCATCACCTGCATTTGAAAAGGGTCATAAAACACTATTTTCATAATAATATGATTATAGGTTATTTACCATGAGGTAATAACCTACTATGAAAGTTCCGGTGGTAAAGGAACATATTATCTAGGACCTAACAACCAATGTCGCTAGTGATTCTTGCGCCGTATATTACACGTTAACCATGAGATTTGAAATGTGACGGAGAAGTCAGCTGTATCCTTTTCCTCTCGTATGGAGGCAAGACGACCTTAACGTGACGTTGTGATTCCTTGTGCGGATCCAACATATGGGTGAGCACCCTTACGCCCCACACTTTTGGTATCTAGATTATCTATGAATGGTGTTTAGGGATATAGTCCATTTAAATGGTACTCGTCGGCATCACCAGTCATAGAGTCTTGAAACTCATCGGGGTTTTAGCCTGCCCAAAGGCTTAACGGAGGTGGCCGGCCAAGGATCGTGCGGACATATGAGGTCGGAGAGGCGTGATTGGCTTGGATCATCACGCCCCACACCATATGAAGTGTGGACAGGAAAGATCGCCCGGTTGTGCAACAAGGATTTGATCTCTCATGGGTAAAGTAACGCACCTCTGCATAGTGTAAGAACTCTAACTTGTTACTCCCTGTTCCGGGAAGGAGCTGCGAACGCTGCGGGAAAAGAACTGCATGAAAGTTCTGATAAACTTGTGAAGGATAACGGACATAGCTTTTCAGAATAAAAGCAACATTTGAAGAAATGTTTACAAAAACCTGCATTGCCTATGACCTATGGTATGTGGCTGTAGATATAGTGCATCAAACACTCCTTTTCTAGTGAACTTGCTGAGTACGCTCGTACTCAAAGTATCTTTTTAACCCTTGCTAGATTCTGAAGTCATTAAGACGACGTCTACATCAATTCATGCTTTAGGAATTATCATCAAAAGCTAAAGCTCATCAATAAAGTCAAGAAAGTCAACATATACATCAACTCAAGTGAAGATGAGGTTACCGATTAGATAGGAATATAATCTCTAGCCATAGAACCTACTTATGTAGTGTATTGCAATAGCAGCAATGCCAGACCATTAGTTAAAATACTAGTCTTAATGGTATAATAGTTTTTGAGTTGTTTATATCTGATTCTTCTTTGTAAGAAGTTTCTTTCTCTCTCTTTAACCTAGAGTGTTCTCTGGATCTTGTGTAAAGAGTTGAGTTGTAACCTATAGTCATGTCTTGGACCTACTGTGTTTCTGTTGTACCACTCTGAGAGATATAATACTAGTGGACAATGTTTCATTGGTGTTATGTCAACGACTATAGTGTACTACATCATGTAGTTATATCTTTGGGTCACCGAGAGCCTCCTACCGCCTTGAAGGAGGCAGCTCCACCCACCGAAGCCATTCCGGGAGGCGAGCCTCACACAACTAGGCGCCACGACCACCAGCGTGTAGGGATCACCACCGATGTTGTCCCAGGCCACCAAAGGATCTGCCGCCACAAAGCACCCACCCCATCGCACCAGTCCACCATCCACATGCCGCCATCGCCAGAGGAGAGAAGGCAAAAACCCGGAGGAGAGACTTTGGCGGCGCTAGGTTTGCACCTCGGTATACTTTGTGGGGGCGACACGGAGCGTTTTCCCTTAATTGATACCTTCTCGATTAGGCTCGTCTAATAGTCAGAATCAGACGAGCTCAAAACCCATTTCGCTCCTTCAGATTTGTTTGGTTCTGTAGCTTCAGACATCTAGATGACAATCTAATTTAATCGGGCTCATCAATATTATGGTGAGTTCTTGATCCACAACCTCAATCTATGTATAGCCATAGTACCCTAATTCCTTGTATACAGAATTACAATAGCAAGAGGAACTACATAATGGAAAAAAGATGGAGTAACACCAAAGATGCGCTACAAAATTCAGCCACCTAGAGGGATCCAGCTCCCAAGATCTCAACCCCCGAATCCGCACGGCCACCATAGGTAGTCCAGCACCATAAAGTTCGGTTAACCCCATTCTGCTATCCACCCAAAAGTGTACCTTGCTAATCTAATTTTTTTACTAGTATCACTGATCGGGAGAGTGTGCAACTTATGCTAAGAGCATGTCTAACATGCCCCGTATATTTTCGCCCCTTAAAACGCGAGTAGAGGACCTGTATTCACTTTTCGCCGGCCGAAAACTCGGACGAGCTAGCAGAACCCGTATCCCCACCCCGTCGATACGGGTTCTGCTAGCTCGTCCGAGTTTTCGACCCCTCAAAACAGGGTTTTAGACAACAATTTGCACAACAATTTCAGATCAAACATAGCACATCCAAAATATGTGATGCATAATTCATAGTTTTTAACATCACAACGCGATCATAGGCAATGTTCAAGCCACGGAAGTTCCCAAATGTGATCAACCATCAACGAGTCCATTGTCAGCGGCGCCACCACTCACCGGAGACTCACCTTGAGCACTTGCAGCACGAGCTTCACGCGCAGCCTTCTTCCTCGCCATGATGTCCGCCTTGGTCTTCTTCCACCACGCCAGCTGATCCTCGTCCATGCCGTCGGTGCGCATGTACATGTACGATGTTGTGGACTCAACATCGAACACCTTGTCTATGTCCATGGTGGGTGGCGACGGCGCGGGCATCGCATCGGACGAAACGGAGGAGGTGGGTCGTGCCTTGGAAGGCGGTGGGCGCGAGGGCGATCGGTGACCTACTTTGTCTTCACCTTGGGTGCGGAGCACCGGCCCGCCGCCGTCTTCATCCTGCCCGCTTCTTGGCGGCCCGGGGCTGCGGCCAGCGGGCTGGCGCCGAAGGGCTTCAAGAATTGCGGAATCCTCTTCTCTTCGGCGGATGGTGGCGGAGATCATGGCGACACGTCGCCGGCGTTGGGCGGACCTCCGACGGGGACATCAACCACCGCGGCCGTTGGAGATGCACCGCCGGCGGTAGGCGGCCCTTGAGGAGGATCCATGGCAGCGGGATCCGGTCGCGACGTTGCCGGGAAGGGTGGGGCGGAGGAGATCGAGCGGCGGCGACGTTTGGGTTTCGCTGAAACCGTTCGCGCGCAGTGGAGGGGAGGATAGTGATTTGGCCCTCTATTTCCGCTCCCACCCCGCACAAGTAGGGGGCGAAGGCCCGCCCCGTAATCGAAAACAACAAAAATCGGAACAGGGACCGTTTTAACGGGGCCTGCTAGACGGCCGAGTGGAGCTCAAACCCATATTCTCTCGAAATAGGCTTTCGCCCCGCTACATTAATATAGCACACACTGATACACAGGTTCGAACAAAGAAAAGCTGGGGCAACAGCACAAACATGCCCAAAGAAAAAGAAATGAAGACAATGGTGAATTGACAGAAGATGATGACTCGCGATCGCTGCGCCCTCCAACTTATGCCCACCACACTCCCAAGCACCCCATAGCGCCGAGTATCAAGCAACACCTTCAAGAAGGGGCACCGTCGACGGAGCTGCTGCCGGACGCTTGGCCCTAGGGTTTCCCACACTCGAGTAAAGTGGATGAGGCTTCCCAAGACGCCTCAGGAAGAATGGTGCCACTCGGCGGCATCAGCGTCAGGGTCAGACGAGCCGACAGAGATTTCTCCCTGTCCACAAAACCACAACAACGGCGCACCACCACCAAACTTCGACGCCCAACACGCGCCACCACGATCGAAGTCACCAACCGTCGCCCGTGAACGCGGCACGCGACCAAGGGCGAAGACACACGACATCGCCCGGACCGGAGAGAGCAGCCTCGCAGCGAGGAGCCCACCTCCACCGCCAGGCGGTCGTCGACGGACAGCAGCGAGCACGCGGGCCTTGGCAGGGCCCGACCGGGCCCCGAAGGGCACGTAAAGCCCTGGCCGCCCTGTAGCAACAAGCAGGGCACGATGTCGTCGTCTCTAGTCTAGCACCGTCGTCGCCTCCACCTCCAGCGAGCACAGCCGCCGCCGTGCCTGGCCCGCCCAAGCCCATCTGGACCCGCCCGAAGATGGCCAGATCTGGGCCGGGACAGCCGCCGGCGGAGCTCAAACCCGTATTCCGCGGTTATTATACGGGTTTGGCCTTTTTAAGGGGTTTGTTAGACATGCTATATGGTTTCTCTGCAAGTTTTAGGCTACTGATTACATATGGAGTTACGCTGAGCATTCCACCAGAGTTACGCTGAGCAAGTTTTAGGCTACTGATTACATATGCCGAGGCGGTCGATCATTGCCCGTCTTCTCCGTCCTTGATCAGGTTGCAGACGTCCGAGCACTCCACCAGACTGCATGCAGTTACAGGCGTACAGTATAGAACATTCAGAATCTCAATTATTAGTAGAAAGTAGAATGACCAGTGCGCGTTTTAGGTTGATCAGTTGATGTCATCAGGTCGAATCGAGATCTTCTAGGTAGTAGCAAGCTAGAAGAATTTCATGGTCGGGAACTTTTCTGCACGTACCAGTACTGCCGGCTGCGGAAACCGTCCTTGAACACCACAAGGGGTCTGCAGGAGCAGCACGTACGCCATTCTTCAGTTACAGGCGCAGTTCTGCAGGTTAAGCACGAAGGGGTTTAATTAGTTACCTTCTGACGTTGAAGGGGCCTCCGATGCCGGGCGCGCCGGCGCCGCCGAGGACGCAGGTGCTGACGCACTTGGAGGTGCACCGCGCCGCCTCGGGCGACCGCGGGTGCTTGATCCGCTCCGCCTCCTTGCCATCCTCCCCGGCCAGCGTGCCCGGCACGTTGCGGAACGTGTCCTTGGGTGCCGCCTCCGAAACCTTCTGCGGCGGCGCCGGCGCGTTCACGGCGAGCACGGTGGCCAGCGCCAGCACCGCCGGCGCCTGCAGCAGCCTGGCGATACCGGACGACCGTGGCTTTACGCCTGCGGCTGATGACGGTGGCGTCGTCGTGGCAGCTGGTTTCGTCGTCGGCCGCATTGGTTCTCTCTCTGTAGCTACAAGCCCCGAGCCATGCGTGTCCTCACACGGTGCCTGGCTGAAAGCCTGAAACTCTGGAGAACTGAGAGCCTCGAGCTTGTGCGCTTACGTGGACTCTCTGGAACCAACTGCGTCCCCTATCTCTTGTACGGCCCCAAGCAATTTGTTTGGTAGCCTAGCAACAAGTACAGTAGATACACTAATTCCGATTCATAATAAGTCTCGCCGATTTGTTATCCATGGATGAAGTACTTGTAATCAAAAGAAAAAAAATGTTTTGTGAAAGTAAAGTACTCCCGTCGTCCTAAACTAGATTTCTCAGATTTGTCAAAATTTAGATGAATCTAGGCACTATTGAGATGAATCTTGCTTGGCACTACATATTTTTCTTGTTCTCTGCACCCTCTTTGTTTGTGACATGTTCTTAACGATCAGCATACCATTTGATCTCATATTTTTCATATATGCAGGAAAGGAATGGTCCTACTTTGATAGTTTCCTTCATGTCCCTCGGCGCAAAATGGTGTTTCACTAATTAATTAAAGGTTATCTTTAGTTCTCTCAACTTGGTTTTCTTTTTGATGTTTAGGTAGATGGTTCTAATATTCTAATGAACCATTTGGGAGCATAGGGTTTGACCATGGTTCCTCGAGGTCAAGGAGCATACAAGGAAGACGCAGCTCCTCACCCTCCTACGCCTCTTAGATATTTTCAATGAGGTTTTTCATGTTTCTTCTAATTTTCAGAGTTAAATAATTTTGTTCCTAGAAGAATCTGTAGAAATATATGTGAAAGTCATGATTTAAATCAAGTTAGTTTAATATTCTAACTTAATTTGGGTACTGAAGATCCAAACTGTAAAACTTGCAAGAAGAACTTCATAACACACATGAAATGACATTTATTGTCTTAATCAGTTTTGGTATTTGTTAACAACTTGTAGATCATTTTACAGTGTGCTAATGTCTAAAGAATTATATACTGAAAAGTGAAAAGCCCATAACGCTATGAATATGTCCCTGCAATATTCTGCAATTTTCAGGGAATTACAGACCGAAGTCTCCGATGTGGTCCAGAGTTTTCCCCAAAGTTCCGAGAGGGGCCTCCATAAACATGCCTGGGACATTCTGTATGGGGGTCCGGAGATGGACCAGAGCCAGACCGAAATCTCCGGTGCGTCCTCCTAGACCGGAGTCTCCGATGTGGAAACACCGGAGTCTCCGGTGTACAACGGTCCGGAGTCTTTGAAGAATATCCGAAGGGGGTTTGTCCAAGCTGGCTAGGACATTCTGTATGATGGTCCGGAGACTGACCGGAGATGGGCCGGAGTTTCTGGTGTCTCCGGTCTACAGTTCGGAGTCTCCGGTGTGGCAGTTAGTCCAATAGGTCAGAAAATGGTTCAGCCTCAGTGGGCCTGTATATAGGGGACCTCATCCCCTTCCGCCGGATGCTCGAGCCAGCAAAGAAATCCCCCACCATTTGAGCCACCAAATCACCAAGATCTCTTCATCCAACCATCCAAAGTCATTGATCTTTGGAGAATCGAAGGAGGATGCCTTGATCTATAACTTCACAAATACAAATCTTCATTTCCCCCTCATTCACTTGAGGGCCCCTTGCTCTAGTGTTTCATTGGAAACCCTAGTTCTTGATTTGGTTCTTACAAGCTTGTCTTTCACTATAATAGGACAGAGCTTTGGTAACACAGACTTATGTTACTATAGGTCAAAAACGGTGTTACTAAGCCATATAGTAACACATATTGCAATGTGTTGTGTTAGGCCATGTTACTGAGAGGTTCTCTCTGTCACACATACTAAATGTTCCTATAGGTTCAAAGTTGTGTTACCATTATGTTGTTGTAACATGCATAATATGTGTTACTCCCTAACCTTGTAGCACCTTTTAATTATGATAGTAACACAGGTAGTAACACGTTATTATAGATGTAGTAACATTAGCAATAACACGTTTTCCTATGTACAGTAACAAAGTTGGTAACATGATTTTTGAAATACTGTAACACAATAAATAACACATTTGTTGTGTACATTCTATAAACAGGTTCCCTATATGCAACATTGCAAGAGTCATTCTTTTCCACTGCTCCATCTCAATAATGAATTTTAGGGTACAAATTATATTAGCATTATAGGATAAACGCATCTCATTAATGAATTTTGGAAGACAAAAAATAGTTAACATTGCAATCATCGTTATATCAATTAAAAAAGTGTATCCAAAATTCAACAAGTACACGCCGGGTACACATTGTACATTTAAACTAGGGACTACACATCTAATTATACGACACTATTTGACCAACAAACACTTCCAATACTTGCTTTCCCCATAGAACGCTCCAGCGGACTGCACACAAGGTTCCAATGAATCTGAAAGCCTGCAGAGAGGAAAATTACTTTTTTTAAGTCTTTTAAAGTCATAGGCAACATTTTGCATAACTTTTAATATGAAGTCTAATTCATAATTAGATTAAATCTTGAGAATGATTAGCTCACAAACAGCAAAGCATCCAGCTAATCATAACATACGCAGGTGACAGATAATAACCATGCTAGCACAATTGGACTAGCATTTCTTCCTTTCCCTATATTTCCTCATCCTTCAATTTCTTGTTGTTTGTAAATGCAACTGCCTACTAGCAGCCTAGAGAAGGTAAACATAATGTAGTATAACTTTTTAAGCTTTGGAATATTTAAATAAGAGCAAGAGAGTTTACCAAGTTTAACATAACGCTTGGCAATGTATGGAGCATATTCTACAGCCTCAGATGGACAATATGAGCATCTTGCAGTCTACAACCATTTTTTACCTCTAAATGTTGTTTTAGCTTATATCTGTAAATAAGGAATATTTAAAGTTTTCCTTTTCGTCGCAGGAGGAAGTTTTCCATTTTCCGAGTGCAAAAAACGGATGGTTTTGTGCCGCAACCATCAAATGGATAATTTAAAATTCTACCACCATATTTTTCAAAAATACTAGACCATCTTACATGGACAATGTCCCAACAGGGGATATTAAACCTTTCCATCCATCTCTGGTAAAAAGACAAATTTCTGCCGAATCGATAGAAAGTGGGTCAGATATAAACTACAAGTACATGATCTGATGCTCATGATTTAAAAAAAATCAATTTTAGGTTCACAATATGCTATTTTATCATAGATCCACTTCAAGTTTAACGAGTCTTAGCCCCGAGTTAAGAATATTTATGCGTGTCGTTTTAAACGAGCAAATGAAATTATAGCTAGAACCATGGCATAGTTTGTCATAAGTTGATATTGATATCATATTTGGATTCCTCAAATTTTTCTGATCAATTTAGGCATATTATTTGTCGAATTCCGATTTACGAATTTAAAAATATTAATTATTCCGTATTAAATAGAAAAATACAAAAAAATAAAATCATTATATTTTTATTTAAATTCAATTATATTTTCACTTATTCACTGTTGTTTACTTAAATAATTGTTTGTAATTTCAAAAAATATAAACATGTGATATGATGATATAAGAGTTAAATTGCTTTGTGAAAACAGATTCTGAAGTAACGAGAAAGTTAAACGTGCTAAAGGTGGAGTAGTGCGGATGGATGACCGGCCGAGAAGTTTGATCAAGACTGCAATTTGATAAAAAAATTAAGTATAATTAGTGTTAAAAATGTTTATAGTGAGAGATTAACGAGTCAAACAATTCAAAGATTAATAAAAGTTGAGAAAAAATTGATTTAAAAAAGCATTTTTTTTAAATTATTTTTGCAACCGGCCGTTAGGCTATGCTAACAGCCGCTATGCCGAGTACAGCTGTCGGCGTAGCATACGCTGACGGATTTTTGATACGCCGACGGCCTCCGTGCGGTCTGCCGAGGGAGATCTTTGCCGAGAAGTGTACGTCGAGAATAGCTGTCGACGTACCATACGCCGACAGCTTTTAGCCCTGAGCTTACCAATCCATTCATGTAGTTATGGATAGATATATCAGATTTAATAAAGATCACAGATGATTTAATGGTGACAAATAATTAGCAAGACAAACTGCAAATTCTTGAGGGGACTAAATAATCGTGTGGTGTGTCGGTCACTTAGTTCTGTTTTCCTGGTCAAGTGAATTGCTTGATGTGTTTCTAGATACATATATGAATGAGAGGATATATAGTCTTCATATGTGAGTGAGCGTGGCACGGTAACCGATCATGAGCAATGTATGGACTCATCCATCGGCGCATCTTCTTTGCTAGTAGTTGAAGCTGAAGTGGACGAGGCAGATCCAACTTTGCGTGCGTTGTCTTCTTTTGTTTGAGAGTAATTGTTTCCGACTTTGAGTGCGTTGTCTTCTTTTGTTTGAGAATACTTGTTATGCTATATAAGCTTTTTGACAACATGGCGTAATACTGGATGATAATCTATTAGACTAGGATTTTACACGCCAGCCCGGATGGCATGTTCTTATTTTCGGATCTTGTTCATGCTCATGTGATCAGGTCATATATGTCCGGCATGGCCACCCGAAACGACCCGAAGCGAGAACGCTGGCCAGTTGAACACGTCGCTCATCGCCAATCACCACCAGGCCACGCTCTAGGTAGATGGCGGAGAAAATCCTTAGACTCGCCACTTCTTTAGTTCTTACCTACACGGGCACAAGCAGAGCTTGTTCCAAGCGTCACTTGCAAGCACAACCATCTGATGATGCATGCGGAGCATCAATAGCTAGACCGTCAAGATTTGGATGTTGAATTTTAAACTCAGAGCGAGGAATGGTACTGCTCTTTGTAGTTTGTAGTGCCGCATATAGTGTCGATCTGTTGATGTCTTAGAAGAAGTCATAGCAGAAATACGTGTGTTGGACCCGCCTCCGTTCTCTGCTGCCGCCGGCGTGGTGGCGCAATGGCGGTCGAGCCAGGCCTTGCACACTTGCATCGGCGACATGATGGCCTCCTCGAGTGGGTCGAACTGCACTGAGATCACCGTGGTCGGTGGCTTCCATGCCTCCGTGCGTTTCGACGTGCTCTGGACGCTCTTGCTGTTGGTTGTGGCGACGGGAGCTGGGGTTAGCGGCGATGGCGGCGTGACCGACGGCGACGACGAGGGCGAGGGAGACTTGTCTAGGGACCCTTGAGACGGTGTCCGGACGAGGCCGGGCGCAAGGCGGAGCTGCGGGCGGTGGCCTGGCACCTGCCCGGCGGCGGCGGCTTCCTTACCCTTGCCGGTGGGAGAGTTCGGTGGCAGCAAACTGTGCTGCGAGGGGAGGCGCACGGGCGAGAGGGTCTGGCTCGAGCTCTTGGCGGCTGCTCTCCCGTTGGTTTCTTGCCGGCGAGGAGCGAGATGGAACAGGGGGAGGCCCCAATCCATTGGGCGTCTCTTTCCTCATCTCTGTACGACGGCAACGACAAGACCTCGTCGCTTTCTTTGTCAGTCTTATCGATCGATCGAATCAGGATTTGGATCCGGACTCTCTGGCATCCACGCGACGGACGGACTCCACGATGTACGAAAACGTGTGAACCACCTTAATGTAAATTATATATAGAAGAGATAATAATAGAGGTTAAAAACATATTTTTGACGGATGGAAACATATTTGACTAATCTATCTAAAAAAAATTAGTAGATAGATAGGTAAATAGATATGCGACATCCTTCTTAAAACGGAGGGAGCAGTTTATTTTTTTATACAAAAGAGGGTAGAGGTATCGTAAAAGTTACTCACTTCCATCTTTACATTTTCACGCCACATCATCTAGTTTGCTTGCGACGATGAGCCGCTAGCAATATTTTTTTCTGTTTTCTACTTCCTTCGTTTAGAAATATAAGATGTTTTAGGTTTGTGAATGAGATGTATCTAGACACCTTTTAGTGTATAGGTTGAAATGAATCTAGACACTAAAAGATGTTTAGATATGTCTTATTTACAGACTAAAACATCTTATATTTCCAAACGGAAGGAGTATTTGAAAGCTGTCTGGGTCAAGATTTTGAAGCTAAACTAGCCGATCCGTACGGAGCCCCCGTTAGGCTAGATCTGGACTGGTGGCCGGTGGGTAGGAGACAGAGCGAGTCCGATGCACGGTCGATGGGTGCATCCGTGCTTAGTGTAGCAACTTTAGTCTTAATTTAACGAATGATTAGGCTTAAAATAAATCTCTTTTCCAAACGTGTCCAAGTAATCTTTCTTCATGGAAGGAAGGGAGAAGCTTGTTTGTTCCATGACTCTCCACGGGTTTCTTATGTGGCCACCAATCAATTTCGGTCGATCTGGCCAAGACTGGTCTCGAGGAAGGAGAAGGACCATGAGATTTTTTTTCGGGTGAGAAGGATCGTAGTGGACAGCTAGCTGCTGCTTGCATTGCAGCTCGCTCTTTCGGCTAAGCAGGCGCAGACAAACTTATAGAAAACTAAAAACATGAGGATGGTCAGGATTTATCAATACCCTTTCGGTTTGAAGAGTACGAAGGGGTATCAGACAATCTTGACCATTTTTGTGTTTTTAGTTTTTAAATTTTGAAAAGAGGGGAGGACACCGGAGCAAAATTCTAAACAAATATAAATACAAATCATTACATGTACACATTCACCCAACGGTTAAAAAAAACTGTAGGAAACTTCAAAATTGAAGAATACACCACATGCATCTCGGTGTGCGACAATGTTGAGTTAACCATATCAGTGACATGAAAAGATCCTCATAAATAGCGTACATATTTTAGAATGCAACACACACAGCAATTTTCTATTTACCTTTACGTAATCACGTAATCAGATACCGGAAAGTGCTTTCAAAGTATTGGTTAGACCCCACTCTCTAGACTCTAGAGATCTCAACAGACATTCTAAGAATACTAAAATACATGTGAACGCATACACAATATTATTCATGCAAGGGTCACAAATTAATCAACATTGACATGACATTTGTTCTATTTTACTTTTCTAACACTTAGTGAGTTAAGATCGCTTTAAGATATGGTGTTTGAAAAGGAAGAAACCAAATCATATCGGTAGTCACAAAAGATGGATTATATTTTGCGCAAGGCAATGTGTTAGTAATGATAGATGCTATAATTGTTAAATAAAAATAATAGTTAATATTTTGTATTATTATTATTGTATCGTTAATTACACAAATCGAGTCAGAGAAAAATATACTTGTACTTATGTATATAGTTTGGGAAAAAATTATAACAAGTACAAAAGTTTAGTACAAATTATATTTAGTTTAACTTTGCTCAGATCTAAAAATAACACAAATAGTTTTTACCTGAGCCGAGGAGATATGAATGAGGGAAAAAGCAATAAATCAAAAATATTATTGAAGTTTCTCACACCTAGGAAAGGCATTTGGGAGTATAACTCTAACCCCTCGATGGCCTCAAACCCCTTATGGAACATTTGTTTAGCCCCTCTTCCTTTGTGGAACTTGGAGGTAGAGACCGGAACAAAGATGTTGGCTTTATCATCAACCCTGCACAATTTCCTTATCCTCTCTGACTAAAGATCGACAGTGAAGACGCCAGCAGCTGTGCTGAACAAAATGGCATTTGCTCCCTTGACAAAACACATAGCCTTCAATTGTTGTTACAAGTGTACATCTAAAAACTGTGAACATAAACATATATTAATCTAAAGGCAATCACCTACAATGCAACAGATCTTCCTCAAAATCTCCTTTCTTCAAAGGAAAAGAATTCTCAATATTTCTTACAGAGGCCTTTGAGTCATTCTTAAAGGATGTACTTTTCACTGATTGTTCATTTGGTTCACTCTTATGATCATGATACAAGGAATTAGCCACTTCCTGACTTTCGTATTGTGCACTCGCATATTTGGCAACAACACATCATTACAATACGCGGAGCTAATTAAGTGGATATATGTGAAACTTCCATGATTGACCCCGAGATTTTGCATATCTACTAGACACTAGATGACCCAGTGCGCAACTAGCGCCGAGTCCAAAAGCAAGACCGTATTGTATCCATAGGTTTAATAATCTAAAATTGAACGGGATTAAGTAAATTGTGTCTAACTTGCATATATAACTATAATTGAATGATTGTTTTCGTTAGAGATGGGAAACCGTATTACTGTTCGATACATATCATTTTGATTTTTTAAATTTTGGACGCAAGGAATGGGATGTTTTCTAAAAAAGTGCTTATGTGTCGTCCATTGTTTTTGTTTAGTAAATGGAATATCTTGTTTCGGGTCATCGATGTGAAACAATCTTTTGTATCCGAGCTGCTACGCTATGCTGCACAACCCCCATTAAGTCAAATGACGCGTATAATATTTTTGAAGGCAAACATTGTAAATTTTGACCATTCTTTTGTAAATTTGGCAAACATTGTCATCTTTTGTAAATTTTGAGCAATATCTAATTTTAAAGGCAAACATTGTAATCTTTTGTAAATTCAGCAATATCTATTTTTAAAGGCAAACGTTGTAATCTTTTGTAAATTGAGCAATATCTATTTTTAAAGGTAAACACTTTAAAATTTTAAAGGCAACCATTGTATCCAGTTAAGTATTTAGACTATGAATTTTCATTTGTGTAAAGGAACATAAAAGTGAACAGCTAGAACAAAAATGTGGAGACAAATAATGTTGGACTCCTGAAAAGAAACCCCCGAGCTGCAATTTTTTTCTCGCTATTGATCGATCGGTATATACTTCCTTCGTCTAGAAATATAAGACATTTTAGTTTTGTCAAACGAATGTATCTGCTAGATAACTTTTGTGTATAGATTCATGGCATGGCATGGTGGCTTTGGTGGCAGACGGGCAGTGCTATGATGCATGGCATGGTGGCTGAAAGGATACACATGTCGCTTAGAGGGGGGGGGGTGAATAGGCGATTAAAACTTTTCCGAGAGTTGCTCAATAAAGGCGGAATTAAACTAGTGTTTACTTTGATAAGCACAAGACCAAGAACAACTAGGGTTTACCTATGTTCACCAACAACTTATGCTAAGCAAGTCAAATAACCATGTGATAGCAAGATATATACTTCAAGCACAAAGGCTATTACAAAGTAAAGTGCACAAGCAAGAGCTCGGGTATAGAGATAACCGATGCACGCGGGGACGACGGTATTTTACCGAGTTCTTCCCAACATGGAGTACGTCTTGTTTGGAGAGTGGGTGGTACCAAAACACCAACGCCACAAAAGTCCTCCCTTAGTTTCCTGTGAATCTCACCCCAACGGAATCGATCCCCGCTTCCACTATCCATGCACTTGTCGGTGGCAATCCGGAACCTCTCACAAGGTTGGGGCACTTCTACACAACTCAATTGGAGGCTCCCAACAAAAAATCTTGGGGAAAGCTCCACAACCTAATTGGAGGCCCCAAGTAATCCAAGTACCTGCAAAACCACCAAACCGTCTAGGGTTCCAAGAACCCAAGAGTAAAAAGCTTCTCACCTTTCACTCAATCAAATTCTCACCAAGAACTCAAACCTATGCACCAAATGCAATGGCAAGAACACAAGTAGTGCTCAAATCCTTCTCTCCCAAATTCCACCAAAGCTACAAAAGCTTGTGGGGGAATAAGAGAGGAAGAATAATGGAGGAAATCCACAAAAGACTCCAAGATCTAGATCCCAAGATGTTCCCCTCACTTAGAGGAGAGATGGATTGGTGGGATTGTAGATCTAGATCTCCTCTTTCAAATCCCTAAAGTATATGCAAGAATCAATGGAGGGATTGAGAGATAGAAAGCTTAAATAGGTCAATAATGGTGGGGGGAAACTTGCAAGAGAGCTAGGGAATCATTGGGGAAGAAGGGCCCCTTAAATAGGTCCCTAGAAGTCCAACTGTTAGGCCCAGGAATCGCCCGGTCCGGAGTCTCCGGACTGGGACTGGAGTCTCTGGTATACCCAGGCCAAACGGGGACAATCTGGAGGACGTACTGGACGCGGTCTGGAGATAGACCGGAGATTTAGAGTCTCCGGTCTTACAAAAACTGGCAGAAAGACCAATACGAAAACAACCATAACTTTTGCATCCGAACTCCGATTTTGATGATCTTGGGATCGTTTTAAAGAGGACAATAAGCTATACAAGATCATACATAAAAACATAATAGTCCAGCAAGGGAGGATAGAACCAAATGACGAAAGTTTTAACCTCTCTCAAAAAGACAAACCAGTAAAACCTCCAACATCGAAAACGTAGTAGAGAATGCATATGAAATCCGTTTTCGATGAACTAGAGCTTGTCATGGAGATTAAAACAAGCTCTAAATCCTCACATGAGTAAGAACCAAATAATGAAAGGTTTTACCTATCTCTAAGAGATAAACCGGTAAGACCTCCAAGATAAAAAACGCAATAAGATATAAAGGGGAAATCCGTTTTTGATGAACCAGGGCTTGTTATGAATATTACCACAAGCTCTAGAACCTCACATGGATAATATCCAAATAATAACCAATAAAGGATGATGCTAAGTATGCAAAGGTTTTAGCTCTCTCTGAACGATATGATCAAGTTACTCACTTGAGATCCCCTCTTGATAGTATGGTTATCTATCCTATAAACCGGTCTCCCCAACTAACACCACGAGACCGGTACGAAGAAAACCCTACCAATAGCATACCTTTGTCTTGCGCATATTCCACTAGATCTTGATGTATACGATCTTGTCCTTCTCAAGATGGAACACCTTTCTTGATTGCTCTTGCACGCACTCGATTGATGAAGACTTGCAAGTTGCTCCCCCATACAACATGGGGAAACCTTTACTTTGACCTTGTCTTCATCGATCCATGATCACCGAGGATGGCAAGCTTCAAGCATGAGATCTTCTAGATATTGCACATCTTTAGCTTGGACATCATTTCGTCTTTTCTTCATTATGTTGATGCCTTGAAGGTGCACCAGAGATATTACTCCATCTTATTCTTCAAGACATACTTGCCATAGGTTTAACTCTCACATGACCATTCTGTGGATCACTCTTTGAACACCTTGGTCACCACTTGATCCTCTTCACTTTCTTCTTCTCCAAACCTTGAAGCCAACATATGGTTCAAGCATTGCCTATGGACAACTCCTACAAGTACAACTTGATACAAGCATTAGTCCATAGAGATTGTCATTAATTACCAAAACCACACATGGGGGTCCACATGTTCTTTCAATCTCCCCCATTTTGGTAATTGATGACAGTCCATTTGAGAGGGTTTATATAAGGAATTTAACACATAAAATGGTAGCACCAATATCAAATACTGCATAAGTATGTGATATTGGTACCATCACCATATATAGAGCAAACTCCCTCACAATCTATGCATGTGTGATGAACTTGAATTTCATTGCATATATTGCCAATCATTATCATTGGTGGAGTTTCCTCTATATATATACCACATGCTAAGAAACAACAACGATGCAAGAGCATGAAAGGAAAATGCTTAGAAACAAACTCAAGGCATAAACCATTTCCCTTAAATCCTCTAAAACTTCTCCCCCATTGGCATCGATTGCCGAAATGGGTGACCAGTTCTAGAAGGCCAATATAGTGATAAATCCCCAAAAGGTGTGCATTCGCACATATCCAATAATGAATACTTGGGAGGAAGTAGAACTATATCGAGGACCCAAAGATTGTCAAAAGAAATAAAATAAAAGAAGCATCAACAAATGATGTAAGCAATCACAAGATCCGACAAACCAATTGAAAACAACAAATGAGTCCAAATGGAAACAACAATATATTATTATAAGAGAAAAAGAATGTTTTTAAATAATAAATGGAGAAGCTACCCAAGATTTGTGCACCATTTAAAAATAAATGCATTAGAATACATAATACACAAATATGGAATCCTTGCTCCCCCATAAGCATTTAAACACAACAAATGAAAGAAGACAAATGAGCATTATTAAATGAATTAGATGAGCTCCCCAAAGATAATGCACCAATTATGATAATTGCATTTGGGAACAAAGTGCATAATCATGGAATCCTCACTCATCCAACTCCATTTAACAATACAAGGCATGAGAGAACAAATATGATAAGCACAAAGTGATGCTATAAATAAAATTAGAAGCTCCCTAGGTATGTGCAACATTAGGTTTTTGTATGTGAATACAATGTGCACAACATAGAATCCTCACTTACTCTATTTTACTTATAACACAGTTTTGCGCAAATGAGCAAATACCAAGGCATAAAATTTGCAAGAAACAAATGGTTGAGCAATAAGTAAGAGATAACATATTAGCAGGCTCATCCACAAGGATGTGTGAGATGCATGACAAAGCATATTATAAGACTAGTACAAGGATGATCATAGAATATCCACATAGTCTTCAATGAATGATATTCCTTAGTATGACCATACAACACACATGAAACAAGGAAGATATCAAGAAAAAATAGAGTAACCTCTTGCATGTGTATAAGTTTCTAAGTAGACAATCTTGCAAAGATATTGATCCACAAATAAACATGTACACACAAAGTAGATACTTAAAATCAATAGAGCAAGATATACAAAATGAATTCATGACAATACCAATAAGATTTTTCTTGAAAGCATGGCCAAAGGCTCAAATATCTTATTGTACATCGATGAGCTTCAACAACCAACACACCCCATACATTACAACTATCACCAAGGGAAAAAAGGAGAAAGTTGGAATATATGGAGAAAGGCAACAAATATCACAAGGAGAAATCAACTAGCAAAATCTCACTATTGCACATGAGAGAAGTTGAGGAAAAGATAGGCAATAAAATTGCTAGATTGACATATTTGGGATTGGTGGATCATATGCATGATTTTGTATAATCCCAATTATATGCACTCATCTCAACTTATACATATTTACAATAGATAGTTCTCTTAATACCATGGCTATAAATACAACAATTTGTACAATAACAAAAATTCATGCCAAGATGCAACCTACAAAAGGTTGGAAGCAAGATAAATATGCATGGGAAAGAGATACTTGTTAGATATAATTGGTAGTATAGCATATGAATTCGTTGATCATCCTATAGCTTGCCTCAAATATTCATGTATGCACCACTTCTTCAAAATTGAGAGACAAGCATCCAATATATCTCCAATGTACCTAAAACATAATTAAGTACAAAATGGTCCCAAACATATTGGCTCCAAAGTAGTTAGTGCAACTAAAATACATAGGAGAGACTCCACATAATTATGTGCATATTGATATGAAATTGAATTTCATGCACAACTTAGCCGATGGGAATTGGTGGAGTTTCCCTTATATATTGGATCAAAGAAAGCAAGCATGCCATAATATAGATATGTTGTAATATGCATGCACAAGGCTTTCAAGAACCAAAAATGAGATACAGTTTGAACAAAAACACCAAGTAAACCGAGATGGCACACACAAGAGTGTGACAATACAAGCGGTGTCCAAATTGTATCAAAGAACCAATTCAACACACGAAAGATCATAAGTTCAAAAATGAACTAGGCCAAAGACAAAGAGCAAAAGATATATAAAAATACAAATGCTCAAGGATTTATCTTATTCTAAAATGGTCAAAACGTGAAACAAGGAATGAGACAAAACCAACTCCCAAAAAAAGAGTAAGGTTCCAACAAGTAAACCAAACTCTCCAAACTTTTCATGATGGAACAAAATACCAAAACAAAAAGATCAATCTTTCAAGCACATAAAACCCGATATGGATCCAACAAGGAAGCATAAAAGGATTGTTCTAGATAATATAGGAGAGCTCACCCATAAGTAGTACATTATATAGAATTTTGCTTTTGAATGCAAAATGCACACAAATGAGATCATCGCTACTTCCTACATTAAATAAAACACAAGAGGATACAAATAAAATAAGAAGATCCAAAAGTAGCAAGGAATACATGGGAGCACATAAAACATTTACTTGGCTAAAGATTAAGCAAAGGCCAAAGTGAATATTATCAATAACTTCTACCGTAAATTTAGTACTCATTGTCCAAGGACAAGAAATGTTTGGAATAATTTTCCCAAGCTAGTTTGCATGGATATCCACGATCATAGTCACAACAAGAAGCATATAACAAAGTATAAGAATTAAGTTCGATGCTTCAAAAGAGATTCTTGGTAGCTTGCAATAGTCACACAATATCTAGTGATTAAGTAACTTGAAGCAAATGGTTTTCATGAGGATATAGAGATCTAAATATGAGGAAACACAACCAAGAAACACTTTCACACACAAGATCCAAACTATGAGAAATAAAGGCATTCAAGCAAGTTGGAACTTGTATGAGCTAATGTGTCACATATGAGCTAGATAATTATCAATATCAATTCTAAGTGACACAAACTTGAATTTTCACATTTTCTAGGATTGTAATATGCACTAAGCATATGACTCCCCCATGATGTGATACTACCATAAAACCAACACGAGGCAAAATGGATACAAATAGAGATAATTAATGGACATTATAGAACTTAAATTTCTCATGAGAAACATACCACAAAGAGACTAGATAATATTCCAATGTAAAAGCTAGGTGGTATACCTCATGTACACACATTTTTAGGAGTGTGGAATGCCTAAGCATAACACTCCCCAAAATGGGATAGTCCATTAGCCTCTCACAAGAGCCAAATAAGATACCAAATATAACCACGTAAGGTTCAAACACAAGAAACACACATACATGGTGTGCCACCTAATCATACACAGGTATGCTTGATACCTCAAGATAATTAAGTGGATAGCACAACATGTACAAAAGCATGGAAGATACAAAACCAACACATGCACAAGGGGGCGAGTAACTTTCAATGTAATGAGTTAAGCATTTGTTACCGCAAGGAGGAACATTGGATATATAATATAAGCATGATAATCCAAAATGCTTGGTTTGACACAAATAATTGATGAAGATCCCTCAATTTTTCATAATGTAACCAAGTCTCCAATGCCCTCCAAAACACACCTATTGATCAAGTTTTGGCTTGTTGGTCCCCAACCAAGTTGGGTCCTAAGAAGTTAGTCACAATAGGCTTGGCAACCCAAATGGTTATTTTCTTGACACCACATTGGGCACCAACAAACTTGGCAAACATATTGCCAATCTCATCCTTATAAAGTGAATAAGCATCATCAATCAAGATAGGATTGGATGAGGAGATACCAATAGTGCATGAGGAAGACATGTGCCCCTTCTCACAGCATATGTAGCAAGTTCTACTCTTGCCATCTTTCTTCTTAGGTGAAGCCACAACTCGAGAAAGAGCTCGAGTAGTCCTCTTAGGAAGAGGCCCGTCAATGACTTGAGGTGGAGCTTGAGGCCGCTTCCCTTGTTGCTTCACACTTTCTTCAATGGGCAAGATCTAACATGGTGCCCTTCTTCCTTGCACTTGAAGAAAACAATGTTGGCCGGATTCTTGACTTGATTTTGGCTATTCTTCTTGTTATCCTTGTGCTTCAACTTGATAGTGGACTTGTTCTTGACATTGGAGTTGAATCCAAGCCCACTCTTGTAATTGGGGGATTTTTTCACACTCAAGATTTTGTTGAGTGTGGCCTTCCCTTGGTGACCCTTTTTAAGTCATTCTTCAAAGAAGTGACTTGAGCCTTGAGCTCTTTGATTTCCTCTACATGGTTAGTTTCAACAAAAGTACTAGAGGAATTAGATGCTACATTGTTAGAGCAACAAGGCACAAAATGTAATTCATCATGAGATATAGCATGGTTGAGAGTGGATGAATTAGAAGGACTAGCACATGGAAGTATAAAATTTGGAGTAGATATAGTGCTAATGTCCCCATGAGGCCCACTAGATGTTACCTTTGACACGATGGCCTCATGAGCTAACTTTAGCCTTCCATGGGATACTAGAAGATCCTCATGCGAGCTTGAGAGCTTGACATGACTTTCTTCTAATTTCCCATAGTTGCTAGTTAGCAAAGCAAGTTGAGTCTTTAGCTCAACATTCTCCTTCAAAATAGATGCTTCACAAGAAATAGAGTTAGTAGCACAAGAATCATCATTATTAGCAAGAGGTGAGGGCAACTTGGCAAGCTCTTTTGAATATGAAGCTTTAAGTTGCTCATGCGACTCGGTGAGTTTGATGATCTCCCTCTTAATGACCCGAGAGCCATTTTCGAGGTGCTTAAAATCCTCAACAAGTTTAGCATAAGCAACTTCAAGTTCATCATTTTTAATCTTCAATGATTTAGCCACCACAAGTTCTCTATCATGGTATTCCTTTACTATAGATAATTCTAGAGTAAAAGTCTCCTGAAGAGATTCTTTGGTGGTTTGTTATTCTTCAAGGGAGTCCTTTAGTTAAGCAACTTCATTAGCATACTCACGCTCAAGCGCAAACTTTTCATCAATTATGTTTTCTTGCTCCTCAATAAGATCATTGCCTTCTATAGCATAATTCAAGATTTCAAGAAAGTTGGAGGAAGCAATTTTATTTTTGTAGATAGCACTATAGACAACCTCTCCCATTTTCTTAATAGAGGTAATATCATACTTACCTCGATAATCATCATTATCATTTTCAACCTCATCATCATCATGAGATACAATGGGATCCAAAGAGGTTACCTTTGTTCCCTTATCCATAAGGCATATGTGAGAACCGGACGAAGGTGATGATGATATTGCACTTGTATCTCTATTAAAAACCTTGTATTGGTCCATAGAATCTTTGGTTTCCTCTACATGGTTAGCAACACAAGCACTAGAGGAAATAGAAGCACTTCTATCATGGCAACAAGAAAACACAAGCATATCATCATGAGATTTATTCAAGTCATTTCTACATGATATGCAAGGACTATTAACACAAGCATGTAAGAAGTTTGTAGTGCTAGAAGTGTTAAAGTCCCAAGATAGATCATTGCAACTAGATATAGATGAGGGATTATAAATAGTAAGCACACTATCCAAATTGCAATTTCTATCACCACTCACCATATTATTACCTTGTGAAAAATAACATGTTGGTGAAGTGGTAGACGATGAGAAATCATCTCAACCGGAAGTGGAAGCAACACAATCATCCTCAATAATGTTGGACTTGCTATATTTATCTTGAAGCTTGGTCCATATTTCATGAGCACTCGAATAAGGCATGATCGAAGAAAGAACTACATTGCTCACAACAAGTGAAAGAATTTTAGTAGCTAGAGCATCTATACAAGAGTTCAACTTCTCCTCTAAAGGTTCGTTTTGGGGATCCATAGGAGAAGAGAAACCCATATATAGATATCCCTCGATATTTGGGTGAATTCCCCAAAATAAATTAAGCATGCGAGATTTCCAAACATCATAATTTATGCCATCGAATGTGAACCTATCATTATGCACAAATACCCTAGCCGACATATTTACTCTCAAGGCGGTGAAGCCTAAAATGAGAGACAGGGCTATGATACCAAGTGAAAGGATACAAATGTTGCCTAGAGGGGGGGGGGATAGGCGATTAAAACTTTTCCAAGAGTTGCTCAACAAAGGAGGAATTAAACTAGTATTTACTTTGATAAGCATAAGACCAAGAACAACTAGGGTTCACCTATGTTCACCAACAACTTATGCTAAGCAAGTCAAATAACTATGTGATAGAAAGATATATACTTCAAGCACGAAGGCTATCACAAAGTAAAGTGCACAAGTAAGAGCTCGAGTATAGAGATAACCGAGGCATGCGGGGACGACGATATTTTACCGAGTTCCTCCCAACATGGAGTACGTCTCGTTTAGAGAGGGGGTGGTATCAAACCACCAACGCCACAAAAGGCCTCCCTTATTCTCCTGTGAATCTCACCCCAACGGGATCGATCCACGCTTCCACTATCCGTGCACTTGTCGGTGGCAATCTGGAACCTCTCACAAGGTTGGGGCACTTCTCCACAACTCAATTGGAGGCTCCCAACAAACAAGCTTAGGGAAAGCTCCACAACCTAATTGGAGGCCCCAAGTAATCCAAGTACCTGCAAAACCACCAAACCATCTAGGGTTCCAAGAACCCAAGAGTAAAAAGCTTCTCACCTTTCACTCAATCAAATTCTACCGAGAACTCAAACCTATGCACCAAATGCAATGGCAAGAACACAAGTAGTGCTCAAATACTTCTCTCCCAAATTCCACCAAAGCTAAAAAAGCTTGTGGGGGAATAAGATAGGAAGAACAATGGAGGAAATCCACAAAAGAGTCCAAGATCTAGATCCCAAGATGTTCCCCTCACTTAGAGGAGAGATGGATTGGCGGGATTGCAGATCTAGATTCTCCTCTTTCAAATCCCTAAAGTATATGCAAGAATCAATAGAGGGATTGAGAGATAGCAAGCTTAAAGAGGTCAACAATGGTGGGGGAAAACTTACAGGAGAGCTATAGGGAATCATTGGGGAAGAAGGGCCCCTTAAATAGGTCCGTAGAAATCCAACCGTTAGGGCCAGGAATCGCCCGGTCCAGAGTCTTCGGACTGGGACCGGAGTCTCTGGTATACCCAGGCCAAACAGGGACAATCGAGGACGTACTGGACGCGGTCCGGAGATAGACCGGAGATTTAGTCCGGAGTCTCCGGTCTTACAAAAACTGGCAGAAAGACCAATACGAAAACAACCATAACTTTTGCATATGGACTCCGATTTTGATGATCTTGAGCTCGTTTTAAAGAGGACAATAAGCTCTACAAGATCACACAGAAAAACATAATATTACAGCAAGGGAGGATAGAACCAAATGACGAAATGTTTAACCTATCTCAAAAAGACAAACCAATAAAACCTTCAACATCGAAAACGTAGTAGAGAATGCATATATTAAAGAAAAACAAGAAACCAATAATACAATATGTTTCATTGTGAATCATGACATTTCATTATGTTTCGAAATTTAAATTTTCAATTTTATTAATTTTGGGCTTGTTTAAAAGATTTAATAAAAATAAATACGCTGGTTCAAAAAGATTTTTAATCAGATAATTATTTCAAATTATATGACTCTTTTAAATCTAATATTAAGAGTTAAAAGAAGTAGGAGAGAGTATCATAGATTTGTCAGATGCTGTACTATGTGCATGCAAAAGATTCTTTTTTTTACAAATCTCAAAGCAAAAGGAGTAGATGGACGTCTCTAGCATGCACGGTACCTAACGTGCATGCTATAGTTGTATTTCTGTAGTGCGCCCCCATGTATGCATGGAGTGCCTCGTGGTTGCTTGGTGGCTTCAGTGGCGATGGCGGATGGCAGAGATCGTAGTTTCGCGGTAATGCTCACTGCGCTTCCAATTAACGGGCACGCTGCACGCTACTTGCCATCCATCGCCGGTTTGGTTGGAACATTCGCGTTTGGTTGGAACATTCGCGCGTATGGACACACACATGTGCCTATGGTACCTAAGCCTTACTGTTCGGTGGTTCAAGTACCGAGTCCGCGATAGTGTTGTAATTTTCTTAAAACGTGTATTATTCATAATATTAATTAAATATTTCATATTATTTTAAGAAAAATTAGTTGTTAAAGGTATACATTTATGTATAACTCAATATATTCTTAGAGCCTCTCGTATATTTTTTCTTGCCTAAGCCGTACTATTCCCTAACACACATGCACCTTTATATATGTATCAATTTTGAGTTAACTTGATATACATTGCACCTGGTCAACGTGCTGGTCGATCTTGTTTTGTAGTTAGGTGGTAACCAAGCTACCCAGCTAGCTAACCACGTAATAAGCTACTCTCTTCAACCCAACTTTGTAAAAATATAAATGAATCTAATACTAAATCATGTCTATATATAATTAAATTTAGATAAATTTAAGTCAATTAATTTAGGTCCGAGAGAGTAGCTGATCAATTTTGGGATGATCGATCCGGTCCATTATCGCTACCAGTAGTTTGTCTTTTGGTACATAGCCTGGATGAAACGAACCAGCACGTCTCCGTGAGTTTTTTCTATTTTGACACGACTTCATGAATTATGCGAAGTTGCAGTTTTTTTTCCCTATTTTGACATGACTTCACGAATTAAGTAACATTACCGGTATGCATGTTTAAGATGTTACGTAATGTACAACTCTGATTAAATACTAACCATATGCTCCCTCCGTTTTAAAATATAATAAGTTTTAGTTTGTAAAAAAATGTATCTAGACATCTTTTAGTTTGTAGATTCACTTAAAACCTGAGTAAATCTACATACTAAAAGAAGTCTAGATACATTTATTTCACAAAGGTAAAACATCTTATATTTTAAAACGGAGGGAGTATTTTAGATCTAACAGTTTATATTAATTGAGATGATGTGGATCAATCTAATGCTTAAAAAACACTTTTATATTACTTTCATAATAGAATAGAAATAGAAATTAATAGATTAGTATTCCCCATTAATATTTGAGATCGTAGTTTTGGTACTGCTCGCTGCGCTTCGTATAAACAACGGGCGCGCTACTGATCATCAGTGATCGCACATGAACTAGCTTCTGTCGTCCGGCCCACTCTCCCGATCCTGAATCAGCAACAAGAGAAGGCGATTGATCATCGATCGGTGTATCTTTGCCAAACTCGCTACTTTTCTTGGCGCTGGGATCGGATCGGATCGGATCGAATATACACACAACACATCGATCGATCTTTGCACCAACCAAGACACGCACAGTATTGTTACTGCACGCCGACGATCTTACCAGGCTAGACGAGCTGGCATTGTCCATCGCCGGTTCGGTTGGAACATTCGCCTATGACGCGCGCCTCCGTCTCCGAATTACTTGCCTGCTATGCTGGAAGGTGCATGCCTGCTGTCCGAAACTAAGGGCATCTCTAATCGATCTTCTAAAATCGGTTAGAGTAGTAAAAGAGGTATATATACTTTTAGTCATACATCTTACACTTTAAGAGTAGTTTAGTCCCACATCTTGCAAAGTGAACAAGATTAGTCCCATAACTTGTATCCTCAGAATATTAGTCTAATTTTACCAAATTTCAGCAAATTTGACTAAATTCATTCACCTATAACATCGCAATTTTTTAAAAATAATTTTTATATATTTTTCTCTGCCGTTGGTGTCCTTAGCGCGGACTGACAGACGAACCTACGTATTAGTGGACATACAACTACAAATAAAAATATAATTAGAATTCTGAGCGTGAAAGGGAATTGAACTCAATACCTTTTAGTAGGAGCATACGTACACAAGCCACTGCACCAAGAAATTGGATGAGTAAATCTTTATATATGAAGAAAGGAAACACACGTACAAATACAATTCAAAATATTCCCTTCGATCCATATTAGTTGACTCAAGTTTTTCTAAATTTGAATGAATTTAGACACTATTTAGTATTGGTTTATCCAAATTTTGATAGATCCAAGTCAACTAATATGGGTCAGAGGAAGTATAAAAACACTTTCAAAAAATTGTACATGTGAGCAATCAAGTAAGCATTTACTTTGTACAAAATTTAGCCCAGTCTGATTCGTATTGAGGCGACAAAAAAGGTGTTACGTTCCCGCTAGATATTGCCACTACTAGAGGAAAGATCATATGATCTGAGATAGTTTTGGGTACAAGGAGCTAGTAGAAGAGGTAGTGGATACACTGGAAATAGAGATCAGGAGGAAGAAGAGATAGTCCGCCCTTGCCAGGGTCCTCCATTCAGGTTCAGGTTCTTCCCCCCCTCAGCTCGCCATCGATTAGCTTTAATTAGAGCCGCTTGCCTCGTCCTGCCCAAATGCCTTGGGCCTGTAGCCCATTTCTTGACACGGCCCATGCAACAGGGACTGCACCACACACACGGTCCGTGACAAAAGGATAATTCTGCCAGGATTTGAAGGTGCACAGTTTGCACACCTAGATCTTTAATTTTGTTTTTTTATATAGCCCAGAACATAAATTATTTTAGATAAAAAATTATATTTTTTATAGAATATTTCACAACTTTAGAAGACTAATTTTGGATGTCTAAAATAAAGGTTTACATGTAGCCTGACTCGTGTATGTTCAATCAATTAAGTTTCACTTCACTCATGTGTGTGCTCTAGTATATTTATTTTTCTTTCCGTGTTTCATGCCTGTTGAGCCAGCAAGAGCTAGCTAGCCCATTGTCTGATTGATACGTGACCTTTGCTTTATGTGTTTCATGTTGTGTTGTGGTAGGCTTCAAATAACACGTCCTCTCATCTGCTGTTTACGAGCTGAGATGCATTAGCCTGAAGAGAATATATAATAAAGGACCGGCGCTTCAAATAACATCTCGTCTTGTCTGCTGAAGTGGTGGTAGGCTTTTATTTCTTAAGCAGCACAGAGGTCATGAGTACAAGTCCTTGCGCCGCTCGTAGATTTTTTTCTTATTTGTTTTCTAGGTTTACAACCACTGACAGTTAGGGCCTGCTTGTCAGGCCATGCCAAGGTTGCAAGCAATAGAGAAAAAGTACACAGGGATCAATTTGCAAAAATTGCAATGCCACGTGTCGGATTTAGAATGAGTTTCGGTCCACTGGTGAATGAATTTGGTTAAAATCGCATGAATTCGATTGAATTAGACTAAAATGTTTCCGGGTTGCAAGTTGTGGGACTTACCTCGCTCATTTTGCAAGATGTAGGACTAAAACGCTCCCGCGATGCAACTTGCGGGACTAAAAATGTATATACCTCGTAGTAAAATTTGATAGATGCCGAGAAAACCTACCGCCTCCCGACCTTCTCTTCCCTCCCTCCGTCGTTCTTTCCCGTCCGCCTCCCCACCGGCGCCGATGTTGCCGACTCCGCTCGCAATCGACGCGCAGCTCTCCAGCACACCTTCCCCGACCATCCCGGCGTCGGAGACGCCCCAACGCTGCCGCAATCGGAGATCTCCACCGCGGCCTCGGGTGGGAAAATATTGAGGACCAACAACGTGGTCCGGCCAGGCGGCACAGCCATCAAGGCCTCCGGTAAGGCCGACAACAAGCGCGTGGAGGCTCCCGAGGTGACGCCACTGTTGGAGATATGCCCTAGAGGCAATAATAAAAGTAGTTATTATTATATCTTTGTGTTTATGATAAATGTTTACATTCATGCTATAACAATATTAACCAGGAAACATTAATACTTGTGTGATTTGTAAACTAAATTAGAGTCCCTAGTAAAGCCTCTTCATAATACTAGCTTGTTGGTTAATAGATGATTGTGGTTTCCCTATCATGAACATTGAGATGTTATTTACAACAAGATCATATCATTAGGAGAATGGTGTGATGGACATACTCCTATAGATAAGCGTAGCATAAAGATCAAGTCATTCTAATAGTTTAATTGCTATATGCTTTCTGATACATAGTAACCTAATTTCTTCGACCATGAGATCATGATTATCACCATCACCGGAAGGATGCTTTGATGACAACAAACACCACACCGTAACTGGGTGGCTATAAAGGTGACATTGAGTGTTCGGAAAGTATGGGTTGAGACACATGAATCAAGAGTGGCATTTGTCCATCCATATGACGGATAGATATACTCTGGGCCCTCTCGGTGGAATGTCATCCAATTAGCTTGCAAACATGTGACTGGATCACAAGGGATCATATATCACGGGAACGAGAAAAGAGTACTTATCGGTACCGAGGTTGAACTAGGTATGCAGAGATACCGACGATCAAAACCTCGGATAAGTAAACTATCGTGAGACAAAGGGAAATTGGTATCGTATGTAAGTGGTTCATTCGATCGCAAATTAATCGTAGAAATATGTGGGAGCCATATGAATTTCCATATTCCTCTATTGGTTATTGTTAGAAGTGTCTCGATCATGTCGCATAATTCCACGAACCGTAGGGAGACACACTTAAGGATTCGATGTTGTTGAGTAGTTATGGAATGATGAGTAAGAGACCGAATGTTGTTGAGTCTCGGATGGGATCCGGATATCACGAGGAGATCCGAATGGTCCGAAGAATAAGATTCATATAAGGAAAGTCCTGTTTGGAGTTGGAGAATGATTCGGTGTTTTCATCGGGAATGTTCTAGAAGGGTCCTAAGGTCCCAAGACTCGGAGGAAGGGTACATGAATGTGTCATAACAAGTTGGAATGGTTGCATCATGTACTAGGTATCATGGCTGGTCAAAATAAAGGGATAAATCAAATCCTAGTTTGAAAAGTCAAATGCCAATTTGAAAAGTCAAACGACAGTTTTGCTTGGTGGAGGGAGAGTAGGAAACCTACTTGGGAGGAGTTCCTCCCTCCACCCGCCTCAGGAGGCCGACTTGGGGAGGACTCCTCCCTGGCCGCACCCTCCCACCTATAAAAAGAAGGCAGGGTGCCCTCTAACCTACCTCTCTCCACCAACCCTAACCCTAGCCGCCACCAAGTCGCCCGCCCGCCCGCCTAGGGTTTCATCCTAGCCTTCGAGTTGGGGACCTCCCCTTTCCCTAGCCGCCGGCCTTGCCCTCTCTCATTGGTGCCTCTAAACCCTAGATCGCCAAGGCCTCTCTCATAGTCCACCATACTGCCCGGCTTAAGCGAAGCCTGCGAGATCTCCACTCTACTTCCCAGGTACCATGGCGTCGTGCCGGAATCGCGAGGAGAGTGATACAACCTCCATTTTCTTTGGAACAAGGAGAGGAAGGTCTTCATCAATCTGAGCGATGTGACCGATTGCGGAGCGCTGCCGGACGCGGCCGGAAGGACTGTCTACACGATCTTGAGATCGGAAAGAGTACGACTACATCACCCACGAGAATCCGCTCTCGTTAACCGCTTTGGAATCTTCGAGGGTGAGTTCCTCTATCGACTCGTTGCTACAATCTAGTAGATATATCTTGGCTTGTTTGTTTGCATGCGATAGATTTTTTTTGTTTTCCATGCTACGAACCCCTACAGTGGTATCAGACTCGTGTCTATATGTAGATCTGTTGCACAAGTAGAACACAATGGTCATTGTGGGCGGTGGTGCTTTTTTTATCAATTGCTTCTTGTGTACTTTGCATCTTGCGGTATGATGGGATGAAGCGGCCCGAGCTAACCTTACATGACATCGTTCATGAGACTTGCTCCACGCTGAACATGCAACTTGTATTGCATAAGTGGCTTTGCGGGTGTCTGTCTCTCCCATTATAGTATATATCCAATTTACAACGGACACTTGATAGTTCAAGCATCAATGTTGTGGTTCTTGTTCGTAAGTTAGAGCGACACTTATTGAAAGCCCCAAACCACGTAAAATATGCAAAGAAAATTAGAGGCATCTAACTTTGTTTTGCAGGGGTGTGCTGTGATATGATATGGCCATGATTGTGATTATATTTGATGTATGCAATGTTCCTTATTGTAAGTTGGCAACCGGCAGGATCCATATGGTCGTATTTAAATTCTGTTAAGACCCGCATGTCTATTCAAAGTAGTTGTAATAGTTGAAGCTGGTGGACGACAACCATGGAACGACGTCATTGACCTTGATGCAATGCCGGTGATGATGTGTAGGGGTTCGTAGCATGGAAAACAAAAAATTTCTATCGCATACAAACAAACAAGCCAAGATCTATCTACTAGATTGTAGCAACGAGTCGATGGAATAACTTACCCTCGAAGATTCCAAAGTGTTTAACGAGAGCGATTCTCGGGCGTATGTAGTCGATTTTCCCGATCTCAAGATCGTAGACGATCCTTCAAGGCTGCATGTTCGGCCTTAGCCGGATCGGTCACCGAAGACCTCTCCCTTGTTCCAGCAGGCATGGAGGTTGTAGCACTTCTCGCGATTCGCAAGACAACGGGGTGTGGTACCTAAAGGGAGTATGAGAGAGAGATATTAGTGGTCTAGGGTTTAGACACACCAATTAGAAGGCTCTAATCCGAAGGCTAGTGCAATTATAAGCTCTAAACCAAAGCGGCTCTAAACCGGAGTCTAGGGCTAGGATTTAGATTAGAGGATAGGAACTTGTGTCTAGAGAGGAGGAGGCCCCTCCTTTTATAGATGGGAGGGGCGGCCAAGGGGAGGGGAGTCCCTCCCCAAGTCGGTCTTGGTTGGCGCGCCGGCTTGGAGGGACTCCTCCCCCAAGTCGGTTCCAACCACCTCTTGCTTGTTTCCCACAGTTTCCTGTTTTAGCCGTTTGACTTTTAAACTGCCATTTGACTTTCTGTTTTAGGATTCAATTTAATCCTTTATTTGGAACAGCAAGAACACTTAGTACATGATGCAATCATTCAATATGTAATGACACATTCATGTACCCTCCCCGGAGTCGGACATTCGAACCTTCTAGAACATTCCCGATGAAAACACCGAATCATTCCGAACTCAAACGGACTTTCCTTATATGAATCTTATTCTCCTGACCATTCGGATCACCTCGTGATATCCCGGATCCCATCCGAGACTCAACAACATTCGTCTCTTTCTCATAATACCATAACTAGTCAAAACAACGCCGAATCCTTAAGTGTGTCTCCCTATGGTTCGTGAATTATGCGGACATGATCGAGACAACAATCATAACCAATAACCAATAGGGAAATTCATATGGCTCCCATATTTCTCTGATTACTTTACATCGAATGAACCACTTACATACGATACCAATTTCCCTTTGTCTCACGATAGTTTACTTATCCGAGGTTATGATCGTCGGTATCGCATACCTAGTTCAACCTCGCTACCGATAAGTACTCTTTTCTCTCCCTGATATGTGATCCCTTCAGAGCTACCACATGCTTGCAAGCTAATTGGATGACATTCCACGAGAGGGAGTATATCTATCCGCTATGGATGGACAAATCCCACTCTTGATCCATGTGTTTCAACCAATACTTTCCAAACACTCAATGCCACCTTTATAGCCACCCAGTTACGATGTGGTGTTTGATGTCATCAAAGCATCCATACGGTCAAGGTGATATGCATGATCTCATGGTCGAAGGAATTAGGTTACTGTAACACCCTCAGAATCGGACCTATGCAAGTTTTAGCGAAACCCGCCAAACCCGCATAGAAACGATTCAAAGGTGCCACCAGCACTTTCAAGGGTGGAAAACGAAATAACATTACACAACATCCTCGATGGGACCCACGTAGCAGATATATAACGACTCCATGAGTCAAGAATACGAATATAATATACAAAGATCCAAATCACCTTGAAAGGGTAGAGCGTCGACTACGGACAAGATGCAAATTGAGCTAAGAGCCACGAAGAATAACCAATGGCGTCCATAACCCTGAGCCAAGCGGAAGGGTAACCACCTTCTTGGCGTCGATCTCAAAACCCGCTTAAACAAAGGGTGCCGACAAAGGGCAAAGGAAAAGAGGAGCGTCGATCGAGGCCAAGACAGCGAGGCTAGAATTCGGCGGTCCTCGCCTACAAAGGTATGGTGGACTGAAGCGGCAGCGGCAGCATGCACTAAACAACCTATAGAGATTCGATATGACTGTCAGCAGTCAGAGAGGGGTAAGAAGGACCTATCCGGAATCAACCTGATACTATCATCAAACAAACCCATCCTGGCATTTCCCCCTCGAGACCAATCGAGGAAGTCAACCGAGGAACTCACACAGTTGGCAGTTTTACTTATTTAGTTATAGTTGCGGCACTTTACTAGTCAGGTTTAGATAATCATTCTGATAAAGTAAGCAGTGGGCAATTTTAGTTAACCATTCCATTATGGTTACAGCACTTACTAGTCAGATATAGATAGCATGAGATAAACCTTAAACCCAGCAGTTGTTAGTACTTTTAATCAGCCATTCCGTTGTAGTTGCAATACTTACTAGTCAGGTACAATGGTCGCAAGCGACCCCAAACAAGCAATTGCAGGCAGTATTATTTAGCCATTCCATTATAGTGAAGCTGATTACTAGTCATTATAAAGTCAAAGTTATAGCGATAAACTTTAGTTATGCTTGTCTATGGTCGAGATACTGTGCTCCAAGTCGTCCATATCCGCGGACACGGCTTTCAGAAAGTTTACCCGGCCAGGGTGCACCAATAGCAACACACGCTCGATCAACCTCGGAAAAACCAAATCAAAACCCAACGAGGCTTTCACGACTGAACAATCACAGGATTCAGAAATATTTCAGGGGGCCACCCCATTGAGTAGACCCATAGCACGCTTAGCTTCGAGACGGACTCAAGGTTTGCGCCAATGGATGTAAGCGATCGAACCCGAAACTCGGGTGTCGATATGCAGCGTAATCACTCGCTTACCTAAACAGTCAGTGTGCTATCGTCGCACAATTTAAATACATAAGTAGCATGGCATAAGTGGATCGTAAATAAAACCTCAAACTAGTTGTGGCCCCAAGAAATAAGACCTAATCAAGCTCTCGGCTCGGGGTCCCATATACCTCCGGATGTGGATAGCGCGATAAATCAAGGAAGTGTATCGGTACTGGGTCCTCACGGGACACAAGTGGGCGTTCGGAAACCAAATAATTTCTATCACCCACCGATGCCTCTGCTTACTTCAATTTTAGTTGTTAAACAGGAATTAAAGTGAACGATAAGTAGAACTATGATCACCTCCAGCATTCAACATGCGGCAATACATCAACAACTGTGGCACTTGACGATACGCAACAACACTTGAGCAAGCGACTACGACACGCAAGTCCAACTATCTACCAAACAACAAGTAAAAGGATGTGTCCAAGGCAATATATGGCTGCAAGGGATATCAAGGGTACGGAATCTAGAGCATCGCAACACAGATAGCAATAGATCAACAGGAGGGAATACATACTATAAAGTAAGATAGGTAGAAAGGGGGAGATGCTCGCCTGAAAACATTGCCGAAGATTCAACCGAAGATCGGGGCGAAGCTCACATCAACTCAACGGCCTTATCCGCGAAGAAGCAAAACACTAGAAGAAACACCGGATGCAATATTTAATACTACGACAGAAGATCGGGCATGATGCATGTATGATGTATGGCATGTCAAGATGCGATGCAATAAGGGCAATATTAAGCGGAACCGGGGTCCCGACAATTATTATGGTGGTTCATGTTGTTTAGAAGCCCTGCAATTTAAATGTTGTTATAACAAGGCAAGATAAGATACCGGTTCGCTACACAAGTTTAAATGAGGCCGATATGAGACTAGATTTGCCCGCATATGGGCCCCATATTTAATTATTAGGTGAATCGGCGTAAGTCCCCCAAACAAATGATATGCATGCGAGATGACAATTTAATATGCAACAGGTTGATATCATTTATAAAAATAGGGTATCGAGGAAAAGGGTCACACATTAGGGCTCGACGATCTTGGTTAGGGTTCGACGGGGTTCGGGGTCGGGGTCCAGGGTTCGACGGATCTGGGGTTCGGGGTTCGGCGGAAGCGTTCTCGGATATCGGAGGTAGTTCTTGTCGCGTCCGGGAAGCAGGACTTGGGTCGGTGTCGGGGCGCGTCGGATTCTTCCGAGTCGATGCCGTTCTTGTCGTCGCGAAGGTCTTGTCGGTTCGCGTACCGGGAAGTAGGACTTGGGTCGGTGTCGGGGCGCGTTGGATTCTTCCGGGTCGATGCCGTTCTTGTCGTCGCGAAGGTCTTGTCGGTTCGTCTGGAAGTAGTACTGCCTCATCTCCGGGTGAAGTACTTGGCATGCTGCGTCGGCGATCTTGGCGGTTATCGGGTTCGGTCTTCGAATCCGTGAGGGAGAACTTGACGTGGCGTCGGGTTCAGGATCGGTCTTGGCAGCCGAGATGAAGAGCTCGTCGTCCAGGGATCCTCCGAGTCCGTGTTGACGACCTAGGGGTTCCGACTTGGTCTGCCGATGGAGAACTTCGGCTTAGGAGCTTGATTGTCGGTGTCATCGGTTCCTCTTCGGAAGAGCTTGGCGACGGTCTCTGGCGGTTATAGAAGCAAGGCATGTCCACCGAGCCAACGCCTTCATGACACCGACATCCCCCAAAAACAACAGTGTCACCCCTTGACACTTCGCAGGAGGTTTTCTTCATCCACTCAGAGTACTACCTTGTAACCATCATCTCATCGCTGCAGCCACTCGCACCTTTCGCAACACAGATAAACAGAGGGAGAAAACAAAGAATGAAACAGAAGCTGGAGGGTGGCGGCAGTGGCTGCGCGACTTCGCGAGAAGCGGCGCGGCAGGTCGCCTTGAGGCAAAGGCCCTCATGACGAATCTGAGGAGGCGGCGGAGCGGCAGCGGGCCGAGGCAGACGGAAGGCGACGCCGAGGCCGAGCAGAGAGGCGGCTAGCGGACACGGGCGACGCGAGCGGCCGAAGGTCAGCTGGCGCGCCGGGGAAGGGCGCGCCGGAGATGGTGGGGGAAGCGGCATGGCGGCGAGGTAGGGATGAGGGTCTTGGCGAGGAGGCTCGCCGTGGCGACGGCGTGTGTCTTGGGGAGACGATGGGAAGAGGAGAGCGTTAGCGGGGACACGGGCCGGGGTGGACCAGTAGCAGGTGTGGGTTGACTGGGGCGGTTGAGTGGGAGTGGCGGGGGTCTTTGCAGCGTCGTGCTCTGCGTGTGTGGTGAGAGAGGGTTGAGAGGAGAGAGAGGAGGTTGAGTGACGTGGCGGCGTCTGGTAGGCTAGGGGGAGGGGAGAGGGGGAGGTGGCAGGTTGCTATTGGGTGAGGTGATGTGGAGGGGGGGGTGTGGGTAGATAGGTGGGTAGCTGTAGGATTTAGGTGTAGACCGATTTATTTTCTGGGGTGGTCGTTCGGTCAATCGGCCCGTTCGACTGCCCCTATTAAAAAAAAATTTAATATTTTATTTATTTTCAATTAGCTCTTGTAACTAGTTTTAGACAAACAAAATATCCGGAACATCCGGGGATTTAATTTGAAAAAGAAGGAGGGCTAGTTTCGGAACACCATAGTCTTTCGCAACATAGTTTCAGGTAAAATTAATATGCATGATGATGTAATGATGATGCAATGCACAAAAACAACGCGATTTTCTAGTAGTGGTTTTGCGAGATGCCACAATTCGACACCACTAACAATGGATCTCGCCCTCGAGATCCGCCTCATGGTACCGGAAGGAAGGTCGGCGATCTGCATCTCCTCACTTCCTGTAGATCCTCGCGACACCACTAACGAGGTTTCCTTCTTCATCTGGAAAACGGCGACACCACCAACAAAAGGGTCGTTGTTCCTGATCGTCGAGAGAACACTCCGGAGAAACAAAGGACGAAGGTAGAGGTATCAAACGATAAGGCCACCTCTAACTTCCATTAGAAGGGGAAAAGTTACATTGATCCACCGATTCGATGTACAGAGCGAAAGTAGAGTAGGGTGATCAGTCCATCCGCACTCCAAACTATCAACTCTATACATGAGTAGGAGAATCAGCAACTCTACTCTCGAGATTTAGGCAAGATCTTCATAGGCGTATCCTAACAAAGGGATGATGCCAGACATCGTATGAAAGACACCGATTAGGTTCCCATGGTTCCATTGGCATGAACAACACATGCTCAAGGTATACTCCAACTTCACCAATGCTCGTCCTTCTCATATGTTTTCAACGACACCGATATCCGCAAGGAACACCTATGGATAAAGAGCTCAAGAACAAAAGATTGGAGGAAGGGTACAATGACAAGTTGCGATTGATGATCGTAGCACCTCTATTACAAAGGAGAAAAGCGAAACCGATGCATTTATTGAAACCCAACCACGAGAAATCCTGGACTCGAAGAGAGAGAAGAGAGCGGATTCAAATCACGTAGAGGTAAGAGGAGAATAGCAGAGGGGTAAGGAGTAAAATCAGACCTAATCAGAACTATCCAACCGATTTTGCAAAAATAATTTTGACACTTCTACTTCGGCCGTTAGCTAGGTTATCCTACAGGCTGGACTTGTGGGGTATCTCAACTGCTGAGCTCTGATACCACTCCATCCCAGTTGTCTAACACCTGTAATGCTACTTGTTCTAGTAATAAAAAGGGCCACCTCCAACATATAATTGTTGCATCATCATCATGTCATGCTCATGTCATCATGCCACCTTGCATTTGAGCATCATATAAAACCCTTTCTTGTTTGGTTCTTATCTCATGTGCATTATTAATTATAGTTGCCTCTTGATATTGTATTTGGATCTTGATATATTGCTAAATGCCCAAGTTGATTTGGGGGCATATCACTACAAGAAATGTGTCAAACTATGACGTTTTGGTAGTGACCCTGAATAAAATCGTCATAAATTTATGACGATTCTACACTAGATGGTCGTAAGCTATTTGGGAGGGCCAAATCCTTATTAAACTATGACGATTTCGTGAAAAACGTCGTAATTTCTATGGACAAAATCGTCATAATTTCTAGACAGGTTGAGATATTAGAGAAGGTCAATATCGGTAGTAGGATGTAAACATAATGAACGGATGGATGGTGAAGTATGGAAACTTGTTGTGTGGATCGATGACCGGCATCCAGCGCGCGCATAATCATCTAGGTCAGCCGCATCCAACCCCACCTACCCCCATCGCGTAACCTTCCTCGGTTCCTCCTCTCCTCGGATCCACCATGGCGCCGCCTCCATCCTGATACCATCTCCTCCTTCACGGCACCACGTCGGGCCACCCCAAACCACGGCACCCCTCCGCACCTGCCCCTCACCCTCGACCCCCATATCTGCTCACGGGATTTCTCCTATACGCCTAACCTGATCCAGATCGAGGGAGCACCTGCGCTGTCCTGCCTTCTTCGGCGACGACGAGACCGCCCCCTTCTTCGGCTTCCTCGGCGCCGCCGCCGCCCTCGTCTTCTCATGTAAGCACCCCCCAGAGCCCAGATCTCCCTCCCCACCCCACCCCAGATCCCTCCATCGATCCTCTCTGGCCGTGACCCTCGTGTGCGTGCGTGCGTGCGAGCATGGGCGCGGCGTGCACGCGGCCAAGAGCGGCGTGGGCGTGGCGTCGATGGGGTCATGCGCCGAGCTGGTCATGAAGTCCATCGTGCCGTCGTCATGGCGGGAGTGCTCGGGATCTGACCTCATCATCGCCGTCATCATCTCCACCGGATCAACCCCAAGGCCAAGCCCTACTTCCTCTTCGACGGATCGCGCACCTCTCCTCCGGGCTCACATGCGGCCTCGCGGACTCGCAGCAAGCATGGCCATCGGCATCGTCGGCGACGCCGGGTCGTATACGACATCCTTCATTTCCGTCTTGCGACTTTACCTTTTTTGTACTGAGTGCTATTTGTAGATGGTGGTCACTGCGAATGCAGAACTGAATGGTAGTTGGTGGACTATAGTATAGATCCTAATGAGGGTGAGTTACAGCAAGGGTTGAAGCTTCTTGGCATGCTTGAGATATGCCCCCTTTACACTGCCTAAAATGATTTTTTTACTACTAGTTTCTTATCAAATACTCGTGGCTTCTTCTATTTGTACACAATGGCCATTTAGAAGGGATTATTAAGTCATTTCTCTGTCAATGTTCATTTGTTTCATATTTGGGAAACTTGGAAACTTGGACAGTAGCTGTGATGACATAGATGCTTACCACCACTAGATGTTCTGATTCCTGTCATTACTTAGATGCTTATGAGCAGAAGCATGTGTTCTGAATTTTATTTATGTACCCTAAAACTCATTATATGCTAGACCTACCCTGAAAATCATTGCCTGTTGCATGTACTTGTCTTTAGCATCCTTACACTAACCATATTTATGCTAGATGTACCTGTACTTTGATCTCGTGTTGTTCATGTGTGATAAATGAGATCTTGGAGCACTCATGTGTTGCCTTGGTAGCATCACTGTCTTGCCAAGAATTTTTGATAATCTACGAAATGTTCTTGTATATCTAGTTTAGCTAAGACTAACTTGATTTTTACGCATTCTTGATGCATGTACACACGAGGACGTTTGGTTATCATCTACACTTGCTAGTGATTACCTTGGTGAGGCATTTGGGGATCAATTATTATACAAAAGCTTGGTGAGTCTTGCTTCTTTGCCGAGGCTAGTGATTCTTGAGCGAGGCTAGTGATTCTGAGCGAGGCAAATGCCTTATTTCTTATTGCCGGGAGGGATGCACTTGGTACTTGCTTCACCTATCTTGCCACCAACAATCACTATCTAGGATAGCGGAAGACACCTAAAGCTTGGTGAGTCTTGCTTCTTTGCATGGTGTTTTCTTCTGCGTCTAGCTATTGTGTTAGTGTAGTAGGTATAAGTTTTGTCCGATATTCATTAAGTCTCGATGAGTACTAGGCATTCTAAGAAGTGCTACTAGTATTAGTTGTGTCTAATGTTCATTATGTTTATACAAGACATAAAGAGGGTGGGCTTGTTCTTTTGTAAATTCTTATGAGTTGTGAACCAAGGCATTTGTTGCTACTAATGAAATTACCACTGAGTACTTGACTTATTGTTATGTGTCCTGTTCATGATTTCTTGATTTAGTGCTTTGTACTCCACTGAGTAATTGACTTGTATGTGTCCTATCATCTGTTGTGTCTTGGGGACAAGTAGAAACAAATGATAGTAGTATCTTGGGGACAAGTAATTGTCTTGTTCAGATTATAATTGGCTTACTGAGTAAATTTTCCATGTCAGTACGGTGGGTGACATGGCTCTTGATGGCGCCATCGACGACATCCTACACTTCGCCCGACGGTATCCTGCGGACCTTCATCACCCTCAATTCTGGTGAGACCCAATCTAGCTTATATAGATCATCCTATTTACATCTTCTTGATAGCATTACTAGTTGATCTTGACTTTTAAAGTACAACTGAACCTAGTTGTTCCTACTCCTAAAATTTTCTTGCTGAAATCTTCAATGTAGCAATGCTCTGAAGTAATAAATACAACCGAGCCTTGTAAAAACATTGCTAGCTATTCTGAATTACGATCATATTGTCTTTGCTATGTAATCGCCACCTTCCTTGTAAAACTATGGACAAACACAGATTTACATTACGAGAAATGGCTTCTGGGATGTCACTAAAGTCCCAGGTTTCATTAGAAAAATCTATAGACTTGTAGTTTAAGTAATAGAATTTTCGAGCTGCAGTAGCTTTTGTTGTATTTATCTGATTGTTCTTACTGTCCCTGAGTTCTATCATGTTTATATCGATTGTTCTTGATTAGAACACTTTGTTCAGCCATGACTCATAGCTTCAAACATTCTAGACTTCCTTACAAGTGTATTACTATGTTATGCAAATGTACTTACCATGAGCAAATGGTGTAATAGTATAACAAAAATTGTCTAGTAATTATTATATCAGGCATTATTTTTACTACTTAATGTTGTCACGCATGCAATGGCTGTTCTTTTGCACCTTATTTTCTACTGTCGTGAACTCATAATATTGACCTAGAATAGTTTGTGTTTTCCAGTTTGATCATGCTTCTCTTTTATTGAAACTAAATGGATGTTGGATGATCTATGCTTCTTGTTTTTTTGACATGGATCTATGCTTGTTGTTGGTCGGTGATCTGGGTTGTTTGTGGTTGTAGGCTAGCTGCAATGAACACCCTTAAGCAAGATTGGCACTCCACTTTGCTCCTTCCATGTGTTTGTACAATGTTCAGTGCACATAGTATTTCCCAACCTCGGTATAACTCCATACAATGTATTGCCAATCTCCCAGAGAAGCTTCTTCCTCACCAAGGATCCCGTCACATACCGATGGTTACAAGCGTGAGTAGCCCACCATAGTCAACACCAATAGAGTTTTATGTAGTTGTATTGTCGGTACACATAGTACAAGAAGCAATCGAAACTATTTCGGGTTGATGCCGTACATACCGTTTCACCAATCAACGCAATAGCATCTTCGCAATATACGATCTATCATTTCGAACTTGGTGGACTTTCTACCATATAAATAGAAATATCGACAGCTGCATCAACGACTTATAGGCTATATAGGTGCTCATAGGCTCATGAGGCATTGTGCGATATGATACCTAAATTAGGACTATTAGTCATTAGCTGCTCATAGGCTATCTGTGCATTTATGTTTTGAATGTTGTTCTTGCAGGATAGATACATATTGTTTCATAGCATGGTAAAGTTCTATTTTATAGTTATGGTGCGATTATAATTTTTTTTGGAAGCATGCATCTGTGTTATTTGATATACCATAAGCGATTAGCAACTTGATGTGTTGTTTGTGTAGGGAGAGGTCCGATAATGCAATAGCAAGGGCATCTAGCTTTGGAGTCGAGTTTGGTTGGTGAAAGGATATGCTTTGTTTCCTCGTGCTCGACGGTCGATGGATGTTACCTGTTCAAGGGATATGGTCTGTAGTAGTTTTACATTACATTTGCACCTTGTATTATGATGGAAGGTTCAATTTGTGTTGTATTTTATACGGATTATTATTTTGCATATCGATTCTGCGAACATCGGAAATATTGTAATAGAGTTATGCATATTCATTTTTGTTGTATTTTCAAACTGGATTATTATTTTGTATATCAAGATCCGTGATTTAAACAATGAAAATATCGTTATATTCTTGATTATCAAAATAATTGATGTACTCATTATTATGTATGAAAATTGAAAGCGAAAAGCGGGCCTATCCCAAGCAATGTATCGTAAAAGGCCGAGGTCCAAAATAGAAAAGAGGCCATAAAAGGCTAAGGCCAGAGAGACACACCATAAAAGGCCGGACTAGAAAAAGAAAAGCTGTATTGGGCTTAGCCCAAGTAAGCAACTAAAATGGTGGGCTGATTTTGATTTAAGACGATTTCATTTCGTCACAATTTTGCCACGTAGGATCGGCCACGTAGGATCTGAGCTGGCCTGGCTAGAAGGTCCATGACGATATTGGATCGTCATAGACGTTATGACGATTCAATATCGTCATAGACGTTTATGACGATTTTATCAAAAACGTCGTTATAGTTCATTTGCGACGCCCAGCTTTTGACGATCTCAAAATCGTCATAGAATCGTCATAAACGGACTACTATGACGATTCTGTGACGAAAATTGAGGGTCATATATAGCCAAATTCCTTGTAGTGTATCTCTTTTAAACTCCACCACCTTTCTTTCACCAACTTTTTAATTCCACCATCCAATTAATATGAGCTTGGCATTTTAATTGAGTTTATCTCTAGCTCATGTTGGTTGGTTGGATTCCACCCATAATCTTTTGCTTGGCCTTATTCCAATTTTGGAGATGCAAAATAATAATGCCATGAAATGACATTGTCTTCACAATTATCAGCAGGGCATTAAATATTCTACATGGGCCATGCAAGTTCCATCTTGTGCTTGTCTTTGGTTCTATTTGGTTTGGGATGGATCATCTCTAGCCCTATCTTTTCTTTTGGTTTTGGCCATGTTGATCATGCTTAAAACCCTAGCACCTCATCTCTCTCCCTCTCTTTTCTTGTCTTGTTCTTGTTTGAGCTTGACTAGAGCAAGTTTGGTCTCGACAAGTACCTCTCCATCTATCCTACCCCTCTTTTAAACCAAACCCTAAGCCACCCCATACCTCTCTAACCTACACCCTAAAACCCACCTAATCTAAACTAAACCCTAAGTTTGTTTCTCTCTTTCTCTCCTCTCTAGCTAACCTAGCATGGTCACATGTTTACCATGCCCCCTAGCCCTACCACCCCTTGTGCTTGAACATGTGATGTCTTATCATGTGTTTAGACATAAGTACCTCTTGTCCCTCTCATCTTATCTTATTCTTAAACCCTCTAATCCAAAACCCTAATCCCAACCCTACCTAAACCCTAAACCATGTACCACCACCCTCCCTAACCGAGCCACCCCACCCTCTTCCCTCTCTCTCTATGCCATGAGGGCCCCCAAACCCGAGCCTCCCATCTAGACCGAACCCTAGCTTCCCTAGACCGGCAGTGCCCCTCTCCCTCTTGACTATCCACAGGCTCCTCGACTGCAAATGCCCCCACCTGCCACCTCCCTCCTAGCTAGACCTTCCCACCTGCGTGCCTGCCTTCAGCCCCATGCCATGCACGTGAGGAGGAAAAAGGTGACACCGAGGCCACCTTCCCTCCCCACGCAAGCCACACCGCCTGTTCTTATCTACCCCCCTCTGCTCTCTAGATCCGGAGGCGCTGGCTCTCCTCTCCTCCTCTCCAACACCTTGACTCCTCTCGCCCGGCCACAGTCCACAAATCCACCGTTGTTCCTCGTCGATCGGCTCCGAGCACGTCGTGGAGAGATCGAGGACACTTGAGTACCCACGCTTCACCTGGACCTTGGCAGGAGGAGAAGGCTCGCCGCTCTTGTCTGTGGGGCCCCACCGAAACCCTAGCTCGTTGGGCCTCTTCACCTGCTTTCATGACCGATCTAACTCCACCATCAACCTCTCGGTGAGCCCCTTCCCCTCCCTGACAAGGTCCGCCTCGTCGTCACTTCCTAGTCGCGGCGTGCGTTCCGTCGAACGCTCTATGTGCACCGGCGGTCGCGCGCGTTCGCAAGATTCCGCGACGCACCCTATCTAGCTCGCCTCCTACCGGACACCTCCCCACTGACCCGGCGGCCGCCCTCCGCTCGTGCTGCGCGGTCTGGGATCGATCCCTGCTACCTGCGTCATCTGCCTTACATCGCGTCGAGCAGGGAAGAAAAACGATGTCACGCCATTTTAGCAGATAACCCCTCCTTTTGCCCAAAGCAACGGTCAGCAGCTGGTCCAATCGGTGTCTTTGGCGTTTTATAAAAAAGGCTCACGGGATTACTGAATCAACCCGCGGTCCCCTTTCCCTCACCGCAGCGGTGGGACCGCAAGTCCTGCCCCACCGTATGGCGTCTGGGTGTGTTGCTTTGGGTATAGAAAGTTTTCCTGAGTCTGTTTAAATCAAATCTTTTCCTAATTATTTCAAATTCAAATTCAAATCAGATTTTAAACAACTTTTCCATTAAAAAAATCCAAATAACACAAATGATATATGTTTGGAGATCAGAAAAATTCCAGGATTTCAAATATGCTATTCAAATTGCCTTTTGCACATTTAAAATTCCAAGTTTAATCAAATTACAACAAATGCCACTGGTACTTAAATAATTAATAACTTTTGTTTTATAATTCCAAATTTAGAAAATGATATGTCTAAAATGATCAGCTCGACGAGACCTTTCTGTTTATGCTATCCATGACTTCAATTGCAGCATGAATCATATAAAAATATAGGGTACATCAACTGTTATGACAACAAAATGTGATCCAAAACCCCATTAAAATGTTATTACTTGTCTTCCACACCTCACTATGCCATGCTACCTTATTGCCATGTAAATTGTGCATCATTCATCATGGCATGATTGTTTGCTTGACGCATCTTATTCATATGCTTGTGCTCTATATTCATGTTGGCCTTGTTTGTTTGGTTTTCTCGGATGAACCTTTGCGGGGTTATATCAAGAGAACCAGAGCACTACCAGATCCGTCCTCGCTTCAAGAGTTATCGACAAGCACTTCCACATGCTTGCATACATCTGATACCTATTCCTCTATCTTATTCTTGCATCATTGAGTCGCGATTGCATTAAATTGAATCCCAAGTATGCATAGCCTTTACTTTTCAACCCACCAGCTTGTTCCTCCATCCCATGAGCCATTACTACAGAGTTGTTTGAGCCATGCGGTCGTGAAACAACATGTGTAGGGTTGTGAGAGTCGATGGATAACGAGGTACTTAAACAACTTAACACAGTAGTAATGGGATAACTAATGAAAGTGGCACCGGTGAGCAACATCCGCTATTTGGTTTTTCCTGCTCACTTGTGTCCCGTAAGACCCCGAGTACTTGATTCCTGTTCCTTGATTTATCGCGCTATCCACATCCGGGAGGTATATGGGACCCCCCTGAGCCAGAGCTTGATTCCGTCTTATTTCTTGGGGCCACAAACTAGTTTGAGGTTTTATTTACTATCCTGTACTTATGCCATGCTACTTCTGTATTTAAATTGTGCGACAGATAGCTGTGGCATCCCGCAAAACCACTACTAGAAAATCGCGTTATTTTTGTGCATTGCATCATCATTACAGCATCAGGCATATTAATTTTACCTGAAACTATGTTGCGAAAGACTATGGATTTCCGAAACTAGCCTCCTTCTATTTCAAATTAAACCCCGGATGTTCCGGATATTTTGTTTGTCTAAAACTAGTTATAAAAGCTATGTGAAAATAAATAAAATATAAAATTATTTTAATAGGGGCAATTGAACGGGCCGATTGACCCGAACGACCACCCCAGAAAAATACAAACGGCCCACTCGTAAATCCTAAAACTACCCAGCTTCCTACCCACCCTTGCCTCCACATCACTCTGGCCAATCAGAACACGCCACCTCACTTTTTCTCTTCCCCCACCCAACCCCAAACCGCCACATGGCACCCCCAACTCCCTCCTCTCTCCACTCAGCCCTTGGAACCGGTCCACCCCCTCTCCCCATGGCCCACACGCCAGCCCCCACCCCATCTGCCTCATTGTCGCCCGCTCCCCCGCAGCTCCACGACCCCTTTTGTCCCCCATCTCTCCCTGCCTCGATCAACCGCTCCCTCCCCGGCAGCCTCCCTCAACCGCTCCCCTCCGGCGACCTCCGCCGGCGTGCGGCTCCGCGCCGCCACCGCCCTCGACCACCTCCCACCGCCCGTGGCTCACGCCGCCTGCCCGACGACCATTTCCATGACTGCCTCGCCTCACGCCGCCCTGCTGCGCCTTCACTGCCGGCTCACACCCTCGCGCCGCCTTCCTCGCGGCCGCTGCCGACCGCCCACTGCGTCCTCATGCGACCCTCTCTCGCCGTCGGGCCCTCTCCCTGAGCCAGCCAGCTCACTCCGCAGCGTCCTCCGCTCGCCTCTCCACCACCCGCCTCCGGAACCCGCCGAGCTCGCGGAAGCGCCCGCCCTCACCTCGCCAAGTACCTCCGTCGCCCGTACATGTTCACCGTCCGCCTCGGCGCGCCCGCCCGTCCATTGCGCGCCACCTTCCACCCGCTCACCGCAGCCGCCCCTCCGGCCTCCCGCCCCCAGCCCACCTCGCGTCGCGGGCTTCCTCGCTCTGCTCCTCTTGCCATTGCCTCCTCCAGGGCCGACCAGCCAGCCGCCATCGGCTGCCCTCGGTGCTCGCCTCTGCCCAGCCGCGCAGCCCGTCGCGGCGCCTTCGGGCCCTGCCTGCGGGCTGTCCATGACGGACTCGTCGTGCCCCTTCTAACGCCCAGCGTCTGCGTGTGTCGCCTGCAGCTCATGTGTTCTGGTGCACTGTTGGCCTAAGTGGTTTTCTGTGTTCAACACCGCACGTTCCCCATCACCAAGATCTTCTCTGTAAGCGTTTACCGATGCCTGCAACCGATGTTAGAGATGGAGCACCAAGATCTTCTTCCCGGAACTTCAAGGTCATCGCGCCTGGAACCGATACCCAAACCCGAAGACCGTCAAGATCTACCGACGCCGGAAACCCCGACGCCATGACCATCGATCACGGACCCCGAAGACCGAGCTCGACATGCCATGTTCTCCCTCACGAAACGCCGAGTACTTCTTACGGAACGCCATGATCGTCAACATGACCCGAAGACCGTGAATGCGACAAGAACTCCTTCCCGAACCGATGCCGGCGTCGCCGCCAAGATCTTCCGAGAAGCCCTGCACCATGTGCCGACGTCGCCCAAGCTCGCCCACGAGACGTTGTCGTCGAGGACTCGCAACCCTCGGTGGACCCCCAAGATCTACGCCGCGGAACAACAAGGCCTTCAAGTTGGATCCGACAAGATCTGCAATCATGGACGCGGGAAAACACCCCCGGAACTCCAAGATCGCCATGGGACGATAAGCACTTCACCCCGGACACCGAGACCCCGATGCGACAAGATCTACCCGGAGTCCGAGAATGTTCCGTCGAGACCGAACCCGATCTCTGAACCCGTCGAACCCTGGACCCCGACCCCGAACCCCGGAACCCAGGAACTGCCGAACCTTAATGTGTGAACACCTCTCCCGCAAACCCTATTTTATAACATAATAACAACTTGTTGCATATTGAATTGTCATACTCGCATGCATATCTGTGGTTTGGGGGCCTTACGCCGATTCATCTCATAATTAAATATGGGGCCCATATGCGGGCAAATCTAGCCTTATATTGGCCTCATTTAAACTTGTGTAGCAAACCGATATCTTATTCTGCCTTGTTAAACAACATTTAATTGCGGGGTTTTCTAAACAACATGAACCACCTAATTAATTGTCGGGGCCCCGGTTCCGCTTAATATGACCTAATTGCATCGCATCTTTGCCACGTCATACATCATGCATGCATCATGCCGATCTTCTGCCGTTGTATTAAATATTGCATCCGGTGTTTCTTCTAGTGTTTTGCTTCGTCGCGGATAAGGCCGTTGAGTTGTTGTGAGCTTCGCCCCGATCTTTGGTTGAACCCGTCGGCAATGTTTTCAGGCGAGCATCTCCCCCTTTCCACCTATCTTACTTTTATAGTATTTATTTCCCTCCTGTTGATCTATTGCTATCTGTGTTGCGATGCTCTAGTTTCCGTACCCGTGATATCCCTTGTAGCCATATATTGCCTTGGACACGTCCTATTACCGGTTGTTTGGTAGATAGTTGGACTTGCGCGTCGTAGTCGCTTGCTCAAGAGTTGTCGCGTGTTGTCAAATGCCACAGTTGTTGATGTATTGCCGTATGTTGATATTGGAGATGATTCTAGTTTTACCTATCATTCACTTTAATTCCTGTTTAACAACTAAAATTGAAATAAGCAGAGGCATCGGTGGGTGATAGAAAATATTTGGTTTCCGAACGCCCACTTGTGTCCCGTAAGACCCCGAGTACTTGATACCTGTTCCTTGATTTATCGCGCTATCCACATCCGGGAGGTATATGGGACCCCCCTGAGCCAGAGCTTGATTCAGTCTTATTTCTTGGGCCACAAACTAGTTTGAGGTTTTATTTACGATCCTGTACTTATGCCATGCTACTTATGTATTTAAATTGTGCGAGGAGCACCTTTGTCTGTTAGGTAAGCGGAATGTTTTGTGGTATCGACAAGCCAGCCACACTTTCGGGTTCCCGATCGTTTCTGACCATTGACGCAAACCTTGAGTCCGTCTCGAGCTTGCTTACCGTTCTTGGTGTACTCAATGGGGTGGCCCCACGAAATATTTCTGAATCTGTGATTGTTCATCGTGAAAGCCTCGTTGGGTTTTGATTTGGTTTTCGAGGTTGATCGGCGTGTGTTGCTATTGGTGCACCCCGGCCGGGTAAAACTTTATGAAAGCCGTGTCCGCGGATATGGACGACTTGGAGCACAGTATCTCGATCATAGACAAGCATAACTAAAGTTTATTGCTGTAAATTTGACTTATAATGACTAGTAATCAGCTTCACTATAATGGAATGGCTAAATAATACTGCCCACAATTGCTCGTTTGGAATTGTACCTGACTAGTAAGTATTGCAACTACAATGGAATGGCTAAATGAAAGTACCAACAACTGTTGGGTTTTGGGTTATCTCATGCTATCTATATCTAATTAGTAAGTGTTGTAACTATAACGGAAGGATTAAATAAAAGTGCCCACCGCTTATTTTATCAGGACGATTATATATACCTGACTAGTAATTGCTGCAACGATAATCGAATAAATAAAACTGCCAACTGTGTGAGTTCCTCGGTTGACTTCCTCGTTTGGTCTCGGGGAAACACCGAGATGGTTTGTTTGGTGTTAGTTTCAGGTTGGATCCGGATAGGTCATTCTTATCTCTCTGATAACCATTGTATGTAGTCTCTATAGGTTGTTTAGTGCATCTGTGCGCTCAATCCACCATACCTTTGTAGGCGAGGACCGAATTCTAGCCTCGCCGTGTCTTGGCCTCGATCTTGGCGCTCCTCTTTTTCCTTTGCCTTTTCGGCACCCCTTTGTTTAAGCGGTTTTATGAGATCGGTCGTTAGCGGGGTTACCCTTCGGCTTGGCACAGGGTTATGGACACCATTGGTTATTCTTCGGGCTCTTAGCCCCATTTGCGTCTTGTCCGTAGCTGGACGCCTCTATCGTTTTCAAGGTGATTTGGATCTTTGTATATTATATCGTATTCTTGACTCCTTGAGTCGCCGTTATATATATATGTTACGTGGGTCCCATCGAGGTGTTGTGTAATGTTATTACCGTTTTCCACACGAAAGTGCCTGTGGGCACCTTTGAATCGTTTCTATGCGGGTTTGGCGAATTTTGCTCAAACTTGCATAGGTCCGATTCGAGGTGTTACAATAGCACATGTATGTTTAGGATCGTGGCGATTCCGGTGTCGACAAGCCCGCTTTTGGGTTCGATCGTTCACAGCCGTCCCCACAACCTTGAGTCCGTCTCGGAGCTTGCTTACTTCGTTGCGGGCCTACTTTAAGGGGTGGCCCCCTGAAATATTTCTGAATCCGGTGATTGTTCAGTCGTGAAAGCCTCGTTGGGTTTTGATTTGGTTTTTCCGAGGTTGATCGTGTGTTGCTATTGGTGCACCGGCGGGTAAAACTTTCAGCCGTGTCCGTGAGATATGGACGACTTGGAGCACAGTTTCTCGATCATAGACAAGCATAACTAAAGTACCGCTTTAATCTGACTAAGTAATTTGACTAGTAAATAGTGCAACACTCATGGAATGGTTAATAAAATTGCCAACGGATGGGGGGTTGTTCGTCCGCTTCCTCGTTGGTAAGCGAGGAGGAGGATGGATCTGATGAGATTACCACTATAACTGTTGTTCTTAATTCACGGACATCCGTCTATCATTGGTTAGGCGGATGGTTAGCGTTTATCTGTAGAACTGCTAGGGTTTATCTTTCGCTGCAATTGCGTCACCCAGGTTGTGTCCCCTTTAGAGGCATTAAGACTTGCTGAGTACCCTTAGGGTCTCACACGATAAATTATTGGTTCAGATGGACAGGTACCCCCGCAGGACGGATACTGGGTGGAAGAAGCTGATGATGTGGGCAACGACCGCTCGGTAGAGATTCCGGAGCGAGGGATCCGTGAGATCTGTGGTTGGGATGTGCTTATTTCTATGGCATCTTATGCCGATTTTCTTCTTATACGTACCGCATCGGATTTTGTTGTTTGCCGCATGATACTCGATGTGTGTTGTATGGAAGTATCCTAAAATATTAGATCTATCTAGGTCATTTGAATCTTGCCGTATGGCGTTGCTATATTTTCCTTTCTTTCTAGATGGTATGGCTCTGATGTACTCTTGTATGGTGGCTTGCATACATACCCACTTGTGTATGTAGTTGATCCCTTCGCCTGCCGATTCACGCCTCTGAGTCCCGTTGAGTTGGTAGTGGTTGGGACGGCCGAAAGGTCTACCCGTGAGTGGCTTTTGGGGCCCCACCGTACTATTTCAACCACTACTGCTCATCCAGGCTTGTATCTAGGAGCGTAATTCACCGAGGTAGTTACAATTGGTATCAGAGCCATCCCGACCTTCAGGGTTTCAGCCAAACGGTCGTTGTCAGTCTAGCAAATACTTTGGTAGTTATGTATATTAGGGAAAAACAAAACGCGAGAGTAGGACTGCTTCCATTTTTCTTCTTACCCTCCCACCCTTTTCTGGTAAGGAAGTGCACCATTTTCAATCCTCTTCTCAAAGTTCAAACTAGGATTCACGTGTTCTGGGTTTCCGTAGTACCATAGGTTGTGTGTGTTTGTGTGTGTGTTTAATCCTTTGTCTATCTGTTGCATCCAAGTTGTTATCTTATCTGCCTTTGGTTATCAACTGTTGGTACATTCCATACCGACAGGCTTATGCAAACCGACGCAATCTATCTTCCTCTTTGTATCCGACGCTATCTTGTTTGGGGTGTTCGTTTCCGTAGTTACCAATCTTTAGGTTTAAATGCGTGAGAAGAAGGGTTAGGATATGTGTTCCACTTGTTCATGTGCGGAGTAATGATTTGAGTGCGGGATGGAGTCGCGACCATACCACTACTCTTATCATTCGCTTTCGTATATTGAATCGGTAGAGTCACTAATCTTGATTAGTTAAGTAATTTTAGCATCTATTGGTATTTTAATGCGAAATTTGTGGAAAATTTTCTTTGATATATTTGTGTACCACACTTTTTCATCGTAAAGTGCGATATGCTTAATATCTTTTAGGTGCTATGAACTTTGTTGATATTTTAATATCATCTCAAGAATTGTATCCTTTAATCTTGGTTAATTCCATCTTGGTACTATTTTGGATTATTATCATTCTCCATTATAGTAATCTTGACTTGAGTTTTATATCAATGACAGATGGCTCCACCACGGGATGAAGAGGACATACCTCGAATCGGGCTCATGTTTGTCAAACATAGCTAATGCTTTGGCAGAATGCAAGAGAACCAACAGCTTTGAGGAGGCGTCGGGAGAAAGCAGTTTGCTCCACTTCCTCCACCTCCCAAGCGAGGAGACATCAAGAGCTTCCTCAAGTTCAACCTCGTCGGTTTGATGTTTACGACCGACCTCTGGACGCGGATGATTGGCTGCGTGAGATCTCAAGGTTGCTCGAGACTGCTGATGTGCCGGAGCAGGAGTGGGTCAAGTGCGCTACTCACCTTCTCAAGGGAGATGCAGCTATTTGGTGGGAGAATTACTTGAAGGCAAGCTGCACTGGTTTCCAGCCAACTTGGGAGAGGTTCACTGGAGCGTTCAAAGAGCGATTTCTCAGAGATTGTAATGGAAAGGATGAAGGAGGCTTTCCTCAACCTGAAGCAGGGAAATGATAACGTCAACACCTATATCAGGAACTTCATGAATCTCTCTCGTTATGGTGGTGATGAGGTATCTGATGACAAGAAGAAGCAGAAGAGGTTCAGGCAAGGGCTCAATGCGTCGATCAAGTATGCGATCACACATGCAAGGCCGGCAACTTTCCTGGAACTCCAACACACAGCACTGCAAGAGGAGGCAAGGTGCAAATGTTTGAGGAGTCCAAGAAACACAACAGGATGCATCAAGCTCTGCGATTATGGCAGCTTCTAAGCGGCGTGTGGGTTCCTAACACCCCACCGTCGCTCCGGCTCCACCAAGACCTGCAAGTTTCGCGTCAAGGCCACCAAACTTCACCATCTGCGGCTCCTGTGGTCTACAACAACCACTACCAGGCGCCTGGCGGAGTCCCTGGCTACGCTGCTCCACGTCCAGCTGGTGCCTGCTTCACGTGTGGAGATCCTGGACATCCCCACTGGAACTGTCCAATGAAGAACAAAGCTCTCCCTCCACCCCCGCCAAGATCTGCAACAAGCTCTCCTTCGGTTCGTGCACCACCACCTCGGGCTCTCAACATCAACACCAAGCCCGGGTCTGCGGTTGTTCGTGCCAACTGCGTCAACGCCGCTCAAGCTGAGCATGCACCTGGAGTTGTGATGGGTATGCTTCCCGTTAACTCAGTCCCTGCACGAGTTTTGTTTGATTCTGGTGCATCGCATTCTTTTGTGTCTCACAAGTTTGCATATGAGAATGTGTTAACTCTGGATCCTCTCCTTAAGAAGCTAATGGTCCTATCTCCTGGTTCCAACCTGAGGGCTGCTTATATCAGTCATGGCAATCAAATTGAGATTGGTGGTTCTTCCTTCTTGGCTTCTTTAATTGTTCTGGGCAGTTCTGACATCATCTTGGGCATGGATTGGTTGACAGCAAATGCAGCTGTGATTGATTGTCAACGCCTTCGGTGTCTCTGAAGATTCCTGAAGGCCATATAGTCTTTTCTCCAAGTCGACTCGCCGTCGGCTCTTTTCCTTGGCGGCTCAATTATGATGTTATGCAAGCTATTCAGAGTGTACCGTGGTCTGTGAGTTCCCAGATGTCTTTCTGAAGAGTTGTGTATGCCTCCGATCGCGAGGTTGAATTCGTGATTGAGCTTGAACTGGAACGGCTCCTATCTCCAAGCGGCCATATAAAATGGGTCCTTCCGAGTTGAACTCAAGCGACAACTTGATGAACAAGAGAAGTTGGGTTTCATTCAACATAGCACTTCGTCGTGGGGTAGCCCAACAATCTTTGTGAAGAAGCGTGATGTAACCGATAGACTATGTGTTGACTAGGCTCTCAATGCTAAAACCATCAAGAACAAATATCCTCCACGGATAAATGATCTTTTGATCGACTAGCGGTGTGGTGTTCTCTAAGCTGGACTTGAGAAGTGGTTATCACCAAATCAAGATTCGCAAGGAAGATGTGCCCAAAACAGCTTTCACCACCCGCTATGGTCTGTATGAGTACACGGTCATGTCTTTCGGTCTCACCAACGCACCTGCTACCTTCTCGAGGCTGATGAACTCCGTTTTCATGGAATACCTTGATAAGTTCGTCGTGGTCTATCTGGATGACATTCTGGTATATTCTAAGTCCAAGGAAGAGCATGAAGAACACCTGCGGTGTGTCCTAAACAAGCTTCGTGAGAACCGCTTGTATGCAAAGTTCTCAAAGTGTGAGTTTTGGCTGCCTGAAGTAACATACCTGGGTCATGTTATCTCTACCAAGGGAATTGCAGTTAACCCAGAAACTGTGAAGACAATAGTTGAATGGCTTCCTCCTGCTAATGTCAAGGAAGTGCGGAGTTTTCTTGGTTTGGCTAGCTATTGCCGACGCTTTGTTCAGAACTTCTCGAAGATAGCGAAGCCTCTTACCGATCTCCTCAAGAAAGGCAAGAAATACCTGTGGACTCCTGCGTGTCAAGAAAGTTTTGAGACACTCAAAGAGAAGCTCACTTCCACACCAGTCTTGGTTCCTCCGGATACATCTAAGCCTTTCCAGATATTCTGGCGCCTCTTTGCAAGGATTGGAGTGCGGTCCTTATGCAAGAGAAGCGGTGGTTGCTTATGCCTCGTCTTGAAGACGCATGAGATCAACTATCCCACACATGACCTCGAGCTAGCGATTGTCTTTGCTTTGAAGCTATGGAGGCACTACTTGCTTGGTAACCGTAGAGATCTTCTCGACCACAAGAGTTTGAAGTATATCTTCACACAGCTGATCTCAACCTTGGCGGAGGAGATGGATCAAGCAATCAATGACTTTGATGTGACCATCAACTACACCGGGCAAAGCAAATGTCATGGCGGATGCTTAGCCGTAAAGCTTATGTCAACAACCTCATGGTGGAAGAGCAACGCCTCTCTTGTGCGAGGAATTCCGCGACTCAACTCGAAATTGTGGAACAAGGGCATCTCTGAACCTTCGCTACTCCTCTCTTGGAAGAAAAGATTCGCTCTCGTCGACTTGGTGATCCGCACACCAAAAGCTCATCTCTAAACTTGATCTTCCAGTATGAGTCCTTCCACGTTGATGATCAAGGCACGCTCTTCTTTGAACACGGATGTTTGTTCCAAACTACCCGGTCTGAGAGACCAAGTTCTCAAGGAGGCATGATTCGGTTCTTTCTATCCATCCTGGCAGCACAAAGATGTACATGGACTTGAAAACACAATCTTGGTGGCACAGGTTGAAGCGGTATTGTGCCAAGTATGTCTCGAGAATGTGATGTCTTGCAGGTGAAGGCTATCCATCGAAACCATTTGGTCTTCTACAGCCATTGAAACCTCCGAATGGAAACGGAGAAAGTAGAGATGGACTTCATCACTGGCTTTCCAAGATCGCAGAAGGGCAACAATGCAATTTTGTTGTCATCGACAGGCTTTCTAAAGTGGCTCATTTCTTCCAACCAAAGAAACAATTTCGAATTCAGTTGGTGAGCTCTATATCAACAATTGTCTCTCTGTATGGGGTTCCACTTGAAATCAGTTCCTGCATCAGGAGCATCTTCACCTCAAAGTTCTGGGAGAGTTTCCAAAAGCTTTGGGAACAAAGTTGAACTTCAGACTGCTTACCACCCTCGATCGCAAGGACAAGTGGAGGATCAATCGATTCGAGGATATGCTTGAACTTGCGTCATCTCGTTTGGCATGAAGTGGGAGGAATGTCTTCCATATGCTGAATTCTCCTACAACAACAGACTTCCAAGAGTCTCAAGATGGCACCATTTGAGGCTCTCTATGGTCGCAAGTGTAACTCCGATTGGTTGGTCAGTGCAGAGAAAGAATCTGGTTTGGCCTCGACATTGTAACTCGAGAGGAGAAGGTGCATATCATTCGAGAACTCAAGATTGCTCAAAGTCGTCGAAGAGCAACTATGACAGAAGCACACGATATGGTGTATGCCCTGGTGATCTCGTGTACCTTCGTGTCACTCCCATGAGAGGAACACACCGCTTGTATCAAAGGAAAGTTGGCTCAGATACATCGGTCCTTTCAAGATTCGTGGTAGAAGAGGAGAAGTTGCTTATGCCTTGGAGCTCCGAAAAACTCAAAGTCCATGATGTTTTCCACATCTCTCACTCAAGAAGTGCTTCAAAGATCCCGCAGACCGTGGATCATGAGCTAATCGATCTCCAAGAAGACTTGTCTTATCAAGAACACCCCACCAAAATCCTTGAGACCGCAGAACGAAGGACTCGCAACAAGTCCATCAAGTTCTGCAAGGTGCAGTGGTCACACCATTCCGTTGATGAAGCCACATGGGAGCGTGAAGATGAACTCCGTGTCAACCATCGTTCTCTCTTTGTGTCCTCTTCTTCTTCCTAGAATCTCGGGGCGAGATTCCTGTTTAGTGGGGGAGAGTTGTAGCATCCCAGTTGTCTAACACCTGTAATGCTACTTGTTCTAGTAATAAAAAGGGCCACCTCCAACATATAATTGTTGCATCATCATCATGTCATGCTCATGTCATCATGCCACCTTGCATTTGAGCATCATATAAAACCCTTTCTTGTTTGGTTCTTATCTCATGTGCATTATTAATTATAGTTGCCTCTTGATATTGTATTTGGATCTTGATATATTGCTAAATGCCCAAGTTGATTTGGGGGCATATCTCTTTTAAACTCCACCACCTTTCTTTCACCAACTTTTTAATTCCACCATCCAATTAATATGAGCTTGGCATTTTAATTGATTTTATCTCTAGCTCATGTTGGTTGGTTGGATTCCACCCATAATCTTTTGCTTGGCCTTATTCCAATTTTGGAGATGCAAAATAATAATGCCATGAAATGACATTGTCTTCACAATTATCAGCAGGGCATTAAATATTCTGCATGGGCCATGCAAGTTCCATCTTGTGCTTGTCTTTGGTTCTATTTGGTTTGGGATGGATCATCTATAGCCCTATATTTTCTTTTGGTTTTGGCCATGTTGATCATGCTTAAAACCCTAGCACCTCATCTCTCTCCCTCTCTTTTCTTGTCTTGTTCTTGTTTGAGCTTGACTAGAGCAAGTTTGGTCTCGACAAGTACCTCTCCATCTATCCTACCCATCTTTTAAACCAAACCCTAAGCCACCCCATACCTCTCTAACCTACACCCTAAAACCCACCTAATCTAAACTAAACCCTAAGTTTGTTTCTCTCTTTCTCTCCTCTCTAGCTAACCTAGCATGGTCACATGTTTACCATGCCCCCTAGCCCTCCCACACCATGTGCTTGAACATGTGATGTATTATCATGTGTTTAGACATAAGTACCTCTTGTCCCTCTCATCTTATCTTATTCTTAAACCCTCTAATCCAAAACCCTAATCCCAACCCTACCTAAACCCTAAACCATGTACCACCACCCTCCCTACCCGAGCCACCCCACCCTCTTCCCTCTCTCTCTATGCCATGAGGGCCCCCAAACCCAGCCTCCCATCTAGACCAACCCTAGCTTCCCTAGACCGAGCCTGCCCCTCTCCCTCCGCCCCAGCCACACCGAGCTCCTCGACTGGCCATTTCACCTGCCAGCCTCCTCCCTAGCTAGACCTGACCGTGCCAGCCTCGCCTCGGCCCCATGCCATGCACGTGAGGAGGAAAAAGGTGGCACCGAGGCCACCTCCCCCCACACAAGCCACCGCCCGTTCTTATCTACCCCCCCCCTCTCTCTCTCTCTAGATCTGGCCGCGCTCTCCTCTCCTCCCTCTCCAACACCGCCCTCCTCTCGCGGCCACCGCAGTACCACGCCCACCCACGTTCCTCGTCGATCCGCTCATGAGCACGTCGTGGAGGAGATCGAGGACACTTGAGTACCCGCTTCACCTGGACGCGCCAATTGAGAGGAGAAGGCACACGCTGTCAGTCGCCGGACGCCCACCGAAACCCTAGCTCATTGGCCTCTACTTCACCGACGACTGCTGCCACGACCCGATCTAACTCCACCATCAACCTCTCGGTGAGCCCTTCCTCCTCGACAAGGTCCGCCTCGTCGCCGCTTCCTGTCATGGCGTGCGTTTCGAACGCTCTATGTGCACCGGGCAGCGCTGCTCGCATAGCTTCCACGACGCTGCACCCTATCTAGCTCAAGGCCCCTACCAGACACCTCCCCACTGTGACCCGGTAGCGGCCTTCGTCATGCGGTCATGGATCGATCCCCGACGCTTCTGCGTCTGTCATGCATCGCGTCGAAGGGGAAGAAAAGAGTAACCGCCATTTTAGCAGATAACCCTCCTTTTGCCCGGCAACCGCGGTCCGCCAGCCCACCGTCCAGTGTCTTTGGCGTTTTTAAAAGGCTCACGGGATTTACGTGAATCAACCCGTCCCCTTTTTCAGCCGCTGGCGTGTGGGACCGCAAGTCCCTGGCCCCCACCTGTAAGCGTCTGTGGGTGTGTTAGCCTGGGTATAGAAAGTTTTCCTGAGTCTGTTTAAATCAAATCTTTTCCTAATTATTTCAAATTCAAATTCAAATCAGATTTTAAACAACTTTTCCATTAAAAATCCAAATAACACAAATGATATATGTTTGGAGATCAGAAAAATGCCAGGATTTCAAATATGACGTTCAAATTGCCTTTGCACATTTAAAATTCCAAGTTTAATTAAATTACATCAATTGCCACTAGAACTTAAATAATTAATAACTTTTGTTTTATAATTCCAAATTTAGCAAATGATATGTCTAAAATGATCAGCTCGACGAGACCTTTCTGTTTATGCCATCCATGACTTCAATTGCAGCATGCGTCATATAAAAATATAGTGTACAGCAATTGTTATGACAACAACATGTGATCCAAAACTCCATCAAAATGTTATTACTTGGCTTCCACACCTCACCATGCCATGCTACCTTATTGCCATGTAAATTGTGCATCATTCATCATGGCATGATTGTTTGCTTGACGCATCTTATTCATATGCTTGTGCTCTATATTCATGTTGGCCTTGTTTGTTTGGTTTTTCTCGGATAGACACTGAGCAGGGGTTATATCAAGAGAACCAGGAGCACTACCCAGATCCGTCCCTCGCTTCAACTGAGTTATCAGGCAAGCACTTCCACATGCTTGCATACATACAGTACCTATTGCCTCTAATCTTATTCTTGCATCATTGAGTCGCGATTGCATTAAATTGAATCCCAAGTATGCATAGCCTTTACTTTTAAACCCCACCAAGCTTGTTCCTCCATCCCATGAGCCATTACTACAGGAGTTGTTTGAGCCATGCGAGTCGTAGAACAGCATGTGTAGGGTATGTGAGAGTCTGTTGGATAACGAGGTACCTAAACAACTTAACCTGAGTAGTAATGGGATAACTAATGAAAGTGGCATCGGTGAGCAACATCTGCTATTTGGTTTTTCCTGCTCACTTGTGTCCCGTAAGACCCCGAGTACTTGATTCCTTTTCCTTGATTTATCGCGCTATCCACATCCGGGAGGTATATGGGACCCCCCTGAGCCAGAGCTTGATTCCGTCTTATTTCTTGGGGCCACAAACTAGTTTGAGGTTTTATTTACTATCCTGTACTTATGCCATGCTACTTTCTGTATTTAAATTGTGCGAGGAGCACACTGTACTGTTTAGGTAAGCAGAGTGATTACGCGGTATCGACAAGCCCAGCCACACTTTCGGGTTCCCGATCCATTAACCATTGGCGCAAACCTTGAGTCCGTCTCAAGTCATTAAACTTCGCTATGGTCTACTCAATGGGTGGCCTCAAATATTCTGAATCTTGTGATTGTTCACCGTGAAAGCCTTGTTGGGTTTTGATTTGGTTTTTCCGAGGTTGATCGAGCAGTGTTGCTATTGGTGCACCCGGCCGGTAAAACTTTCAAAGCCGTGTCGCGGATATGGACGACTTGGAGCAGTTTCTCGATCATAGACAAGCATAACTAAAGTACCGCTTTAATCGACTAAGTAATTTGTCTAGTAAATAGTGCAACACTCATGGAATGGTTAATAAAATTGCCAACGGATGGGGGTTGTTAAATCCTTCCTCGTTGGTAGCGAGGAGGAGGATGGATCGATGAAATTACTATTATAACTGTTGTTCTTAATTCACGGACATCGTCTATCATTGGTTAGGCGGATGGTTAGCGAGTATCTATAGAACTGCTAGGGTTTATCTTTCGCTGCAATTCGTCACCCAGGTTGTGTCCTTTAGAGGCATTAAGACTTCTTTGAGTACCCTTAGGGTCTCACACGATAAATTATTGGTTCGGATGAGCAGGTACCCTCGCGGACGGATCTTTGGGTGGAAGAGGCCGATGATGTGAGCAACGATCGTTCGGTGTAGAGATTAGGAACGGGATCCGTGAGATCGTGGTTGGGATGTGCTTAATTCTATGGCATCTTATGCCGATTTGCTTCTTATCCGTACTCGGACTTGTTTGCGCTTCCATGATACTACGATGTGTGTTGTATGAGGAAGTATCCTAAAATATTAGATCTATCTAGGTCATTTGAATCTTCTTGGTATGGCGTTGCTATATTCCTTTCTTTCTAGATGGTGTGGCTCGATGTACTCTTGTATGGTGGCTTGCATACATACCCACTTGTGTATGTAGTTGATCCCTTTCTTTGCCGATTCACCCGCCTGACAGTCCGTTGAGATGGTAGTGGTTGGGGACGGAAAGGTCTACCGTGAGTGGATTTTGGGGCCCACCGCATTATTTCAACCACTACCGCTCATCGGGCTTGTATCTAGGGCGTAATTCACCGAGGTAGTTACGATTACTATGTATCGAAAGCATAGCAATTGAACTATTGAAATGACTTGATCTTTATGCTACGCTTATCTATAGGAGTATGTCCATCACATCATTCTCCTAATGATATGATCCTGTTAATAACATCTCTATGTTCATGATCGTGAAACCATGATCATATATTAACCAACAAGCTAGTTTAACAAGAGGCTTTACTAGGGACTCTTATTTTAGTTTACAAATCACACAAGTATTAATGTTTCCGATTAATTAGATTATAGAATGGTATGTAACAATTTATCTTAATTGTGAAGATATGATACTAACCACTTTATTATTGCCTCTTGGGCATATCTCCAGATCTCCCACTTGCACTAGAGTCAATAATCTTGTTTCAAACCTTTGTGTATTCAACACCTATGGCTTTCGGTGTTGTATGTACACGATTGCTAGTGGTCAATCGATCTCCGGATCGACACTTCAGTCCGTGTGTAATTGCATGTCTTTGCGTCTCTACACATCACTCATTCTCTAATGAGATGGCTTTGTATAAATTTGGTCTTTCGGTGTGACCTTTAGCTCCTTGGGGTTAAAACATGTTGATAATATTGTCGCACAATATATCTTCATAGTATTATCCCACTGTGAACTACACCTAGTTTGATAACAAACTACTTGACACAAATGCCCTCTTTTGCTGCTAAAATAGCAGTCATATACTTAGCCTTTTGTTGTAGTATCTGTCACAATGTCTTAACTTTGGAACTCATCCAAATCCATTATGGAACTTACTTTCCATTATATTGTGCCACCCTTAGTTTAGATTGAGATAAACTTTAATTTGTATTTTGTGACAAAACTAGTATCAATGTAGTACTTTTACAATGAACTAACCATCTATTTGTCACTTCTACAAATAATATACTCTTAGTTCTTCCAAAAGATCATAAGAATATCCTTACTATTGCCCAATGATCATCTTATGAATTATTCTGGTATATGCTCACATCATTTAGAGCATAGGACATATCTGTATTTGTACATATCACAGCATAATTGATATAAATACTCTTTGTGATTTCATACATCAATTATCAATCTATACTTGAATCTTTGTTTCACTTACCCTGTGTCATTACACTTGAATATATCATCAATATTGAACTCATTCAATCTTTTCTGTGTGACAAGAACCTTTCTTGTAGTTTCTATATTGAACTCATCCAATATCTTGTCTATGTACTTCTGGCACAACCATATTAGCGTCTATTGATGCCAAATATTTGGGTTTTGCCTAAGCCTTTCATCGAGATGAAATTCTTAATATGTGTTAATAAAAGATACATTATTTCCAATCAACAATATGTCTTCCACATAATGTATTAGAAACATGTCTTAGCGCTCCCACTTAATTTCTTGCAAATGCAAGCATCTTCATTGTCTCTAATTAACTTTTAAACTCCTTTAACAGTTTCATCACAGTGAAGATTCCAACTCCGTGATGCTAACTTCAACCATTGAAGTTTGCATATGCTTTTAGCATCCTTTGGATTAACAAAACCCTATGGACCGTGTTATGCACATGTCCTAGGTAACGATTCTATTAGAAGAACTTGTTTTGTTTATTCAACTACCATATAACAAATTATATGTAGTGGTTGCTACATTAATCCGTCTAGACTAAAAATCGCTATGAAAGATCAAATCTTGTCATATACAACCTTTGAACATTGTTGTGAACTCTTTCCCAACATGTCGACTATTTCATAGATGTGAAACATCCATGTCTATTTCTTTATAGATCCAAACACGACTGTAAGATCTTGTACCTTCCCAGAGGGTCTTTCAAGTTCAAATCTTGATCTCTCGTATATGGAACTATCACGGATTTTATGGCTTCAAGCCATTTTACGGAGTCAGGGCCCATCATCGCTTCTTTGCATGTAGTATGTTCATTATTCTCAAATAATGATTCAACCCTCAAATCTTGGTATTTGATTGTTTACTCGACCTACTTGGTTCAACAGAAACCTTGACCTTCATAACCACAACCTTTGAGGCATGTGAGCCATGAGCATTGTTGCTGCCTCCTAACACTTTTGGTCTTGCGCAACTCTGCACATATAGCTAAGGTTCTTTTAACCTTATCAAAGTTCTATTGTCCTCCCACTTAACTTTTCACGAAAATTCCTTCTAAAATAAACTTGACGTTCTAAGTGACAAACACTTTTGTCTCCGGTGTTATGGAGGAATACTTAACAAAGACAGGTTCATCCGACTTTGGTTGCAAACATCTTTCTTATGCATAGCATACCAATGTTTAAGAAAGGACAACTTGGGTTTTATCCCAAACCATAACATATGGTGTCATTTCAACGGATTATGATGGAGCTCTTTTTAGTGGGAAAACGGTAATCTCTAAAGCTTTTAATCTTTAAAATATAATGGCATTTTTATGAATTATACCTTTGATCTTACCATGTCAAACAAGGTTTAATTACATACCTCGAACGCTCCATACCCTTATGGTGTTTCGGGAAATGCAAATCCACGGAACAATTCCTTAAATCTTTAGGTATTATGCTAAACTCTGTAACTCAAATATCTTCCTTTATGATCTTTATCATAAACTATTTGTATTCTTGTTACTATGATTTTGCACTTCATCTTGAAAGTCCTTGAACTTTTCAAATGTTTCATACTTCATCCTTATTAAGTAAATATTCATATATTCACTCAAATTTTCGGAGAAAGCATATGAAGTTGAAATCCATCGCTCTTGACTACACATAATGGATTTCGTACAACAATATGTACAATTTCCAATAAGCTAGTCATTCGTTCCTTTTTGGCCTATGAACGAAGTTTTAATTATCTCTAGGAAAGTTTCATAAGCGTCATTTGATCAAAAATCAAAAGACTCCAAAATTCCATCCACATGGAGTTTCTTCATGTTTTCTTTCCAATATAATTTAAACGGCGATGTCACTTCCTAAGTGATCTTTCAATCAATTTGTCTTTCGACATTTTTAGCACTAGTTTTATGGATGTGATTTCTCCAACGAGATTTGTGAATCATCCATCTTTTATGGATTACGGCAATTATTTGAACAACCCTTTTGTTCTCATAATATCTGATAAAACAAATCTTTGAAGGCAGGTTTTGATGTTTAACGAGCAACACAATAACCCTTTATTTGTTCTCGATGAACATCATCACATATTCTTTCGCTAGTTACTTAGGCCATTGTAGTTCATGAATTGTGTTGTTTCGTATGACGATTCACACCAACAAATTCAGTATCAAATATTTGAGAACCACATTTTTAATAAGCCAAGAATATAGCCATAACATGTATATCATCTATATACTTAAGCTGAACAATTCTAGTCTTTTTCCTTTCTGCCATATACTTATGAGATTTTCTTTCAATATTTCCTTCTCTGTTTGAAAGAATCTATCAACATCAATAGTGGAGTCATACATATGACACATAGTCCAAAACATGTATAGTTAAATACCAATGTCTTTGGACTTGCACTTTGAAGTAGATCACCATCATCAAATGTTTGGTGTTCTTTCAAATTCCTTTATTTAGTAATCTCTTGGTGTAGTAAACATTTTACCTACATCAAATATTCATCCTTATCATGGAATCGTCCATGATCAAACTACCTTTAGCTTATAATGATGAATTACGAGTATAATGTTGCTATCCAAAACCTTTTGGAAGATTAGGACAACAAGTGTCTACAACCCTTTGCAAATTCTCATCAAAATATGAGAACATGAACTTTACCATATTATACTCTATCATGTTGCAACCAAAACTTCGTTTCAGATATCACAATATCTTCCACACATCATGGTTTCTGAAACAACTCTTTCAGATCCTAGATAACCTTGATATTAAGAGAATCCTTTGAATATCAAGAATCATGGAGACAAACATGATACTTATATACTAACACTTGGAATTGTTACTCTTGATTTAATACTAATTATTAAACTTCATGGAGTAACCGGAACTTACTGAAAATTTGCAATAGGACTTTTAAACTTTAGATTAACACTTCAAAACAATACGATACCAGTTCGTAAAGTAACTAACCAGAATTCTATAGTTCTATCATCTCAATTATAACTAAGCGCAAGGTGGTAAACGGATGCCAATGACTACAACAACTATGCAAATTCACTTTGATTTAGTTTATGATAAATTGAGTTCTAATTAATAATTAAATTAATCTAGGTGAACTCCCACTCAAAACAACATCCCTCACATTGTTTTAGTGATCACACGAACCAAATCCACCACATCAAAACCGATCATCACGAGAGTTGATGCAATTTCAGTGGCGAACAATCAACATGTTCATCATATCTAGTATATGACTCATGATTTACCTTTTGGTGATCCGTGTTCCGAGACCATGTCTGTACATGCTAGGCTCGTCAAGATCAACCTTAGCTTCTGCATGAGCAAATCTGGCTTGCTCACGTTGTATACACTCGCAGAATCTAACACACCCGATCATCACGTGGTGCTTCGAAACAACGAGCTTTTTAGCGGTGCTAACTAAGGGTGAACACTTTATGACTTGAAATTGATGTGCATGAGGGATCATCTTATAATGCTACCGTCATCTACTAAGCAATACAAGATGCATAAAGGATTAACATCACATGCAATTCAATAATATGTGATATGATATGGCCTTTCTTCTTTGTGCTTCGATCTCCATCTTCAAGCGAACATGATCTCCATCATCCGCATTGCATCAAGGTCAATGACGCTTCACCATGGTTGTCGATCACGGCTTCAACTATTACAACTACTTTGAATAGACACGGGTCTTAACATAAATTAAAGACAACCATATGGCTCCGGTTGCCAACTTACAATAAGGAACATTGCATACATCAAATATTATCAAAATCATGGCCATATCACATCATCTGCACACCCCAAAACAAAGTTAGGCGCCTCTACTTTCTTTGCATATTTTACGTGGTTTGGGGCTTTCAATAAGTGTCGTTCTAACTTACGAACAAGAACCACAACATTGATACTAGTATTGTCAATCACCCGTTGTAAATTGGATCTTAACTATGCTAGGAGAAAGCAGTCACCCATAAAGCCACTTATGCAATACAAGTTGCATGTCAAGCGTGGAGCAAGTCTCATGAACGATGTCATGTAAGGTTAGCGGCTTCATCCCAACATACCGCAAGATGCAAAGTACACAAGAAGCAATCGACAATAAAGCATCAACGCCCACAATGACCATTGTGTTCTACTGTCTGCAATGATCTACATATAGACACGGCTCGATACCCTTTGTAGGGTTCGTAGCATGGAAAACAAAAAATTTCTATCGCATACAAACAAACAATCCAAGATCTATCTACTAGATTGTAGCAACGAGTCGATGGAATAACTTACCCTCGAAGATTCCAAAGTGTTTAACGAGAGCGGATTCTCGTGGGTGATGTAGTCGTACTCTTCCCGATCTCAAGATCGTGTAGACGATCCTTTCGGCGCTGCGTTCCGGCAGCGCTTCCGCAGTCGGTCACACGTTCGGTACTCGACGAAGACCTTCCTCTCCCTTGTTCTAGCAGGCAGCGGAGGTTGTAGCACTCTCCTCGCGATTCCGGCAGCACAACGGTGTGGTACCGGAAGTAGAGGGGAGATCCCGCAGGGCTTCGCCTTAAGCCGGAGCGAGTATGGTGGAGTATGAGAGAGAGCTATTAGTGGTCTAGGGTTTAGACACACCAATTATAAGGCTCTAATCCGAAGGCTAGTGCAATTAGAAGCTCTAAACCAAAGCGGATCTAAACCGGAGTCAAGGGCTAGGATTTAGATTAGAGGATAGGAACTTGTGTGTCTAGAGGAGGAGGCCCTGCCCCTCCTTTTATAGGTGGGAGGGGCGGCCAAGGGGAGGGGAGTCCCTCCCCAAGTCGGTCTTGGTTGGCGCGCCGGATTGGAGGGACTCCTCCCCCAAGTCGGTTCCAACCACCTCTTGCTTCTTTCCCACAGTTTCCTGTTTTAGCCGTTTGACTTTTAAACTGGCCATTTGACTTTTCTGTTTTAGGATTCAATTTAATCCTTTATTTGGAACAGCAAGAACACTTAGTACATTATGCAATCATTCAATATGTAATGACACATTCATGTACCTCCCCCGGTGCTTGGGACATTCGAACCTTCTAGAACATTCGATGAAAACAGGAATCATTCCCGAACTCAAAGCGGGACTTTCCTTATATGAATCTTATTCTATGGACCATTCCGGATCACCCGTGATATCCGTATCCCATCCGAGACTCCTAACAACATTGGTCTCTTTCTCATAATACCATAACTACTCAAAACAACGTCGAATCCTTAAGTGTGTCTCCCTACGGTTCGTGAATTATGCGGACATGATCGAGACACTTCTCGAACAATAACCAATAGAGGAATCTGGAAATTCATATGGCTCCCACATATTTCTCGATTACTTTGCGATCGAATGAACCACTTACATACGATACCAATTTCCCTTTGTCTCACGATAGTTTACTTATCCGAGGTTATGATCGTCGGTATCTCGCATACCTAGTTCAACCTCGTTACCGATAAGTACTCTTTTCTCGTTCGTGATATGTGATCCCTTGTGAGCCGTCACATGCTTGCAAGCTAATTGGATGACATTCCACCGAGAGGCCTGTAGTATATCTATCCGTCATATGGATGGACAAATCCCACTCTTGATCCATGTGTTTCAACCAATACATTCCGAACATTCAATGCCACCTTTATAGCCACCTAGTTACGGTGTGGTGTTTGATGTCATCAAAGCATCCATCCGGTAAAGGTGATATGCATGATCTCATGGTCGAAGGAATTAGGTTACTATGTATCAGAAAGCATATAGCAATTGAACTATTGAAATGACTTGATCTTTATGCTACGCTTATCTATAGGAGTATGTCCATCACATCATTCTCCTAATGATATGATCCTGTTGTTAATAACATCTCTATGTTCATGATCAGGAAACCATGATCATACATTAACCAACAAGCTAGTTTAACAAGAGGCTTTACTAGGGACTCTTATTTTAGTTTACAAATCACACAAGTATTAATGTTTCCAGTTAATACAATTATAGCATGGTATGTAAAAATTTATCATAAGTGTGAAGATATGATAATAACCACTTTATTATTGCCTCTTGGGCATATCTCCAACATGATGGAGATCACGTTCGTGCTTGAAGATGGAGATCGGAAGCACAAAGAAGAAAGGCCATATCATATCACATATTATGAATTGCATGTGATGTTAATCCTTTTTGCATCTTGTATTGCTTAGTTAACGACGGTAGCATTATAAGGTGATCCCTCAAGCAAACAAATTTCAAGTTTTAAAGTGTTCATACTTAGTTAGCACCGTTGCTAAAGCTTGTTGTTTCGAAGCACCACGTGATGATCGGGTGTGTTAGATTCTGCAAGTGTATACGACGTGAGCAAGCCAGATTTGCTCATGCAGAAACTAAGGTTTGATCTTGACGAGCCTAGCATGTACAGACATGGTCTCGGAACACGGATCACCGAAAGGTAAAGCATAAGTCATATAGTATATATGATGAACATGTTGATTGTTCACCATTAAAGCTACATCAACTCTCGTTATGATCGGTTTTGATGTGGTGGATTTGGTTCGTGTGATCACTAAAACAATGTGAGGGATATTGTTTTGAGTGGGAGTTCACCTAGATTAATTTAACTATTAATTAGAACTCAATTTGTCATAAACTTAGTCTAATCTATTGCAAATATGTTGTAGATCAATGGCGGCCCCTACCATCAATTTTAATGCGTTCCTAGAGAAAGAAAAGTTGAAAAACAATGGAAGCAACTTCGCGGATTGGTTCCGAAATTTGAGGATTATCCTCAATCTTTGGTAATTTGACCTATGTCTTGGATGCACCTGGGTGACCCGCTGCGGTGATGTTACCGATGAGGTAAAGAATGTTTTCCTCTCTCGGAAGAATCAGTACTCCACAGTTCAGTGTGCTATCTTGTATGGTTTGGAATCGGAGCTTCAGAAAAGGTTTGAGAACCATGACCCACATGATATTGTCCGTGAACTCAAAATGATATTTGAGGCTCACGCGGCAGTTGAGAGTTATGCGGCTTCTGAAGAGTTCTTTAACTGTAAGATGGAAGAGGGCATCTCCGTTAGTGAGCATGTGCTTAAGATGTCTGGGCACGCAAAAAAACTCCAAAGTTTGGGTATAGTGATTCCTAATTCTTTGGGGGTACATCGTGTCCTCCAATCACTACCACCAAGTTACAAGAACTTTGTGATGAACTACAATATACAAAACATGGACAAGATGTTGCCAGAACTCTTCTCCATGTTGAAATCTGCAGAGGTGGAGATCAAGAAAGAGCACCAAGTGTTGTTGGTCAATAAGACCACCAAATTCAAGAAAGGCAAGTCTAAGAAAAAGGGAAACTTCAAGAAGGGCGGTAAGAAAGTTGCCGCACCGGCGAAGAAGACCAGGGCTGGACCTAAGCCTGATACTGAGTGCTTTTACTGCAAGCAAGAGGGTCACTGGAAGCGGAATTGCCCAAAGTACTTGGCGGATTTGAAGAACGGCAACATCAAGAAGAAAGGTATATCCGATATACATGTTATTGATGTGTATCTCACTAGTACTCATAGTAGTGCCTGGGTATTTGATATCTTGGTTGGTTGCTCATATTTGTAACTCAAACAGTCTTCAGAATAAACGGAAGCTAGCGAAGAACGAGGTGACGATGCGTGTTGGAAATGTATCAAAGGTTGATGTGATCGCGGTCGGCACGCTACCTCTTCATCTACCATCGGGATTAGTTTTATACTTAAATAATTGTTATTTGCTGCCTGCGTTGAGCATGAACATTATATCGGGATCTTGTTTATTGCGAGACGGTTACTTGTTTAAGTCCGAGAATAATGGTTGTTCGATTTATATGAGTAATATGTTTTATGCACATGCACCTTTGATAGATGGTCTATTCTTATTGAATCTCGATTGTAGTAATACACACATAAATAACATTGAGGCTAAACGTTTGAAATTGAGCGATAACTCGACCTATATGTGGCACTATCGTCTTGGTCATATCAGAGTTAAGCGTATGAAGAAACTCCATTCCGATGGACTTCTTGAATCACTTGATTTCGAAACACTTGAAAGATGCGAAGCATGTCTGATGGGTAAAATGAATAAGACTCCATTTTCTGGTATGATGGAGCGAGCTACAGACTTATTGGAAATCATACATACCGATGTGTGTGGACCAATGAGTGTAGCATCGCGCGGTGGTTATCGTTATATTCTTACCTTCACGGATGACTTGAGTAGATATGGGTATGTCTATTTCATGAAACATAAGTCCGAAACTTTCGAGAAGTTTAAGGAATTTCAAAGTGAGGTAGAGAATCAACGTAACAAGAAGATTAAATGTCTATGTTCTGATCGTGGAGGTGAATATTTAAGTTACGAGTTTGGCGAGCATTTGAAGAAATGTGGAATACTTTCACAATTGACACATGAGAACACCACGTAAAATGGTGTGTCCGAACGTCATAATCGAACTCTCTTAGATATGGTTCGTTCTATGATGTCACTTACAGATTTACCGTTATCGTTTTGGGGTTATGCATTAGAAACAGCCGCATTCACTTTAAATAGGGCACCATCTAAATCCGTTGAAACGACACCGTATGAATTATGGTTTGGGAAGAAACCTAAATTATCGTTCCTTAAATTTTGGGGTTGCGAAGCCTATGTAAAGAAGTTACAGCCGGACAAGCTTGAACCCAAAGCGAAAAAATGCGTCTTCATAGGATACCCGAAGGAAACTATCGGGTATACATTCTATCATAGATCCGAGGGCAAAATCTTGGTTGCCAAGAATGGATGATTTCTAGAGAAAGAATTTCTCTTGAAAGAAGTGACTGGAAGGAAAGTAGAACTCGCCGAGGTTGTTGAACCTTCTCTCGAACTTGCGAGTAGCGCAGCACCGGAAGTAGTTCCTGTGGCGCCTACACCAATAAGAGAGGAAGCTAATGATGATGATCATGAAACTTCGTTTGAAGTTACTACAGAGCCTCGCAGGTCAACGAGAAATCGTACCACTCCTGATTGGTATGATCCCGTTATGAGTGTCATGTTGGTGGACAACACCGATGACCCTGAGACATATGAGGAAGCAATGATGAGCCCAGATTCCAATAAATGGCAAGAAGCCATGAAATCCGAGATTGGATCCATGTACGAAAACCAAGTAGGGACTTTGGTGGACTTACCGGATGGCCGAAAGGCTGTCGAGAACAAATGGATTTTCAAGAAGAAAACAGATGCTGATGGTAATGTTACTGTATATAAAGCTCGACTTGTCGCAAAAGGGTTTCGACAAATTCAAGGAGTTGACTATGATGAGACTTTCTCACCAGTAGCGAAGCTAAAGTCTGTGAGGATTATGTTAGCAATCGTTGCATATTACAATTATGAAATATGGCAGATGGATGTCAAAACAACGTTCCTCAATGGAGACATTGATGAAGAGTTGTATATGATGCAACCCAAAGGTTTTGTTGATCCTAAAGATGCTAACAAGGTATGCAAACTTCAAAGGTCCATATATGGATTGAAGCAAGCATCCCGAAGTTGGAATCAACATTTTGATAAGGTGATCAAAAGCTTTGGTTTTATACAAACTTATGGAGAAGCTTGTATTTACAAGAAAGTGAGTGGGAGCTCTATAGCATTCTTAATACTATATGTAGATGACATATTGTTGATTGGGAATGATGTAGACCTTCTTAATAGTGTCAAGGAATATTTGAATAATAGTGTTTCAATGAAAGATCTTGGCGAAGCAGCTTACAAATTAGGCATAAATATTTATAGAGATAGATCGAGACGCCTAATATCATTGTCACAAAGTACATATTTGGACAAAGTTCTAAAGAGGTTTGGAATGGAAGATAGCAAGAAAGGGTTCTTGCCCATGTTGCCCAATACGACCTTGAGTAAAACTCAAAGTCCAGCAACGGCAGAAGATAGAGAAAAGATGAGTAAGACTCCCTATGCCTCAACCATTAAATCTCTAATGTATGCCATGCTATGTACTAGACCCGACATTGCATATGCTGTTAGTTTAACTAGCAGATATCAAAGTGATCCAGGAGTGGATCATTGGACAGTGGTCAAAAACATCCTTAAGTACTTGAGAAGAACTAAGGATATGGTTCTTTCTTATGGAGGTGATGAACAACTCATTGTTAATGGTTACACCGATGCTAGTTGGAACACCGATCCAGACGATTCTAAATCTCAATCTGGATACGTATTTATTTTTAATGGTGCAGCAGTTAACTGGAGGAGTGCAAAGTAAAGCATTGTGGCGAGATCTTCAACTGAATCAGAATACATAGCTGCTTCGGAGGCTTCACAAGAAGCAATATGGATGAAGGAGTTCATTATAGAGCTCGGTGTGGATCCAAGTGCGCTGGACCCAATGTCTATCTAATGTGATAACATGGGCGCCATAGCCAATGCGCAAGAACCAAGGTCACACAAGAAGCTGAAGCACATCAAGCTACGTTTTCACGCTATTCGAGAACATGTCCAAGATGGTGACATAAAGATTTGCAAAGTACACACATATCTGAATGTGGCGGATCCGTTGACTAAACCTCTCCCGAGGGCAAAACATGACCAACACCAAACTGCCATGGGTGTTCGGTATATTACCATGTAATCTAGATTAGTTGACTCTAGTGCAAGTGGGAGACTGTTGGAGATATGCCCTAGAGGCAATAATAAATGTAGTTATTATTATATCTTTGTGTTTATGATAAATGTTTACATTCATGCTATAACAGTATTAACCAGGAAACATTAATACTTGTGTGATTTGTAAACTAAATTAGAGTCCCTAGTAAAGCCTCTTCATAATACTAGCTTGTTGGTTAATAGATGATTGTGGTTTCCCTATCATTAACATTGAGATGTTATTAACAACAAGATCATATCATTAGGAGTATGGTGTGATGGACATACTCCTATAGATAAGTGTAGCATAAAGATCAAGTCATTTTAATAGTTCAATTGCTATATGGTTTCTGATACATACTAACCTAATTCCTTCGACCATGAGATCATGCTTATCACCATCACAAGAAGGATGCTTTGATGACATCAAACACCACACCGTAACTGGGTGTCTATAAAGGTGACATTGTGTGTTCGGAAAGTATGGGTTGAGACACATGAATCAAGAGTGGGATTTGTCCATCCATATGACGAATAGATATACTCTGGGCCCTCTCGGTGGAATGTCATCCAATTAGCTTGCAAGCATGTGACTGGCTCACAAGGGATCACATATCACGGGAACGAGAAAAGAGTACTTATCGGTAACGAGGTTGAACTAGGTATGCAGAGATACCGGCGATCAAAACCTAGGATAAGTAAACTATCGTGAGATAAAGGGAAATTGGTATCGTATGTCAGTGGTTCATTCGATCGTAAAGTATTTGTAGAAATATGTGGGAGCCATATGAATTTATAGATTCCTCTATTGGTTATTGTTCGGAGAAGTGTCTCTATCATGTCCGCATAATTCACGAACCGTAGGGAGACACACTTAAGGATTCGATGTTGTTGAGTAGTTATCGAATGATGAGTAAGAGACCGAATGTTGTTCGGAGTCTCGGATGGGATCCGGGATATCACGAGGAGATCCGTAATGGTACGGAGAATAAGATTCATATAAGTAAAGTCCTGTTTCGGAGTTGGGGAATGATTCTGGTGTTTTCACCGGGAATGTTCTAGAAGGGTCCGGAAGGTCCGGCACTTCGGAGAGGAAGGGTACATGAATGTGTCATAACAAGTTGGAATGGTTGCATCATGTACTAGGTATCATGGCTGGGCAAAATAAAGTGATAAATCAAATCCTAGTTTGAAAAGTCAAACGCCAATTTGAAAAGTCAAACGGCAAGTTTGCTTGGTGGAGGGAGAGTAGGAAACCTACTTAGGGAGTTCTCCTCCACCGCCGTCCAAGGAGGCCGACTTGGGGGAGGACTCTCCTCCCCTGGCCGACGCCCTCCCACCTATAAAAGAAGGGGCAGGGGTGCCCCCTCTAACCTACACCTCTCTCCACCAAACCCTAACCCTAGCCGCCGGCCACCAAGTCGCCGCCACCGCCCTAGGGTTTCATCCTAGCCGTCGAGTTGGGGCCCTCCCCTTTCCCTAGCCGCCGGCCTTGCCCTCTCTCATTGGTGCCTCTAAACCCTAGATCGCCAAGGCCTCTCTCATAGTCCACCATACTCGCTCCGGCTTAAGGCGAAGCCCTGCGAGATCTCCACTCTACTTCCGGTACCATGACGTCGTGCCGCCGGAATCGCGAGGAGAGTGATACAACCTCCGCTGCCTGCTGGAACAAGGGAGAGGAAGGTCTTCATCGAGTATGGAACGTGTGACCGATCGAGCGCTTGGGAACGCGGCGCCGGAAGGATCGTCTACACGATCTTGAGATCGGAAAGAGTACGACTACATCACCCACAAGAATCCGCTCTCGTTAACCGCTTTGGAATCTTCGAGGGTGAGTTCCTCTATCGACTCGTTGCTACAATCTAGTAGATAGATCTTGGCTTGTTTGTTTGCATGCGGTAGAATTTTTTGTTTTCCATGCTACGAACCCCTACAATCGGAGCTTCAGAAAAGGTTTGAGAACCATGACCCACATGATATTGTCTGTGAACTCAAAATGATATTTGAGGCTCATACAACAGTGGAGAGTTATGAGGCTTCTAAAAAGTTCTTTAACTGCAAGGTGGAAGAGGGCAGCTCCATCAGTGAGCACGTGCTTAAGATGTCTGGGCACGCAAGCAAGCTTCAAAGCTTAGGTATAGTGATTCCTAATGCTTTGGGGATTCACCGTGTCTTCCAATCACTACCACCAAGTTACAAGAACTTTGTGATGAACTACAATATGCAAAACATGGACAAGTCGTTGCCCGAACTCTTCTCCATGTTAAAGTCCGCGGAAGTGGAGATCAAGAAAGAGCACCAAGTGTTGATGGTCAATAAGACCACCAAATTCAAGAAGCAATGCAAGTCTAAGAAAAAGGGAAATTTCAAGAAGGGCGGTAAGAAAGTTACCGCGCCAGCGAAGAAGACTGTAACATCCCAAAAATACCAAACTTAGATCATCAAACACTAATCATCAAGATTAGGGTTAACAAAAACTTTTCTAAATGAATTCATGAATGCATGTATATGTGTATGCATGGATTTTGAATTTCTTTAAAAACCACCTTGTTTGTGTGATCCATTGCTTGTAAAATGTTTCTTAGGTGAAATAAACATCATCTAAAACATTTCCCACACTTTTCCTAAAGACAAGTAAATCAAAACAAATATATTAAGTGAATGGTCATTTTGACCAATTTAACTCCCATGCCTACTTTGGCTGTCTCAAACTTTCAAAACCTAACAGAAAATTTTCTGGATCTTTGAACCCCTTGAATATACTCATAACAAAGTATCAAGGCCCACTTTGTCATCATCCAGAAACTTTCAAATGCATAGTTTAAATGGAAATTCAAAATTGAATCTTCTTCATATGGGAAGATCCCACTTTTTCAAAACCCACTCAAACAAGCTCAACTTTCAAAACCCAAGCATCTGCAGACTCACCAGCACCAATCTAGCAAACCCACCAAAATTCATTTCAAAATTCAAAACTTGATTTCATGCGGCCATTTCATCAAACAGGTTGAAGACACAAATCAAACAAAACATCAAACACTATAGTGTGCAGTGTTTTGAGCCTAACTTGTTCCCTAGTTAGCTCACACACACAACCCAAGAGATCATCTAGAAAGATTAGCCCAACACTAGCACCCATGTGAGCTTGCCATTGTCATTAATGGTGAACAGTGAGCACCCCATGTCACCCTATTGTGGACGCAAGCTAGAGCAGCAGCAAGCCTAACCGGCATATGTCGGGAGGCATCCGTCCACCGCCACTGCCTGTCCCAGCCACGAGCGTTGCCAAGCCCTGGACCACGCGCACGAGACACACCCAGACCATGCCGAGCGTGCGCTAGAGCGCCACCCTCGACCAGCGTCCACAGACCGCACGCCGCCCTCACCGCGTGCACACACGATCACCACCGACCCAGAGAGATGCCAGACACCCCGTTTGCCGCCCATGCCATACCACCGCGCCGTCGAAGACGCCGCCTCTGCAGAAAGCACCGGCCGTTCCAGACCAAACCACACCGCCCCATGCCTCGCGACCATGTCGTTGAGTATTGCCAGGAGACACAGCACCGTCCCCTACCCTTGCCCATGCCATTAGCCGCCTGTAACGTCGCCCCCGACGAGCTCACCGTGCGCCCCGACGGTCCCCTCGCTCGACTATAAATAGAGGCCACCCCCACACGATTTCTTCACACCATCTCACTCACCTCTCCCCCGACCGTGCCACACCATCCTCGAGCAAAGAGCACCACCTGCGAATTTCACTGGATCGCCGCCGGAGAAGAAGGGAGCCAGCGATTGAGCCGCCCGGGAGAAGCCACGGTACGGAGGTTCGTCGTCGACCGATCGTTCGCCCGCCTCGCCACCTCGCCGTGCACGGTGAGCCCCCACACCCTCACTGGCGCGCTAGGTTTCGTTCTCATGGGAGTTATCTCGCGTCGACGATGACCCCTGCCGGGATTAGAACTAGATCGAACGATCCACGTTGCCCCATACCGCTTCGCCCAGCCCGTGTCACCGACGAGTGGGGACACCCACTTAAGCAGCCCATGAACGCTTAGCAGGCCGGCCCGATAACATTTCCGCAAGCAAAGAATTCAAATTAAATCTTTTTCTATTTCAATTCAAAAACACTTTAGCACCCAACTTCAAAAATCAACCCAGATCGATTCAGTGCATCAAATTGAATGAAACCAATTTTGTTAGAAAGTTCTGTGAATGCTTAATCCAAGCCCGTTGGATTCAAGTCATTTGGATCTGTAGATCACCCATAGTAAAAATAACAAGGCAGAAGCTTTTCTGCATTCAAACATTTTTCAAATTTCAACCATAAAAGCTTTTGAGTTGATTCCAACTCTCAAAAATCACATTTAACCATACCTTTCAGAATATATAAAAATATATAGGTTTACTTGTAGAAATAAGGTTCAAGTAATAAAATAATGCTTCATAAGCATTTCTATCCACTTTAATTAATTAAAATAAAAGGGTAAAACCTTATTAAATTGTGACACCACTTTAAATCACATCCCCATGGACTACAATATGTGGTGATGACATGTGTCAACATGATCCCATATGTGGTTTGGAGAATATTAAATCTTAAGTAGTTTTTCAATGAGTAGAAATTACTTTTCTAAAAATAAAAAGGATTTAAACCAAGCCTTAACCTTGTAATGTTAGAGATGATGCTAGATCATCTATAGGATCCTTGTGTGTGATGATTGCAAGTAGTTAAGTATTGTTTGGTGATTGTGTACATCGTATGTATTCATAGACGCTAGTACCGACCAAGGATACGAGGAGGAAGAAGGATACTACGAAGAGGAAGCCGAGGAGAACTTCAACCACTGCTCTGCACAAGGCAAGCTAAAACTTGCAAGACACTCTACTTTAGCAAGCTCATATTGACATTGATGCAAGCCTTACTAATCAAGTTGACCTATGCAAGCTAACACTTGCAAGATACCGTACTGATGCCACAAACCCATACTTGTAAGATGACTACTTTATGCCTTAAGCATATGTGATCATACCCACTTGCTAAACCAATCCTAGTTTTATGGCAAGCGTCTTACTTTAGTTCTTTATCAAAGCTTACTTAGAGTCTACCTAAGAGTTTAGTAGATACTAGACAGTTGTGCTGAAGGTTTCTTAAAGAGCATAAAATTTGGCCTAAGCTATAAACCTTAATATCATCCTAAGATATAAGGTTGGACTTAGTGAAACTCCACCAGTTACCACCCCTCATTATTACTACCCCCACCTGTAGATGCTAGTGCTAAGCATAAAACTTGATCAACTTTTAGATGGGAATACTTGGTGGAAAAATGGTTATGAAAACCTTGGAATGATGGATCATTCTATTGAAATGTTTTGGACATGTGTTTCCAAACACTTGATGATTTTGGTGATGAAAATGTTGAGGCATGAGCCTTAGACCTTTATAAAACTGATGGTTGTCTGGATGCGATACCATTCCAATTTTAGCGTACAATCACAATACCCGAATATTGGGTAGGGCTTGACTAGAAAATTATATACCTTAGTATTAGTTCCCTCACGGCCAAGGTCTGAGCTGAGGCTATCTTGTGAAGATTGTCCACCTGTGCAGTACCCAAGATGACAGTGGTCATGGTTGGGAGGCCAAACTCACAGGAGAGGTGCTTATACTAGGGAGTGTAATTGAAAGGTTAGGATTGATTATCCGCATCTGAGTATGGTGAATTCGAGATTTGTTCTGACGGATGTATCGAATGTTGTGGTGAAAGTATACAATCTCTGTAGAGTGTCAAACTATTCAATAGCAGCGTCATGATTATGGACAGTTAGATGCCATCTGTTCCCCGGACTTTTTCAAAATGACTTGTGAAATGAAGTGAGACTTTGACTTGAACACAATGAGTTGTGACCGGATTACAAGATCCCATTTAGGAGTTATAAAATTGTGACTAGCTTTGGAACTTAGTAAAGATAAACCTGTCTTTTGCAAAACAACCCTAGAGCCTAGTGTCCTATTATCCAAAACCCTTTACTTGTTAGTATTAGTTTTGCAGTACTTAAAGAGTACTCATGGCTTTGTCCCCAGCTATTCCATGGCGGACTATGAAGAGGAGTACCTGGAGGATGGACCCCAGGAAGGTTACGACAACTAATATCATCTCCCATCGTCAGCATTGCCTGTGACCCCAAAGATGGAGCTTCGCCTACGCTACCGTTATTATTACATATTCCGCTGCTTGATGTTGTATTAAGAACTGGATCATGAGATCCCTATTTGTGTAAGAACTTATGTATCGTTTGTAATGGATGAAGTACTATGGTATCCAATTCTGTTATGTCTCCCAAAAATGGTAATCCTGGGATTGCGATGTATGGCATAACAGGCATCTAGGATTGAAAAATCTGGGCGTTGACAAAGACCAAGGTTGGGCCTAAGCCTGATACTGAGTGCTTTTACTGCAAGGGAGAAGGTCACTGGAAGTAGAATTTCCCTAAGTACTTGGCGGATTTGAAGAACGGCAACATCAAGAAGAAAGGTATATCCAATATACATGTTATTGATGTGTATCTCACTAGTACTCATAGTAGTGCCTGGGTATTTGATGCTGGTTCGGTTGCTCATATTTGTAACTCAAAACAGGTGCTGCAGAATAGACGGAAGCTAGCGAAGAACAAGGTGACGATGCGCGTTGGAAATGGATCGAAGGTTGATGTGATCGCGGTCGGCACGCTACCTCTTCATCTACCATCGGGATTAATCTTATACTTAAATAATTGTTATTTGGTGTCTGCGTTGAGCATGAACATTATATCTGGATCATGTTTATTGTGAGACGGTTACTTGTTTAAGTCCGAGAATAATGGTTGTTCAATTTATATGAGTAATATGTTTTATACGCATGCACCTTTGATAGATGGTCTATTCTTATTGAATCTCGATTGTGGAAATACACACATTAATAACATTGAAGCTAAATGTTTGAAATTGAGGGATAACTCGACCTATATCTGGCACTGTCGTCTTGGTCATATTGGAGTGAAGCGAATGAAGAAACTCCATTCCGATGGACTTCTTGAATCACTTGATTTCGAATCACTTCAAAGATGCGAAGCAGGTCTGATGGGTAAAATGACTAAGACTCCATTTTCTGGTATGATGGAGCGAGCTACGGACTTATAGGAAATCATACATATCGATGTGTGTGTGGCCCAATGAGTGTAGCATCGCGCGGTGGTTATCGTTATGTTCTTACCTTGACAGATAATTTGAGTAGATATGGGTATATCTATTTCATGAAACATAAGTCCGAAACTTTCGAGAAGTTTAAGGAATTTCAAAGTGAGGTAGAGAATCAACATAACAAGAAGATTTAATTTCTACGATCTGATCGTGGAGGTGAATATCTAAGTTACGAGTTTGGTGATCATTTGAAGAAATACGGAATACTTTCACAATTGACACCGCCGGGAACACCACAACATAATGGTGTGTCCGAACGTCGTAATCGAACTCTCTTAGATATGGTTCGTTCTATGATGTCACTTACAGATTTACCGCTATTGTTTTGGGGTTATGCATTAGAAACAGCCGCATTCACTTTAAATAGGGCACTATCTAAATCTGTTGAAACGACACCGTATGAATTATGGTTTGGGAAGAAACCTAAATTGTCGTTCCTTAAAGTTTGGGGTTGCGAAGCTTATGTAAAGAAGTTACAGCCCGACAAGCTTGAACCCAAAGCGGAAAAATGCGTCTTAATAGGATACCCGAAGGAAACTATTGGGTATACTTTCTATCATAGATCCGAGGGCAAAATCGCTGTTAAGAATGGATCCTTTCTAGAGAAGGAGTTTCTCTCGAAAGAAGTGATTGGAAGAAAAGTAGAACTCGGCGAGGTTGTTGAACCTTCTCTCGAACTTGCGAGTAGCGCAACACTGGAAGTAGTTCCTGTGGTGCCTACACCAATAAGAGAGGAAGCTAATGATGTTGATCATGAAACTTCGGCTGAAGTTACTATGGAACCTCGCAGATCAACGAGAACTCGTACCACTCCTGATTGGTATGATCCCGTTATGAGTGTCATGTTGGTGGACAACACCGATGACCCTGCGACATATGAGGAAGCGATGATGAGCCCATATTCCAATAAATGGCAAGAAGCCATGAAATCCGAGATTGGATCCATGTATGAAAACTAAGTATGGACTTTGGTGGACTTACCGGATGGCCGGAAGGCTGTCGAGAACAAATGGATCTTCAAGAAGAAAACATATGTTGATGGTAATGTAACTGTTTGTAAAGCTCGACTTGTCGCAAAAGGGTTTCAACAAATTCAAGGAGTTGACTACGATGAGGCTTTCTCACCAGTAGAGAAGCTAAAGTCTGTGAGGATTATGTTAGCAATCGTTGCATATTATGATTATGAGATATGGCAGATGGATGTCAAAACGACGTTCCTCAATGGAGACATTGATGAAGAGTTGTATATGATGCAACCCAAAGGTTTTGTCGATCCTAAAGATGCTAACAAGGTATGAAAACTTCAACGGTCCATATATGGATTGAAGCAAGCATCCTGAAGTTGGAATCAATGTTTTGATAAGGTAATCAAAAGCTTTGGTTTTATACAAACTTATGGAGAAGCTTGTATTTACAAGAAAGTGAGTGGGAGCTCTGTAGCATTCTTAATACTATATGTAGATGACATATTGTTGATTGGGAATGATGTAGACCTTCTTAATAGTGTCAAGGATTATTTGAATAATAGTTTTTCAATGAAAGATCTTGGCGAAGCAGCTTACATATTAGGCATAAAGATTTATAGGGATAGATTGAGGTGCCTAATATCATTGTCCCAGAGTACATATTTGGACAAAGTTCTAAAGAGGTTTGGAATGGAAGATATCAAGAAAGGGTTCTTGCCCATGTTTCCCAATACGACCTTGAGTAAAACTCAAAGTCCTGCAACGGCAGAAGATAGAGAAAGGATGAGTAAGACTCCCTATGCCTCAGCCATAGGATCTCTTATGTCTGCCATGCTATGTACTAGACCCGACATTGCATATGTTGTTAGTTTGACTAGCAGATATCAAAGTAATCCTTGGACAGCGGTCAAAAACATCCTTAAGTACTTGAGAAGAACTAAGGATATTGTTCTTTCTTATGGAGGTGATGAACAACTCGTTGTTAATGGTTACACCGATGCTAGTTGGAACATCGATCCGGATGATTCTAAATCACAATCTAGATACATATTTACTTTGAATGGTGCAACAGTTAGCTGGAGGAGTGCAAAGCAAAGCGTTGTGGCAAGATATTCAACTGAATCAGAATACATAGCTGCTTCGTAGGTTTCACAAGAGGCGATATGGATGAAGGAGTTCATTACAGAGCTCGGTGTAGTTCCAAGTGCGCTGGACCCAATGTCTATCTATTGTGATAACATGGGCGCCATAGCCAATGCGCAAGAACCAAGGTCACACAAGAAGATAAAGCACATCAAGCTACATTTTCACGCTATTCGAGAGCATGTCCAAGATGGTGATATACAGATTTGCAAAGTACACACAAATCTGAATGTGGCAGATCCCTTGACTAAACCTCTCCCGAGGGCAAAACATGACCAGCACCAAACCGCCATGGGTGTTCGGTATATTACCATGTAATCTAGATTAGTTGACTGTAGTGCAAGTGGGAGACTGTTGGAGATATGCCCTGAGGCAATAATAAAAGTGGTTATTATTATATCTTTGTGTTTATGATAAATGTTTACATTCATGCTATAATAGTATTAACCGAAAACATTAATACTTGTGTGATTTGTAAACTAAATTAGAGTCCCTAGCAAAGCCTCTTTGTAATACTAGCTTGTTGGTTAATAGATGATCGTGGTTTCCTGGTCATGAACATTGAGATGTTGTTAACAACGAGATCATATCATTAGGAGAATGGTATGATGGACATACTCCTATAGATAAGCGTAGCATTAAGATCAAGTCATTTCAATAGTTCGTTTGCTATAAGCTTTCTGATACATAGTAACCTAATTCCTTCGACCATGAGATCATGATAATCACCATCACCGGAAGGATGCTTTCATGACATCAAACACCACACTGTAACTGGGTGGCTATAAAAGTGGCATTGAGTGTTCAGAAAGTATGTGTTGAGGCACATGGATCAAGAGTGTAATTTGTCCATCCATATGACGGATAGATATACTCTGGGCCCTCTCGGTGGAATGTCATCCAATTGGCTTGCAAGCATGTGACTGGCTCACAAGGGATCACATATCACGGGAACAAGAAAAGTGTACTTATCGGTAACGAGGTTGAACTAGGTATGCAGAGATACCGACGATCAAAACCTAGGATAAGTAAACTATCATGAGACAAAGGGAATTGGTATCGTATGTAAGTGGTTCATTCGATCGCAAAGTAATCGTAGAAATATGTGGGAGCCATATGAATTTCCAGATTCCTCTATTGGTTATTGATCGGAGAAGTGTCTCGGTCATGTCCGCATAATTCATGAACCGTAGGGAGACACACTTAAGGATTCGATGTTGTTTAGTAGATATGGAATGTTAGTAGGGATACCGAATGTTGTTCGAAGTCTCAGATGGGATCCGGGATATCACGAGGAGATCCGGAATGGTCCAGAGAATAAGATTCATATAAGGAAAGTCCGATTCCGGAGAACGGGAAAGATTCCGATGTTTTAATTGTAGAGGTTCTAGAAGGGTCTAGAAGATTTACCTGTCCGGAAGGTGAATGGTACATGAATGTTTCATGGGTAAATGGAATGATTGGATCATGTCCTAGGTCACTTGGTGTGAGCATTTGCAAGAGAGAATTAAAGCTCTAAATTGAAAGTCAAACGGGAAGTTTGAAAATTCAAACCGGAACAATGGTTTCCTAGTGGAAGAAGAAACAAGTCCTTCTCTCAATCCAACTTGGGTTTGGGTTTGGATTCAAACCCACCCCTCCCAAGGCTGCCCCCTCTCATAAATAGAGGGGGGGCTGCCCCAAAACACCAAGCCCTAGCCCCTTCACACCCGCTCCGCCGCTGCCCTAGCCGCCGATACCTCCTCCTCCTCCCGGTCTTATAAACCCTAGATCACCGGAAAACCCTAGATCCACCATAACTCTCACCCGCTTAGGCGAAGCCCTGCGGGATCTTCCCTCTACTTCCGTCACCATGCTGTCATGCTGCCAGAATCGCGAGGGGAGAACTACAACCTCCGCTGCCTGCTGGAACAAGGGAGAGGAAGGTCTTCATCGAGTACCGAACGTGTGACCGACTACGGAAGTGCTGCCGGAATGCAGCGCCGGAAGGATCGTCTACGCGATCTTGAGATCGGCAATTGTACGACTACATCACCCACGAGAATCTGCTCTCGTTAACCGCTTTGGAATCTTCGAGGGTGAGTGCTTCTTTTGACTCGTTGCTACAATCTAGTAGATAGATCTTGGCTTGTTTGTGTGCATGCGGTAGAAATTTTTTGTTTTCCATGCTACGAACCCAACAATGCGTCCTCCTTCTGCTCCATGTACGACCGGGCAGCAGAGCAAGCCGACTCCGGCCAAAGTGGCGCTCGCGAAGGAGGCGGCCAAGAAGAAGAGGAAGAAGGTCAAGGCGGCGCTGCTAAAGGCTACAGCTGCCTCTTCGTCTCTCAAGGCCTCGACGGCGAACCCTCCCCGATGGATCTTCGGCAAGGTAAAAAATCTTCTTATCTCCTCTCCTCTCCTCTCATATGTTCGCGATTTGTAGACACACGGTGATGTTGTTTTGATACAATGTAGTACGATGGAGGTGGAGGTGGCCTTCTTCATGAGCCAATTGGAGGCTAGCCATGCCACCGGGATCGACGACCTCAACTTTGACGATCAAGAGGTTGAGCCCACCACCGAGCAAAGAGAGGTGTAGGAAGAAGAGGTGGAGGAAGTCGAGGTGGAGGAGACACAAGGAAGCGCAAAGAAGAGCCGAGCCTCCAACTATAGCGAGAAGGAGTACATCGCATTATGCGTGGATGAATGTGTCACTCGATGCATCGGTTGGCACCAACCAATCGAAGGAGAAGTTTTGGTGGAGATGCTCATGGCCAAGGAGGTGATGCTGGCCGAGGAGGAGGGGATGGTGGTGGTGATGGTCATAGTGAGGATGGTGGCCGAGGAGGAGGAGATGATGATGAGTTCTTCGGAGATGGTCTTTGACCTCTTCGATGGTGGTCCACAACATATGAGGTGATATGTTGGTGGTATTTGGATAAAACAAGGTCAATAGCTTATTTTTGGTGACCTTGATCGATATTGGTGGTAGAGTCTACTTTTGAATGAACTCTATGCATGTTTTATTTCAATGTGTTCATTTCGTTGAACTATGTCTATGTATGCCGTTTAAGTGGTGTATTGCTTGTGTTTGAATTTTCCGTATGTTTGAATTTTTTGTTTAAACTACACATAACATGTTTGAATGCATATGCGGAGTGGTGGAAAAAAATGGGGCTAAAAAAGTTTACTCCTCTAAATTTAGGGGATCGGTTTGGCGCCGAACTCCTTTAGAGGAGTACTTTTACTTCTCTAAAGTTTACTCACCTGTTTACTCCTCTAACCGATTGAGGATCGGTTACAGATGCACTAAGGTATGCTTTCTTAGAGTCTAGTACTTTCTTCTACCCGTGAGGATAATCTTGAGGAGTAATCCACATCCTTGAATTCACAAGATCCTCATAAATAGAGTATATAGTCTAGAATAGTAACATATGAAAGTTATCTATTTACCTTTACGTGATTATATACCGGAAAGTGCTTCCAAGATATTTGGTTAGACCGTACTCTTAGACTCTACTCTAGAGATCTCAACAAAATACTAAGAATACTAAAATACATGGGAACGCATACACATTATGAATAATGCAAGCATAACAAATTAAGCAACAATGACATGCGATTTGAACTATTTTACTTTTCTCATGCTTAGTGAGTTTCCTTCAAGATTGCTTTAAGTGATGGTGTTTGAAATTGAAAAAACAAATCAGATCGGTCGTCACAAAATACGGTTTATATTTTGCCCAAGGCAATGTATTAGTAATGATAGATGCTACATTTGTATATAAAATCAAATCATAGTTCATATTTCATAATATGATTGCGTCATTAATTATATCAACCGTATCATAGAAAAATATACTAGTACTTAAGATTATAGTTTGGTAAAAAATATAAAAAGTATAGAAATTTAGTATAAATCTATTTAGTTTAAATCTTCTTGACTCTAAAAATAACACCAATAGTTTGTATCAGGCGCCGAATCGGTGGTGCTTCTGCCACTGTTGTAAAAATTGTGGCTGATCGAGATCTCCTGAGAATTAAGAATTGGTACCTGCTTGATGATGAAAAAGGTCTTTGATTAGGCGCGAAGTTCGAATTCGTGTGTTACTCTCACTCTAGAGTATCAACAAATTTTAAATAATTGAAAATGTTTTTCACAATACAATCTCTAATTTCAAGGCACAATTTACGCTACTAATTAAAATTTTAGATGGTCAAGTACAAGAAAAGTTTGGAACATTGGCATGTTAACTCCTTTTTAAATATCGATGATGTTGCTCTTTTGTTATGTGTTGCTCCCTTTTTTGCCAAAATACTCGAAAATTATAAAACTTGGCTTAAGTTGGATTAATGCTTGAACGAATCTAACAACCTAGTATGCAATGCATTCTTGGATAGCATTTGTGGTTGCACCCTTTTTAGTTTTCGGTTTACTCGACTAATATCCTTATGCGACAAGTTGGAGGATGAGGGGACAAACATGATGGAAGAGGAGGTGGTTGGTCGGCCCCACCGCCATGATCCAAGTGCAACCAATAGTGCTGCCCCAGTAGTAAAATGCTGACACATGAAGAAGCATTTTCATACGACATCAGGTAGCTAGCTTGTGATGAAGCAATATTCTTTTCTCCTTTCCGTTTGAAGCTGACTGGGTCAAGATTTTGATGCTAAACTAGCTGATCCGTACGGAGCCCACGTTAGGCTGGATCCGGCGCTGATCATGCTCATGTAGGGGTCAAGTGGTGCTGGACTAGACTAGCAGGTAGGAAATGAGATGAGCAGAGAGCGAGTCCAATGCACGTCGATGGGTGCATGCCCCTGCTTACTGTAGCTAGGTTAGTCTTGATTTGACGAATGATTAGGTTTAAAATAAATCTATTTTTCGAACGTGCCCAAGTCTTTTTCCTCATGGAAGGAAGGGAGAAGCTTGTTTGTTTCCTGACTCTCCACGTGCTGCTTAGGTGGCCACCGATCAATTTCGGTCGACCTGGGGCTGCGGCGGCTCCAGGTTTTCAGAGGGTTGGTATTTATTTTAACGGATTTGCTGTGACGTACGCTTCGTCGTAGTCACCTTATTGACCGTCCGATCGTCTTGCACGTCAAGATACGTGTTTGTCTCGGGATTTAGTTATTTAGGCCCGTGATTCTTGTCTAGACCGGCCTTTTTGTCGTTGTGGGCTCTGAGTGGGTCGTTCTGGGCTGTTATTTGTTGTCGTTTGTCTCATCTTTCTCCCCTGGTGGCGTTGACTTCCTGCTCTTCAGAGCGGCGGAGGCGCAAATCAAGTGAGAACGACCGGAGGGGGAGCTGTTTTGAGAGGCCGCTGTTATCCGGGGAGGCTGTTGTTCATCATTGTTTTTCGAAGAGGGGGGAGAAATCTTTTGGCCATCGGATGGATGTGGTGTAGCTGAACTTCAGCAGTTCTTGTTTGCAAGTGTATATCACGGGCGGATTTCTGCTGATTTGATAGGTGGTTGGTTCTCTGGCCTAGTCTTGTTTGTTTCTGTGTTGTACTATTTTTATTTTGAACAGGATTTTTTATGCTTGGTGGCTTTTTTTCGTGTTGTGCCAGCTATCAGTGAAGAGAAGGGGGAGAAATCTTGCCATTTTGAGCTGAACCCGAGGAGTTCTTGTTGCATGTGGTTGTGATCTACATCTATCTTGTAAGTTTAGTGATTCATTATTCGTCTCCCTATCACTGTAGATTCATTTTGTCGCAAGTTAATGTGGTGACATTGTTTCCTGTAAGAGTGAAGATAGCCAGATAGGGTAAGCGATCCCTTTGTAGTGCTTGTTTTTTAGGTGTTTATCAGGAATGTTTGTAAATATGTAGATGTTTGGGCGAGAGATCACTGCTTTTTGCAGTGTTTGTACTGCTTGTAGTGTAAGAGTGTTGCATTTTAGTTAATCAAATGTTTCTGCCGGGCCAGATTGCCTGATGTTTTTGTGTTGGCATTCACCCAATGTATCTATTAGGATTTAGATGTCAGTTTTAGCAAGTGTATTTGCAATTTTTCACTATTACTTAGTCTTCGGTCGACTTTTTTGGCGTTAATTAGTACCAGATTGCAAAATGTTTTTGTGTTGGTGCTAATTGCTCCGTCTGTCTGATCAAGCAGCCTATGCGCTTGTCTCCACTTGGCTCGCAGCAGCTGGCTATAGATATGTCAATCTTGGTGTGTTGATGCCACACTCTCATACGCCCTTGCTTATTGATTGTTTTTTTCTATTATGCTTCTGTACTGTCAAACCCTTTGCAATCGCTTACTTCTATTCTCTTCTCTTTTGCGTCTTTGTAATTGAGAATATATAATTCATTGATTATGAGCAGATGAAGTGGATTGAGCTGGGGTTATGTGTTTTAGTTGTGTAGATGATTGCTCGGCAGAACGTGAACGTGATGCCAATATTTGTACAAAAAAATTTTATGTCTGAAGTCATCCATTGTACATCATTGATCGATGGTACAAAATTTCGTTTACTGAGTAGGATGAACCTTTGTTGCACTTTTTCTGTTGCAGGGCAATCTGTTGAGGAACAAGAAGACGTCCCCCACGGGATTAAAGCGTTTGCAGACTTGTCCACAGCAAGGGGCTTAAACTTGGCATCTACTCTGATGCAGGATAAATACACACATGATGATAGGATCATCACATAATTTCCAAATTAGTAGTGACCTAGGATAAGTCAATTCACACACCGATGTGTCATTAGATATGAATTAATTGTTTTGACATCAGTTAGAGTTCTCTTGTGGTTGTGTCTTCTTGTTGTCCTCTTCGGTTACCACCCATCATCGTTGCTACTGCTAGTCGTCACCTAACCTTCCTCACAAGAAAGGAAAATTGTAGTTAAGCTTAATTGTATGCTAGTACCAAATATTGACAGTGACATACTTTTTCAAGACTGACAATCTAGCACTTCGATATTCTATCAATTGGACATCTTGAACTAATTGGTTGAGAAGTGTCTAGATAGTATCTGTTGACGTTCTTTTAGATATTGGTTTTCTTCCCTACTGGTATTTTTATGATATTAGTTGTTACTAAAGCATTTTAGTATGGCGTGTTTAAAACCCAGTCTAATGCACACACATACCTTTCTTGTGAACTCACTTTAAAGGCACATTCTACTAATTTTATAATGATGTCATTAATTAAATAGTGTTCCAAATGATGCAACAGCCCAGTTCCCTCATGCTTCAACAGAAGGCCAATTTCCTTTTGCGACTTCTTTAATTAACGACCTCTATTTTCTAACCAATGCAAACCAGAAAGAATTGAAGTTGGTTGGTTATGTTGATTTAGTTGGATAGTGTTTCAGAGTGATGCTTCCTAACTAATCTATTGTCGTCGTCTGGTAAAAGAATTATGATGCCAGCATTGCTACTTATTTTAGTTATGTAAGTCATGAAACCATTCAATCCATGATGTATAGGCTTGCCATTGACCTGCTCCGGTGTAAAATATTTCTCTTGGATCTAAGCAGTCTGCATCTCGCTGGTCTCGGATTCTTAAATTGAATCTATCGTTAATATTGGATTATTGGATTAGTTTATCTGGTGGAATCTTGGAGCTTGTTTTATATTGAATAGCAAGACTGTAATGGTAAAGCTGGTTGTCTATGTGTAAGCATAGCAGGCACCAAGAATACTATAAATCTCATCTAACTTAGTATTATCTTACTAGTTAGTCAAGTATTTGACCCTCGATCATGTTTTGCGTCAAGATCTATATTGTTGTTGGGCAAGAGCGTGGGCGGCCCGTGTTTGTGCTTGTGTAGTATGTTGTTTCCTATGATAGGCCATTGTCTGGTGGACTGGTAGTGTGTTGTGTGCCGCTTTGCCAAGATACCAGAGAGGCTGCCGTTTCCAGAGACAAAATGTGGATGTATGGGAGTGGGGAAGTGACTGGAGAGGCGTGGAGGGCGGCATGATAGAGGCGATTGGATCGGTAGTTTCTGTCCCAACATTGATCCCCCTTCTCGTATTTTATGGTTTGATTTTACTCGTGCAAGGAGTCTGATCGTGTTGTCTGTGTGCAGGTCGCGGAAGTGAAGAGAGAGGAAAACCATGGGGTTTGAATCATCATCGACTTGTTGAGATCTCCACTGGCTTTTGACTTTTTGCAAAAAAAGAGACCTCCACCGGCGGTGAGATTTATTTTGCCCTTGTTTCTATTTTTTGCATCCCTTTTGTAAATATAACTGTGTAATGGCTTAACCTTACTAGGTTTTCTTTGAGTGGAATTTTCTCGTATGTAGTTTCACATAGTATGGTTTTGCATGTAAATAGATGAAGAGGATTTTTGGTTTAATTTTGTATCTTTGGAGTTACTAAATTTTGTTTGTGAAAGAATGCCATGTTCCAGAAGCGTGTTGCACAATTTCTGCAGTGCACAATAATTTTTGCCACCTATGCACATGCTGACCAAACTTATCAATCTTGAGTTTAGCACAAGCCTGATGAGAACTGAGAGTTATTAGTTATTACATGCATTTTCCACAGAGAGAGTGGCAGTTAGAAGTGACAGTAGTGGAAGAGGTGACTAGAGTGGTGGAGGCTTCTGGAGATACGGCGAATGGAGTGGCGGATGGTGCCATCTGGGGCGGCGGCTTTTTCCTCGGTGCAGATTTCTCCCCTGCCCTTTTCGTCCTTGATTTTGATTTGTACATCTCGTATGATCACCTTTGTGTTATAGTTTTGCAGTGCGCTACACTTAGTGAAGAGGGAGAAGGGCGAGAAGTCAAACCATGGGGGCTTCTTTTGTAGCAGGCATCTCAGTTGCAACATGGTCGCAACCGAGAGATTTTCTCATAGTTGCAACATTCTTGTAACCATGTGTTTCCTCTCAGTTGTGGCCAGGCTACAACTGAATGTTCTCTACTCGGTTGCAACCATAAACACAACTGAGTGTTTTATCCCTGGTTGGACCCTTGGACGCAATTGAGTGTTTTCTGCTATACCATGGATGCAACTGTGGGGAGTTGCAACTATAGATGCAACTACGAATTGTTTTTGGTCGTGGGTCCTTGGCTTTGAGTTCTAACTTGACTTGCAATTGGTTTTCTCAAATGGGGGATGTGGAGTTTTGAATTCTTGTGAGCAGTTGCAACTATAGATGCAATTGAGGATTGCTTTTGCCATGAGTCCTTCCTTGACTTAAAGTTGCAACTTGACTCGAACCGGTTTTTCTCACATGGGGGAAGTTTTGAATTCTTGTGGGAAGTTGCAACTATAGATGCAACTAAGAATTGTTTCGGTGGGTCCTTCCTTGACTTCAAGTTGCAACTTGACTGCAACTATTTTTATCACAGGGAGAAAGGGAGAGTTTTGAATTCTAGTGGGAATTTGCAAATATAGCTGAATCGGGATTGTTTTTAGTGGGCCATTCCTTCACTTCAAGTTGCAACTTGACTCGCAACTGGTTTTCTCACGGGGGAGAAAGGCGGAGTTTTGAATTCTTGCGTACAGTTGCAACTATAGTTGTAACTAAGGATTGTCTTTGGTTGTGGATCCTTCCTTGACATCAAGTTGCAACTTGACTCGCAATTGGCTTTCTCGGGGGGGATAAAGGCGGAGTTTTGAATTCTTGTGTACAGTTGCAACTATAGATGCAACTGAGGATTGTTTTTGGTTGTGGATCCTTCCTTGACATCGAGTTGCAACTTGACTCGCAACTGATTTTCTCACGGGGGAGAAAGGCGGAGTTTTGAATTCTTGTGTACACTTGCAACTATAGCTGCAACTAAGGATTGTTTTTGGTTGTGGATCCTTCCTTGACATCAAGTTGCAACTTGACTCGCAATTGGTTTTCTCACGGGGGAGAAAGACGGAGTTTTGAATTCTTGTGTACAGTTGCAACTATATCTCAGAATCGAGGATTGTTTTTGGTTGTGGATCCTTCCTTGACATCGACTTGCAACTTGACTCGCAACTGATTTTCTCACGGGGAGAAAAGCGGAGTTTTGAATTCTTGTGTACAGTTGCAACTATAGCTGCAACCAAGGTTTTGGTTCTCGGTACGAAAAAAATCCCGAGGGTGGTCGGGACCGGAAATCCCGACCGGTTACCGGACGAATTTAAATTTCAAAATTCGAATTCAAAGTCCTCGGTATGACCATTTACATCGGTTTTTTTTGTTAAAATTCATAAATTTTGTACAATTCAAATAAATTCGGGATTTTTTGTCCGGTAAACCGATTTCCCGAGGGTGGTCGGGATATCCGGTAACCGGATTTCCCGACCGGTAACCAAAACCTTGGCTGCAACTAAGGATTGTTTTTGGTTGTGGATCCTTCCTTGACATCAAGTTGCAACTTGACTCGCAATTGGTTTTCTCACGGGGGAGAAAGGCGGAGTTTTGAATTCTTGTGTACAGTTGCAACTATAGCTGCAACTAAGGATTGCTTTTGGTTGTGGATCCTTCCTTGAATTCAAGTTGCAACTTGACGCGCAGCTGGTTTTCTCACGGGGATAAAGGTGGAGTTTTAAATTCTTGTGTACAGTTGCAACTATAGCTACAACTGAGGATTGTTTTTGGTTGTAGATCCTTCCTTAACTTCGAGTTGCAACTTGACTCACAAATGGTTTTTCTCACAGAGGTAAGGGAGAGTTTTGAATTCTTGTTGGGAGTTGCAACTATAGATACAAATGATGATTGTTTTTGGTTTTGGTCCTTGACTTTGAGTTGCAACTTCACTCACAACTGGTTTTCTCAATGGGGGGGTGTATTCTTGTGGGTAGTTGCAACTAAAGTTGCTACATGGTCGCAGTATATTAGTTCCCTTAATTGCAACCTGGTTGTAACAGTGTGTTTCATCTCAGTGGCAGGTGGCGCAACTCAATACATTTTGGGGGAGTTTTAGATGCATTCGCCTTCGCAACAACTTCAAAGATCACCTGGCAAGTTCTTTGTCCTTTGTAAATTATTTTTATTCTCTAGGGTATATACAAATTTGTTCTTCTATAATCCAATGCTTATAATAAATTGTTCTTTTATGTGAAGAACGTGCTATGTTTCGCAAGGGAAAGCTTCAATTCTGCCACAAAGAAAATTCTGTACGCCGAGACCGAAGGCGGAGACTATGCGTTTAAGCTGGGAAAGTCAGACCGCAAGATACACATTTTTGTTGGTGATTATAGCAAAGTTTCTACTTGACTACAACATGCGACATGGATATGGAACATAGTCGATATGAAGAACCGCCTCCATACATGTTCATGTACCCATTTAGGATATTTTCTACAAAACAAAATTTTCAAATTGTTCCAACATTCTTGTTCATCTTTCTTGGAGAAGAGGAGCAATGTGGAGAAAGGGGAAAGCTGGGGTTTCTAGATTTATCTGTCCCTGGAAGTGGTTGTGGTTGGGTTTCCCGGTCGGGAGTGGTTTGGAGGACTAATATTTGTGTTTCAGGAACACTTTTCTGCTTGTCCCACATGAGCGAACCAAGTACAAGCAAAAGCCCATGAACAACAACACAAACAGTCCAACAAGACCAACAAACAATCCAACAAGTCAAACCTGAGAACAAGGGGAGACAAACTGGGAAACGGGGGAGACAAACAGGCTAAAAGAAAATACGATGATGTCAGCCGACTGTGACGTAAGTTATGTCACAGTCCTGTGTTCTAGACACACCCTTATTTTAAAGGATGGTATTCATTTTGTCAAAAATATTATAGTTCTAAAAAAATTACTATTTTGTTAAAAATATTGTTTTTTTACCCCTGGCGTCGCCCCTGTCTGGGAAGGACTGGTGTCGAGGAAGGTGAAGGACAATGAGATGATCATAGTGTACTTTGCCGCGTGCAGGCACGAACCTCTTCGATACCACCACCGTTCTACCCAAGTACCCGTGCCATGTTCTTCGATGCCATTCACTATAGCTGTCGGCCAAGTGGTGGAGGTGATAGATTGCGGAAGTATAGATTGCATTGATATTGCAAGGGTGATTACATTGGGAGCCCTGGGGCTGTTTATATAGTATTAGAAGACTTGGAGGGCAAGAAGACTACTAGAGATAGAATTGGATTACAAAATTTAAACTACCAAATATGCCTAACCGACATACTCCCTCCATCCCAAGGCTTAAGGCCTATAATTTTTTTGAAAAGTCAAACCAACTAAACTTTGACCAAACTTTTAGAAAAAACTATCAATAAACATGATATTTTATAGACATTATATGAAAATATATTTCATTATCTATCTAATGATATTGATTATGTATTTTGCATATTAACAGTTTTTGATAAAAACTTGGTCAAACTTGACATAGTTTGACTTTTCAAAAAAAATATAGTCCTTAAGCCTTGAAACGGAGGTAGTATACTCTAATACCCCCCGCAGTCGTATCGGTAGTGACGCGGACAGTCTGACTGGAGAATAAGCCGGAGGTGAGGTGGTAGCCCTTGTTGCCGATGTTGATGTAGCCGGGAGTGAGGGCGCTGTAGTTGTGGTCGATGGTGCCGTTGGGGAAGTTGTCGCCGTTGATGAAGTCGATGATGTTGTTGTGTTGTTGTCGATGTCGTCGTTGAGCCTGGATAATTCGCCGTAGTAGTTGAGGTAGACGTAGTTTGAGTTGGAGTAGTCGAGGTAGGCGACACGCCTTGCCGAGCTTGCCAAACTCGGGAGCATGCCGGGGACGAAGGCACGCGTCGATGTTTCCAATATCGGACGTGCGAAGACAGGGACCATCACAAACCATGTGCGCCAGAGCCAGAGAGAGCAGCGGAGAAATTTTCCGTGAACGGTCGGTGCGTAGAAGTTGTCCGCCGATTTTTCGAAGTGGATGAAGCAGTTGCAAGAAGAAAATTTAGTGCAAAATAAAAATTAGACTGCGACTCTAGAAGTCGTGGTGGACGAAGACGACGAGGTAGTTATTGATGGCAATTGAGTTGTTGCGGTAGTCGATTTCGGGAATTAGAACCGTATTTTCTGCTTGTATGAGCGCGGCATTGCTCGTGGAGAAGAACTTGTTGGCGTTGACATGGTGGCGGCGATGATGTGACGATGTTGTTGGTGTAGATGGTTATCGGCGATGATGACCACGGGTGATGAAGGTGCAACCCTTTGTTGACGGCGAGGCGCGTACTCGGAAACGTGCGTCCTGGTCGATGTTGGCGAAGACGGGCCGGCATGGTGACGACGTGAGGAAGGAGCAGCCAACGCAACGCGTGAAGGCGTCCCTTGGGGCGCCGCGTGGAGCCTCCTTGGCACGATCGTTGATGATGATTTACCGGAGTTGAGTCGATGCCGAGGTTGTAGTAGAGGCGCGTGACGACATGCGGCTATGGATGGCAATATCCAATCTACGATCGGCAAAAGAAGAAGAAACGTCGGTCAAGCGGTCGGCGAGAAAATTTTGGTGAAATAAGATCTAATCTACTATTGCGCGGCCCCCGTCAAAGAACGATCTGCTCGTGGGCGGCGCGGCGGAAGCGGTGGTGGTTAAATCCTAGGCCGAGGAGCGACACGCTCTGATACCATGATAGATTGCGGAAGTATAGTTAGAAGAGGTGATTAATTATATTAAGAGCCCTTGGGCTGTTTATATAGTAGTAGAAGAATTGGAGGGCAAGAAGACAGTTAAAGATAGAATTAGATTACAAAATTTAAACTACCAAATATGTATATAATCTAGTAGGAGGGGCGACTTGCCTTGCGCTGGAGATGTGTCCAGCACTGTCAGATGGATTAGTTATTACGAAGTATGATGCAGTGCCCACATGTATGGAGTGCCTCGTGGTTGCTTGGTTAGATCGCTACCTGCAGCTCACTCCTCCGGCTGAACCGTGACCGTGTGCTTGCTTGGCAGGATCGCTAGCTGCTGCTTGCATTGCAGCTCACTCTTCCGGCTGGGCGGGGGCAGACGTACGGGCTGTCCTATGATGCATGGCATGGTGGCTTCAGTGGCAATGGCAGAGATCGTAGTTTCGGTACTGCCCACTGCGCTTCGAAGTAACGGGCACGCTGCACGCTACTTGCCATCCATCGCCGGTTTGGTTGGAACATTCACATGTGCACGCCTCCGTCTCCGAATTGCTTGCCTGTCCGCTACGCTGGAACGTGCATGTGTGTCCTAAACTAGGGTGTGCTAGCTTTATCAACATAAACAAATATAAATGCACATCATCACAAGATCAACGATAATCTCGAGGAGTAATAAATAAAGAATATACTCTAGAGTACGAAACAGTTTTCTATTTGCCTGTACATAATCAAATACCGTAAACTACTTCCAAGATATTTGGGTAGACCGTACTCTCTAGACTCTAGAGATCTCAACAAACATAATAGAAATACTAAAATACATGGGTAGGCATACACGATATGGTTCATGCAAGGGTCAGAAATTAAACAACAACGACATGCGATTTGAACTATTTTACTTTCCTCATGCCTAGTGAGTCTCCTTTTCGAAGATCGCTTTAAAAGATTGTGTTCGAAAAAGAAAAAAAATCATATCGCTCATCACAAAATATGCTTTATATTTTGGGCAAGGCAATGTATTTGTAATGATAGGTGCTACAATTGTAAATAAAATCATAGTCAACATTTCATAATATTATTGCATAGTTAATTATACCAACCAAATGATACAAACATATACTAGTACTTAAGATTGTAGTTTGGTAAAAAAAGTATAAAAATATAAAACTTTAGTATAAATTCTTTTTAGTTTAACTTTCTTCGGATATAAAAGTAACACAAACGGTTTATAACCACCTCTGAATTATTACAACTCCCGGAGTTACGAAAACATGTGGCTATATATGAAATTTTAATGAGTGTCCTCGAGATTTAGCATTTCCACTAAATATATTGTCGAGTCTCTCCTTTCGATTTGTTTGTAGTCATCATAACACTCATTCCATATATCACCAATAGTTTCTAAACCTAGAAGTATCAGGGTCCTAATATTATATTCAATGTGTGGAAAGTATTATATAGATAAAATCAAATCAGTGTTGTAAAATGGATGATCGAGATCCCCTGAGAATTAAGAATTTCTACCTTGGTTGGTGCTAACAAAGATCCTTGGTTAGGCGGAAGGTTTGGACTCGTGTCTTATTCTCACTTTAGAGCACCAAAAATTTTTAAATAATTGAAAATGTGTTTTGCCATTAAATCCCTAGATTAGAGGCACAACTTACACTACTATTTGGATATTTAGATGGTCAAGTACAAGAAAAATCTGGTCCACTTGCGTTTTAACTCCCTTTCAAACATGGTTGATGTTGCTCTTTCGTTATTTGCTGCTCCTTTTTTCCAAAATACTCAAAACTTATGAAAACTTGGCTTAAGTTGGATTAATTCATGACCGGATCTAATAACCTAGTATCCAATGCATTTCTAGATAGCATAAGTTGTACCTATGGTTGCACCCATTTTTTAGTTTTTGGTTTACTCCGACAATTATCCGTAATGTTATTAGTTCATTTTTCCATATAACCTTATTACAAACAAAATTGATCAAAAAATACATACTGATCACCAGGTCAATAGACAACACAATTAAATATGTCGCAGCAAATATCACAAGATACCGTTGTGGGAACATGGCAAACGTATTTGTTCAGTATTATGTCTATCTCGGGACAATGCATTGAACGGTATATACATATATTCTCACCCATTTCTTTGGGAGACCAATGTGAATATTCAAAAGTTTTCGGGTTAGTCAAGCTTGTGTGCGTGCAGTATTATGGCGAATATTCAAAATTGGTACATGGGAGAACATCCACCGTCCGTTTTTTATGCTCGAAAAATGGAAAATACCTTTTTGGTGTGATAAAAAGGAAAGCTTCCTCCTACAATATTGTTCGTCATCCTATGATGCACATGTATATACAATATGGGCACATTATCACAAACTATGCTTTGATTCTAGCCATAACATTGGTCACTTGACTAGAAAGCCAAGAAACCTCGAATGAGATAGGTCATTTTGTGAAGGTTTCTTTGAGACATAATCAATATACCAAGTTTAATATTTTTTCTTCTAACTATGTAGTGGTGCGTGCTCTAAATTCATATTCCAGCTTTTTCTAGGAAGCTCCGCTACTGTTTGGTAGTAACAGCGAACAGGAGTAGGGAAAAAAGAAAAAGGTCAAAACACAGTAAAATGACAAGCAGTGCAATAGTGCGGCAACCTAGCAAGCGGTTTAATCGGCCGGCCGACACATGAACAAGAATTTTAAGTTTGTACCATATCAGCTAAGCGTGTGATGAGCCACTTGCAATGCTACTTTGAAAAAGTTGTATGTGGTCAAAGTTCCGAAGCTAAACTAGCCGTTAGGGTTGATCTGGTGCTGGTCATGCTCCTTGATTTTAATTTCTTCCTGATAGGACGGGAGAAGTTCGTTCCATGACTCCATGTGTTGCTTAGATAGGTGTCCCGTGACCACCAATTGACAAATTTCGGTCGATCTGGCCAGGACTAGTGTCGTGGAAGGGAGAATTACACTGATATGAGATCGTTGCGTACTTTGTCGCGTGCAGGCAGCAGGGGCCTCCTCCATGGCACCACCATTATATTCTACGTACCAACGACGCATGTTCTTACTCGATATAGCTGTGGGCCAAGTGGTGGAGACGGTCGACGACCTGCCTTGCGTACGCTAGAGAGGCGTCAACTGTATCAAGCCACTACGGGACACGCGCACTACGCCGAGGGCAAAAGGCCGTCGGCGTAGGCCAAAATGCCCTCGGCGTATGGTGCCAGAGGCAGCCTCAACAAAGATCTCCTCGGTGAACCGGTCAAGCCGTCGGTATCAAAATGCCGTCGTATGATCTACTGTTGAGGGCTTTGCCGTCGGCATAGCCTGTCGACCGGTTGCAAAAATATTTTTTAAAAATTTTTTTTTTTGAAAAATAATAATTTTTTTATTTTTTTTTCACAATTTTTTTATTCCTTGAATTGTTTCACTTGTTAATCTCCTACTTTGAACATTTTAACACTAATTATACTTACTATTTAATTAAATTCCAGTCTTAGTCAAACTTCCCATTAGGTCACCCATCCTAATACTACTCCAGCTTCAGCACGCTTAACTTCCTCGTCCTTCGTAATCGTTCATAGCGTAATTCATACATTGGTGTCAATACTATGATATCAATCTCATTAACTCGTATATCATCATGTCACATGTTTGTATTTTTTAAAATTACAAACAATTATTTAAGTAAATATTAATGAATAAGTAAAAATATTATTGAATTCAATAAAAATATAATAATTTTATTTTTTTGTATTTTTTATTTAATATAGAATATTTAATATCTTTAAATCTGTAAATCAAAATTCAACAAATAATATGTTTAAATTGATCAGAAAAATGAGAGGAATCCAAATATGATATCCATATCAAATAATCACAAATCCTTCGTTTTTAAATTAGCTATTTGGTGGTTGCTTTAGAAAATCCTCTTTTTGCGCACGGATAATGAAAAATATCTTTTTGGTGCGATAAAAAGGAAAACTTGCATTGGATATTTGATAAAATAGCATATTGTGAACCTAAAAATGATTTTTGTAAAAAAACATGAGCATCGGATCATGTACCTGTAGTTCATATCTGACCCACTTCCTGTCGATTCGGCAGAAATTTGTCTTTTTCACCAAAGGTGGACGGAAAGGTTTCGGATCCTCCTGTTAGGACATTGTCCATATAAGGTGGTATAGTATTTTTGTAAAATGTGGTGATAGTATTTTGAATTAGCCATTTGGTGGTTGCTTCACAAAACCGTCCGTTTTTTATGCTCGAAAAATAGAAAATGCCTTTTTGGTGCGATGAAAAGGAAAACTTCCTCCTGCAACATTGTTCGCCATCCCATGATGCATGTGTATGCATAATATGAGCACATTATCACAAACTATGCCTTGATTCTAGCCATAACATTGATCATTTGACCCGAAAGCCAAGAAACCTCAAATGAGATAGGTCATTTTGTGAAGGGTTTTTTGAGACATAATCAATATATCAAGTTTGCTATTTTTCCTTATAAATATGTCACATAATATGACACCACGCGAAGGTTTCGCATTGTTTCGATCGTTTTTGATTTTTTTATGCCCGTTTTAAACTATCGTCAAACTTTGTCGAACGACGGACATAAAGATTCTTAGCTCGGGGCAGAGCCTCGCTAAACTTTCATTAGATCTTTGATAAAATAGCATATTATGAACCGAAAAATGATTTTTGTAAAAAACATGAGCATCGGATCATGTACCTGTAGTTCATATCTGACCCACTTCCTGTCGATTCGGCAGGAATTTGTCTTTTTCATCAAAGGTGGACGAAAAGGTTTCGGATCCCCCTGTTGGTACATTGTCCGTATAAGGTGGTATAGTATTTTTGTAAAATGTGGTGGTAGTATTTTGAATTAGCCATTTGGTGGTTGCTTCACAAAACCGACCGTTTTTTATGCTCGGGAAATGGGAAATGGCTTTTTGGTGCGACGAAAAGGAAAACTTCCTCCTGCAACATTGTTCGCCATCCCATTATGCATGTGTATGCACAATATGGGCACATTATCACAAACTATGCCTTGATTCTAGCCATAACATTGGTCATTTGACCCGAAAGTCAAGAAACCTCGAATGAGATAGGTCATTTTATGAAGGTTTCTTTGAGACATAATCAATATACCAAGTTTGATATTTTTCCTTCTAACTATGTCACATAATATAACACCACGCGAAGGTTTCGCATTGTTTCGATCGTTTTTGAATTTTTTATGCCCGTTTTAAACTATATATAATGTTTTATGTTTTACTTAATTTTTATTTATAAATGTGTAATATTTGAGTGTAGATAGATAGGTCTTATTTTTCTGCAAATTTTGATATATTATTTGTATTTTTCTGAATTAGAATGATTTAGTTATGATTTTTCAAAGTTTAATGAGATAAAATAAAAAATAGCTACGAGGACAGCCGTCAGCGTAGAATATCTTAGAATTTACCGGCGCAATTTTACGCCGACGGCTTGGCGCGGGCGATGGCTACGCCGACGGCCTCGACGTTTGGCCATCGGCGTAGCTTGCCTGTAGTGAGCACTGCCAGACTCACTTGGTTAGCAAGTACTACGCCCACACATGCGGTGGCAGTTCGTGCCAGTGCCAAGTTTGGATCGCGGCATGCAGCAGCTTCGATCTTGGCACGCAAGCATCCTTTTGTGGTCGGTACTGCTGGTGATCACGATCGCGCATGCATGCATGCATGAACTAGCAGCCCATGCACATTGTCGCCGACAGGGACGGAGACAAGAGGGGGATGGGCAGGGGCGACGCCCCCTCTATGCTTATGATTTTCTTAAGAATATTAGTCATGGCAGGTCCTTATTTGTGGTAGATTTGCTAGCTCAGCTTCCCTCAATCATATCACATGCACACCTTGCCCCCCTTGAGCTTAGACGCTGGCTCCGTCCCTGGTCGCTGGCCGCTGACCCATCTATCCATTATCGGTGCTATATCTAGGTTGGCGCGTAGCCTGGGCACGATGATAGCGTGATCTCGATCGATCGATCTTGTGATAAGTGGGTAGAGGATACCTAAAGGTTACCACTTGCATCCTTACAAAAATGTGGATGAGCATCTTCGTACTAAGTGGCTGCTGGGTTGCGTACCGCTGCGTGTACACGTGACGGCCCGATGCACGGGTTGGTAATTTGGAAAAAGTCGATTCTAAACCCTGAACTTGTAGAGGTCCGCCGAATTAAACCCTGACGTCGAAATCCCTATCGTTTGTATCCTAAACTATCTAATTTTGGTCTAAATTAAACCCTGGACGTGTTTGGCTCACTGGGAAAGGAATTATCCAGGCTAGGAATACAAACTGTCTCACTGACTAAAGGGCCCCATCTGTCATGTTCATCTCCTGCCGCCGTCCACTCTTGGTCAAATACTCAGGACGGAAAAATCGGCAGCGCGTCCATCGTCGTTGTTCTGTGAGGAACCCCTCCTCCTTGATGGCCTCCTCCTTCGTCCAACAGGAGCGTTGTGCCGCTGCTGCCACACCCTCTGGCGCGCCATGGCCGGAGGAGCCGGCGGCGGAAGGGACCTCGCCGGAGAAGCGCACAAAATCGTGCGGCAGGAGACTCACGGCTCGGCAATGGCACAGACGGAGGCCTGGCTACAGCAGGCAACACGCAGTGGACGCCTCCTAGTCGTCGCAGTTCCACCACCATGCACACAGCAGCACGTATGGGCAAAGGCGCATCTTAATTAAAAGGGGATTCATACGGATGACATCCGGGGGGTGCGGGTGGAGCTTAACTAAACCCGCGCCCGTAATAGATCTTTTCCGCAACCCGCACCCGCACTTGCACATGGGTATAAATTTTGTCCCATACCCTCACCCGCCTAGGGTAAACATATCCGCGGGTAATACCCACCCGTTTGTCCAAACAACTTAAGAAGGCATTGTAATAATACAATATATAAAAAATGATAGCATATATCTTCATTCATTCATAGTTTTAAAAAGCAAGAAAATATATATTAAATAATAAAAAGACATAGCCAAACACATGATATATGTGAAGAAAACAAGGTACAACCAAACATAAGTTGCATAGGAAGTATATAGTTCAAACAAGAATACTAGATTAACGGAGAATTAAGCGGTATGCAATGGAATTAATGTGATTTTAGGAATTTTTGGGCAGTCGAGGACGGTTTGTATTTAGTTTTAGGGATTTATTTTGAAAACAAATGTTATGATAATAATGATCCACATGTCATGTACTAATATATGGCGGGTAGGTGGGTATATGGGTGCGGGTTTTGCCTTACCATACCCGCACCCGCAATACCCAATGGGTAAAGAATTTTTCCCATTTACTTACCCATGAGTAATAATTTTCTACCATACCCTTATCCTAATGGGTAAAAACCCGCACTCAGCGGGTAGAGGGTACCTATTGCCATCCGTAGGGATTCAGTTTTTGTCCTTGAACAAAAGATATTCTGGTGAATTTAGAATTTAGATTTTAGAACACGCATTCAGGAGAGAATGAACTCGTCCTGGCCATGGATACCGATAACCGAGCGAATTTTTTTTAAATAATACGAATTAATTATTTAATTTGAGTTCTATTATGCGTTTTTTCGAAATTCCAGATCTAGGGCTTTGTCGGCCAGGGGCAAGCCGACTGGGCCATCGGCCGAGCCACGGCCGACAATGATCTGTCGGCAATGACGGTGGCAGGTCGGCCCGGTGGGGCCATGGGACCCTAGCAGTCGGCAGTCGATCGGCCGGGCCGACCGGCCTTATCGGCCGAGCCCGACTGGGGCGAGGATAAAGAAGGCGGCCGCGCCCGCGCCACCTTTCTTCTCCACCTCGACGAGGCGTTTTCTTTCTCTCTCCTGTTCGTCGTTCTGGCCCAAAAAACATCCTTTTTTTCCCGATTTGGCTAGATTTGACCACAGAAACTTCAATCCAAAGGCAGTAGAGAGATAGTGGAAGCCCGATCTACGGATGGGTTAGCTCATAGCGCGATTTGGTGTTGATTTGTTGGAGGAACGGTGGTGGAGCTGTGGTGGAGCAATGGCAATGGTGGTGGAGCTGTGGTGGAGGAGCTGAGGCTGTCTGTGGTGGTGTTGTGGTGGTGGACCGAGCGGCTTCTCTCGTTTCAAAGGTAAACTTTAATCTCTCGATAATCACGGTTATTGTATATGGTTACGTACGTGCGTATGCTTGTCTATTATAATACCTGCCTAGTGGATTAGTAATAATATTTGATCGATGGGTTAGGCACAAATATTTGGCCGGTGGATTAGTAGCAATATTTGACCGGTAGTAATAGTATCATATTTTTTAGAATATTTGGTGACTGATGGGTTAGACACAAATATTTGGCCGGTAGATTAGTAGCAATATTTGACCGGTAGCAATAATATCATAATTTTTAGAATATTTGCAAGCATTGCCCAAAGTTATACGCGTTGTCGATAATTAATTGATTAGGTTGTTTATTTTATGTCAGCAGAGATGACCAATTTAGTAAAGTTCGTGTTTTATTACGGTCATGGGAATGTTCGAATAAATGACTTTGGAGCAGATCTGGGAGAGTTTATGTGTACACAGTTAGATTTGACTGCCCCTCAAACGTGGAGTGTTAGTCAGTTGAAGGAATGGTTGACAGGATGTTTAGGCTATAACATTGAGACGCGTACGTCAGCGTGCAAGCATTATGGACAAAGTCAAGAAAAATATTTTCGGACTTTAAGGCCTGTAGAATCTGAGACTGGTTTAAGTGGTTAAAAGGCTGAAGATAGGCATGTAAACCCTCGCGCATTAGTGCTTCCTGTCTTGAAGGAGATCGATGGTGGACATGTTTCGCGCCATAGTGTTGATTCAAGTTACGGGATGTACTCTATGTCCGATCTTTGAGGCGGTGGTTATGAATCGAAGGAGCGGTGAGATAGGAGGAGGAGGAGGCGGTGGTTATGAATCGGGCGGTCAGCCGGAGGTGGAGAAGACTATAGTGGAGAGGCGGATGCGACGAGGAAGATGGAGGCATGCGTAACATGATGGAAGAGGAGGATTACATGGATGGAGAGAGTGGTGATTCGATGACCACGATGATTCGATGGAGAAGGCGGTGGTGGAGAGGACATGCCGATTCACGCTTCATGGAATCAAAACATGTCAACGGAATGACCGTTGATGATGGTCATGATTACGTGGGAATATCACAGCAATGAATTGCCCAGGTGCGGATATCAAGACAAGCAACATTTGCAAGATGCGATCGTTGCTTGGGCAATGTCAACACACGTGGTTTTGAAAACAACCGTGTCCTCTAAGAAATACTTGACAATGGAATGCGTGGATATAAATTGTCCAAGCAGGGTGCATGCCTATGTCCCTGCGTATGACACAACTTGGTTGGTGAGCGACTATGTGCACCACACATGTAAGCTACACAGGGTTCCTAAAGATCATCTTAACCTCTCCTCCACACTTCTAGCTCACCGCTTTACACGGACTTAGTAGAGTGCAAAGCCTTGACGATGCCAGATATCTGAAGAAAGTAAAGACCCGGTTTAAGTACTCCATTTCGTATGGCAAGGCTTGGAGGGCAAAGCAAAGGGCTCTTGAGGAGAGGTTTGGTTCGTTTAGAGACGCGTATGACTCCGTGGTCCGACAACTTCCGACACTGCAGGATAGAAACCCAGGCACCTATGTCGACATACAATATTATGTGATACCCGAGGATCCATCCGTGAAGGTGCTTCATCGAGTGTTCTTCTCTTTTGCTGTATGCATCCAAGCTTTCACTTATTGTCGTCCAGTGATATGTGTAGACGGTACTTTTCTAACTGGCAAGTACAAGGGTCATATCCTTACCGCCATTGGTCAAGACGGCAACAATCAGATTGTCCCACTTGCATTTGCTTTCGTGGAGGGCGAAAACACTAAAAGTTGGACATGGTTCTTCAGGCAGCTCAAAATAGCAATTGTGAAAGACAAGCCCAATGTGTGCATCATTCATGATAGGCATGCAGGTATACTGAATGCCGTAAAACGGCTGACACAGCCAGGGCCAGAAGAGCAAACACCTTGGCTTGACATGCAAAGCCGATGGTGCATGCGCCATTTGGGTGCTAATTTCTTCTCACAGTTCAGAAACAAGAACCTCATGAATCTATTCAAAAAATTGTGCAAGCAGAACCAAGAATGGAAGCACGATTTCATACGTGCAAAGCTCGATGAATTTACTCAGAAACATGTGAGGGCAAGGAAAGCTGCGCAAAACACAGCCGTAGCTGCACATCAAGCAGCAGTAGCTGCACATCAAGCTACTGGAGCTGCCCCTGTGGAGGAAGATCCTGTAGGGCTTTGTGACTTGCCTGGATTTGATCCACCTGGTACAAGGAGAAGGCTCGGCAGATCGATCAAGAACTTCCAGCAGTGGATAGAGCACGAGCCTTTGGAGAGGTGGTCTTTGCTACGATACACATGGAGCTAGGTATGGTGTCATGACTACAAACCTAGCTGAGTCATATAACTTTGTCCTCAGAGGTAACAGGGCACTTCCACTGACAGCCATAGTCGAAGGTATTCTGTATGGCACGATTTCATATTTTAGAACCAGACGACAGGGTGCTCAGATGCATATCATGAACAATCCGAACACCCGTTTCTGTGAAAAGGTTATGAGGTACATGGATAAGAAGATGGCGAAGTGTATGTCACACACCGTCGTGTGCATAGGTAATGAGGATAGAAGGTTTGAGGTGCGGCTAGCCACCGATAAGTTTGGGTGTGTAATGAACCGAGAGCATGAGGTGAAGATAGGTAATGAGCAATGGCCAACTGCGAGTGCACACCAACAAACCAAAGTTGCTTCACCTGCCTTGCTCTCATGTGCTTGCTTGTCGTGACTAGGGTTGGACACCATATCGTTCGTGTCTCCCTACAGAAAGAATCGTGGTCAATACTTGGACGGGTGAGATGTCGGGATTTGAGTAATGGGTAATTTCAACACCGTGAACCACGGTGAAAGGTACATCCCACACCCTGCTCTAATGCGAACAAGCGAGGCCTTGATGTAGACGCATCCGAATGACATGGACGAATCGGTGGCGGCCCAAATCGGCAGTGTTTTCTATGCAATGAATTTGGTCAGGGGATACTCATTGTCCCACTTTCTGACAGGCTTTACACATACGCGAGGAGGTCGCGAGGTCGAAGAGGTAGAGGGCCAGGTGAAACTATGTTTTATGTTGTAATATGTCGAACTATGTTTGATGTTGTAATATGTGTAACTATGTTTTATGTTGTAATATGTGGCGAACTATGTTTGATGTTGTAATATGTATCTAACTATGTTTTATGTTGTAATATGTGGTGGACTATGTTTTATGTTGTAATATGTGGCGAACTATGTTTTATGTTGTAATATGCAACTGCTTATGTTAATTTTTAAATTGTTCAGAAATGGCGAGAAGATACAGGTTGCTCGATCCAGACATTGAAAAGAAGCATCGGGCTAGAATTTTGGAGGATGACCCCACTCACTTGAGCCTTTGGTCACTTTGACACGAATGTTAACGGGAGCATACACCCCGCTTGGGTTCCTAGGTACGATTTAATCATGAATTATATGAATTATATGAGTATTTTTGGGTTGCGATACATGATTGATCACGTTTTTGGTCATGCAGGTTGAAGTGGGCTGGGCTTTTACCTTTTGTTCGCTTGGTTGAGGGCACTGCAGACTCTACACGCCTACTATATGACCACTCATTGCTCACATGCTTGGTCGACCGTTGAGGCCCGAGACCCACACTTTTCACTTTCGGGGAGATGGCTCCTACTCTCCGGGACGTGTCATGCTGTTGGGACTTCCTTTGGGTGGACAGCCCATTGGACTTCTGAGCACCGGGTTGGCAGGATATGGCACGCGATTCAGGTATTACTAGACCATTGGAGTATGAAGAACACGGGCCCAAGTTCGATTGGTTACTAGGATGTCGTGTGTTTGCTAACTTCTTTTTCATCTGTTTGCTACACATTACAAGCTCTTTACTTATCGAACCATATTTCATTAATGCAGATCCAAGCATTAGGCTATCCGGAGACTCGATTGTGAGGCACAAATCACTCGGTCCTTGGAGGCATACATACTTTGGCTTCTCGGTAAGGTGATGTTCACCGAGAACCATGTCACCACTATCACTTCGCTACATCCCTATCGCATTGGAGATCGCCAATGCAACTAAGCCCGACATGATTATCTGAGAGGAGTTGGGGTTACCGGTCTTAGCGGCCACGCATCGAGGTATGCGATGGTTGCCAACGGAGGCGCGCAGTCGAGCCTGCTTGGATGCCCACTCATGCAGCTTTGGTCCCGAGCGGTTTCCTATCGGGCCGGACGTTATGGTTGAGACGCCTTACCCTGACTACTTTGGGCAACCCTCATTGGGCTGTTGGATCCGGATCCAGACCACATTGACTTGCCTACTTTCGGTTCAGTTTGGACACATCGCCAGTATGTGCATAGTTACTTGTTACATTCATTATTTAGTTGACATAACCTATGCATGAAGCTAACAAATTATTATTCGCAGACGCTTTTCTCACAATCGGTGAGGGTTGCTACCCCTTTGTCCGCGATTTGACGTCGCTAGCGAGTTCGGTGATGTGGGAGCCCTACGGTAATGAAGTTGTCGCTGCTAGATTCCAGAGGGATGGGGACGCCGCACAAATGTCTTTACTATGCGCCAGGGACGAGACGTATTGGCTCACAAAATTGAAGATCATCTTCGACATGCAGGCAGAGGAGATGAGCCTACATAGAGTAATGAGGCAGTTTGGTCTTCGCCAGCTGGCTGATCCTCGTCCTACGGAGAGCGCCATTCCTTCAGTCGTACACACGTATGTTTCATTTACACATTACTTCCATATTAACATGATTTATTGACATAACACTAACCATGTTAAATGTTAGGTTGTCGAGGAAGGAAGTAAGACCGCCACGGGTTGGCTACAGGGTTGGGGTGTACGTTCAAGAGTGGGACACGCTACAACCCGATGCAGGACTCGAGCGAGCCATTTGACATGGAAGAGTTCACAGTACTTGGATAGCTACATGAGCGCCACACGACTACGCATCACGCAGCAATCTCACCCAGAGGAGATGCCTGGCGCTGCTACTTGGGATAGTTATCCGAGCCAGTCGACTGTGGGCAGCAGACAACACGCGGTATGTTCTTCATCTAATGCACCTATTTATTACATAGTTTTCCATCTATATATGCCGAACCTTGTGGTGTCTCTTGCAGGCACAGCTGTTAGTCGATCCTGAGTACAGACGCTCTCTTTCGTCCGGACCCCTACTTATTCACCGGCAGGACCAGGAGACCTGGCTGAGTCGCCTGGAGGAGAAGATACGACGTATCTACGGGGTTATCACGTGCACCCGCCCTTCGGACATTGCTCACCACCCGGCACCACTGCGTCCTCCGCGGCACTCGACGCACCACCAGCAGCAGCAGCCACCCTCGCCCCTACGACAGGCTCCCCGTCCACGGCTTACACCACAGACGGCTCCGAGACCTCCTCCCCCAGACCAGGCTGGAGGTTCGGCGTGGCATCGTGTCTTCTTTGTTGGCAGCAGCAGCCCACCTTTGCACGATGGAGGTTCGTCGTGGCAGCACCAAAGCAGGAGCCTTTGGGTCACCCTCCCATGCCAAACTACGGGTTTCACCCAGCCACAACCACAGGGTATGTGTCTTACAAGATAAGCGTCGAGGCTCATTTCATGTCAAGTTCTTACATACTTTGTTTTTATGTGCGGAGCATTGAATGCAGTCTATGCAGCTATCGATCTGCGTGTCCGGATCCGCTGGACTGATCAGACGTTGATCATAGCACTTTCAGGATTTCATGGCAGCAGCGATTGGTGAACATTTTCCAGACTCCACTGACCCCCACGGGAGACTCGATCACGATGAGCACGGGTCGGTGATTCCTCCCCGACAGTTCGCCGCCACAGGTTCGGTTGGGACGCCTCCTAACCCACCACCCGAGCGTCGCGGCGCAGCGTCGGAGACATATATTTATCTATGTATGAGACATATATTTATCTATGTATGAGACATATATTTATCTATGTATGAGACATGTCTATCTATGCATGAGACATCTACTTATGTATGAGACATATATCTACCTATATATGAGACATCATTCTATCATTTCACGATTTTTATTGCAACACGATTCAACATAACTTGCAACAGTTCAACATAACTTGCGGTACATAAATAAGAGTCCTATCAATCCCTAGCATGATGCCTTTCCCTTTCCCTTAGATGATGCCTCGCCTTTCCTTGGACGATCCCTCGCTTGCTCTTCTTGGCCTGCTCTTTCTTCTTCTCCCCCTCTTGTCCCACTCAGCTCTCGCCTTGCTTCCAACGGGTGGCGGCATGAAGATATCATCCTCATCTTCGCTCTCTTCTATGCAGGCCCTATGTGCCACAGCCTTCGTCATGTCGACTTGACTCTTCTTGGCTGCTCTTTCTTCTTCTCCGCCTCTTGTCCCACTCAGCTCTTGCCTTGCTTCCAACCGGTGGCGGCATGAAGATATCATCCTCATCTTCGCTATCTTCTATCCGGGACCAAGGTGTATTAGCCACCTCCATCATGCGAGCTTCATCTTGAAGGTGAGCTTGTCCCACCTTGCCTTGATCCCGAGAAGCTGCTCGTACACGATTTGGGGTCTTGTTTCCACCCTCTTAGATAAAGTGACTTACCAAGTATAACGAGAGCATCATGGTTCGATACCAACGTATCGATCCCACTGGTGTATCGCCTATCTCAGCAGTTAAGCTATGAAGAAAAGCCCAATGGACATATCTACAGCGGGGAAGCGTCGGTCATAGTGGAGAGGAGGGAGGAAAATCGAGCGAGAGGAGAGGAGGAAATGAGAGAGTAAGAGGAGGAAGAGAAGAAGCGGTAAAGGATACATCTCGTTGCCCGGATTTATAGAGGCACCGAAGCGAGCGGGCGAATAGGCGGGAAAAAAAGGCGGGAAGTAGTGGAGGGAAAAAAAGGGCGGGAAGTAGTGGCGGGAACAAAGGACGGAAAGTACTAGCGGGAAAAATCGGCGCGATGGCGGGAAAAATCGGCGGGAAGGATTGACGAGAAACAGCGGCGGAAGATTAGGGCTGCATTGATCATGCGAGATTTGGGCGAGCACGACGATTAGGAAATCGGCCGAGGGCAAGCCGAGGCCAATCGGCCGAGCCCGCCGATCATGTGTGGGGCAGGGCCGACTGCATGGTGCCACATGCAGTCGGCCAGGGCCTGGCCGATTGGCCCAGTCGGCTTGCCCCTGGCCGATAAAGCCCTAGATCTGGAATTTCGAAAAAACGCATAATAGAACTCAAATTAAATAATTAATTCGTATTATTTAAAAAAAATTATGCGAGCGAGTGGCTCTAGCGTGGCGCGCGCCCACTGCCACACCATGGCATCAAACAGCACACCGTGGATGCAGTGCTCTGCTTGCTCTAGACTAGCCCGAGTCCATGCCAATAGGCTCGATCAATCTGGCTGTCCGGCGCTCAAACAGATGTAGAGACTGGGGAAGAAGATGAGTATGACATGTGGATCAATGTAGTCAATGAGAGTAGCAGTTTAATTTTTTTAATCTTTTTCTTAAAAACAAGTCCAAGGTTCAATTCAAACCGGGATTAGATAGTCCAGGTATGAACGATAGGGATTTCGACTTCAGGATTTATTTTCCGGCCTCTACGAGTTCAAGGTTTAGGATAGACTTTTTCTGGTTGGTTTACCCCGCGACTATACTGCCACTCCATCGAGGACACTCATGCATGACTGCGCGCTTACAATTGACGGCACGCACGCTACTGTTCATCATGATCACGCATGCATGAACTAGCACATGCCCGCCCTCTACAACTAGCCGCTTAAACTTTCCCGGCCGCACTACATGAAGCGTGTGGTATACTGAGGGTTAAAAACCTTCGGCGTGCCGTCTTCGGTGGAGCAGCCGCGGCCGTTGGCGTAGGGCAATGCTGATGGCTAGGCCAGCATATGACCAGCCCAGTTTTTTAATTTCCTAGCAATGCTATTTGATTAAGTATAATTACACAGCAATATTAAACATGTATTTCACAACAATATTTCACATAAATAATTATTAACATCATTCAAACATGTATCAACATGATCACATCAAATCTTTCATACATGTATGAACATAACACATGCATAGACATCATCCCTACAGCTCTGGAGGAGACGGGGTGGGACCGAGATCTCCTTGGGTGAAAAGAGGCGACCTCGAGCGAGGGTGGCGTCCAGTAGAAGCAGCAAAAGAGCCACCTAGCTAGAGAGTAGGAGAAACGCCTTCGGAAAAACCACCGGTAGAATGGCCAGGAGAAGGACCATTTTCATGAAGCGGTGTGATCTGACGCCCATCCGGCGAGGCATGGCCAAAGTGCTGGTTCCCAGAAGCTCTTGTTGCCTACATGTTAGCAACTTGCGAGGCAAAGTAAAGCGATAACCAGTGGGTTAGTAAAGAACTTACCGGTGTCGATGGGTAGTATGTTCTAGTGAAACTGTCCCTCGATGGCATGCATGGCGGCTGCCCCCACATGGGAGGCACGGGCCCTAAATCTGAAGTCTGTCCAGTTTAAATATCCACTAATATCGCCAGCAAGATAGTTTAGATATCATACTGTAATACAACAAACTAGAGGAAGTGGGACTTATATCTTTTGCAAAAATAAAGGTTGAAACTTACATTTACGTATTGCATGTAGGTCGCATTCGCCTCCTGATACTGCTGAAAGGCCACCTGATATTCATCATGAGCGGCATTGTAAGCCGCCTCGAACTCAGGCTACAATTTCAAATACAAGGAATCTTCGTGATTAGCCATGCAGGAACCAAGGTCATAAATATGATGAAAATGAGTAAAACCTGCATCATCTCTGGAGGTGGATCGACGAGGCTGGCCACGAGGCGGGATAGGGGAGTCGTCGGCGGGGTGGGTAGCCTTGAGACGTGTGAAGCTCATGGTGAGGGTAGTCTTGACCTTCTTATTCGGAATCTTGAGACGTCAATGCTGCAATTTGTGCCCCGACAAGACCAACGACTCCTCGTTGTCGATCTACGCGTAATTTTTTTTCCCTTTTCTCATTCCACTTATGTCGTGCCTTTTCGTATCCTTTTGATGCCCCATTTCTTAATTGTGTAAAGGAATGCAAAGGTAAAAAGGCCTACAAGCTATTATTTTGTGTTATTTATAAAGTGGAAACGGAAGTCTATTTCGTGGATAAAACATAATCATCAATGCTCCCTTCAGACTAGTTTTTCTTCTACCCGTATACACATTCATCACACATGTACACATCTACCCAATACTAGTGAACAAACGGTTTTGTTAATTCTCAATCGACTAAGGATAAAGCTAAAGCTTAGTGAGGTCCTAATCCATTGGATGTGCATCTCTATTGATGCATTTGTGAGTTGAAAGTGGGGATCCAGTTGAGATAATTTAGTTGCAAGTAGGGTTACAACTAAGGGTGTGCAAAAACTGTAGCCCGCTAAACCAGCCAAATCGGTTGTTAGTTATTGCTTAGTACATGAACTAGCCCACCGGCCAAACCAATCAAACCGGCTATGCAGTGGCTTAATTGTAATAGATATTTTTTGTTGCAAGTGAGTCTGCAAATAAGATTTTATGACATCATCTGACCGAAAACTAAGCCAATTCTCGATCGACTCAAAAGTAGACACACCTGTAAATAAAAAAATAAAGCCATTAGACTTCAACATTGACGAATATACCGAGGCATCTTGCTGTTGACGATAATATTGAGTAATCCAGATCAGTGACATGATAAAATCCTCACAAATAGTCCACATACACAAGAATACTAGACATACTACAATTTTCTACTTGCCTTAATGTAATCATATACCAAAAAGTGTTTTCAAGATATTTGGTAGATCATACTCTCTAGACTGTGTCAACAAAATATATTAAGAATACTAAAATACATGGGAAGGCATACAAAATATGATTCATACAAGCGTCACAAATTAATTAACTACCGCATGTGGTTTGTTCCATTTTACTTTTCCCACCCTTAGTAAGCTTCTTGTTTGAAGATCGTTTTAAGAAATAGTGTTTCAAATTGCGTCTATTGTTTGCAGAAAGAAATGTATTTGTAAGAATATATGCTAGAATTTTGTATGAAATAAATGCTTGATTAATATTTTATAATATTATTGCATCCTTAATTATGCCAACCGAGTAATAGAAAAATATACTGGTACTTAAGAGTATAGTATAATAAATATAAATTATAAGAAGTACAAGAATTTAGTATAAATTCTATTTTTCTTAACTCTCCTTGGATCTAAAAATAACACAAATAACTCATAATGGTAGTCAATTCATCGGAATGTGTGTCATTACAAAACCAAGTGGGCATATGTCCAACTTCCATGGTGTTGTCGATAAATTGCATTACCACTAAACATATTGTCAAGGTTTGTTATTTTAATTTGCATCTAATCACAACACTCATTTGGCAAGCTACCAGCAACTCGTAAGCCCTAGAATTAGTAGGGTCTAAACCACATATACAATATGTGAAAAATACGTTATATAAGATGCAAACAAACCGATGTTTTTAATTGCGGACCGAGATCCAGTGAGAAGTAAGAACAAATACTCACTAAGGTCCTTGATTAGACGCGATTCTCAAAGTCATGTGTTGTTCTCACCGTAGAGCACCAACAATTTCTAAACAACTGGAAACACTTTTCCACATAAAAGCTCAAGATTAGAGGCACAAGTTATAGCTTCTTTTTGGGATTATAGATGATCAAACAAAATAATAATATGGATAATTAGCCTGTTAACTCTTTTGTAAGCATGTCTAATGTTGCTTTTTCATTATGTGTTGTTCCTTTTCCCCAGAAAAAACCAAAACTTATGAAAACTTGGTTTATGGATCATTTTAGGACCCGAGATCTAGTAACCTATTATCAAATGTGTTCCAACATAACATAATTTCTACTTCTGGTTGTGCCTTTTTTTTAGTTTTTGGTTTATTCTACGATATCCTTAGTTTTATTAGATAAATATTTTCATATCATTAGCTCAAAAAAGTGATTATGAATACAAGTAAAAGTGAACACGTCCAACCAAATAGAAAACACAAGTAAATATGTTGAAACAAATATCACAGATCAGGACAAGATGCACTTTTTTTTTGAACGGTGAACGGGTGCGAAAGCACCCGAATATATTGCTGCTTTGATACACTGGAGAACAAAAAGGCCCAATAAAAGAAAAATTACATTGAGGACCAGAAATAAGCACCGAGGACCTTGGAGAAAACTTGAAAAAGCAATCAAGTCCCTCATCCTCTTCCACCTCTAGATCAACGGTGAACTCCGGCGAGATCCAGCAATCCACCGGGGACAACGCACGGTGATGAGCAGCAGAGGAGCGGCAACCCTACTGCCATTGGGTCCGGCGTCTGTGAAACAAGCTGCCGCCAGAAGGCGGAGAGAAGCTCCAAGAACGAACCGCCGCGAGCACCCAAACCTTCCACCAACACGGCTACCACCATGGCGGATTGAATAGGAAGGAGGAAACACCGCGACAAGTACCGCCCGAGATCCAAACAAAGAAGAAGAAGACGACGCAGGCTGCAGATCCCCTCGCCTCCACGGCCGGGAAGAAGAAGCAACGCGTCAATCATCACCACCACAACTTCCTCGCGACCACGGCAGAAGAAAGGGCCGCACGAACTCCCAAATCCGATGCCGGTCCTAGGCCTTATTTAGAGTCGCCACGAAGGATCCACTCACCTCAATAGACTCCGACCACGAGCTCTGGAAGGAGAAAGATCCACCGGCCCGCTCGGATCTGGCGGCAACTGAGACAACTCGGCGAGCGCCCAAACAAGCGACGAAGCCGCCGCAAACACCCTACAACCTAACCCTAAACTACACCGGAGCCTCTCCTCCGCCACCTCCGGACGGCGTCGCCGCCGGAGGGGCTCGGGATCGACCCGGAACTACCGGTCTCCTTTCGGTGTACTGTTCACACGAGAGAGGGGAGAGGAGAGGTGAGTGTAATCCCGGACAAGATGCACTGAACAGTTTCGCAACCATTGCTTCGGCCGCCTAATGTGGATATTCAAAACTTTCCCGGTTAGTCAGGTTTGTGTGAGACGGTATTGTGCGAACTGCTTACGTGGTGCATGGAAGCACATCCACAGATCCACAAGTCATCTATATATGCAACCATGCCAATCCCATGGATGTATCAGATTTATGGAAGACGTGAGTTGATTTGTTGGTGACAAGTATAATTAACAAGATGGATTTTGAATTTTGTGACGTCGACTGATGGCGTAGTTCTGTTCCCTGGTCATGTGAATTGCTTGATGTGTCTCTAGATCAATAATGCAGGACAGAACAGTCTAACACACTCCCTCCGTTACTTAAAAGAGCTACTAATGTATTTTCGCAGCATATTTATCAGATCCTGTACATATTTATATTTTTATCAAGAAGATTTAGTCAAACATATGACGCGTTGACTTTTTTTCCCACGAAAACACGGAAAACTTTGTGTTTGGATTCATTGACAGAAAAAAGTTTGATTTATAAGCCTAAGAATAGTCCGAAACAAGCATATTTGTACAACCAACACTTATAACAAGACACGACTAATAAGCGGCCGAAATCCATTGAGTGCTTCTCCAAAACGTCACAGAGTGAGCTCCTCTGCATGGACACGTTGACTTTTGACTGGAAATATTCTTATTAACGAAGGTACTAGTAGTATATATACACGTGTAAACTTTCTTTTCTAATCCCTCCATTTCCTAACGTAATGGTAAGTATGTTTTGGTAGACTAGAAAACAGAGGATTGTATAAAAAGTCAGGTGCGTGCGCGCGGTGTAAACGCAGGTGGGTGGGTGTGTAACCTTTTCGTTAGCACGATGCGGTACGCTCACATGCAGTGGCAGTGTCGGTTCGGATCAACTGCTTCGATCTTGGCACGCAAGCATGCATGCATGCTTTGCTTTGATGAGTCTGTGACCGTGTGCTCGCTTTTGCTATCTGTTGCTTGCATTGCAGCTCACCATATTGTGTTTATTTCCTGCCTCTTACTTTTGTCCCAATTTTACAGTGAAATTTGCACCGAAAAGCATGGCAGCCAGCCTGAAATTTTTGTTTCCTGCGGAAAGAAACGAGAGAAAAGCGGCCGGCCGAAGAGCAACGCGTTTTCTCACGTACGGTGCAAGGTACAGATATGTAGTACACGTCTGCACATATTCACACCGCGTACGCGTTGTACCTCCACAGGAGCTCAAGTTTGTGCCTACGATACAATCATACAACGCAACCGAAGCTGTACCAGTACGTATAGGTATTTTATTTCCATATTCAGTTTATCACGAGAAATCATGATCAGCTATTGAATGGGCCGAAAATGCAGATGCCCAGGAGAATCAAATCTTATCAGGCCCAACCTCGCTCCGGTGTCACTATGCAGCTGCATGCATGCATGGATCTATAAGAGCATTGCCCAGGACGTCGAATTTAAATCCGGACACCGAAAATGGGCTCAGTCGCGTACCTAAAAACCTGTTTTTTGGCTGGATTTGGACCAATTTTGCTCCGGACTACCCAGGTCGAACCCAGGATTCCGGTTACGCCCTGGCACGCCGGACGCAACGAAAAAAAAACCGAAACGGCGCATGGACCTGCCGAGTCAGCGACGGAAGCCGAGTCGTCGTCATCCTCGGAATCACGCGGCGACCGCCGGACATTAACTGCCCGTCGCGTTAGTCACGTGTAGCCGAATTGCGACGCAACCGTCCCCGCCTCGGCTCCCGCGACGGACCGGCGGGCACTAACTTCCCGTCGTTTCCCCTTTTCCCGTCCTCGCCGCCCACCTCGGCCTTTATAAGCCGTACCCCTCGCCAGAGTTCCTCACACTCTCTCACAGCTCCCACCAGCCTGAACTCCGGCGAACACTCTCTCACAGCTCCCCTTTCCCAGCCATGGCCGAGCGATACCCGGCGGCATGCGGCGGCAACCGGCCGCGCACCCTCGAGCTTGGGAGGCGCTTTGCTCTGGCTATATGGCGCCGCCGGACACGCGGAACCCTCCGGGGTGGAAGCTAAGCGCTGACGGCATCCCTATCCCGCCGGCGCCGATGCCGGAGGAGTTGCCGTACGAGATCCAAGAGTACATCGGCGGCATAGACAACCCCTCCACCGTCGAGAGCCCCAACAACCTCATGTACTGGGAGCAGTTCTTCGCCGACCACAGCGAACAGGAGCTCGCCCGCCATGAGGGGCCGCCGAACGAGTCGCCGCCGAGAATAACTGCTTCGGCCGCGGCGTTTGGTGTAGCGCGCCAGGCCGGACGCTCAAGGCGGTGATGAAGCACATCAACGCTGGGAACACGTCGCATCTTGGCTTCCTGCGCACACCCACGCCGGCGTCCAGGTCGGGGCGGCGTCTTCTGGCGAAATGGATGCCGAGGAGGATGGCCGGCATGAGCTCCTCCTCCTCCGCCTCGGCCTCCCACTCCTCGGGCTCCACGCCGCTGCACCCAGTCAAGCGTGAGGCGGTCTCGCCTGTACGCTCGCCGCCACGGGCATGCTCGCGCGGCATCGTCATCGGCGAGCCATGCGCGACGGTGTCGCCAACTGACACATGCGCCTTCGCCGCCCAAAGACTGAAGGCTCGGCGCCGCCCGAAGACAGCGTCTTGAGGATGGCGCTGGAGCAGTCGCTCCACGACTCGGCGCTGCAGCCGCCGGTGGTGGAGCCGTCATCGCCGGACATCCTGGAATGGTCGGGCGGTGCAGGAGGAAGCGGCAAGCGTCCGCCGCTGCAGCGGCGAGCGAGATCGAGCCCGAGCGGGCGTTGTCCGGTGCGGCTTCGTCTACCAGGGCGCCCCGCTCTTCGCCCTCGATGACGACAAGGAGGACTGCCCTTCCTACCAGCCGTGGAGGTGCGGCGACCCAGGCCAGGGGAGCTCCCTCCAGCACCAGCCGTTGAGTGACGACGATGACGACGGCGGCAAGGATGATGGCCGGGCCGATCCTGACTACGTGGCGTTCTACAACAACTTCGGCATGTAGAACAACGACGGCACCGGCGAAGGCCACGGCGGCGGCCTTTTTTAGTTTATTATGTACTAATTTAGTTATATTCGATGTAATCCTCCTATATTCGCTCATCTCTAATGAAATTTAGCCAAACGTGGGAACTCGGCCTAAGGCCGCGAGTGGAAAACTCGGCGTACCCAGGCTGGAAACTTGTTTCGTCAGGCCAAAAAAAGTCCAGTTTTCGGCCTGCGTTCACCCAACGAGTGGAGATGCTCTAATTCAATACCCGCCTCCCCCCAAACAGTTGACATCTGTTTGAAAACAGTCAAGTAAAACAAACAAGTATGCATACCTCATAAAGACCAAGCTACCAGGGGGCGGAGTCAGGATTTGAGTATAAGAGGGACGAGCACTGACAAAGTATAAACCGAAATAATATATTAATCATATGTTTCACTAGTAGAAAACATGACACTAGTTTCGGTTTGTAAGAGGCTTTAGTTCTGGATTGCAATCCAGGACTAACGTATCGGGACTAAAGGTTAGACCTTTAGTCCCGGTTCTATTACAAACCGGGACTAGATTGTCTCCACGTGGCCCTGATGCGCGCGTTGGGCTGGAGGATATTTAGTCCCGGTTGGGACTAAAGTTCTTCTGTCGCGGCAGCTTTTTGCACCAAATTGCTACCGCGGCAGGAGGTGGGGTTTTAGGGTTTTCTTTTTTGTGTTTGATTATTTTTCATTTTGTGTTTTCATATACATATTATTCAACGCTACTACATGTTGTATACATTGATGCATATATAATATAATTTTACTCACGATAACATAAATACATATAAATATATACACAACCGAGACTAGAACTCGTCTAATTGATTTACACCAAGATCATCATTACAACAGATACTGTCCTTTTGTGTCTATCCACGATTACACGAAGGTCTATCTACGTTGTACTCTCCTTTTGAGTTTATGACGTCCCTGAGCAAAAATCCCGACAACTCCTCTTGAATTACTAGTAGGCGTTCATATGGTAGGAGCTTATCCTGCATCGCATCCAACTATATATAAAAAATTAGATCATTATGAATGGAACTCAACAAAAACTATGGTATAGAATAAATTGCGAATATATTGTTGACGTAATTGAAGAAAGTCTGTGCCCCGCTCCATATACCCACGAATGAACTCGCATACGTAATATCCACATAAATTAGTCCCTTGTGGCTGCGTCGCACACTTTTCGATCGATAATATAATTCAATCAGATAATAATCAAGCATGATAATTGTAAGAATGAAAATTGTAATATCCACATAAATTAGTCCCCTAGCTCTCGCACTACTTACCGGGACCATACGAAAAGTGAGCTCCTCACGCCATTCACCCTGAACCTCCTTCGTGAACCTTTTCCAAACCCTGTCCGGCAAAAAAAAATGAATGAGTTATTAGTTAGTTTATATCTCAGAGAATGAACGAAAGAGACAGATATAGTGATTAAAATTATTTTTGGAGGCAATCAATTATGCTGCGGTAGTCTTCCATTGGCTTCTTTAATGAGTCCGAGATTTCAACTTTTGCACGGTCAACGTCAATGTTTAGAAGAATCCAGCGGAAGCTGCGCACGTTTATATACACTTAACATCGAGTAAACAAAAATTGAATGTGTACAAGACAGTAAGACTCTTACCCATAGTTGTAAGGAAATAGTATTTGTGTTGTAATGTTGCTCCATTAAAAACATTAGCAAGTTATCCTCCGTTTCCTCGAGGTTATTTATTAGCGTATGTCTATTAACTCTGTTTGGGTCAACGAACTCAATGCTGTAGATTAACTTTCTTCTACATTCTTGAATCTTCATTCTGCATATATAATAGCATACACAAGGAGCTATAGTGAGGATAACGACAGGAAATGAATTGAACAAGCTGAGTTAGTGATGTAATTACTTACAGACAATATATGATGAGGAGGGACTTGTCGAGGGCGTCTAGGTTGAATAACTGAAACAATTCACAAAGTTCAATGGAGATCTCGTCTGGACGGAAGTACTCCTCTCCAACTTTACATAGGAGAAATTGTCTCCCTTCCTTTGTGACTTTCAAGTACCAGATATGCAATAGTCGCATATGTGTTGGCAGATCATCAAATACCTCATCGCTGACCAGAGGCTCCCGGTAGACAAATTTCCGTGTTATTGGTCCCTTGACGACATTATCTCCGCCGGCTAGAAGTGCTTCGACCGGCACGTTACACTCCTTGGCTAATTTAATAGCTAATTCCATATCTATTCCACCTTGTGTGGGCTGGGGTAACACCTTGAGCGGGGCAATGGATTATTTTGCCTGTTTGCCGAGCTGGGCAACTTCTTTTGATTTTCTCCCACTTGCAGTACTGCTTGATGACTTCTCTTTTAGTGTCTTCGCAAGACAGCGTGTATAGTCATCTTTCCTATTTAACACATGTTGGGGTGGTTGCTCAAGGAATGCCTTGAAGTGCTTCTTGACTTTTGGATCAACTAGCACCTGTGGCTCGGGTTGTTTTGGTGCAAATGAAGGGAATATGCCCTGAGAGGCAATAATAAAGTGTTTATTATGTGTATTCCAAGTATATGATAGATGTTTATTTTACATGCTATAATTGTATTAATACGGAAACGTTAATACATGTGTGTTTAATAAACAAACAGAAAGTTCCTAGTTATGCCTCTCTCATAAACTAGCTCGTTGATTAACAAGATGATCAAGGTTTCCTGATCATGGACATTGGATGTTGTTAATAACGGGATCACAACATTAGTGTAATGGTGTGATGAACATTCATCCGAAGTATAGCATTACGATCAAAGTCATTGAGTTTATATTGCTATAACAACTTACGAAGTGATCCTAATCCTTAGACCATGAGATCATGTCAATCACTAACACGGAAGAGTTTCTTGATAACATCAAACGTCACACCGTAACAGGTGATTATAAAGATGGATTCAGAACTAATAAAGTGTTATGTTGAGGCTCATGGATCAAGAGTGGAATTTGTTCATCCGATGACGGATAGATATACTCTGGGCCTCTCGGTGATATCACATTGATTAGCTTGCAAGCAAGTGATTTGATCACTAGAATGTTATATCACGAACGAGAAAAGAGTGCATGTCGTGCGAGATCAAACTAGGTATGGAGATACCGATGATCGAATTTCGGACATGTAATATATCGTGAAACAAAGGGATTAAGATACTAGCGTAAAAGGTTCCGACGATCACAAGAAAGTCATCGTTGAATGTGTGGGAGTCAGTATGGGTCTCCAGATCCCGCTTCTGATTATTGATCCGAGAGGGGTCTCGATCATGTCCACATTATTCACGAACCATAGGGTGACACACTTAAGAGACACCGACATACAATTGGAGAAAATGTTTCATGCCGAAAGAATGAACAAGTGCAGGAATTTATTTCACTAGATACCGAAACAGGTTTTCGGGTGAAATTGCATAAAGTGGTTATGCATGTGAAATAGAATTCTAGCAAGGGGTTATTTGTGAATGTTTGTCATTAAAGTAATTGCCAAAATTCTGAATAAAATAAAAGAGTTTTATTTAATGAGAGTTTGCATTAAATTTGGTGGAAATTTAATGGGAATTTGAGTGGACTTTTGAGTGGAGGGAATTTAAAGGGCATTTTGTGAGTGGAGTGTCCACCCACATGAATGAAGGAGGGGAGGGGGCAGCCCCCATGGCCGGCGGCCACCCCCTTGGGTGCCCCCACTCCTCCTATAAAAGGAGCCCCCCTCCTCACTTGTCTCTTACACCTCCTCGTGAAGGATCTCTCTCCCCCTCTAGAATTTATCCCCCATGGTCTCGGACTAGCGAGATACATGTTCCCGATGGCTATTCGGCAAGAAAGAGTTGTGCTTCCGCTGCATCGCTGGAGCAAGGAGGCGGAGGTTGCTCGGTGCCTCGAACGTGTTCGCGAGCACGGATGCGCTGCTGATTTGCGGCGCTAGGACTTCCTCTCGATCTTGAGATCGGCAAGAGATCGTCTACATCAACCACGAGTTGAACTCGTTAAGCTTTGTCGGTCTTCAAGGGTATGTTCTCTACGGATATACATCCGCCCGTTGTTTGTATCTAGTAGATAGATCTTGGTATATAGTTCACATCGTAGGAAATTTTTGTTTTCTATCTTGCGAACCCTACAAAGGGTATCGAGCCGGATCTATGCGTAGATACTTTACGGGTAGTACACATATGAGTATGTGGGCGATGATGATCATGTTGATGCTCCTTTGTTGTAATTTTGGATATTGGTGGCATAGTGGGAGGCGGCCGGACAAACTTTACATGTCCTCGCACATGAGACCTGTTCACGCTTGACATGCAACTAGTTTGCATAAGTGGCTAGCGGGTGTCTCTCCTACTATAGTCAATATCTATTTTGCAAGCGAGTTGTCAACAATTTGATTATCCTCGTTGTGGTTCATGTTCGTAGGTAAGAACGGTTCTATCTCGAAAGCCCTAAGCCACGTAAAACTTGCAATGGATAAATTAGAGGCGTCTAGTTTAGATTGTTGCTGGGCTAGTGTTATGATATGGTAGTGTTGTAAGTAGGAGTATGAGATGATACTCTTACAACACACATAGCGTGTAAAATCCATAGACCTTGGATTTACACATATAGGTATGATAGTGATCATACCACGATGCACATGATAGAGATCATCTGCGGGAACCATATCATTTCACTAATAAACATATGATGTTTTGATTGCATCTTATATTGCTTGTTTAGCGCTTTGTTAGCATAATAAGATGATCCCTCATTTAAATATCAAGATAAGAATGTGTTCTTCCTTTAGTATGCACCGATTATGTTTTCGTCGCTCCAAGACATCACGTGATGATCGGGTGTTCTTGGATCCACGACCATATTTCGGGTGTAAAACAGTTACACACACGAATACTAAGGTTCTAACTTGGCGAGCCTAGCATGTACAGACATGGCCTCGGAACACGGACCGAATGGTTAAGCATGAGTCATATAGTTGATATGATGCCTATTTGATGCTCGCCTTTGAAGCTATACCGACTCACGTGATGATCGGACTTGGTGTAGTGGATTTGGTTCATGTAATCACCAAAAGGGCACGAGGGATGTCGTTTTTGAGTGGGGGTTCATTCATACTATAGATTAGTTGAACTCAATCTATCATACACTTAGTCTAAACTTTACAAATTCTGTTGTAGATGGCACCACCTGCTTTTAATTTCAATGTGTTCATGGAGAAAGAGAAACTAGCAACGAACGGTAGCAACTTTACCGAATGGGCCATGAATTTGAGGATTCTCCTCTCTGCTGCACAAAAGCAATATGTGCTAGAAGCGCCGTTAGGCCCCCCACCTTTTGATGATGCCCCTGACGAGGAGAAGAATGTCTATCAGACTCGTCAAGAGGACCACAACTTAGTTCATTGCGGCATATTGTATGGGCTAGAGCCGGAACTTCGAAAGCGTTTCGAAAACGGCAATGCATTTGATACAATGGGTGAGTTGAAAATGATTTTCGACACACATGCTGCTGTAGAGAGCTACAATCCCTTAAATAAGTTCTTTAGCTGCATGATGGAAGAGCACAGCTCCGTTAGTGAGCATGTACTCAAGATGTCGGGTTACGCCGATAAGCTTGTGTCCTTGGGAATATCGATTCCCATTGACTTAGGCATCCATCGTGTTCTGCAGTCTCTGCCACCTAGCTATAAGAGCTTCGTGATGAACTATAATATGCAAGGCATGAAGAAGTCTCTCCCGAGCTTCACAATGCTTAAAACCGCAAGTGGAGATCAAAAGGAACATCAAGTGTTGATGATCAATAGGAACACCGGTTTCAAGAAACACAAGAAGGGAAAACGGAAGGAAGTAAGGGCGGCAAGCCTGTTGCACCGAAAAGAAACCCCGAGTTGGACCTAAGTCCGATTCTGAAAGTGCTACTATTGTAAGGGATCGCCATCGAAGCGCAATCGCCCCAAGTATCCGCGCATAAGAAGGCCGGCAAGGCAAACAAAGGTATATATGATATACATGTTATTGATGTGTACTTGACTAGTGCTCGCAGTAGCACCGGGTATTTGATACCGTTCGCTAATATTTGTAACTCGAATCGTGGCTGCGAACAAGCGACCGCTAGCAAGGGTGAGGTCAAGATGCGTGTCGGCAATGGATCAAGCGTTGATGTGATCGCCGTCGAACGCTGCCTCTCCACTTCTACCGGGATTAGTTATAAACTTGAATACATGTTATCCGGGTGCCTGCCGAGCATGAACATTGTATCTGGATCGTGTTTGATGCAAAGTGGTTATTCATTTAAACCGAGAACAATGGTTGTTCCATTTATATGAATGAAATCTTTTATGGTCATGCACCGATGATGAATGGTTTATTTCTATTAGATCTCGATGATAATGTTACACATATTCATAATGTTGATGCTAAAAGGATTAAACTTAATGATGATATATCCGCATATATGTGGTAATCGCCGTCTAGGTCATATTGGCGTTAAACGCATGAAGAAGCTCCATTCGGATGGACTTTTGGAATCACTTGATTATGAATCATTTGATACATGTGAGCCATGCCTTATGGGCAAGATGACTAGAACGCCGCTTTTCCGTTCAATGGAACAGGCGATGATTTATTGGAAATCATACATTCGATGTATGTGTTCCAATGAGTGTGTCGCCGAGGTGGATATCGTTATTTTGTTACTTTCATGGATGATTTGAGTAGATACGGTTATATCTACTTGATGAAACACAAGTCTGAAACCTTTGAAAAGTTCAAGGAATTTCGGAATGAAGTGGAAAATCATCGTAATAGAAAGATCAAATTTCTACGGTTCGACCGTGGAGGTGAGTATGTAAGTTACGAGCTTAGCACTCACATGAAAGAGTGTGGAATTGTTTCACAACTCACACCTGCCGGAACACCACAGCGAAATGGTGTGTCGGAACGTCGTGATCGTACTTTATTAGATATGGTTCGATCTATGATGTCTCTGACGGACTTGCGGTGTCATTTTGGGGTTATGCACTAGAAATTGCTGCATTCACTTTAAATCGGGCACCATCTAAATCCGTTGAAAAGACACCGATGAATTGTGGTTTGAAACAAACCTAAGCTGCCATTTCTTAAAGTTTGGGGATGCGATGTTTATGTGAAGAAACTTCAACCGGATAAACTCGAACCCAAAGCGAAAAATGCGTCTTCATAGGATACCCTAAAGAAACTATTGGGTATTCCTTCTATCACAGATCCGAGGGCAAGGTTTTTGTTGCCAAGAATGGATCCTTTCTAGAGAAAGAGTTTCTCGCGAAGGTGTGAGTAGTCGGAAGGTAGAACTCAAGAGGTTGTGGAACCTTCTCTTCAAAGTATGGCGAGTAGCGCAGCCGAAGTTGTTCCGGAGTTGGCTCCACCTTTGAAGAGGGAACTAATGATAATGATCATGAAACTCCGAAAGAGAGTACTACCAACCTCGCAGGTCAACAGACGCTGCAGCTCCCGAGCTGACGGAAATCTGTCATGAATTTCATGGTTGATGAAAATGATGACCTCGACGTATGAAGAAGCGATGATGAGCCCGGATTCCAACAAATGGTTAGAAGCCATGAACCGAGATGGAATCCATGTATGAAAATCAAGTTTGGAACTTGGTGGAATTACCTCACCACCGAAAGGCCGTGGAGAACAAATGGATTTTCAAAAGGAAAACTGATTTGATGGTAATGTGACCGTCTATAAAGCTCGACTTGTCGCAAAGGGGTTTCGACAAATTCAAGGAGTTGACTACGATGAGACTTTCTCCGTAGCAATGCTAAAAGTCATTAGGATTTTGTCAGCAATTGCTGCATATTTTGATTATGAGATATGGCAGATGGATGTCAAAACCGCGCTTTTCAATGGAAATATTGAAGAAGAGATGTATATGATACAACCAAAGGGTTTGGTCGATCCTAAGGATGCTAACAAGGTGTGCAAGCTTCAGCGATCCATCTATGGATTGAAGCAAGCATCACGGTTGGAATCTCCGCTTTGATGAGTTGATCAAAGAGTTTGGATTTGTCCAAACTTATGGAGAAGCTTGTATTTACAAGAAAGTGAGTGGGAGCAATGTGGCATTTTGATATTATATGTGGATGACATATTATTGATCGGAATGATATAGATCTTTTAAACAGTGTTAAAAGTTATCTAAACAAAGAAATTTTCAATGAAGGACCTAGGTGAGCGTCATACATATTAGGCATAAAGATCTATAGAGATAGATCTAGGCGCCTAATAGGGCTATCGCAGTACATACCTTGATAAGATTTTAAAGAAGTTTAAAATGGACGGAAGTAAGAAGGGTTCTTACCTATGTTGCAAGGCAAGACATTGAGTAAGACTCAAAGTCCGGCCATGAAGAAAGAGAGATAATGGACAAAGTCCCTATGCTTCAGCCATAGGCTCTATAATGTACGCCATGCTATGTACAAGACCGGATGTGGCACATGCTATTAGTTTGACTAGTAGGTACCAATCGGATCTAGGTTCGAACATCGGATAGCGGTCAAGAATATCCTTAAGTACTTACAAAGAACTAAGGATATGTTTCTTGTATACGGAGGTGAAGAAGAGCTCGCTAATCGTTATGTCGACGCTTAGCTTTGACACCGATCCGGATGACTCTAAGTCTCAATCCGGATACGTATTTCTCATGAATGGCGGAGCGTTAGTTGGAGGAGATCCAAACAACCTGTGGTAGCGGGATCAACAACGGAGGTCGAATATGTTGTCGCTCGGCTCGAAGCGATTTGATGAAGGAGTTCATATCCGAACTAGGAGTTGTGGCAAACGTTGGACCCAATGGTGATCTATTGTGACAACAATGGTGCCATTACAATGCCAAAGAGCCAAGGTCTCACAAGCATTCCAAGCATATTAAGCGCCGTTTCACTCCATCCGCGAGCATGTCAAGGATGGAGATATAAAGATTTAGAAGTACATACGGATCTCAATGTAGCGGATCCTTTGACTAAAACTCTCCCTAGAGCAAAACATGATCAACACGTAACTCAATGGGTGTTAGATTTATCACTATGTAACTAGATTATTGTCTCTAGTGCAAGTGGGAGATCAAGGAATATGCCCTGAGAGGCAATAATAAAGTGTTTATTATGTGTATTTCAAGTATATGATAGATATTTATTTTGCATGCTATAATTGTATTAATACGGAAACGTTAGTACATGTGTGTTTAATAAACAAACAGAAAGTTCCTAGTTATGCCTCTCTCATAAACTAGCTCGTTGATTAACAAGATGATCAAGGTTTCGATCATGGACATTGGATGTTATTAATAACGGATCACAACATTAGTGTAATGGTGTGATGAACATTCATCCAAGTATAGCATTACGATCAAAGTCATTGAGTTTATATTGCTATAACAACTTAAGTGATCCTAATCCTTAGACCATGAGATCATGTCAATCACTAACACCGAAGAGTTTCTTGATAACATCAAACGTCACACCGTAATGTGGTGATTATAAAGATGGATTCATAACTAATAAAGTGTTATGTTGAGGCTCATGGATCGAGAGTGGAATTTTTCATCCCGATGACGGATAGATATACTGGCCCTCTCGGTGATATCACATTGATTAGCTTGCAAGCAAGTGATTTGATCACTAGAATGTTATATCACAGAACGAGAAAAGAGTGCATGTCGATAACGAGATCAAACTAGGTATGGAGATACCGATGATCGAATCTCGGACATGTAATATATCGTGAAACAAAGGGATTAAGATACTAGCGTAAAAGGTTCCGACGATCACAAGAAAGTCATCGTTGAATGTGTGGGAGTCAGTATGGGTCTCTAGATCCCGCTTCTGATTATTGATCCGAGAGGGGTCTCGATCATGTCCGCATTATTCACGAACCGTAGGGTGACACACTTAAGAGACACCGACATCCAATTGGAGCAAATGTTTCATGCCGAAAGAATGAACAAGCGCAGGAATTTATTTCACTAGATACCGAAACAGGTTTTCGGGTGAAATTGCATAAAGTGGTTATGCATGTGAAATAGAATTCTAGTAGGGGTTATTTGTGAATGTTTGTCATTAAAGTAATTGACAAAATTCTGAATAAAATAAAAGAGTTTTATTTAATGAGAGTTTGCATTAAATTTGGTGGAAATTTAATGGGAATTTGAGTGGACTTTTGAGTGGAGGAAATTTAAAGGGCATTTTGTGAGTGGAGTGTCCACCCACATGAATGAAGGAGGGGAGGGGGCAGCCCCCATGGCCGGCGGCCACCCCCTTGGGTGCCCCCCCTCCTCCTATAAAAGGAGCCCCCCTCCTCACTTGTCTCTTACACCTCCTCGTGAAGGATCTCTCTCCCCCTCTAGAATTTATCCCCCATGGTCTCGGACTAGCGAGATACATGTTCCCGGTGGCTATTCGACAAGAAAGAGTTGTGCTTCCGCTACATCGTTGGAGCGAGGAGGCGGAGGTTGCTCGGTGCCTCGGACGTGGGTGCGAGCACGGATGCGCTGCTGATTTGCGGCGCTAGGACTTCCTCTCGATCTTGAGATCGGCAAGAGATCGTCTACATCAACCACGAGTTGAACTCGTTAAGCTTTGTCGGTCTTCAAGGGTATGTTCTCTACGGATATACATCCGCCCGTTGTTTGTATCTAGTAGATAGATCTTGGTATATAGTTCACATCGTAGGAAAAATTTTGTTTTCTATGCTGCGAACCCTACAATTAGTCCCGGTTTGTACCAGAACCGAAACTAATGCTCTGGACCAAAGGTCCGTTTTCTACTAGTGTTTGCCAAAAAGCCGATAATGCTATATGAATACAAATGATCTCAAACATTAGAATTTAGGGAAAATTTATAAGAAAACGGACATTTGTTTGGCCATTTTTTCAAGCAATACATATATACATTTTCTATAATCATTCACCAATAGCTCGGTTAAAAAAAGGAGTATTTTGGGCAGGCTAATTAGCGCAGATTTGAGACCTAAGAAATGGGCTATTTTTAGAAATTTTGAACTAACCAGCTGTAGGTTAGGGCATCTCCATCGGCCGACCCAAACTGTCCGTTTGTGCCCGTTTGGGTCGGCTCCCGATCAGTATGGGTAGGGGGTTCGACCTTTCTGGTCAGCCGCGCCCAGCAACGCGACTCATTTGTTCGCGCTGGATAAGGCAACTTTTTTTAAACACAAACAGTTCGTGCTAACACATGCCAGATTCAAACTTAATTTATATTCAAAATATATATAATGGAATTTATACTACTACTAGCCCTAGGTAATGAACTAAGCGTGTCGGTGCCGCCTCGACCATCTACGTGTAAAGGTCGATGTACTCCGACGGCGTCCAGAGGTTGGGCGGCGGCAGGGTCGGAGCGGGAGCGGGATCAGGAGGGTTGACCACCTGCCCAGGCCACGGCTCCCAACCGTGTTGGAGGTGCGCCAGCTCCATCCCCACCTACGGCGTGATCATAGGCGCCCAACCCGGCAACGGCGACGGTACAGGCAGTTGCGCGTTCGTCTCCGCTACCATGCGCTTAAGCTGGAGGGCATCCTCGTACCGCGCCAATGGACCTCCTCCTCGCGTGAGCTGGCTGCAATGGCCTGCTCGATGAAGACGTCCCCATTGTAGCCCCGAGCCAAGACTCACGGTATTCGGGGCAGGTCAAGGTGATGCTCGTCTGCGCCTCCTGTTTGACGATGTCGTCGTCGTAGTCTTCCTTACCGTCCTCGCTGCTGAGGTCGGCGTCAGAGTGGTTGTGGGCACCCTCGTCGTTCGATTCGGTGTCGGGGACGTCGTAGACCTCTCACGGCTGCAGGTCGCGGCAGACGGTGGTGGCGCACCGCGCCTTGTGCTCCCACTCGAGGAACTTGACCCAGTAGGCCTCGGAGTGGTAGCCCCTCTCCCACTGTTGATCCCGGGAGAGGTTGCTGATCCACCGACGGATCTCCTCCTCCAGGCCTCTGCCCGCCTTGGGCGGTGGTGGTACCGGGACACGGTCCCGATTGAGGTTCCAGCCGGTGGGGAGGGAGACATCCCTGCGTTGGATACCGCGACCCTCCCTCCAAAGGCGCTCGCACTCCCGGACGCGACAAGATCTGTGGTAACGCCTCTGGTGGCGGGTAGTCCACCACGGGGTCGTTCCGGAACTCCTCCAGCCGCGACGGAGGCGACAAGGACGTGTAGCGGAGGAAGGTCGGCAGCCGAGAGCCATGGTTGCCAGATGCTTCGTGGTCGTTCTTGCTCTGCTTCAGCCACGACGGGGTCTTCATTGTTGATGGTGGTGGTGGCGGTGGTGGCGGCGGCGGTCTAGGTTTTGCAATGGCGAGAGGTAATGATGATAGCACCGACGGGCCAGGGTTAAATAGCCTGGCCGCCCATGAACGCGTGCAGCTTCCCGCTCTATTGCCATCAGTGCCGGCGCGGGAACACAGACTGTGTCAGCGTGTCGTCTCGTCGCCATTGATGCGCGCAGGCTGCCGCCGGTCAGCCTTCCACACAGCTGTAGGGTTTCGTAGCATGGAAAACAAAAATTTTCTATCGCATACAAACAAACAAGCCAAGATCTATCTACTAGATTGCAGCAATGAGTCGATGGAATAACTCACCCTCGAAGATTCCAAAGTGTTTAACGAGAGTGGATTCTCGTGGGTGATGTAGTCGTACTCTTCCCGATCTCAAGATCGCGTAGACTATCCTTCCGGCGCTACGTTAAAGCGCACCATGATCGGTCACACGTTCGGTACTCGACGAAGACCTTCCTCTCCCTTGTTCCAGCAGGCAGCGGAGGTTGTAGCACTCTCCTCGCGATTCCGGCAGCACAACGGCGTGGTATCGGAAGTAGAGGGGAGATCTCGCAGGGCTTCGCCTTAAGCCGGAGCGAGTATGGTGGAGTATGAGAGAGTCCCTCGACGATCTAGGGTTTAGACACGCCGAGGAGGGGGCTAGGACGGTGTGGCATCCCGCAAAACCACTACTAGAAAATCGCGTTGTTTTTGTGCATTGCATCATCATGACCGCATGCTCATGTCATCATGCCACATTGCATTTGGGCATCGTCATCATCTTGCATGTGCTTGTATAAAACTATTTTCGGAAAAACCGGTTCTTGTTTTCTAAACGCCTGCCTTTATTCAAACGCAAACCGGTCGCCGGAATATTTTGTTTTGACTAAATATGTTTTGCAAACGGTCCGCTTAAATAAATAAAATATTGCATTATTTTTTTAGTGGGCGATCGGGCCGAATGACCCGAACGACCACCCCAGAAATATAATCGGTCCACCCCTTAATCCTAAAACTACCAGTCCTATTCTACCCACCCCTACCTCCACCTCACCCCACCCAATAACTAGTCGCCACGTCGCCACGTCGCCCCTCCCCAAAGCCCCACCAACCACCTTCTGCCACCTCACCCCTCCTCTCTCTCCCCCCTCCCTTCCTTCTCTCTCTCAAAACCGACACCACACACGACACCTGCTGCCCCACTCCACCTGCCAGGCTCCAGACGCCAGCCGACTTCTGTCCCCGTGCCCACGTCCCCGGCCCCACCAGCTAGCGGCCCCACCACCCACCTACAACCGCGCCTCCCTCCCCGCAATCATCTCCCTCCTCTAGCCTCCTCTCGCTTCAAGACGCCGACGCCTCCCTCGCCTGCCTCCCTCGCTGCTGCCTGGCGCTCCTCTCCCCGGGCCTCGCCTGGACCCCTTCCTCCACTCTCGCCTCCCTGCTCCGCCGAGCCCGCCCGCTGCCCTCCTTCCTCTCCTCTCCGCGCCACGCGCCTCCCTGCCCGCTCCTTCCCTGTGCTCCACCGCCGCTTCTCCCACCCTCACCGCCTAAGCTCCTCCTCCTCCTCAACGCCGCCACGGACGCCTCACTGCCGCCTGGCCCGCCACGGACTCCTGCGCCCTGCCTCCTGCCTCAAGCTTCCCGGCCCCGCCTCCCTCCTCGAACCTCCTCCGCTCATGCCTCACAGCGCCCTCAAGTTTCTCCGAAAGGCCGCCCACCAAGGCCCGCTAAGCTCGCTGTCTTGCTGCGCCGCCACCGACCACCGCCCGACCCTCTCCTCTCCGCTCAGCTCGCCTCCCGACGACGCCCGCCCCGGCCTACCCCATGCCTCCACTGCGCTGCTGGCCCGTCCGCCTCCTCCACCGCTTGCTCGCGTCCGCCGCGGCGACCCTCCCGCGCTTTTCTCCACCACCCGCCTCCCTCGAGCCACCACCGCCGCTCCTCCGCCACCCGCCGCCCACCTTGTCCTCCTCGTGTCGGCCGCCTCGGCACCGCCGCCAACAGCCCCTCCGCCCGAAGCCGCTTACGCCGTGCTCCTCCCCGCCTCGCCGCCAGCCTGCTTCTCCCGCCGGCCGGCGAAGCCAAGGCCGGGCCTGTTGTCGCGACCCAGCGCTGGCCCACACCGCCTTTCCGGAAGTCTGCGCCCGTTCGCCCTGCTGCCGCCTTCACGTGTTGAGTACGGCCTCGCCCTGGCAACCACCTCACTGAGTATCCTTGTCTCGCCTACGCCACCCAAGATCGACGACAACCTGGGCCTACCCGGCAAGTGGCCTAGCCCGAAGTTTTCCACACCACGGCCGAGAACCCTACAGATCAAGACCCGGCAAGATCTCCGCCGCCGCGTGTGCCATAATATGTCAAGACCGACACCGACTTAGAAGAATCTGATGCACCATCGGTGATGGACCCAGTTCACCAACGCCACAACCTTCGACAAGGAACCGCCACGATGCCAAGTTCGGCTAACGACAAGATCAACACTCGACATGCCATGTTCTCCCTCACGGATGCCTTGATCTTCGTCACGGACGCCGAGACCCCCGAACCCGAAGGCCGATCCACTCGGTGCCGCGCCAAGATCTCCTTCTCGGACCCCGATGACGCTAAGTTCTTCGTTGTAGAGCAACAAGGCCTTCGACAAGACAAGGAACGCCAAGAACTTCACCCCGAATGCCAAGACCGAACCGACACGAGGACCCGACAAGTTCGACACCGCTGGCGAGTCCGATGCCCCGACGCTGCACGACGCCTTCCTAACGCCAAGGTCCCCGCGAGACGATAAGACCGACAACATGACCAAGGCCACGGATGCGCCAAGACCTACCTCATATCCGAGAACGTTTTCGAACCCTGGACCTCGAGACCGACCGGAACCCCGAACCCCAAGATCGCCGAGAACCCTAATGTGTGAACCCTTCCGAAACCCTATTTTATAACATAACAACAACGTGTTGTATATTAAATTGTCATACTTGCATGCATCTTGTCATGTGGTTTGGGGGCCTTATGCCGATTCACTGCATAATTAAATATGGGGCCCATATGCGGGCAAATCTAGTCTTATATTGGCCTCATTAAAAATTGATGTAGCGAACGGTGCTATATTTTGCCATGTTAAACAACATTTAAATTATGGGTAGATAAACAACATGAACCACCTAATTAATTGTCGGGACCCGGTTCCGCTTAACATGACCTAATCACATCGCACTTTTGTCATGTCATGCATCATACATGCATCATGCCGATCTTCCGCTGTATTAAATAGTGCATCCGTGTTTATTCTAGTGTTTTGCTTCTTCGGATAAGGCCGTTGAGTTGATGCGAGTGCCGCACCCAATCTTCGGTTGAACCTTCGGCAATGTTTTCAAAGTAGCATCTCCCCTTTCTACCTATCTTACTTTTATAGTATTTATTCCCAGTTGATCTATTGCTATCTGTGTTGATGCTTTAGTTTCCGTGATATATACCGCAGCCCTATATTGCCTTGGACACATCCTATTACATTGTTTGGTAGATAGTTGGACTTATGCCGTAGTCGCTTGCTCAAGTCGCGTTAGTGTCGCTCAAGGCCACGGTTGTTGGAGTAATGCCGCATGTTTGATGTTGGAGATGATCATGGCTTTACTTATCGTTCACTTTAATTCCTGTTTAACAACAAAAATTGAAGTAAGCAGAGGCATCGGAGGGTGATAGATAATTTTTGGTTTCCGAACGCCCACTTGTGTCCCATAGGACCCCGAGTACTTGATACCTGTTCCTTGATTTATCGCGCTATCCACATCCGGGAGGTATATGGGACCCCCCTGAGCCAGAGCTTGATTCAGTCTTATTTCTTGGGGCCACAAACTAGTTTGAGGTTTTATTTACTATCCTGTACTTATGCCATGCTACTACTGTATTTACAATTGTGCGACATATAGCACCTGTACTGTTTAGGATCGGGACACGATTCCACGGTGTCGACAAGCCCAGTTTTGGGTTCCCAGTCGTTCACAGCCGTCTACCCAAACCTTGAGTCCGTCTCGGAGCTTGCTTACTGCTATGGTCTACTCAATGGGGTGGCCCCCTGAAATATTTCTGAATCCTGTGATTGCTTTGTCGTGAAAACCTCGTTGGGTTTTGATTTGGTTTTTCCGAGGTTGATCGAGCGTGTGTTGCTATTGGTGCACCCCGGCCGGGTAAAACTTTCTGAAAGCCGTGTCCGCGGATATGGACGACTTGGAGCACGATTCTACCATAGACAAGCATAACTAAAGTTTATTGCTATAAATTTGACTTTATAATGACTAGTAATCAGCTTCACTATAATGGAATGGCTAACTAAAACTGCCCACAATTGCTTGTTTGGTTGTCGCTTGCGACAATTGTACCTGACTAGTAAATATTGCAACTACAACGGAATGGCTGAATAAAAGTACCAACAACTGCCGGGTTTTGGGGTTATCTCATGCTAATTGTATCTGACTAGTAAGTGTTGCCACTATAACGGAATGGTTAACTAAAGGTACCCACTGCTTACTTTACAGGATGATTATCTAAACCTGACTAGTAAAGTGCCGCAACTATAACTGAATAAGTAAAACTGCCAACTGTGTGAGTTCCTCGGTTGACTTCCTCGTTTGGTCTCGAGGGGGAAACGCCAGGATGGGTTTGTTTGATGATAGTATCAGGTTGGATCCGAATAGGTCTTCCTCACCCCTCTCTGATAGCCGCCAGTAGTATCGAGTCTCTATAGGTTGTTTAGTGCATGCTGCCGCTGCCGCTCAGTCCACCATACCTATGTAGGCGAGGACCGCCGAATTCTAGTCTCGCCGTGTACTGGCCTCAGTACTGACGCTCCTCTTTTTCCTTTGCCCTTTGTCGGCACCCCTTTGTTTAAGCAGGTTTTGAGATCGACGCCGTTAGCAGGGTTACCCTTCCGGCTTGGCCTGGGCAGGGTTATGGACGCCATTGGTTATTCTTCAGGGCTCTTAGCCCCATTTGCATCTTGTCCGTAGTCGGACGCTCCATCGTTTTCGAGGTGATTTGGATCTTTGAACCGTTTATATCTGTATTCTTGACTCATGGAGTCGTGCTGTACATATATCTGTTCTGTGGGTCCCATCGAGGACTGTTGTGTAATGTTATTACTTCGTTTTCCACCCGCACGAAAGTGCCTGGTGGGCAGCTTTGAATCGTTTCTATGCGGGTTTGGCGGATTTCGCTAAAACTTGCATAGAGCCGATTCTGAGGGTGTTACAGAGTGGTATCGAGCTCCAGCCAGATACCCACAAGTCCAGCCTGTAGGATAACCTAGCTAACGGCCGAAGTAGAGTGTCAAAACTATTTTTGCAAAAAAAAAACCGGTTGGATAGTTCTGATTAGGTCTGATTTTACTCCTTACCCCTCTGCTGCTCTCCTCTCACCTCCGCGTGTTTTGAATCCGCTCTCGTCCCTTTCTTCGAGTCCAGGAATTCTCGTGGTTGGGTTCCGTCGTACCTTCAGGGTTTCACTTCCTTCTTTGATAACGGTGTTCTACCATCTGGTCTTCATGCTATCCGAGGAATCCTTCGTCTGCTGTGGTACCATTCTTGGTTCCTTGTTTGTGCCTTCCGGTGTTTTCCGACGCGACGACATCATCTACGCCCGATCCGATGCAGAGTCTGCATCACCCCTTTGTTTCCGAACCTCGCTTGTCGAGATCTTCAGTCTAATTCCGAGAGTTGGTTGCATAATCCGCCTATTCGTGTGCAGAGTAATGGTTTGAGTGCGGGATGGAGTAGCTACCATACCACTACTCTTATCATTCGCTCTTGTACATCGAATCAGTGGATCCAGCGATTTTACTCCGTTCACGGAAGTTAGGGGTGGCTTTATTTGTTGATGCCTCTACCTTCGATCTTTTGTTCCGGAGAGTCCTCTCGACGATCACGGACAACGACCTCTTGTTAGTGGTGTCGCGAGGATCTATACGAAGCGTGAAGGATCAGACCGCCGACCTTCTTTCCGGTACCATCAGGCGGATCTCGAGGGCGAGATCCATTGTTAGTGGTGTCGAATTGTGGCATCCCGCAAAACCACTACTAGAAAATCGCGTTGTTTTTGTGCATTGCATCATCATGACCGCATGCTCATGTCATCATGCCACATTGCATTTGGGCATCGTCATCATCTTGCATGTGCTTGTATAAAACTATTTTCGGAAAAACCGGTTCTTGTTTTCTAAACGCCCCGTCTTTATTCAAACGCAAACCCGGGTCGCCGGAATATTTTGTTTTGACTAAATATGTTTTGCAAACGGTCCGTTTAAATAAATAAAATATTGCATTATTTTTTTAGTGGGGCAGTCGAACGGGCCGAATGACCCGAACGACCACCCCAGAAATATAATCGGCCCACCCCTTAATCCTAAAACTACCAGTCCTATTCTACCCACCCCTACCTCCACCTCACCCCACCCAATAACTAGTCGCCACGTCAACCCTCCCCAAATCCCCACCAACCACCTTCTGCCACATCAACCCACCTCACCCCTCCTCTCTCTCCCCCCTCCCTTCCTTCTCTCTCTCAAAACCGACGCACACCACACACGACAACTCAAGGCCCCACCCACCTGGCCATCCGCACGCCAAAGCCGACTGTCCCCTGGCCCACGTCCCGCCCCACCAGCTAGCGACCCCACACCCACGCAACTGCCTCCTCCCTCGACTCATCTTCCTCCTCTAGCCTCCTTCGCCCTCGCATGACGCCTCCTCCCCGCCCTCCCGCCTCTGCCTCTGCCATGCGCCTCCTCCCCCGCCGGCGCCTGCTGGACCCCCCTTCCTCCACTCGGCCGCCTCCGGCTCCGCCCGAGCCCGCCTGCCCTCCTTCCTTCCTCTCCGGCGCTGGCACACCGCCTCGCTGCCCGCTCCTTCCCCAGGCTCCACCGCCGCTTTCTCCCACCTCACGCGCCGCCAAGCTCCTCCTCCTCTCGCTCAAAGCGCTGGCCGGGACGCCTCCGTCTCATCGCCATCTCACACCCACTGCCTCCTGCCTCGCCGCCCTCAAGCCCGGCCCTTGCGTCTCCCTCGCAACCTCCTCCGCCCTCCGCCATGCCGCCTCCCCCTGCTCCCTCCAGCGCCTGGCCCACCTCAAGCTCACTAAGTCCGCCAAGGCCACGCCAGCCGACCCCGCCCCGCCCGACCCCTCTCCTCTCCGCTGCTCGCCTCCGAGCCCGCCCGGCCTACCCCACGCCCACCGCGCGCCAAGCCGCTCCGCCTTCCATTGCTTGTTCAAGCGCTGCCGCTGGCGCCGGCGACCCTCCCGCCTTCTCCACCACCCGCCTCCGAGCCGCCACGACGCCGCCGCTTCCTCCGGACACCTCAGCCGCCCACCTTGTCCTCTCGTGTCGGCCGCCTTCCGCCCCGCCTGCCACAGCCCTCCGCCGAGCGCCGCCGCCTCTACGTCGTGCTCCTCCCTGCCTCCGCCCAGCCTCGCTTCTTCCGGCCGTGCGAAGCTCGCGCCCGGGCCTGTTGTCATGCGACCAAGCGGCCCACACCCGCTCGAAGTCTGCGGCCCGCTCGGCCCCGCTGCCGCCTTCACGTGTTGAGTACGGCCTCCTCCCCTGGCAACCACCTCTGGAGTATCCTTGTCTCGCCTGGCAGACCCAAGATCGACGACAACCTGGGCCTACCCGACAAGCTGTGGCCTAGCCCGAGTTTTCCACCGACCACGAAGCCGAGAACCCCTACAGGATCAAGACCCCGACAAGATCTCCGCTCGCCCGCGTGTGCCATAATATGTCAAGACCGACACCGACTTAGAAGAATCCGATGCACCATCGGTGATGGACCCGAGTTCGTCACCAACGCCACAACCTTCGACAAGGAACCGCCACGATGCCAAGTTCGGCTAACGACAAGATCAAACACTCGACATGCCATGTTCTCCCTCACGGATGCCTTGATCTTCGTCACGGACGCCGAGACCCCCGAACCCGAAGGCCGATCCCGTATCCGGTGCCGCGCCAAGATCTCCTTCTCGGACCCCGATGACGCTAAGTTCTTCGCCGTAGAGCAACAAGGCCTTCGACAAGACAAGGAACGCCAAGAACTTCACCCCGAATGCCAAGACCGAACCGACACGAGGACCCGACAAGTTCGACACCGGCCAGGGCGAGTCCGATGCCCCGACGCAAGACCAAGTACGCCCTCTCGGAACTCCTAGGTCCCCGCGAGAGACGACAAGACCGACAACATGACCCGAAGGCCACGGATGCGCCAAGACCTACCTCATTATATCCGAGAACGTTTCCGAACTCGAACCTGGACCACGACTCGAACCCCGGAACCCCAAGATCGTCGAGAACCCTAATGTGTGAACCCCTTCCCGAAACCCTATTTTATAACATAACAACAACTTGTTGCATATTAAATTGTCATACTTGCATGCATCTTGTCATGTGGTTTGGGGGCCTTATGCCGATTCACTGCATAATTAAATATGGGGCCCATATGCGGGCAAATCTAGTCTTATATTGGCCTCATTAAAAATTGATGTAGCGAACCGGTGCTATATTTTGCCATGTTAAAACAACATTTAAATTGCGGGGTAGATAAACAACATGAACCACCTAATTAATTGTCGGGACCCCGGTTCCGCTTAACATGACCTAATCACATCGCACTTTTGTCATGTCATGCATCATACATGCATCATGCCGATCTTCTGCCGTTGTATTAAATAGTGCATCCGGTGTTTATTCTAGTGTTTTGCTTCTTCGCGGATAAGGCCGTTGAGTTGATGCGAGTGCCGACCCAATCTTCGGTTGAACCTTCGGCAATGTTTTCAGGCGAGCATCTCCCCCTTTCTACCTATCTTACTTTTATAGTATTTATTCCCTCCAGTTGATCTATTGCTATCTGTGTTGCGATGCTTTAGTTTCCGTACCTGTGATATACCGTGCAGCCCTATATTGCCTTGGACACATCCTATTACCTGTTGTTTGGTAGATAGTTGGACTTGCGCGTCGTAGTCGCTTGCTCAAGTCTTTGTTGCGGATTCGCCTGCCACGGTTGTTGGAGTAATGCCGCATGTTTGATGTTGGAGATGATCATGGCTTTACTTATCGTTCACTTTAATTCTGTTTAACAACAAAAATTGAAGTAAGAGGCATCGGAGGGTGATAGATAATTTTGGTTTCCCGCCCACTTGTGTCCATAGGACCCATACCAGAGTACTTGATACTGTTCCTTGATTTATCGCTAATATCCACATCCGGAGGTATATGGGACCCCAGGCAGATCTTGATTCATCTTATTTCTTGGGGCCACAAACTAGTTTGAGGTTTTATTTACTATCCTGTACTTATGCCATGCTACTACTGTATTTACAATTGTGCGACAGATAGCACTTTTACTGTTTAGGATCGGACACGATTCCACGGTGTCGACAAGCCCAGTTTTGGGTTCCCGATCGTTCTGACGTCTACCCAAACCTTGAGTCCGTCTGAGCTTGCTTGCCGTTGCTATGGTCTACTCAATGGGTGGCCCTGAAATATTTCGAATCCTGTGATTGCTTTGTCGTGAAAACCTCGTTGGGTTTTGATTTGGTTTTCGAGGTTGATCGTGTGTTGCTATTGGTGCACCCCGCCGGGTAAAACTTTCAAAGCCGTGTCATGGATATGGACGACTTGGAGCACTGATCTCTACCATAGACAAGCATAACTAAAGTTTATTGCTATAAATTTGACTTTATAATGACTAGTAATCAGCTTCACTACAATGGAATGGCTAACTAAACTGCCCACAATTGCTTGTTTGGTTGTCGCTTGACAATTGTACCGACTAGTAAATATTGCAACTACAACGGAATGGTGAATAAAAGTACCAACAAACTGGGTTTTGGGGTTATCTCATGCTAATTGTATCGACTAGTAAGTGTTGCCACTATAACGGAATGGTTAACTAAAGGTACCACTGCTACTTTAGGATGATTATCTAAACGACTAGTAAAGTGCCGCAACTATAATCAATAAGTAAAACGCCAACCGTGTGAGTTCCTCGGTTGACTTCCTCGTTTGGTCTCGAGGGGAAACGCCAGATGGGTTTGTTTGATGATAGTATCAGGTTGGATCCGAATAGGTCTTCCTCACCCCTCTCGAGCCGCCAGAGTATCGAGTCTCTATAGGTTGTTTAGTGCATCTTGCTGCCGCTCACCACCATACCTATGTAGGCGAGGACCGCCAATTCTAGTCTCGCTGTCTTGGCCTCAATCTTGGCCTTCTTTTCCTTTGCCTTTGTCGGCACCCTTTTGTTTAAGCAGGTTTTGAGATCGCCGTTAGCAGGGTTACCCTTCCGGCTTGGCCTAGGCAGGGTTATGGACGCCGTTGGTTATTCTTCAGGGCTCTTAGCCCCATTTGCATCTTGTCCGTAGTCGGACGCTCCATCGTTTTCGAGGTGATTTGGATCTTTGAACCGTTTATATCTGTATTCTTGACTCATGGAGTCGTGCTGTACATATATCTGTTCTGTGGGTCCCATCGAGGACTGTTGTGTAATGTTATTACTTCGTTTTCCACCCGCACGAAAGTGCCTGGTGGGCAGCTTTGAATCGTTTCTATGGGTTTGGATTTCTTAAAACTTGCATAGAGCCGATTCTGAGGGTGTTAACCCGGCTAGGGTTTCACCTAGGCGGCGGCGAGTGCTAGGCGTGGCTATGGAGGCGGCTTGGTACTAGGGTTTAGAGGTAGGAACTTGTGTGTCTAGGAGGGAGCCCTGCCTCCTTTTATAGGTGGAGGGGCCGGCCAGGGGAGTCCCTCCCCTACTCGGCTTGGTGGTGCTCCGGCGGTGGGGAGGAGGGACTCCTCCCCAACTCGGTTTCCTCCTCCTTTTCCACTTCCCAAAAATAGCCGTTTGACTTTCAAACTTGGCGTTTGACTTTTCAAACAAGTATTTGATTTAATCCTCTATTTTGTTCAGCGATGACACTTAGTACATGATGCAATCATACCAACTTGATATAACACATTCATGTACCCTTCCCCTCCGGAGTGTCGGACATTCCGGAACCTTCTAGAACATTCCCGATGAAAACACCGGAATCATTCTCCAACTCCAAAACGGGACTTTCCTTATATGAATCTTATTCTCCGGACCATTCCGGATCTCCTCTTGATATCCCGAATCCCATTCGATACTCCGAACAACATTCAGACTCTTTCTCATCTTTCCATAACTACTCAAACAAAGTCGAATCCTTAAGTGTGTCTCCCTACGGTTCGTGAATTATGCGGACATGAACGAGACACTTCTACGAACAATAACCTGGAATCTGGAAATTCATATGGCTCCCACATATTTCTACGATTACTTTGCGATCGAATGAACCACTTACATACGATATCAATTTCCCTTTGTCTCACGATAGTTTACTTATCCGAGGTTATGATCGTCGGTATCTCTGCATACCTAGTTCAACCTCGTTACCGATAAGTACTCTTTTCTCGTTCCCATGATATGTGATCCCTTGTGAGCCAGTCACATTCTTGCAAGCTAATTGGATGACATTTCACCGAGAGGGCCCAGAGTATATCTATCCGTCATATGGATGGACAAATCCCACTCTTGATCCATGTGTTTCAAGCAATACTTTCCGAACACTCAATGCCACCTTTATAGCCACCCAATTACGGTGTGGTGTTTGATGTCATCAAAGCATCCATTCGGTAAAGGTGATATGCATGATCTCATGGTCGAAGGAATTAGATTACTATGTATCAGCAAGCATATAGCAATTGAACTATTAAAATGACTTGATCTTTATGCTACGCTTATGTATAGGAGTATGTCCACCATATCATTCTCCTAACGATATGATCTTGTTGTTAATAACATCTCAATGTTCATGATAGGGAAACCACAATCATCTATTAACCAACAAGCTAGTATTATATAGAGGCTTTACTAGGGACTCTTATTTTGGTTTACAAATCACACAAGTATTAATGTTTCCTTGTTAATACTATTATAGCATGAATGTAAACTTTTACCATAAACACAAAGATATAATAATAACTACATTTATTATTGCCTCTAGGGCATATCTCCAACAACAGCGTCTCTAAATCGATGCCGCGGTTGCGTCTGAACAGGTGCCGCTGACCATTTGAATCAATGCCACCGGTAAGTGGTGGCTGACAGGTGGACCTATGGATGAGTCCCTGCGTTGTTCGCGCGTGTCTGGGCCGATGCAATCGAGCCCTGTATTAGATGTATGGATGGGTCGGGTCAGACGCGTTTCACCGAATGGATCACTTAATCAAGGCCAGACGCCACAGCGTCACGACAGTTCAACACGCCGACTGCTTGGGTCGCCCCGATGAAGATGAACTTAACTGAAGTGATAGGGGGATTAGATCAGACAAAAAAAACTTGTCATATACCATATCTCTTGTACGCACCTTGATCGGTAATTTGATTGTAAATTAGTAGTGGCGATGGCAAGCAACGAAGGTCACAGCGGCAGCCACCATAGCCGCCGCTAACAGTCTGCCAATCACGCCGCCTTTTTTTAACAGGATAAGGGTTTGAAGACCCTGGAAGCTTCATTCAACACCGTGGGTACAGTTTACAACAAAGTCCCTTAGGGAAAGGGGAACTACTGATAAGGCTAAGCCTTTTACTGAAAAGATCCTAGGGACAAAAAAGGAACGCAATCAGGTCCCTAGACTTCTCCACCATCAACGAGCAACCTCATGTCGCCGGAGCCACCACTGCTACCGGGGAACAAGCCACTTGGATCAAGGGCAGCCATGGATCCAGCGTCGTGGTCGAGGAAGATCCTCCCAAACGGCTCATGGCCAGGAGGAATAAGATCAGCCATCACCTAGCCGTGGAGAGCCGCCGCACGTTTATTAGAGGCAGAGGCAAGACGGACATCGCCGCTGCATGAAGTCCCCTCGATAAAACTCCACAAGAAGAAGCTTCACCATATCCTTCTCCCCGGTTGTCGCCACACCGAGCACCGCGAAGATCCTTCTTCTCCCCGCCGCCATGGTCGGACAGAAGTTGGATCAAAGCAAGAGCGGCGCAGATCCACCGGGGCTCGCGATTATTGGGGGCCTGAACCTAGGCAAGCCATCACCTTCCACCATGGAAGCTGCCTCAGCTGACCCACTGACGACCTCGCAGTAGACCGCACCACTAGCAGCGAGGGAAGGCCCCAGACACCGCCACCACTCCACCGATGCACCAGCCTTCTTCCACCCTCGAGTCCCTCGCCGCCACGACCGACCAACAAGGGGGGGAGGAAGCAAAGGGGGCACCAAGAGGAGAGGTGACCCAGACTTCATTCAAGGAGCTGCCATAGCCAGCGTCCGCCCTCGACTCCGACCACCGGAGCACAAGAAGAAGGCACAGCGGGTAGGGAAGAAGTACCTCCCAAATCCACTTCCTCCCTCTCCCGGCATAACGCCAACCTGTGGCACCAGGCCACAAACTACTCCTAAAAAACCTACAGCTAGCTCCGGCACCCCTCCACACCCCCCTCCGGCCGGCTATTCCAGCGGAGGTGGCCGAGAGGGCTAGACGACAACGGTTGACTCTCAAAGCGAGAGGATAAGGTCGGGAGAGGAAGAGGGGGGCGAGCAATTTTATCACGCCGCCTTGGAGCGAGCGGTGGGGGTCCTATTCCTAGCAGCAAGATGGACTGATCGATCTGATTGACAGACCAGACACGGTGAGAGCAGAAAGACCAGGCATCCACGAGATCATGATCGGTGGCCTCTACATGAAAGTGCAAGCAGATGGCTATTGGTTGGGCTTCCGGTGCGTGCACAACCAAAACCAATTGGCCCCAAAAAATCAGTTACTAGGTGGTTAAGTACGACAATTAGTGCAAGACCTGTACTGATCCTGCTGCATTACCCAGGGGGCAAACTCGACAGTTACATAACCCCAAGGGCTCTAGTTGTAATTTCTTTTCTTAAGAGTTCCTAGACAATCATGTTTATCATGATTTCTGCATGTTTAGTTTGTAAGTTACCATATTTTTAACGGTTATGCCATGATTTTTATTTTAAAAAATATGCAAACTAATTACTCCCTCGGTCCAGAAATAATTGACTTATGTTTGTCTAGATTTGAATGTGTCTATACACTAAAATGCGTCTACATATATTCAAATCTAGACAAACCCAAGTCGGTTATTTCTGGACGGAGGAAATATGTCATATCATGTTTAGTCATATTGGATTATGTTAACATTTTGCTAAGGAAAAAGCAATGGACTATTTTTAAAAAGTTGAAGGCGATAAGATCTTTTTGATAAAATCTACTTGAAGGTAATTGTAGAAACAAATCACCTAATCATGTAAGCATACTCACGTAGATAACAATATTCGTTGAATATAGGATGCCTTTACTTTTGGTGCTCTTGCATTGTGATGTTATGGGATAGAAAGGATTAAAAGATCATGATGAAAATTATCTAGAGGCAATGATCAAGTTTTGGTGAATGAGATTTACTCGGAACAACTCGGCGGTCGTAATAATGAGGGCACACTGGGTACACAAACATCTTGAAGTGTACTAGTTCACTAGAACATTAGTTTACAATTGAAAATGTCTTCAATTTTTTTTAAAAAAAATCAATAAAACTCATACCACATTTACTCGTGTGTCCACAAATTTAGATCCAAATATAGTATAATGTAAACTCAAGAAATGAGAAGACAAAATAAGTTATACTAACATGGCATGATTTAGTCGTTTTTTGGGTATCAAGTACAAACTTGAGATTTTACAACATTGTCCTTATGTCATGAAAAAATTATATTCTTTCATAAATTATAAATGTGTTTTTTGGGGGTGTTCTACTAGTGCACTCCATTGTTTTAGTGCGGTTGGTCTCCCACGACTACCACCAATCACTAGTAGAAAATAGATCTTTCGTCCAGGCCATTAGTCCTGGCACTAGTAGAAAACATGTCATCCGTCCGCGCCCCCTCGGAGCATTAGTCCCGGTTGCGCCACCAACCGGGACTAATGCTGGCACGCGTCCCGGTTGGAGCGGGCACGGGGCCAGGGGCATGCGTCCCGGTTGATAAGGGGGAATACGTCCCGGTTGGAGCAACCAACCGGGACTAAAGGTTTGGCCACAGCCACGTGGCGTGGCAGCCAGTCCAGTCGGTTGGTGCCAACCGGACGTATTCTCGCCTCTATAAATCTGCGCTGCCCCCTCTGCCTCCACTCTGTTTTTTCGAATGGTGGAAGGTGTGAGGGGTGTGCTAGTTTTTTCTCTTCTATGCCTGCATTGAAGGTGTTTGATAAAATATTTGAGTGAAAATTCCCGTTGAATTTCTCATAGAACAAAAATATAGAAGGTGTCCGAGACGCACTTGAGCTTTCTCCTCTTTATTTCCCTCGATCGAGGTTAGCAATCTTATCTTTTCTAGGTCATTGATACAATTCATGTGTCGTGTGAATTGGTTATTTCACTATTTATGATGTCCTGTTTTTGATAAACTTACTTATATGATGCAGATGAACGGTCGGGAATGGATGTACGATGACCGCGGTAGCCGGGTATATCAAAGGCGTGGATAAATTTATCGATGTGGCTACGGCAAACAAAGAGAATGGATTTATCGTTGTCCATGTGTTCAATGTCGAACAACAAGGAGTACTCTTCCTCGAAAATCATTCAGGCTACACGATTATGAAAGGTTTTATGCCCAACTATAATTGCTGGACCAAGCACGGGAAAGAGGGGTTATGATGGAAGATGGTGAAGAAGATGATGATAACAACTATCATCATATGTTTCCTGAATACAGTGATCTGCAATGGAAGACAATGGAGGAAAGAGGTGAAGAACGGGCATCGATGAGCCGGGTGATAAACTTGGTAGGGTCATTTCGATGCAAAGCGAGACCGTGAAATGTAAAATGAGAAGTTGAAGTTAGAGGGCATGTTAGAAGATCACAAGAAATTGTTGTACCCAAATTATGAAGATGGCAGCACAAAGCTCGGTACCACACTAGAATTGTTGCGATGGAAGGCAGAGTGTGGTCTAACTGACTCCTCATTTGAAAAGATGCTGAAAATAATGAAGCCGAAGTTTCCAAAACATAACGAACTTCCTGAGAGTACCTACGAAGCAAATAAGACTCTCTGTCCTCTGGGATTAGATGTGCAAAAGATACATGCATGCATTAATGACTGGTACATACGAATAGTGCCCAGTACTTATCCCAGTTAGAGTTCTTCCCCGTGAGTGAAGTAGCATACAAATACCAGTACGGCAAACCACTCGTCAAACCTGAGGAGGTAAACAATCTTCCAACAAAAATGCGAAGATTGCATAACTGGTACATGCATGCCACAAGGGCCGGGGCTAACTGGATAGTGCTGAGGGTTACAAAAAAGCATCATGGGAAAGAAAAACATGACATGATATCCATTGAATTTGATGAACTATTTCAATTATTCAATCAAGACGCCTTGGACAAATCGATCATCAGTGCCTATTGTCTGTAAGTACAAATTCTGTAATTAATTTAGTCTCCATCTATATTATTTTGTTTATTGCATGTATATAATCATACTGTAATATGCAGAATGAAGATTCTCGAATGCAGCAGAGGACAAATCTATGAAATTTGCTTCATTGTGTTGGAATTATGCCCTAGAGGCAATAATAAAGATGTTATTATTATAATTCTTGTTCATGATAAAGTTTATATTCCATGCTAGAATTGTATTAAGCGGAAACTTTAATACTTGTGTGGTTTGTGAACAACACCGTGTCCCTAGTACGCCTCTATGGACTAGCTCATTGATCAATGATGGTTAAGGTTTCCTAACCATAGACATGAGTTGTCAATTGATAATGAGATCATATCATTGGGAGAATGATATGGTGGATAGACCCAAACAAAGCAGAGCAATTAGATCGTGTCATCGTGTTCGTCTTTGCAGAGCTTTTCCTATGTCAAATATTGTATTCCTTAGACCATGAGATAATGCAACTCCCTGGTATCGAAAGCTTTGAGGTCATCAAACGTCATCCTATGAGAGGGTGATCATAAAGGTGTCTCTCGGTGATCGGAAAGTATCATTGGGTTGTATGTATCGAGATGGAATTTGTCCCTCCCAAGTCGGAGAGATATACTTGGGCCCACTGTAATCGATATCAACACCGCTTGCAAGCATGTGGTTAAGGAGTTAATCACAAAGTGATATCGGATTACGGAGCAGTAAAGTACTTGCTGTGAACGAGATTGAACAAGGTATGACGATACCGATCGAATCTCGGGCAAGTAAAATATCGCGAGACGAAGGAATATATATATGGGATTGATTGAATCACGGCATCGTGGTTCATCCGATATGATCATCGATGAATGTGTGGGAGTCAATATGGGTGCAGACCCATTGATTATTGATAGAAGATCATGTCCATATTCTCGAACCCGCGGTCACACTTAACGTGTCTTGGCTAGGATAGATTGGATAATTGGTTTATGAATTTTGTTCGGAGTCTCGGATGGGATTCGGGATATCACGAGAGGTTCGGAATGGTCGGAGAATAAGATTCATATAAGGCGGTCAGTTTTGGAGTTCGGAATTGTTCGGGTTAATCGGTATCTGGAAGCTTCTAGAACCTTCCGAAGGGGACCAACGTGGCCCCACCTTCCGGGAGGGGCATGGGCCTATGAGGGAGTGTCCTGGCGCTTTGGGCCAGGGCACAAAACCCATAGGGCCCAGCCGATTCTAGAGAGATTTGACTCGTTTAAATCTGGATAGAATTTCTAGATAAGGGAGAGTTTAAATTGTTAAAACTAGAGATAGGATTTCTAGATAAGGGAAAGTTTAAATTGTTTAAACTAGAGATAGGCTTGGAGGAGGGCAGGGCTGGCGCCCCTCTATATATAGAGGGGTGTGCGCCTCCCCCACACCTACACACCTTCCTCCAAGCCCTAGCCTTGCTACCTTCCTCTCTCCTCCCGACTGTTTGTAGGCTAAGCCTGCAGCAGAAATTCTCCACCATATACACCACGCCGTGTTGTAGATCCAATCTATCTCTCCACCATACTCGCTGGTCCGAGGAAGGAGGAGACGTCGAGGTGCTGCGTGTGCATCTCACGAAAACCGCCACTTGTGGTGCTAGATCGGATCGGATCGCGAGGAGGAGAAGCGACTACATCACCCACGTTCCGGACGCGTTCACTGTCAGTAATCTTCAAGGGTATGAAGATCTAATCCAATCTCTCGTTGATTGCATCTCCTAGATTAGATCTTGGCTTTTCCTCTGTTCGCTCGTAGAAAATTTTGATTTACTATGCCGAAACCCTTCGAGGGTATCGAGCTAGATCTATGCGTAGATGTGTTTCACGAGTAGAACGCAACATGGTTGTTGCGGCGTTGATGTTTTCTGTTGCAAGCCTCTTGTTTGTGTTCTTTTTATGGCGGGATAGTGAGATTGAAGCGGTCCAGCCAACCTTACGCGACGTCGTTCGCGAGACCGGCTCCGCACTTGACGTGTGGCTTGTTCCACACATGCGGCTGGTGGATGTCAGTTTCTCTCACTATAGTTGTCATGGGATTAACACCGAAGTTTGGCAACCATAATATCACCGTTGTGGCTTTCCGTAGGTAAGAATCGTTCTTAGCATCTACTCCCATAAGCCACGTAAAACATGAAACAACAAAGTAGAGGCGTCTAACTTGTTCTTGCGGGAGTGTTTTCTGATATGGTATGGCCCAAGATGTGATGTGTATAATGTGTCACGATGATCATGTTTTGTAATGTTTCACGACTTGCATGTCGATGAGTACACAACCCGGCGAGCCATATGGTTGTCTTTATAATTATGTATGACCTGCGAGTCAACTTCTTATACGCCATGTAATAGCTTTACTTTATCGCTAAGTAGTTAGCAATAGTTGTAGTTGTTATTCGTGGTGGAGGCAATCATGGTGGAGTGATGGAGATCATGCCGGAACGCACAAGATGGAGATCATTCTTGCCAAGATTGGCTATACCATGTCACATAAAGTTATATGCATGTGATGTTTATCCTTTGTGTATCTTATTATGCTTAGATCATGACGGTAGCATTATAAGATGATTCCTCACTTAAAGATCAAGATAAAACTGTGTTCTCCCAAGTATGCACCGTTGCGAAAGTTCGTCGGTCCAAGCATCACGTGATGATCGGGTGCTATAGACTCTCGCTCACATACAACGGTGCAAGCCGCTTTGCACTGCTGAAATACTTGGGTCTAACTTGACGAGCCTAGCATGTACGCACATGGCCTCGGAACACAAGAACCGAAAGGTTAAGCATGAGTCATATGAATGATATGATCGACATTTTGTTGTCCACCATTGAAACCACATCTCTTCTCGTGATGATCGGATTAGGTGTGGTGAATTTGGATCGTGTTCACTAAACAACTTGAGGGATGTTGAATTTAGTGGGAGTTCATCTAGTAATTTGATTAAGTTGAACTATTTATCATGAACATAGTCTAAGTTGTACTTGCAAATCTTGTAGATCACATGGCCAAGTCCAACTTCAACTTCAACGTTTTTCTTTGAGAAGGAAAAGCTTAGAAACAATGGGTCTAACTTCACCAATTGGTTCCAATCTAAGAATCATTCTCGGCGGACAAAAGGACTATGTCCTTGGGAAGCGTTAGGTGACACCCTGCTATAGATCTGCGGCTGATGAAAAAGCTGTTTATCGATCGCAAGGATGATTATGATTTGATTAAGATCGTCATGTTGTATGCTATGGAATCGGATCTTCAAAATCGCTTTGAGGAGTTCCGGGCCCTTTGAGATTCTCGAGGAGCTGAAAAACATGTTTGAGACTCAAGCCCGCTAAGAGATATGAGATCTCTAAGAAATTCTTTAACTACAAGATGGAGGAAGGGAGGTCCGTTAGTGAGCACGCCATTAAGATGTCGGGCTACACTCAACGCCTTGAGCAATCGGATCGCAAGATTCGAGAGGAGCTCAAGATTGACACTCCTAGCTACAAAAGTTTTGTAGTTGATCACAATCAGTTGGTTCCACCGATATGATCATGAGCTCTTTGCTAAGATGAAAGTAGCGGAGGTGAACAGCAAAAGAATAATCATATGTTGATGGTCAACAAGCCCCCACCTTTAAGAAAGGTAAGGGTGCAAGGAAGCCCTTCAAGAAAGGCAGCTGCTGCTGTTGCTCGCCGAGAAGAAGCTCAGTCCGTCCAAAGCCGGACAGGTGCTTCTATTGCAAGGACAAGGGTCACTTTGCGCATGTCCAAATACTTAGCGGACAAGAAGGCTTGCACCATCAAAGGTATATTTGATATACATGTTATTGATGTTTTCCTTACTAGCCCTCGTTGTAGTGCCGGGTATTTGATACCGTTCGCTTGCTAATATTTGTAACTCGAAACAGAGCTACGGAATAGACGGCTTCGAGGGATGAGGTGACGATGCGGCGTTGCAACGGATCAAGAGTTGATGTGATGGTCGTCGACGCTCTCCTTAGTTTTACCTTCGGATTAGTTTTAAACCTTAATAAATGTTATTATGTGCCTGCGTTGAGCATGAACATTATTTCGGATCATGTTTATTGCAAGACGGTTATTCATTTAAATCGGAGAATAATGGTTGTTCTATTTATATGAGTAACATCTTTTATGGTCATGCACCTCTTGTGAATGGTTTATTTCTTCTAAATCTCGAAAGGGATGAAACACACATCCATAACATTGAGGCTAAGAGATGCAAAGTAGATAGTGATAGTACTACTTATTTGTGGCAATCGTCTAGGTCATATTGGTGTAAAGCGCATGAAGAAACTCCATTCGATGGACTTTTGGAGTCTCTTGATTTTGAATCATTTGACGATGCGAACCATGCCTCATGGGCAAGATGATCAAAACCCGTTCTCCGTATGATGGAGCGAGCAACAGACTTGTTGGAAATCATACATACCTATGTATGGACCGATGAGTGTTTCGGCCGGTGGATATCGCTATTTTCTCACTTTTACCGATGACTTAAGTAGATATGGGTATATCTATTTAATGAAACATAAATCTGAAACGTTTGAAAAGTTCAAAGAATTTCAGAATGAAGTGGAGAACCATCGTAATGTAAAGATTAAGTTTCTACGATCCGATCGTGGAGGTGAATATTTGAGTTATGATTTTCTCACGCATCTTAAAGCAAGTGGAATCGTTTCACAACTCACGCCACCCGAACACCACAAATGCAATGGTGTGTCTGAGCCAAATCGAACCCTATTAGATATGGTCCGATCAATGATGTCTCTTCGATTTGCCGTTATCATTTTGGGGTTATGCATTAGAAACCGCTGCATTCACTTTAAATAGGGCTCCATCTAAATCCGTTGAGACGACACCGTATGAACCGTGGTTTGGTGCTAAACCTAAGTTGTCGCTTTAAAGTTTGGGGATGCGGCTACGTCAAGAAGTTGATGCCGACAAGCTCGAACCCAAAGCGAGAAATGCGTCTTCATAGGATACCCTAAGGAAACCATTGGGTATACCTTCTATCACAGAACCGAAGGCAAAGTATTTGTCGCAAAGAACGGTTCCTTTCTTGAGAAGGAGTTTCTCTCAAAAGAAGTGAGTGGGAGGAAAGTAGAGCTAGACGAGGTTATTGAACCTTCTCTTGAATTGAGAGTAGCGAGACCTGAAATTGTTCAGGTCGCCGCACCAACAATAGAGGAAGCTAATGACAAGGATCATGAAGCTTGACGATGTCTATCGAACGTCGCAGTCGACAAGGTCGCGTGCCCCTCCCGAGTGGTATGGCAACCCTTCTTGACCTTGTTGGTAGAAGACGGTGAACCCACGAACTATGAGGAAGCGATGATGAGCCCAGACTGAGAAATGGCGGAAGCCATGAAATCCATTGGGATCCATGAGCGAAAACCAAGTATGGACTTTGGTGGATCCTCCTAGCGGCCGAAAGGCCGTTGAGTGCAAATGGATATTCAAGAAGAAAACGGACGCGATGGTAATGTTACCGTTTATAGCACGGCTTGTCGCAAAGGTTTTCGACAAGTTCAAGGTGTTGACTACGATGAGACTTTCTCTCCGTGGCGATGTTTAAGTCCATTCGGATTTTATTAGCAATTGCTGCGTTTCATGATTATGAAATATGGCGATGGATGTCAAGATCGCTTTCCTCAATGGGAACATTGATGAAGAGTTGTATATGATGCAACCGAAGGTTTTGTCGATCCTAAGGATGCTAGTAAAGTATGCAAACTTCAGCGTTCCATTTATGGATGAAGCAAGCATCTCGGAGTTGGAACCTTCGTTTTGATCAAGTGATCAAGAGCTTTGGATTTGTTCCAAATTGCTACGAAGCTTGCATCTACAAGAAAGTGAGTGGGAGCTCGGTGACGTTTCTGGTATTGTATGTGGATGACATATTGATTATCGGAAATGACATCAACATGCTTAACGATGTGAAGAGTTATTTGAACAAGTGTTTTTCGATGAAAGACCTAGGTGAAGCTGCTTATATATTGGGCATCAAAATCTATAGAGATAGACAAAGACGCCTGATAGCTTTAAGCCAGAGTACATACCTAGACAAAGTTCTGAAAAGGTTCAGAATGGATAAGGCAAAGAAAGGTTCAGTGCCTATGTTGTCAGGTAATATATTGAGCAAGGCTCAGTGTCCAGCTACGGTAAATGATAGGGAAACTATGAGCAAAGTGCCTTATGCCTCGGCCATAGGTTCCATCATGTATGCCATGCTATGTACTAGACCGGATGTGTCCAATGCTCTTAGTTTGACGAGAAAATATCAAAGTGATCCAGGAGTGGAACACTGGACAGCCGTGAAGAACATCCTAAAGTACCTAAATAGAACTAAAGAAATGTTCTTAGTCTATGGGGGTGATGAACAGCTTGTCATAAAAGGTTACGTCGATGCTAGTTTCGACACCGACAAGGATGATTCCAAATCTCAGACAGGATACGTTTATATTTTGAATGGAGGAGCTGTGAGCTGGAGAAGCTGCAAGCAAAGCGTGATCGGGATCTACAGAGAAGCGGAATACATGGTCAGCAGAAGCGCCAAGTGAAGGAGTTTGGATCGGAAACTTCATCATCGAAGCTTGGCGTGGTTCCAAGTGCATTGGACCCACTGGAGATATTGTGTGACAACACCGCGCCATAGCACTCGCTAAGGAACCAAGATATCATCCAAAGACCAAGCATATCAACTCAGAAGTTTCATATAATCCGAGATTATATAGCGATGGAGATCCAAGATTAGCAAAGTACATACGGATCTGAATGTCGCAGATCCATTGACTAAACCTCTTCCACGTGTAAAACATGATCAACACCTCAGGGCCATGGGTGTGAGATTGTTGCCAAATGTAAACTAGATTATTGACTCTAGTGCAAGTGGGAGACTGTTGGAATTATGCCCTAGAGGCAATAATAAAGATGTTATTATTATAATTCTTGTTCATGATAAAGTTTATATTCCATGCTAGAATTGTATTAAGCGGAAACTTTAATACTTGTGTGGTTTGTGAACAACACCGTGTCCCTAGTACGCCTATCTGGACTAGCTCGTTGCTCAATGATGGTTAAGGTTTCCTAACCATAGACATGAGTTGTTAATTGATAATGAGATCATATCATTGGGAGAATGATATGGTGGATAGACCCAAACAAAGCAGAGCAATTAGATCGTGTCATCGTGTTCGTCTTTGCGAAGCTTTTCCTATGTCAAATATTGTATTCCTTAGACCATGAGATAATGCAACTCCCTGGTATCGGAAGAAAGCTTTGAGTTCATCAAACGTCATCCTATGAGAGGGAGATCATAAAGGTGTCTCTCAGGTGATCGGAAAGTATCTGTTGGGTTGTATGTATCGAGATGGAATTTGTCCCTCCCAAGTCGGAGAGATATACTTCGGGCCCACTCGGTAATCGATATCAACACCGCTTGCAAGCATGTGGTTAAGGAGTTAATCACAAAGTGATATTGGATTACAGAACGAGTAAAGTACTTGCTGTGAACGAGATTGAACTAGGTATGACGATACCGACGATCGAATCTCGAGCAAGTAAAATATCGCGAGACGAAGGGAATATATATATGGGATTGATTGAATCCTGGCATCGTGGTTCATCCGATATGATCATCGATGAATGTGGGAGTCAATATGGGTGCCTGCACTGCTGATTATTGATAGAAGATCATGTCGCATATTCTCGAACCCAGGTCACACACTTAACGTGTCTTGACGCTAGGATAGATTGGATAATTGGTTTATGAATTTTGTTCGAGTCTCGATGGGATTCGGGATATCACGAGAGGTTCCTAATGGTCCGAGAATAAGATTCATATAAGGCAGTAGTTTTGGAGTTCTAATTGTTCCAAGTTAATCGGTATTGTACCTAAGCTTCTAGAACCTTCCGAAGGGGACCAACGTGGCCCCACCTTCCGGGAGGAGGCATGGGCCTATGAGGGAGTGTCTGGGCCGCTGGGCTAGGGGCACAAGGCCCCATAGGGCCCAGCCGATTCTAGAGAGATTTGACTGCTTAAATCTCGGGATAGAATTTCTAGATAAGGAGAGTTTAAATTGTTTAAACTAGAGATAGGATTTCTAGATAAGGAAAGCTTAAATTGTTTAAACTAGAGATAGGCTTGGAGGAGGGCAGGCTGGCCGCCTCTATATATAGAGGGTGGTGCGCCTCCCCTACACACACCTTCCTCCAAGCCCTAGCAGCCTTGCTACCTTCCTCTCCCTCCCGACTGTTTGTAGGCGAGCCCGCAGCAGAAATTCTCCACCATATACACCACGCCGTCAGGTTGTAGATCCAATATATCTCCACCATACTCGCTGGTCCGAGGAAGGATGAGACGCCGAGGTGCTGCGCAGTGCATCTCACGAGGCACCGCCACTTGTGGTGCTAGATCGGATCGGATCGCGAGGAGGAGAAGCGAGTACGACTACATCACCCACGCTCCGATTTAACGCTCCGTCAGGCGAATCTTCAAGGGTATGAAGATCTAATCCAATATCTCCCGTTGATTGCATCTCCTAGATTAGATCTTGGCTTTTCCCTCTCTTCGCTCCGTAGAAAATTTTGATTTACTATGCCGCGAAACCCTTCACATTGACCCATATTGGGTTCATGAAGCTAATCTCAAAATAAGCCCCCAGGATACAGAGGATAATATAGTACACGCGTTAAGGTTTCAAGAAACCAAAAGGGAAATACTATTTCCTTACAACTTTGAGTGAGTGTTATTGTCTTGTATACACTTTCTATTTCGCTTACTCGATGTTAAGTATATAATTGATTAGTTATGCATTTGCAGCTTCCACTATATTCTGTTAATCATTCTTGACAAAGGGCGTGTACTAGTCATGGACTCGAAACATAAACCCCTTGAGACGTGGAAGGACATGCGGATACTTCTCCAGCGGTAATTCTAATCATTACGACACTATATCGGCAACGTTCGTGAATTTTATGATATCAAGTACTTAATAACTTATTTTATTTGTTTTCTACGCCGGGCAGCGCTTGGAAACGGTTCACGAACAAGGCTAGGGGTGTTTGGAAAGATGAGCTTACATTTCAACCACTAAATGTATGCACCACTAGCTATATCCGCGAATCTCTTTGATTCTAGTTTTGATACAGTTATTATCATGCTTGATTATTATTTTGATTGAACTCTGTTCTCGTAATGTGCCTGACGCAGGGACCAGGTAACAATATATGTGGATACTATGTTTGCGAGTTCATCCGGCAGACGTGCGATGAGAAGGGCAGAAATTTAGAGCAACTCCACGTACGTAAACAATTTCTATAGTTTTTAATTAAAATCAAATTGTGTTTAGTTTTATTCATATAGGCTGACTCCTTTTTTAAATCAGATCGAACGTCTATGGGACGGTCTTCTGCCAAAGGATCGCGTACGAGCAATTCAGGAGAAATTGGCGGGATTCTTGGATGCAGAAGTCCTAGACCCAAAAGGGGAATACTATTCGGCTGTGTATAGACAATAGGGATTGTAAAAATAGCAACTTTGAAGGAATTGGCCGGTAGCATCGAATAGCAACTTTTGTATGTAGTGCATGAACTCGATCCGTGTATTCAATGTAATATTGTCATGATATTCATGATGTAATATAAGGTTCCTTCATTGATAAGTGCAAATCACTAAATAATCAATAAAACAACCTAAATGAATTCTTCGCCATGCACAAAAGTGTGGCGAAATGCTGCTGGCAACAAAGTGTGCCAAAATGAATTCTCTGTCGCGGCAGAGAAATGGGCCAAATCTCTACCGTGACAGAAGGTTATTAGTCCCGGTTCATGAACCGGGACTAATGCCCCACCCCCCTCGCCCTCTGTCGCTGCCACGTGTGCACCCTTTTGTCCCGGTTGGTGGAGCAACCGGGACTAAAGGTTAGGGCTTTAGTCCCGATTGCCCCGTCCCGGTTGGGCAACCGGGACTAAAGCCCCATACCAACCGGGACTAAAGCCCCGTACCAACCGGGACCTATAGCCCCGTTTCCACCAGTGTGGCTGTGATTGGGGCCGGTACTAATGGCTCGCACCGGACGGCCCGAGCCACCCCAAACCATAGGTCCCGGCTCGTTAGAACCTATTAGTCTCGGTGTGAGATACAAACCGGGACTAAATGGTCTAGGGCCTGCCGCTCGCTGCGGGCACTCCCCCTTTAGTCCCGGTTTGTATCTCAAATCGGGACTAGTGGTCTGGCCCTATATATATGGTACAGCCTCCTCCCCCTCTCAACTGTTTTTTTCCTAGTGGGAGAGGTGGTGTTGTGCTATTTTTTTCTTGAGCATATGCACTAGAGGTGTTCGGTGAAATGCCCATTAGAACGATGCGACTTTAGGTCACACAAGACATACATGATATGAGGTGCCCGAGCCACACTTAAGTTTTCTCATCTTTGTTTCCAAGTGTAATAAAAGGTTAGCAACTATTTTCTCGTTTAGACCGCGCGGTAATAATTTTAGCATCGTTATTGCGTTTGGTATATATTTGTATGATACAGATGAGCCATCCATGGATGTACGATGACCGACGCTCTGCCACTTTCAGAGAAGGTGTGCGTTATTTTCGACTTGTGGCCGAGGAGAACAAGCGGGGGATGGTTTTATGTGTTGTCCATGTGTTGACTATAGGAATGAGAAGGCTCACGCTTCCTCAAGAGTCATTCAGAGTCACCTGCTTCGGTCTGGTTTTATGTCCGGCTATAATGTTTGGACCAAACACGGAGAAAGAGAGGTTGCGATGGAAGACGGTGACGAAGAAGAGAACGATGATGACAACTACCGATCTATGTTCCCTGAATATGCTGATACCGCAATGGAATACAATGAAGAAGAAGGAGGTGAAGAACGGGAACTAGACCGGCCCGCTGATGATCTTGGTCGGGTCATTTCTGATGCAAAGCGAGACTGCGACATAGAAAAGGAGAGGTTGCAGTTCGAGCAGATGTTATAGGACCACAACAAATTGTTGTACCCAACTTGTGAAGATGGCTACAAGAAGCTGGGTAGCACAATGGAATTGCTGAAGTGGAAGACAGAGACCGGTGTGACTGACTCGGGATTTGAGAAGTTGCTTCCAAGAAATAACGAATTGTCCGCCAGTACGTATGAAGCAAAGAAGCTCGTCTGCCCTCTAGGATTATATGTGCAGAAAATACATGCATGCCCTAATGACTGTATCCTCTACAGCAGTGAGAAGTACGAGAATTTAGATAAATGCCCGATATGCACTGCATTGCGGTATAAGATCAGATGGTGATGTTGATGGTGAACCACCCAGGAAAAGGGTTCCTGCCAAGGTGATGTGGTATGCTACTATAATACCATGATTGAAACGTTTGTTTAGAAACAAAGAGTATGGCAAGTTGTTGCGATGGCACATGGAAGAACGTAAGAAAGACGGGATGTTGAGGCACCCGCTGATGGTCGGCAGTGGATAAAAATGAGAGAGACTTCCTGGACTTTGCTGGTGACGCAAGGAACTTATGGTTTGGTCTAAGTACAGATGGCATGAATCCTTTTGAGGAGCAGAGCTGCAAAGATCCAACACTGCCCGTGACTCTATGTCTCTACAACCTTCCTCTTTGGTTGTGCATGAAACAGAAGTTCATTATGATGCCAGTGCTCGTCCAAGGCTCGAAGCAACCCGACAACGACATTGATGTGTACATAAGGCCATTAGTTGATGAACTTTTACAATTGTAGGCTGAACCAGGTTTACATGTGTGGGATGAGCACAAACAGGAGCCATTCGACCTACGAGCGTTGCTGTTCGTAACCATCAATGATTGACCTACTCTTAGTAACATCTCAGGACAGACAAACAAGGGATACAATGGATGCACACACTATTTAGATGAGACTAAAAGTATATATCTAAATAAATCTAGGAAGAATGTATACCCGTACAATCGTCGTTTTCTCCCGCCCAGACATCCCTTAAGGAAAAAAGGCAAGCATTTCGATGGCGAGGCAGATCACCGGAAGAAGCCTGGCCCCCGTACTGGTGCTGATGTATTTGGTATGGTCAACAATTTAAATGTAATATTTGGAAAGGGCCCCGGAGGACAACCTGTTCCGAAATACGCCGACGGACACACACTCATGTGGAAGAAGAAATCTATATTTTGGGAGCTGCCATATTGGGAAGTCTATGAGGTCCTCTTTGCAATCGACGTGATGCACTTGACAAAGAATCTTTGCGTGAATATTATAGGCTTCATGGGCTTCTATGGGAAGTCAAAATATACACTGGAAGCATGGGAGGACCAACAACGTCGTAAAGGACGAGACGACAAGCATCTAGGGCAGTTTCAAGGGCCTGCCAGCTACGCTCTTACCAAGGAAGAGATGGAAATCTTTTTTGAAGTCCTTTTTAGTATCAAGATCCCGTCTGGCTTCTCATATAACATAAAGGGAATAGTAAATATGAAAGAGAAAAAATCAAAAACCTAAAGTCCCATGACTGCCATATGATTATGAAGCAACTGCTTCCGGTTGCATTGAGGGGGATTCTACCAGAAAATGTTCGACTGGCCATTGTGAAGGTATGTGCATTCCTCAATGCAATTTCTCAGAAGGTAATCGATCCAGAAAGTCTATCAGGGTTACAGATTGATGTGGTCCAATGTCTGGTTAGCTACCCTCCATATTTCTTCAATATTATGACGCACCTCCTAGTTCATCTAGTCGAAGAGATTAGAATTCTCGGTCCTATGTTTGTACACAATATGTTTCCCTTCGAGAGGTTCATGGGAGTCTTAAATAAATATGTTCATAACCGTGCTAGGCCAGAAGGAAGCATCTCCAAGGGCTATGGAACAAAGGAGGTCATTGAGTTTTGTGTTGACTTTCTTCCTGACCTTAAGCCGATTAGTGTTCCTGAATATCGGTATGAGAGGAGGCTGACTGGAAAAGGAACACTAGAAAGTAAAGCAACGGTATGTATGGATGGGTATTCTTTCAGTAAAGCACACTACACAGTTCTACACAATTCCACCTTGGTGGCTCCGTATATCGAGAAACACAAGATTATTCTACGCTCAGAAAACCCGGGGAAGCCTGACTCCTTGATTAAAGTGGAACACGAGGACACTTTCAGCAGTTGGTTGTAGACACATCTCATGAATAACAACACAGTTGAAGATCAGTTGTACTTGTTGGCAAGGTTACCATCTTCGACTGTATGTACTTTCCAAGGGTACGAGATAAATGGTAATACATTTTACACGATCGCTGATGCAGCTAGTCCAAGTGGGAGCACTTCGTCGGGAAACCCCAAGAGCAAGGTGTGAAGCAGCACAAGAGCAAGTTTTCCCTCAGTAAGAAACTGAGGTTATCGAACCAGTAGGATGAAGGAAATATCACACAGGTGTTGCAAGCAACACGGAGACCTGCACAACACAAACTCAAGACTTTACCCCAACGAATCAGTGAGGTTGTCAAGCTCACCGGTTTGATGTAACAAAGGATTAAATGTATGGTGTGGAAGGCAATGGTTTGCAACAAGTAAACAAGTAGAAGTGGAATATGTATCAATGGTAAAGATTGGACCAGGGTCCATAGTTCACTAGAGGTGCTCTCCTTAGATAAACAACATGGCATGAAGGGTAAACAAATTATAACAGGGCAATTGACAGGAACTAAGCAAGGCATAACAATGCAATTACTAGTCAGAAAGATCCTATGAGATTCGATTGGGCAATACAACAATATACATAGACCGCCATCCAACTGAATCTATGACTAGAAGTCCACCTTCAAGTTATCATCCGAACCCCATCCAGTATTAAGTTGCAAGCAAAAAGCTGTTTAAGCAAAGTGTAAAGTAAATCCACATGTTCCATGAACAAGAGGCATTGTTTTCTCCCTAGTGGCAATAGCACATCTACAAATCAAGAGATTTCTGCCACTTCCCTTGGAAACTAGAGGCATGAACCCACTATCGAGCATAAATACCCCTCTTGAGTCACTAGCAACTACTTGGCCAAGATAGCTACTAACAATGAGAGCATGCAAGATCACAAACAACATAGACATGATAGAATCATAAAGACAAAACCATTAATCAAACCAACATAATAATCTCAATATCCATCGGATCCCATAAACACAACATGCATGATTACAAATAGATTAGATCTTGATCATGAGCGGAGCTCATAAGATCTATACATGAAAGCACAAAGGAGGAGGTACAACCATCTAGCTACTACATGGACCCATAGTCCAAGGTGGAACTACTCACGCATCATACCGAGAAGGCCTCCGGATGATATCCCCTCGGCAGGTGCCGGAAGAACTTGACCCTCCCCGATCTAGGGACGATGGTGGCGGCGGCTACAGGCAGTTCCATGGATATTTGATCGGGTACTCAGGGTTTCTGCATCGGGGGATTCTTATAGGCGAAGGGGGAGACCAAGGAGGCGGCCAGGGTCACCAAACCCTTGCCCGGGCAGCTGCGGGCCCACCTGCACAGGGTGGTGGCCCCTGGCCGGCCTCCCTCCGGCTCCCTTTTAGACTTCTTGTTCCCCACGGAAAGTAATTGAGTTTGACGTTTGTCCCGTCCAATTCCGAGAATATTTCTTTACTAAATTTTCTAAAACCAAAAACAGCAGAAAACAGGCATCTTGCACTGTTGCAACTTGTTAGTAGGTTAGTACGAGAAAACATGTAAAAAGCACCTCAAAGTGTGGACAAGTAAAGCAAAGTAGATACTAAACAAGCATGGCGCATAAAAAATTATAGATATGTTTCCAACGTATTAACATCCCCAAGCTTAACTCCTGCTTGTCCTCGAGTAGGTAAGTGATAAACAGAATAATTTTTGAGGTGACATGCACCCTCACAATAAAGATCCAACCATTTGCAAGCATTGAAAGCTGGGATCAAAGAACTCTAAACATGTGCATGAAAGATGGAGTTATAACAATAGGACATAGTAACTATGCATGCAACATGACAAGCTACAAACAAAGATCATGAATAACATGCATTGAAAAACATTTGTTTGTTTCACATGCAGAAAACATGGCATAGTGGCAATCAGCTTGTCCCTCATAGAGTAGCAATTAGATGCATAGGACACCTGCAAAGTTCACAAGGGTGACAAGAAACAAATAGCACAAGAACAAGTAATAACACAATATTGCATCAATTAATAAGCTTTGGAACACTGCACACAGAATGACAACTATGCTCTCTTAATGGTGCCTAAAGGTAGAAGGTGGAGACTCAATAATGGTGGAACAAATGCCTTTTTGTAAAGGAAGCAGGAATTACAAGTTTCAAAAAGAGCTTCCAAGATTATGGTACTTGTTAGATTTCAGCCCTCATTGCCCCTATCATAAGCATCTTGAAGTGGTTAAGGTCAAAGTGGCAAAGCTGGAGTATATGCTTGACGAAGTATAAGTTGGCAATCTCAAGTCCCTTGAATACGAGGGCCACACCTCATGCATACTCAACTTTGGGTCCAGGTAAGTTCTTGTCACTGTAAGTATTTGCATATCATTGAGAACCGCCAACGGGGTACCCCTTGCACATGGTACAGGAGCTTTCCCATAACCAAAATGACAAGGCAAGCAGACAATGAGCATCTCAGCAATCTTTTTATTTACCATATGCATAGCTTTTTATTGAGGATGCTTCATAGATGGCTCATTATGGTGATGATGTAAGTTTCCACCATGATTAGGCATGGCTTAGGCTAGTGGCCTAGGCGTTTCTCTAAAACAGGATACAAACTTCATGGACTTACAAGTTCCCTCTTTATTTCACACCGGTGACATCCATAGACAAAAGAACATGATATCAACTGGATACAACAAGGTACAAGTGCAATGTTGAAAATGTTCCCCGTGACAGCACGGTTCTACTAATTCCAACTTATAAGTGCAAGCATATACAACAAAGTTGTCACAATAGTTCAAGTTTATTAGGGGCAAAGAATAAAGTGCGCCATCAAGTTCGTGAGAGCTTTAATCACTAAGTTTTCACATCACAAAATAGTTTTTAATTGGAAGATAATTGAAAACAAGAATATACTTGGAATGGTGTAACACACCATGTATAGGAGTTTATAGTGGATACTTTAGAATAACTTGGGTTCTTGGGAGTTGTAGGCATGAGTAGAACTTACTCATACAAGTGGAGGCTAGCAAAAGACTGGGAGCAACCAACTAAGAGAGCAATAATGACCATAATCATGCAATGCAGCAAAGCATACTAATCAAAGCAAAGAGTGGTACTACAAGTCAAGGACTAAATGATCATACAGGCTAATGGCGACTTGTCATATTCATAACATGGTGTGAGCATGTGCCAGGTCAACCCAAGAAAACATCAAAGGAGAATACCACAATACTATGCTTTTGCATGCTAAAACAACGCATAATTTCTTCAAGGCACACTAAGCAATCCCAATTGTTTGGAACAATACATGCTACAACAATAATTACTAAGCATAAGGTCAAAACAACACCTAGCATGTCATGCTAAAGTCTAAGTCACAGTCAATGCAAGCTCCTCTTGCACTTCAACCAAGAACTTACTACTCCTTTACAACACCAAGCAAACTTATTTGCAAAACAACACAGCGAGAACGGGGGTCCAAACTACTTTATTCAAGCAAACTAAACAACCTAAGCAAAGCAAAATAAAACTAAGACGCTCCAAGAACAACACAACTGTGAATGAAACAATAAAAACAAAGTGTCTAGACAGACCTGAGCTTTTTATTGATGAAGAAGGGAATGCCTTGGGCATCCCCAAGCTTTGACTCTTGTACCTCTTGGATATTTCTTGGGGTGACACCATGGTGGAATCCCCAAGCTTGAGCTTTTGTATCATTCTCTCTCTACACCTGAAATTTTTCCTTCACACAATCTTCATTAGCAACATTAGTGTATTCAAAAGATATTAGACCCCTGGCAAAGCTTTGGAACAGCAAGGATTTTCAGTAAAAACACAAGCTAATGTAATAACTCCTTGAAAAATCTCAATTCACCTAAATAGAACTCAAAAAGGAATCAATAAGAAGTAAATGCAAATAATGGCAGAAATCTGTCAAAACAGACCAGCAGGTAGAAACCGATTTTTTCGAACATCTTCTGTTGCTCAAATCAAAAAGTGCTGAACTAACGAAAGTTAGATAACATACTTAGGAATTTATTCACACATGTTGATCTCAATCCGAGTTACAGAGCCTCCTCACGAATTTTTTTGGTGGAGGACAAAAATCTATTTCGGGACAGCAACTCCCCAAATCTTACTTCCCTCTCATTAGAGGTCATTCTTGGCACAAAAATCAAACAAAAAGGATAAGGAGAGGTCATTACTGAAGTAATAACTTCCAAGACTCAAGGAAACTCTTGGGTTATCTCCGAACAAGTACTTTTCTTTAACTCCTTTAAGTTAGGCACAAGAAGCAAGAAGAATCAAGTATTTTCAAATGAAGAATTGCCCCTCTTGTTCCTTCCTTTCTTACATTTCTTTTTCTCTTTAGGGAAGATATGATTGCTTACCGGAGGAGAAAAGTGCATAATGCATTTTCCCACATCTATTACAGCTCCAAGGTGCTTCAGTAGGGATCTGTTGGAGATATGCCCTAGAGGCAATAATAAATATAGTTATTATTATATCTTTGTGTTTATGATAAATGTTTACATTCATGCTATAATAGTATTAACAAGGAAACATTAATACTTGTGTGATTTGTAGACTAAAATAAGAGTCCCTAGTAAAGCCTCTATATAATACTAGCTTGTTGGTTAATAGATGATTGTGGTTTCCTTATCATGAACATTGAGATGTTATTAACAACAAGATCATATCATTAGGAGAATGATATGGTGTACATACTCCTATAGATAAGCGTAGCATAAAGATCAAGTCATTTTAATAGTTCAATTGCTATATTCTTTCTGATACATAGTAATCTAATTCCTTCGACCATGAGATCATGCATATCACCTTTACCGGATGGATGCTTTGATGACATCAAACACCACACCGTAACTGGGTGGCTATAAAGGTGGCATTGAGTGTTCGGAAAGTATTGGTTGAAACACATGGATCAAGAGGGATTTGTCCATCCATATGATGATAGATATACTCTGGCTCTCGGTGAAATGTCATCCAATTAGCTTGCAAGCATGTGACGCTCACAAGGGATCACATATCACGAACGAGAAAGTACTTATCGGTAACGAGGTTGAACTAGGTATGCAGAGATACCGACGATCATAACCTCGGATAAGTAAACTATCGTGAGACAAAGGGAAATTGATATCGTATGTAAGTGGTTCATTCGATCGCAAAGTAATCGTAGAAATATGTGGGAGCCATATGAATTTCCAGATTCCTCCATTGGTTATTGTTCAGATAAGTGTCTCGATCATGTCCGCATAATTCACGAACCGTAGGGAGACACACTTAAGGATTCGACGTTGTTTGAGTAGCTATGGAATGATGAGGAAGAGTCCGAATGTTGTTCAGAGTATCGAATGGGATTCGGGATATCACGAGGAGATCCGGAATGGTCCGGAGAATAATATTCATATAAGGAAAGTCCCGTTTCGGAGTTGGAGAATGGTTCCAGTGTTTTCATCGGGAATGTTCTAGAAGATTCCGGAATGTCCGGCACTCCGGAGGGGAAGTGTACATGAATGTGTTATATCAAGTTGGTATGATTGCATTATGTACTCGGTGTCATCGCTGAACAAAATAGAGGGTTTATTCAAATCCTAGTTTGAAAAGTCAAACGCCAAGTTTGAAAGTCAAACGGCTAGTTTTGGGAAGTGGAGAGGGAGGTGAATCGAGCGCTTGGGGAGGAGTTCCTCCACCGCCAAGCACCACCAAGGCGAGTTGGGAGGACTCCTCCCCTTGGCCGGCCCCTCCACCTATATAAGGAGGGCAGGCTCCCCTCCTACACACAAGATCCCGCCCAAACCCTAAGCATGGCGCCACTGCCGCCGCGCCTAGGTCAAGCCACGCCTAGCAACCCTAGCCACGGCCAAGCTTCCTCCTCGGCGTGCCTAAACCCTAGATCGTCGAGGACTCGATCATACTCCACCATACTCGCGCTCGGTTTAAGGCGAAGCCTCATGAGATCTCCCTCTACTTGCTTTGCCACAGGAATTGAGGAGAGTGCTACAACCTCGCTTCCTGGAACAAGGGAGAGGAAGGTCTTCATCGATTACGAACGTGGATCGATCGGGAGCTGCGAACGCGTCGGAAGGATCGTCTACGATCTTGAGATCGGGAAGAGTACGACTACATCACCCACGAGAATCCGCTCTCGTTAAACACTTTGGAATCTTCGAGGGTGAGTTATTCTATCGACTCGTTGCTACAATCTAGTAGATAGATCTTGGCTTGTTTATTTGTATGCGGTAGAAATTTTTTGTTTTCCATGCTACGAAACCCTACAGTGGTATCAGAGCCGTGTCTATATGTAGATCTGTTGCACGAGTAGAACACAATGGTCATTGTGGGCGTTGATGCTTTTATTGTCGATTGCTTCTTGTGTACTTTGCATCTTGCGGGATGTTGGGATGAAGCGGCCCGGGCTAACCTTACATGACATCGTTCATGAGACTTGCTCCACGCTTGACATGCAACTTGTATTGCATAAGTGGCTTTGCGGGTGCCTGTTTCTCCTAGCATAGTTAAGATCCAATTTACAATGGGTGATTAACAATACTAGTATCAATGTTGTGGTTCATGTTCGTAAGTTAGAACGACACTCATTGAAAGCCCCAAACCACGTAAAATATGCAAAGAAAGTAGAGGCGTCTAACTTTGTTTTGCAGGGGTGTGCAGTGATGTGATATGGCCATGATTTTGATTATATTTGATGTATGCAATGTTCCTTATTGTAAGTTGTGTAGGGGTTCGTAGCATGGAAAACAAAAAATTTCTATCGCATACAAACAAACAAGCCAAGATCTATCTACTAGATTGTAGCAACGAGTCGATGGAATAACTCACCCTCGAAGATTCCAAAGCGGTTAACGAGAGCAGATTCTCGTGGGTGATGTAGTCGTACTCTTCCGATCTCAAGATCGTGTGGACGATCCTTCCCGCCATGCGTTCCGCGGTGCCGATCGGTCACACGTTGCATCGGCGAAGACCTTCCTCTCCTTGTTCCAAAGAAAATGGAGGTTGTAGCACTCTCTCGCGATTCCAAGACAACGGCGTGGTACCGAAGTAGAGGGAAATCCGCAGGCTTAAGCCGGAGCGAGTTTGGTGGATTATGAGAGGCTATTAGTGGTCTAGAGATTAGACACACCAATTAGAAGGCTCTAAACCGCAGGCTAAAGCAATTAGAAGCTCTAAACCAAACGGCTCTAAACCGGAGATTAGAGGTAGAAACTTGTGTGTCTCAAGGAGGAGCCCCGCCTCCTTTTATAGGTGGAGGGCTAGGCGCGCCAGGAGGGAGGGAGTCCTCCCCAACTCGCCTAGGGCTTGGCGCGGCCTGGAGGAGGGACCTCCTCCAAGTTGGTTCCAACTCCTCTTGCTTGTTTCCCACAGTTTCCCACAGTTTCGTTTTCCACAGTTTCCTGTTTTCCAGTTCTGTTTTAGCCGTTTGACTTTCAAAGGCAATTTGACTTTCATGTTTTGGAACAGCAAGAACACTTAGTACATGATGCAATCATTCAATGACACACTCATGTACCTCCCCAGAGTGGGACAATCCGAACCTTCTAGAACATTCCCGATGAAAACACCGGAATCATTCCCGAACTCCGAAACGGGACTTTCCTTATATGAATCTTATTATCCGGACCATTCCGGATCACCTCGTGATATCCCGGATCCCATCCGAGACTTCAAACAACATTCGGTCTCTTTCTCATAATACCATAACTACTCAAAACAACGTCAATCTTAAGTGTGTCTCCTACGGTTCGTGAATTATGCGGACATGATCGAGACACTTCTCAACAATAACCAATAGAGGAATCTGGAAATTCATATGGCTCCCACATATTTCTACGATTACTTTGATCGAATGAACCACTTACATACGATACCAATTTCCCTTTGTCTCACGATAGTTTACTTATCCGAGGTTATGATCGCTCGGTATCTCGCATACCTAGTTCAACCTCACCGATAAGTACTCTTTTCTCGTTCCGTGATATGTGATCCCTTGTGAGCCAGTCACATGCTTGCAAGCTAATTGGATGACATTCCACCGAGAGGGCCCAGAGTATATCTATCCCTCATATGGATGGACAAATCCCACTCTTGATCCATGTGTTTCAACCAATACTTTCCGAACACTCAATGCCACCTTTATAGCCACCAAGTTACGGTGTGGTGTCTGATGTCATCAAAGCATCCATCCGGTAAAGGTGATATGCATGATCTCATGGTCGAAGTAATTAGGTTACTATGTATCAGAAAGCATATAGCAATTGAACTATTGAAATGACTTGATCTTTATGCTACGCTTATCTATAGGAGTATGTCCATCACATCATTCTCCTAATGATATGATCCTGTTGTTAATAACATCTCTATGTTCATGATCAGGAAACCATGATCATATATATTAACCAACAAGCTAGTTTAACAAGAGGCTTTACTAGGGACTCTTATTTTAGTTTACAAATCACACAAGTATTAATGTTTCCGGTTAATACAATTATAGCATGGTATGTAAACATTTATCATAAGTGTGAAGATATGATAATAACAACTTTATTATTGCCTCTTGGGCATATCTCCAACAGTCTCCCACTTGCACTAGAGTCAATAATCTAGTTTCAAACCTTTGTGTATTCAACACCTATGGCTTTCCGTGTTGTATGTACATGATTGCTAGTGGTCAATCGATCTCCGGATCCGACACTTCCAGTCCGTGTGTAATTGCATGTCTTTATGCTTTACGCATCACTCATTCTCTAATGAGATGGCTTTGTATAAATTTGGTCCTTCGGTGTGACCTTTAGTTCTTTGGGGTTAAAACATGTTGATAATATTGTCGCACAATATATCTTCATAGTATTATCCCACTGTGAACTACACCTAGTTTGATAACAAACTACTTGACACAAATGCCCTCTTTTGCTGCTAAAATAGCAGTCATATACTTAGCCTTTTGTTGTAGTATCTGTCACAATGTCTTAACTTTGGAACTCATCCAAATCTATTATGGAACTCACTTTCCATTATATTGTGCCACCCTTAGTTTAGATTGATATAAACTTAATTTGTACTTTGTGACAAAGCTAGTATCAATGTAGTACTTTTACAATGAACTAACCATCTATTTGTCACTTCTGCAAATAATATACTCTTAGTTCCTCCAAAAGATCATAAGAATATCCTTACTATTGTCCAATGATCATCTTTAATCATTCCGTATATGCTCACAACATTTAGAGCATAGGACATATCTGGATTTGTACATATCACAAGATGATTGATATAAATACTCTTTGTGATTTCATACATCAAGTATCAATCTATACTTGATTATTTGTTTCACTTTACCAAATGTCAATACACTTGAATATATATCATCAACATTGAACTCATTCAATCCTTTTCTGCGACAAGAACCTATCTTGTAGTTTCTATATTGAACTCATTCAATATCTTGTCTATGCACTTCGGAACAACCATATTAGCGTCTATTGATGCCAAATATTTGGTTTTGCCTAAGTCTTTCATCGGGATGAAATTCTTAATATGTGTCAATAAAGATACATCTTTTCTAATCAACAATATGTCCTCCACATAATGTATTAGAAATATGTCTTAGCTCCCACTTAATTTCTTGCAAACGCAAGCATCTTCATTGTCTCGATGAAATTAAACTCTTTAACAGTTTCATCATAGTGAAGATTCCAACTCCGCGATGCTCACTTCAACCATTGAAGTTTGCATATACTTTTAGAATCCTTTGAATTAACAAAACCCTATGGACCGTGTCATGCACACGTCCTAGGTAACGATTCTATTAGAAGAACTTGTTTTGTTTATTCAACTACCATATAACAAATTATATGTAGTGGTTGCTACATTAATCCGTCTAGACTAAATATCGCTATGAAAGATCAGATCTTGTCATAGTCAACCTTTGAACATTGTTGTGAACTCTTTCCCAACATGTCGACTATTTCATAGATGTGCAACATCCATGTCTATTTATTTATAGATCCAAACACAACGGTAAGGTCTTACACCTTTCTCGAGGGTCCTTCAAGTTCAAAACTTGATTTCTCGTGTATGGAACTATCACGGATTTTATGGCTTCAAGCCATTTGACGAGTCAGGCCCATCATCGCTTCTTTGCATGTAGTCGGTTCATTATTCTCAAATAATGATTCAACCCTCAAATCTTGGTATTTGATTGTTTACCCGATCTACTTGTTTCAATAGGAACTTAGATCTCGTGACCACAACCTTTGAGGCACTTGAGCCATGAGCATTGTTGCCTTGAAACACTTTTCTTGTCTTGCAACTGCACATATAGCTAAGGTTCTTTTAACCTTATCAAAGTTCTATTGTCCTCCCACTTAACTTTTCACGAAAAATTCCTTCTCAAAGAAACTTGACGTTCTAAGCAACAAACACTTTGTCTCCGTGTTTATGGAGGAATACTTAATTTATACAAAGACAGGTTCATCCGACTTTGGTTGCACACATCTTTCTTATGCATAGCATACCAATGTTTAAGAAAGGACAACTTGGGTTTTATCCCAAACCATAACCTTATATGGTGTCATTTCAACGGATTATGATGAAGCTCTTTTCAGTGGAAAAACGGTAATCTCTAAAGCTTTTAATATTTAAAATATAATGGCAGTTTTATGAATTACACCTTCGATCTTACCATGTCAAACAAGGTTTAATTACATATCTCGAACACTCCATACTCTTATGGTGTTTCGGGAAATTGCAAATCCACGGAACGATTCCTTTAAATCTTAGGTATTATGCTAAAATTGTAACTCAAATATCTTCCTTTATGATCTTATCATAAACTATTTATATTCTTGTTACAATGATTTTGCACTTCATCTTGAAAGTCCTTGAACTTTTCAAATGTTTCACACTTCATCCTTATTAAGTAAATATTCATATATTCACTCAAATTTTCGGAGAAAGCACATGAAGTTGAAATCCATCGCTCTTGACTATACATAATGGACTTCATACAACAATATGTACAAGTTCCAATAAGCTATTCTAGCGTTCCTTTGGCCTATGAACGAAGTTTTAATTATCTCTAGAAAGTTTCACAAGCGTCATTTGATCAAAATCAAATAGACTCCAAAATTCCATCCATATGGATTTTCTTCATGTTTTCTTTCCAATATAATTTAAACGGCGATGTCACTTCCTAAGTGATCTTTCAATCAATTTGTCTTTCGACATTTTTAGCACTAGTTTTATGGATGTGATTTCTCCAACGAGATATGTGCATCATCCATCATTGATGGATTACCGCAATTATTTGAACATCCCTGTTGTTCTTATAATACCTGATAAAACAAATCTTGAAGGCAAACTTTGATGTTTAATGAGCAACACAATAACCCTTTATTTGTTCTCGATGAACATCATCACATATTCTTTGCTAATTACTTAGCTTGTAGTTCATGAATTGTTGTTTCGTATGACGATTCATACCAACAAATTCAGTATCAAATACTTAAGAACCACATTGTTTAATAAGCAAAGAATATAGCCATAACATGTATATCATCTATATACTTAAACGAACAATTCTAGTCTTTTCTTTTCTGCCATATACTTATGAGATTCTCTTCAAGATTTCCTTTTACGCTTGAAAGAATCTATCAACATCAATTAGTGGAGTCATTCATATGACACATAGTCCAAAGCGTGTATAGTTAAATACCAATGTCTTTGGACTTGCACTTTGAAGTAGATCACCATCATCAAATGTTTGGTGTTCTTTCAAATTCCTTTCTTTAGTAATCTCTTGGTGTAGTAAATATTTTACCTACATCAAATATTCACCCTTATCATGGAATTATCCATGATCAAGCTACTATTAGCTTGTAACGGTGAATCGTGAGTACAATGTTGCTCTCCCAAAAACTTTTGGAGGTTTGGGACAACTAGTGTCTCCAACCTTTTGCAAATTCTCATCAAATATGAGAACATGACTTTAGCCATATTATACTCTATCATGTTGCAACCAAAACTTTGTTTCAGACATCACAATATCTTTCACAAATCATGGTTTCTGAAACAACTCTTTCAGATCCTTAGATAACCTTGATATTAGGAGAATCCTTTGAATATCAAGAATCATGGAGACAAACATGATACTTATATACTAACACTTGGAATTGTTACTCTTGATTTAATACTAATTATCAAACTTCATGGAGTAACCGGAACTTACTGAAAGTTTGCAATAGGACTTTTAAACTTTAGATTAACACTTCAAAACAATACGATACCAGTTCGTAAAGTAACTAACCAGAATTCTATAGTTCTATCATCTCAATTATAACTAAGTGCAAGGTGGTAAACGGATGCCAATGACTACAACAACTATGCAAATTCACTTTGATTTAGTTTATGATAAATTGAGTTCTAATTAATAATTAAATTAATCTAGATGAACTCCCACTCAAAACAATATCCCTCACATTGTTTTAGTGATCACACGAACCAAATCCACCACATCAAAACCGATCATCACGAGAGTTGATATAGCTTCAATGGCGAACAATCAACATGTTCATCATATCTACTATATGACTCATGCTCTACCTTTCGGTAATCCGTGTTCCTGAGGCCATGTATGTATATGCTAGGCTCGTCAAGATCAAACCTTAGTTTCTGCATGAGCAAATCTGGCTTGCTCACGTTGTATACACTTGCAGAATCTAACACACCCGATCATCACGTGGTGCTTGAAACAACAAGATTTAGCAACGGTGCTAACTAAGGGTGAACACTTTATGACTTGAAATTCATGTGCACGAGGATCATCTTATAATGCTACCGTCGTCTACTAAGCAATACAAGATGCATAAAGGATTAACATCACATGCAATTCAATAATATGTGATATGATATGGCCTTTCTTCTTTGTGCTTCCGATCTCCATCTTCAAGCACGAACATGATCTTCATCATTACCGGCATTGCATCAAGGTCAATGACGCTCCATGGTTGTCGTCCACCGGCTTCAACTATTACAACTACTTTGAATAGACACGCAGGTCTTAACATAAATTAAAGACAACCATATGGCTCCTGCCGGTTGCCGACTTACAATAAGGAACATTGCATACATCATATATAATCACAATCATGGCCATATCACATCACAGCACACCCCTGCAAAACAAAGTTAGACGCCTCTACTTTCTTTGCATATTTTACGTGGTTTGGGGCTTTCAATAAGTGTCGTTCTAACTTACGAACAAGAACCACAACATTGATACTAGCATTGTTGATCACCCGTTGTAAATTGGATCTTAACTATGCTAGGAGAAACAGGCACCCGCAAAGCCACTTATGCAATACAAGTTGCATGTCAAGCGTGGAGCAAGTCTCATGAACGATGTCATGTAAGGTTAGCCCGGGCCGCTTCATCCCAACATACCGCAAGATGCAAAGTACACAAGAAGCAATCGACAATAAAAGCATCAACGCCCACAATGACCATTGTGTTCTACTCGTGCAACAGATCTACATATAGACACGGCTCGATACCTCAGTAGGGGTTCGAGCATGGAAAACAAAATTTTCTATCGCATACAAACAAACAAGCCAAGATCTATCTACTAGATTGTAGCAACGAGTCGATGGAATAACTCACCCTAAAGATTCCAAAGTTAACGAGAGCAGATTCTCGTGGGTGATGTAGCCGTACTCTTCCGATCTCAAGATCGTGTGGACGATCCTTCCAACAGCGCTGCCGAAGCGCTCCATGCAGGGTCACACGTTCGGTACTCGAAGACCTTCCTCTCCTTGTTCCAAAGAAAGCGGAGGTTGTAGCACTCTCCTCGCGATTCCGGCAGCACAACGGCGTGGTACCGGAAGTAGAGGGGAAATCCCGCAGGGCTTCGCCTTAAGCCGGAGCGAGTATGGTGGATTATGAGAGAGGGCTATTAGTGGTCTAGAGATTAGATACACCAATTAGAAGTCTCTAAACCGCAGGCTAAAGCAATTAGAAGCTCTAAACCAAAACGGCTCTAAACCGGAGATTAGAGGTAGAAACTTGTGTGTCTCAAGGAGGAGCCCTGCCCCTCCTTTTATAGGTGGAGGGGCTAGGCGCGCCAGGGAGGGAGGGAGTCCCTCCCCAACTCGGCCTAGGGTTTGGGAGCCGGCCTGGAGGAGTGGGACTCCTCCTCCAAGTTGGTTCCAACTCCTCTTGCTTGTTTCCCATAGTTTCCCACCCACAGTTTCTGCTTTCCACAGCTGTTTTAGCCGTTTGACTTTCAAACTGCAATTTGACTTTCATGTTTTTGGAACAGCAAGAACACTTAGTACATGATGCAATCATTCAATGACACACTCATGTACCTCCCCGTAGTCTTGCCGACAATCCGAACCTTCTAGAACATTCCCATGAAAACACCTAATCATTCCCGAACTCAAACGGACTTTCCTTATATGAATCTTATTCTCCGACCATTCCGGATCACCTCGTGATATCCCGGATCCCATTCGAGACTCAACAACATTCGGTCTCTTTCTCATAATACCATAACTACTCAAAACAACGTCAATCCTTAAGTGTGTCTCCCTACGGTTCGTGAATTATGCGGACATGATCGAGACACTTCTCCTAACAATAACCAATAGAGGAATCTGGAAATTCATATGGCTACATATTTCTACGATTAATTTGCGATCGAATGAACCACTTACATACGATACCAATTTCCCTTTGTCTCACGATAGTTTACTTATCCGAGGTTATGATCGTCGGTATCTCTGCATACCTAGTTCAACCTCGTTACCGATAAGTACTCTTTTCTCGTTCCGTGATATGTGATCCCTTGTGAGCCAGTCACATGCTTGCAAGCTAATTGGATGACATTCCACCGAGAGGGCCCAGAGTATATCTATCCGTCATATGGATGGACAAATCCCACTCTTGATCCATGTGTTTCAACCAATACTTTCCGAACACTCAATGCCACCTTTATAGCCACCCAGTTACGGTGTGGTGTCTGATGTCATCAAAGCATCCATCCAGTAAAGGTGATATGCATGATCTCATGGTCGAAGGAATTAGGTTACTATGTATCAGAAAGCATATAGCAATTGAACTATTGAAATGACTTGATCTTTATGCTACGCTTATCTATAGGAGTATGTCCATCACATCATTCTCCTAATGATATGATCCTGTTGTTAATAACATCTCTATGTTCATGATCAGGAAACCATGATCATATATATTAACCAACAAGCTAGTTTAACAAGAGGCTTTACTAGGGACTCTTATTTTAGTTTACAAATCACACAAGTATTAATGTTTCCGGTTAATACAATTATAGCATGGTATGTAAACATTTATCATAAGTGTGAAGATATGATAATAACAACTTTATTATTGCCTCTTGGGCATATCTCCAACAAGTTGGCAACCGACAGGAGCCATATGGTTGTTTTTAATTTATGTTAAGACCCGCGTGCCTATTCAAAGTAGTTGTAATAGTTGAAGCCGGTGGACGACAACCATGGAGAAGCGTCATTGACCTTGATGCAATGCCGGTGATGATGGAGATCATGTTCGTGCTAGAAGATGGAGATCGGAAGAACAAAGAAGAAAGGCCATATCATATCACATATTATGAATTGCATGTGATGTTAATCCTTTATGCATCTCGTATTGCTTAGTTGACGACGGTAGCATTATAAGATGATCCCTCATGCACATGAATTTCAAGTCATAAAGTGTTCACCCTTAGTTAGCACCGTTGCTAAAGCTTGTTGTTTCGAAGCACCACGTGATGATCGGGTGTGTTAGATTCCGCAAGTGTATACAACATGAGCAAGCCAGATTTGCTCATGCGAAAACTAAGGTTTGATCTTGACGAGCCTAGCATGTACAGACATGGTCTCGGAACACGGATCACCGAAGGGTAAATCATGAATCATATAGTAGATATGATGAACATGTCGATTGTTCGCCATTGAAACTATATCAACTCTCGTGATGATCGGTGTTGATATGGTGGATTTGGTTCGTGTGATCACTAAAACAATGTGAGGGATATTTTTTGAGTGGGAATTCACCTAGATTAATTTTATTATTAATTTGAACTCAATTTGTCATAAACTTAGTCTAAACTATTGCAAATATGTTGTAGATCAATGGCAGCCCCTACCATTAATTTTAATGCGTTCCTAGAGAAAGAAAAGTTGAAAAACAATGGAAGCAACTCATGATTGGTTCCGCAATTTGAGGATTGTCCTCACAATGGTAATTTGACCTATGTGTCGGATGCACACTGGGTGACCCTGCAGTTGATGCTTCCGATGAAGTAAAGAATGTTTACCTCACTCGGAAGACTCAAGATCTACGTTCAGTGCTATCTTGTATGGTTTAGAATCGGAGCTTCAGAAAAGGTTTGAGAATTCATACCCATATGATATTATCGAGGATCTCAAATTGATCTTTGAGACTCATGCGGCAATTGAAAGCTATGAGGCTTCTGAAAAGTTCTTTAACTGCAAGATGGAAGAGGGCAGCTCCGTTAGTGAGCATGTGCTTAAGATGTCTGGGCACGCAAACAAACTTCAAAGCTTGGGTATAGTGATTCGTAATGCTTTGGGGATTTACCGCGTCCTCCAATCACTACCACCAAGTTACAAGAACTTTGTGATGAACTACAACATGCAAAACATGAACAAGACGTTGCCAGAACTCTTTGCCATGTTGAAATCTGCGAAGTGGAGATCAAGAAAGAGCACCAAGTGTTGTTGGTCAATAAGACCACCAAATTCAAGAAAGGCAAGTCTAAGGAAGGACACTTCAAGAAGGGTGGTAAGAAAGTTACCAACGAAGAAGATCAAGGCGGACCTAAGCACGATCTTGAGTGCTTTTCTTTGCAAGGAGAAGGTCATCGAAGCGGAATTGCCCAAAGTACTTGGCGGATTTGAAGAACGGCAACATCAAGACGAAAGGTATATCGATATACATGTTATTGATGTGTATCTCACTAGTACTCGTAATAGTGCACGGGTATTTGATCTTGGTTCGGTTGCTCATATTTGTAACTCAAACAGTCTTTGCGAATAAACGGAAGCTAGCGAAGAACGAGGTGACGATGCGCGTGGGAAACGGATCAAAGGTTGATGTGATCGCGGTCGGCACGCTACCCCTTCATCTACCATCGGGATTAGTTTTATACTTAAATAATTGTTATTTGGTGCCTGCGTTAAGCATGAAAATTATATCGGGATCTTGTTTATTGCGAGACGGTTACTTGTTTAAGTCCGAGCATAATGGTTGTTCGATTTATATGAGTAATATGTTTTATGCACATGCACCTTTGATAGATGGTCTATTCTTGTTGAATCTCGATAGTGGAAATACACATATTAATAACATTGAGGCTAAACATTTGAAATCGAGCGATAAATCGACCTATATGTGGCACTGTCGTATTGGTCACATTGGAGTGAAGCGTATGAAGAAACTCCATTCCGATGGACTTCTTGAATCACTTGATTTCAAATTACTTGAAAGATGTGAAGCATGTCTGATGGGTAAAATGACTAAGACTCCATTCTCTGGTATGATGGAGCGAGCTACAGACTTATTGGAAATCATACATACCGATGTATGTGGTCCAATGAGTGTAGCATCGCGCGGTGGTTATCGTTATGTTCTTACCTTCACGGATGACTTGAGTAGATATGGGTATATCTAATTCATGAAACATAAGTCCGAAACTTCCGACAAGTTTAAGGAATTTCAAAGTGAGGTAGAGAATCAACGTAACAAGAAGATTAAATTTCTACGTTCTGATCGTGGAGGTGAATATCTAAGTTACGAGTTTGACGAGCATTTGAAGAAATGCGGAATACTTTCACAATTGACACCGCCGGGAACACCACAGCGTAATGGTGTGTCCGAACGTCGTAATCGAACTCTCTTAGATATGGTTCGTTCTATGATGTCACTTACAGATTTACCGCTATCATTTTGGGGTTATGCATTAGAAACAGCCGCATTCACTTTAAATAGGGCACCGTCTAAATCCGTGGAAACGACACCGTATGAATTATGGTTTGGGAAGAAACCTAGATTGTCGTTCCTTAAAGTTTGGGGTTGCGAAGCCTATGTAAAGAAGTTACAGCCGGACAAGCTTGAACCCAAAGCGGAAAAATGCGTCTTCATAGGATACCCGAAGGAAACTATTGGGTATACCTTCTATCATAGATCCGAAGGCAAAATCTACGTTGCCAATAATGGATCCTTTCTAAAGAAGGAATTTCTCTCGAAAGAAGTGACTGGAAGGAAAGTAGAACTCGACGAGGTTGTCGAACCTTCTCTCGAAATTGCGAGTAGCGCAGCACCGGAAGAAGTTCATGTGGTGCCTGCACCAGTTAGAGAGGAAGCTAATGATGATGATCATGAAACTTCGGTTGAAGTTGCTACAGAGCCTCGCAAGTCAACGAGAACTCGTACCACTCCAGATTGGTATGATCCCGTTATGAATGTCATGTTGGTGGACAACACCGATGACCCTGAGACTTATGAGGAAGCAATGATGAGCCCAGATTCCAATAAATGGCAAGAAGCCATGAAATCCGAGATTGGATCCATGTACGAAAACCAAGTATGGACTTTGGTGGACTTACCGGATGGCCGGAAGGCTGTCGAGAACAAATGGATTTTCAAGAAGAAAACAGATGTTGATGGTAATGTTACTGTCTATAAAGCTCGACTTGTCGCAAAGGGGTTTCGACAAATTCAAGGAGTTGACTACGATGAGACTTTCTCACCAAAGAGCAAAGCTAAAAGTCTGTGAGGATTATGTTAGCAATCGCTGCATATTATGATTTTGAGATATGGCAGATGGATGTCAAAACAGCATTCCTCAATGGAGACATTGATGAAGAGTTGTATATGATGCAACCCAAAGGTTTTGTCGATCCTAAAGATGCTAACAAGGTATGCAAACTTCAACGGTCCATCTATGGGTTGAAGCAAGCATCCCGAAGTTGGAATCAACGTTTGATAAGGTGATCAAAAGTTTTGGTTTTATACAAACTTATGGAGAAGCTTGTATTTACAAGAAAGTGAGTGGGAGCTCTGTAGCATTCTTAATACTATATGTAGATGACATATTGTTGATTGGGAATGATGTAGACCTTCTTAATAGTGTCAAGGAATATTTGAATAATAGTTTTTCAATGAAGGATCTTGGCGAAGCAGCTTACATATTAGGCATAAAGATTTATAGAGATAGATCGAGACGCCTAATATCATTGTCACAAAGTACATATTTGGACAAAGTTCTAAAGAGGTTTGGAATGGAAGATAGCAAGAAAGGGTTCTTGCTCATGTTGCCCAATACGACCTTGAGTAAAACTCAAAGTCCGACATCGCCAGAAGATAGAGAAAGGATGAGTAAGACTCCCTATGCCTCAGCCAGAGGATCTCTAATGTATGCCATGCTATGTACTAGACCCGACATTGCATATGCTGTTAGTTTAACTAGCAGATATCAAAGTGATCCAGGAGTGGATCATTGGACAGCGGTAAAAAACATCCTTAAGTACTTAAGAAGAACTAAGGATATGGTTCTTTCTTATGGAGGTGATGAACAGCTCGTTGTAAATGGTTACACTGATGCTAGTTGGAACACCGATCCTGATGATTCTAAATCACAATCTGGATACGTATTTATTTTGAATGGTGCAGCAGTTAGCTGGAGGAGTGCAAAGCAAAGCGTTGTGGCAAGATCTTCAACTCAATCGGAATACATGGCTGCTTTGGAGGCTTCACAAGAAGCGATATGGATGAAAGAGTTCATTATAGATTTGGGTGTGGTTCCTAGTGCGCTGGACCCAATGTCTATCTACTGTGATAACATGGGCGCCATAGCCAATGCGCAAGAACCAAGGTCACACAAGAAGCTGAAGCACATCAAGCTACGTTTTCACGCTATTCGAGAACATATCCAAGATGGGGATATAAAAATTTGCAAAGTACACACAGATCTGAATGTGGCGGATCCTTGACTAAACCTCTCCCGAGGGCAAAACATGACCAGCACCAAACTGCCATGGGTGTTCAGAATATTACCATGTAATCTAGATTAGATGACTCTAGTGCAAGTGGGAGACTGTTGGAGATATGCCCTAGAGGCAATAATAAATATAGTTATTATTATATCTTTGTGTTTATGATAAATGTTTACATTCATGCTATAGTAGTATTAACAAGGAAACATTAATACTTGTGTGATTTGTAGACTAAAATAAGATTCCCTAGTAAAGCCTCTATATAATACTAGCTTATTGGCTAAAAGATGATTGTGGTTTCCCTATCATGAACATTGAGATGTTATTAACAACAAGATAATATCATTAGGAGAATGATATGGTGGACATACTCCTATAGATAAGCGTAGCATAAAAATCAAGTCATTTTAATAGTTCAATTGTTATATGCTTTCTGATACATAGTAATCTAATTCCTTCGACCATGATATCATGCATATCACCTTTACCGGATGGATGCTTTGATGACATCAAACACCACACCATAACTGGGTGGCTATAAAGGTGGCATTGAGTGTTCGGAAATTATTGGTTGATACACATGGATCAAGAATGGGATTTGTCCATCCATATGACGGATAGATATACTCTGGGCCCTCTCGGTGAAATGTCATCCAATTAGCTTGCAAGCATGTGACTGTCTCACAAGGGATCACATATCACGGGAACGAGAAAAGAGTACTTATCGATGCGAGGTTGAACTAGGTATGCGGAGATACCGAGCGATCATAACCTCGGATAAGTAAACTATCGTGAGACAAAGGGAAATTGATATCGTATGTAAGTGGTTCATTCGATCGCAAAGTAATCGTAGAAATATGTGGGAGCCATATGAATTTCCAGATTCCTCTATTGGTTATTGTTCAGAGAAGTGTCTCGATCATGTCCGCATAATTCACGAACCGTAGGGAGACACACTTAAGGATTCGACGTTGTTTGAGTAGTTATGGAATGATGAGGAAGAGTCCGAATGTTGTTCGGAGTCTCGAATGGGATTCGGGATATCACGAGGAGATCCGGAATGGTCCGGAGAATAATATTCATATAACGAAAGTCCCGTTTCGGAGTTGGAGAATGGTTCCGGTGTTTTCATCGGGAATGTTCTAGAAGGTTCCGGAATGTCCGGCACTCCGGAGGGGAAGGGTACATGAATGTGTTATATCAAGTTGGTATGATTGCATTATGTACTCGGTGTCATCTCTGAAAAAAATAGAGGGTTTATTCAAATCCTAGTTTGAAAAGTCAAACGCCAAGTTTGAAAGTCAAACGGCTAGTTTTGGGAAGTGGAGAGGGAGGTGGAAACCGACTTGGGGGAGGAGTTCCTCCTCCCACCGCCGGCGCACCACCAAGCCGAGTTGGGGAGGGACTCCCCTACCCTTGGCCGGCCCCCTCCACCTATATAAGGAGGGGCAGGGCTCCCCTCCTAGACACACAAGATCCCCGCCTCCAAACCCTAAGCCACGCCGCGCCCACCTTGCGCCGCCCTAGGTCAAGCCGCCGCTGCCGCCTAGCAACCCTAGCCGCCGGCCAAGCTTCCTCCTCGGCATGTCTAAACCCTAGATTGTCGAGGGACTCTCTCATACTCCACCATACTCGCTCCGGCTTAAGGCGAAGCCTGAGATCTCCCTCTACTTCCGGTACCACGCCTTGTCTTTGCCGGAATTGCGAGAGTGCTACAACCTCTGCCTCTTTGGAACAAGGGAGAGGAAGGTCTTCGTCAGTCTGCGACGTGTGACCGATTGTGGGAGCGCTAACGGAGCCTTGGGAAGGATCGTCTACGCGAGCTTGAGATCGGGAAGAGTACGAATACATCACCCACGAGAATCCGCTCTCGTTAAACACTTTGGAATCTTCGAGGGTGAGTTATTCTATCGACTCGTTGCTACAATCTAGTAGATAGATCTTGGCTTGTTTTTTTGTATGCGGTAGAATTTTTTTTGTTTTCCATGCTACGAAACCCTACAGGATCTTCCAAGTGTTATATGTCCCTTGCCTACACATTCAATCACAAGATAATCAATAGTCACCATTTTCCCTGAGATTTTTGTAAACACACCTTCAGCTATTCCAATGGGTAATATAGTGGCATTGTTGGTAAGAGAGATTTCCTCTCCTCCTTCAATAAGCCCCCAAAGACTCAAGGAATCAAAAATATCTTTAGGCATGAGACAAAATTCAGACATGACATCATAGCGAGCATCAAAAAGTGTAGTGTTTATTGAGACTTTGATTGTGGAAAACCACTTTGAAGGCTCAGAATTTATGGGAACATAATCATGGTAAGCCATAAGAGTGTGATAGCAACTATTCATAGCAGCAATACCGGTCTCAAGAGTGTTCAACCTAGCAAAAATATTTGTGAGAGAGGAATCAGACTTGCCAGGTGTACCATAGATCATGATTAATTTCCTTATGGCATCAAAAGCTTCATCCTCAGTACATAGCAAAAAAAAAATCTCAGCCACAGCATCCAAAACATATCTATAACAAAGAGCAATACCGCGGTAGAAACTATCAACAACCAAGCTGAGGCTAACTTCAGGCTCAGTTTCCCTCTGGAAAGCAGAGATTCTAGACCGAGCTTCCTTAAAACTTTCTTAACTTTTTTGCTTAAAAGTGGAGATTTCTACCATAGGGGAAATAAAGGTTGGTCCAAAACCAGACATGGCAACAACTAGAGCATGAACTAATTTTTTTGTGTTTTTGAATAAAGCAAGCAAACCAAACTAGACTAATTTTTTTGGGTTTTTTGAAGAGGCAAACAAAACCAAGCAAACTAAAAACAAAGTAAAGAGAAAGAAAGTGAAGGACTCCCCCAGTGAAGACGTCCTTGGGCTCCCCGGAAACGGCGCCAGAAAAGCTTGATGCAGCACTAGTCCAAGTGGGAGCGCTTCGTCGGGAAACCCCAAGAGCAAGGTATGAAGCAGCACAGCAGCAAGTTTTCCCTCAGTATGAAACCGAGGTTATCGAACCAGTAGGAGGAAGGAAACGTCACACAGGTGTTGCAAGCAACGCGGAGACTGCACAACACAAACTCAATACTTTGCCCCAACGAATCAGTGAGGTTGTTAAGCTCACCGGTTTCCAACGTATCAATCACCCAAGATAAAAAGAGGACCAACCAAAACAGTGGCGTCCGCTTTGATGCAACAGATGACAATGGGCAGAAGGACACATATTATGGTTACATAGAGGAGATATGAGAACTTGAGTGTGGACCTACTTTTAAGGTCCCTTTGTTTCGGTGCAAATGGGTCAAGATGACAGGAGGTGGGGTACATGTAGACGAAAAGTATGGCATGACAACAGTGGATCTCAACAATCTTGCGTACATGGACGAACCATTTGTCCTAGCCAACGATGTGGCTCAGGTTTTCTTTGTGAAGGACATGTCTATGAAACCGAGAAAAAGAAATCAGCAAAAGAATACATCGTCCGATGAGCCAAAGTGCCACATAGTTCTTTCAGGGAAAAGAAACATCATGGGAGTGGATGACAAGACAGATATGTCAGAAGATTATAATAAGTTTCATGAAATCCTGCCCTTCAAAGTAAAAAATTGACCCAAGCCTCCTGTTAAATGATGAAGATTGTCCATGGCTACGGCGCAGAAGAAAACCACAACACTAGATAGGGATGTTGGTGGTCTATGTAATATATTATACCTTTTATGTAATCATATTGTGAATCATATTGTGAGTCGAACATTTTACCTAGATCCACACGCATGTAACATTGGTCATTTTCAAACTAATACATCTTGCTCAATCAAACTGGACGACGACTCCTAGTGCCTAAGCCACGGGTGGTGAAAACCCAAAGAGATGGAACCATCACACAAGCATAGCTCGGGTGAGATCCCTGGAGAATCTGCTAGGTATCGTCGACCCTGGTGTCCAACGCAGCCATATAATGGCGGACCTGCTCGTCCTCCTCCCTGACACGACGCCGTACCACCTCCTCACTGGTCGGCTCCCTCTGCACCCTTCCTGGACCAGGCGACCTCCACCAAAGAAGCTCCGGGTCGACGACGACACCCAGATTCCTCACCAAGCTACGCGTCCCGGAAGGTAGCACCATCTAGTGCCAGCCCGGCGGAGTACAGTCTCGGACATGCCCGGCGGAGTACAGTCTCGGACATGCCCGGAGGAGCCCAGTCTCGGACATGCCCGGCGGAGCCCAGTACTCCATCGTTGCCGCCGAGACGACTACGAGGATGCGGGATGGGCATCCTAAAGTAGGCGGTGAGGAATGTGTGGATGTGTGGGTGGCCATGACGGTCGCCCTATAAATAGACGGAAAGGGCGGATAGGCTGGATCGGGCAGCCTATAAATAGAGGGAAAGGTCTATAAATAGAGGTAAAGGCCTATAAATAGAGGGAAATGCCTATAAATAGAGGGAAAGGCCTATAAATAGAGGGTTCATCTTTAGTCTCGGTTGGAGAAACCAACCGTGACTGGAGGGATTGTGGCAGGCTGGGCCAGGCAGCACTAATGATAGGGGTGAGTGTCGACATTATGTCATGCGGCTTGTATCTTGTCCCGGATGGTGTCTCCAACCGGGACTAAAGCTGAACCTTTAGTCCCGGTTGGAGACACCAACCGGGACAAAACACGATTGAGCACTAATAATAGGGGTGAGTGTCGACATTATCTCGTGAGTGTCGACACTATGCCGAGCTGCTTGTACTATATATAGGGATCCTTGTGAGTCCAGTCCTCCAGCCAGTTTCAGGCATCTCCAAGATGGTTTTTGAGAGCAGGGACACCACTACGGCCAGTTTCAGAGAGATGCTGCTGGAGCCCAGTCCTACGTAATCTCCAAGAAATTGGCCATAGAGGCACTCCCTAATACGTGAAATTGGTTAGCTCCCAGGCGTATTGATCTAGTTAGAGAAGTTACAAGATACAAGATGGTGTGCGAGAGTAGGGAAACCACTACGGCCAGCTTGAGGGATATTCCACCGGAGCCCAGTCCTCCGGCATGTACCTTAAGTTGGTCATAGAGGCACTCCCTAATATCTTACCGCACGCGTTTGGAGATCAGATCTTAATGGTAAGTACGAATCGGGACAACATCTTCATAGTTCAGGAAAGTCGTTCTACGAATCGGGACTAAAGGCCCCCCTTTAGTCCCGGTCCAGCCACAAAACGGGACTAACACACTCAAGATGGTTTGCGGACAACACTATGCAGTCCCAGTCCATCCACAAACCGGGACTAACACTCAATATATTTATTAATATTAAAAAACGAGAATACAGAATTGGGACTAAAGAACCCCTTTAGTTGCTCATATCTATCCCTATAGTACTCAGCTTCAGGGTCGTCTTCGTCTTCGTCATCGTGGTCATCATCGTGGTTTTTTCTAGGCGCACGCGATTGGGTCCTCAGCCCAGCCATGGAATATTGTGCGGTCACCTGCCACTCCATCCTTGGATTCACGACGTGTGGGGGAGGGGGCTCCCGGATGACGACGTCGCTACACCCACGACCTTCACCATTGCCACCCTTCTTATGGATATGTGGATGCTATGGGTACCATAGGCGAGGATGGTCTCCCCCAGTGATGTAGCGCATCACGCCGATGATAGTCCGGTTCGCCCACCATAGGCAGAGGTCGGCTTTGTTGTGGTTCACCGGTGGAGGGCTGTCACCCTCGTACCTAGGGAGCTCCCTTTTCTGCCTGTTAGCAAAGAAGGCATTCCAGGTGTCATAGTTGTCGGGATCCCACTAGGGTTCCGACGTGAGCTCATGGTAGAAGTGGTTCACGGAACCTTGAGGGACAGGAGGGACAGAACCCCTCCAGCGCTCAGCATCCAGCCGGCGGACGGCCGGTAGACCGGCGGGCAAGGGTAGATGGAGGCTCACAGCGCCTCGGTCTCCTCGAGGGTCAGAATGGCCTAGTAGGCGCTGTCCATTTTTGTGAGAGAGGAAGGTGTGGATGTGTGCATAACCATGGCGCGGTCGGCCTATATATAGATGGAAAGGGCGGGAAAACATGGCGAGAAGCGATGGGAAATCACGGTAAATATCTTTAGTCCTGGTTAATGGATACAACCGGTACTAAAAGCTCGGTTCAGAGGAAAGGGCGGGAAAACTTGGCGGGAAGCGGTGGGAAATAGCCAGAAATATCTTTAGTCCCTGTTAGTGGATACAACCAGGACTAAAGCTTATTCAAAAATGGATTTGGATTACTTATTCAAATTTGAGCACTTTGCATCATGGAAGTTTAGTGAGATTCAAAAATATGCAAAATATAATTAATGCATTTATAACTTGGTAATGGAAAATGGTTAATATTCGACTAGTTAAAATAATTATTTTTGTAAAACAGAACATGGATTTGGATTACTTATTCAAATTTAAGCACTTTCTATTTTGAAAGTTTAGTGAGATTCAAAAATATGCAAAAAAATAATAGTTAATGCATTTTTAAATTGATAATGGCAAAATGGTTAATAATTTGACTATTTAAAATAATTATTTTATAAAACAAAAAATGGATTTGGATTACTTAATCAAATTCAAGCACTTTTCATGTTGAAAGTTTTCTCAAATTCATAAGTATGCAAAAAATGTATAATTTAAATGTTTTAAACGATATATTCAATTTTTTAAAAAAAAAGCACAACGCGTGATGTCTATGCACTTCTATTCTTATAGACAGTTGTTGGGCCTCCAAGTGCAGCGGTTTGTAGAACAGCAGCAAGTTTCCCTTAAGTGGATTACCCAAGGTTTATCGAACTCAGGGAGGAAGTGGTCAAAGGTATTCCTCTCAAGCAACCCTGCAATCAAGATACAAGAAGTCTCTTGTGTCCCCAACACACCCAATACACTTGTTAGATGTATAGGTGCACTAGTTCGGCGAAGATATAGTGAAATTCAAGTGATATGGATGATTATAACTGGTAACGGTGCCAGAAAAGAGCTTCTGACAAGAGGAACAGACTAAAGGCAAAAGGATGGAAGCAAGCAAACATGTAACAGATCTAGTTGCAAACGGTGTTTCAATGTTTAGAAACAAGGCCTATGGATCATACTTTCACTAGTGAACACTCTCAATAAATATATTCTCTTCATGATACTACCATGAACTACTCTCCGGTTGGACACTCTAATCCATGGTAGGGCTATAACAACACTCCTCAAAGTCCGCCTTCCCCATCTAGATAACCCCACACTGTCACCTTGAGCGCTAGATGGTTCCAACAAACACCACAATTTCATATAGACATCCAACTAAAATATAACTCATGATAAGTATTTATGAACTCTAGTCTAAGTGCCACCACGGCGTGCACGTTGTCACTTTCACACACGTTGGGAGAGCAGAGATCTATTGAAGCACTTGAGTAGCAGGATAGATCTACTTGATTACAAAGCTCATGACCACAATATGATCACGCATAGAGAGAGAGATGACCACATAGCTACTGGTAGAGCCCTTAGCCTCGAAGGAGAACTACTCCCTCCTCATCATGGGAATCAGCAATGGTGATGAAGATGGCGATGGAGATCTATGGAGATGGCCCTGGGGGAATTCTCCGTCCCGGCAGGGTGCCAGAACAGAGACTTCTGTCCCCTGAATCTCCCCTTCGATGGCGGCGGCGCTGCGGAACTTTTCGTGGCTTTTTGCTGGATTCCTTAGGGTTTTCTCATCAGGGGCTTCTTATAGGCGAAGGAGGCAAGGTCGATGGAGGGCTAGGGGCCCACACTCCCTAGTGGTGTGCCCAGGGTGGGCCCACGCCACCCTAGGGTGTGGCCACCCTGGTGCCCTACTCTGTCTCTGCTTTGATTTTCCGTATCGCTCTGGGAAAATAGTAACTTTGGATTTTGTCCCATCCAATTCCGAGAATATTCATTTTTTAGATTTTCTGAAACCAAAAACAGCAAAAACAGGCAACTGGCACTGTGGCATCTTGTCAATAGGTTAGTTCCAGAAAGTGTATAAAAATACCTCAAAGTGTAGACAAAACATAGCAAAGTGGATACTAAACAAGCATGGAACATAAAAAAATATAGATACATTTACGACGTAGCAAGCATCCCCAAGCTTAACTCCTGCTCGTCCTCGAGTAGGTAATTGATAAAAAGAATAATTTTTGAGGTGACATGCACCATCAGAATCAAGATCAAACCATTTGCAAGCATTGAAAGCTGGGATCAAAGAACTCTAAAAATGAGCATGAAAGAAGAATTTCTAATAGTAAGACAAAGTAACTATGCATGTAACATGAAAGGCTACAAACAAAGACTCATGAATAACATGCGTTGAAAATTTTTTGTTTGTTTCACATATAGAAAACATAGCATATTGGCATTCAGCTTGTCCCTCATGGAGTAACAAATAGATGCATAGAACACCTTCAAAGTTCATAAGTGTGACTAAATACAAATAGTTCAAGAAGAAGCAATATCAACAATATGAATCAACCAATAAGTTGTGGGACAATGCACATAGAACTAAGAATGGCAACTATGCTCTCTTAATTGGTGCCAAAGGATAGAAGGTGGTGACTCAATATAAAAGTGGAAGAAAGGACCTTCATAAGGGAAGCAGGGATTTCAAGTTTAAAAATTCCAAAAATTATGGTACTTGTTAGCTTTCAGCTCTCATTGCCCCTATCATAAGCATCTTGAAATGATTAAGGTTAAAGTGAACAAACTATGGAGTATATGATTGACAAAGTATAAGTTGGCAATTTCATGTCCCTTGAATACGAGGGCCGCTCCTCATGCTACTCAAGTTTAGTTACTTGCATGTTCTTGTCATAGTAAGTACACGTGTACCATAGAGAACCGCCAATGGGGTACCCCTTGCACATGATACAGGAGCTATCCCATAACAAAATGACAAGGCAAGGAGACAATGAGCATCTCAGCAATCTTCTTATTTACCATGGGAAAATGGTGTTTTTTCTCTCTTTCCTATTTTTCATCATTTTTTCTTTTTCTCAATCTCTTTTTTATATCTCTCTTTCTTTATAAGAAGAATGCTTCATAGATTGCTCACTATGGTGATGCTTCAAGTTTCCACCATGATTAGGCATGGCTTAGGCTAGTGGCCCAGGCGTTTCTCTAACACACATACATAACTCCATGGACTTACAAGCTCCCCTTTCATTTCACACCGACAACATCCATAAACAAAAGAGCATGATATCAACTGGGTACAATGTACATGTGCAATGTTGAAAGCGTTCCCCATGACAGCATGGTTCTGCTAATTTCAACGTATAAGTGCAAGCATATACAACATAGATGACACAATGGTTCAAGTTTATTAGGGGCAAGAAAAATGAAGTGTCCCATCAAGTTTGTAAGAGCTTTAATCACTAATTTTTCACATAACAAAGTAACTTTTTAATTGGAAGGTAGATAAAACAAGAATATACTTGGAATGGTGTAACACATCATGCATAGGAATTTATAGTGGACACTTTGGAATAAATTGGTTTCTTGGGAGTTGAATGCATGAGTAGAGCTTACTCAATACAAGTGGAGGCTAGCAAAAGACTGGGAGCAACCAACTAAGAGAGCAATAATGGCCATAATCATGCAGAGCGACAAAACATTACTAATCAAAGCAAAAAGTGGTACCACAAGTCAAAAACTAAATGATCATAGAGGCTAAGGTGACTGGTTCATAGTCATAACATGGTGTGAGCATGTGCCAAGTTAACCCAAGCAAAGCATTAAAGGAGAATACCAAAATACTATGCTTTTGTATGCTAAAACAACGCATGATTCTTTCAAGTAATATTAAGCAATCTCAATTGTTTGGAACAAGTCGTGCTACAGGAATAATCACTAAGCATAAGGTCAAAGAAACAACTAGCATGACATGATAAAGTCTAAGCCACAGTCAAAGCAAGCTCCCTTTTGTACCACTATAAGCATGAAACTTTCCACTCTTTTCCAACACCAATCAACTTATTTGAAACAACTCACAAAGATAATAATCAACAAAGATCAGTGAGCTTGTCTCACAAATCCACAAATAAAAACTAAAAATTTCTAAGCTAAAAGCACAAGAAAACTATGGCTAAACGTAGTGCTAGAAAAAGAGAACACTCACAAGACAATAAGAATGAAAACTAGAGTGTTCTAGGCAATGAAAACAGAGTGTGTCTCTCTCCAAAAGTAAGTATGTTGTGATCCAACTACCTTATTGCAGCAAACCAAGCAAAATAAAACTAAAAAATAAAGACGCTCCAAGAATAACACAATAGTGCATGAAACAATAAAAACGAAGTGTCTAGAAAGAGAACTAAGATTTTTATTGGCATCCCCAAGCTTTGGCGTTTGTACCTCTTGAATATTTCTTAGGGTGACACGGGGTGGTATCCCCAAGCTTGATATTTTGTCCATTCTTCATCTCATTACATCATTCTTCCTTTACACCTGAAAATTTTCCTTCATACAAAACTTCACACAATCTTCATTAGCAACATTAGTGTATTCAAAAGATAATAGACCTTTTAGGTTTAGCTTCCAAACAGCAAAACTTTCACTAAAGACACAAGATACTGTATAAACTTCCTTTAAAAAGCTCAATTTCCCAAAAACAACCCAAAAAGGAACCAATAAGAAGCAAATGCAAATAATGGCAGAGATCTATCAAAACAGACCAGCAGGTGAAAACCGATTTTTTCGAAGACCTGTTGCTCAAATCAAAACGTGCTGAACAAACAAAAGTTAGCTAACATCCAGGGGGATTTACTCTGAAAATTACATCTCAATCTGACTTAAAGAGATTTTACACGAATTTTTATAGTGGAGCACAAAAATCTATTTCAGGACAGCAACTTCCCCAAATCTTACTTCATCTCATTAGAGGTTATTCTTGGCACGAAAAATCAAACAAAAAGGATAAGGAGAGGTTATTACAGAAGTAATAACTTCCAAGACTCAATAAAACTATTGGGTTATCTCCCAAGAAGTACTTTTCTTTAACGCCTTTAAGCTAGGCTTGATAGTTTGAAAAGATGCTCGCATAAGAAATATTAGTTGAAGTAAAAGAGAGCATCAAGAAGCAAATTCAAAATACATTTAAGTCTAACCCACTTCCTATGCATAGGAATATTGTATGCAAATAAAATCACAAAGAACAAAGTAACAAGCATAGGAAGATAAAACAAGTGCAACTTCAGAATTTTCAACATAGAGAGGGGAAACTTAATATTATAGAGATGCATAAAACCATGTTTCCCTATCTCATAATAACTTTTAGTAGCATCATCAATAAAATTAACAATATAACTATCACATAAAACATTCTTATCATGAGCTATACGCATAAAATGATTATTACTCTCCACATAAGCATAGTCATTCTTATTAATTGTAGTGGGAGCAAAATCAATAAAATAGCTATCATTATTATTCTCATCACCATAATTATCAAATATAGGAGGCATATTGTAATCATAATTAATTTTCTCCTCAATAGTAGGTGGATTGAAAATATCATATTTATCATTGAATCATCATATATTGGAGGTAAAGTATCATCAAAGAAAATTTTCTCCTCCGTGCTTGGGGGACTAAAAATATCATGCTCATCAAAACCAGCTTCCCCAAGATTAGACTTTTCCATAGCATTAGCAATAATGGTGTCCAAAGAATTCATACTAATAACATTGCTATTAGCATGCAAATAAAGTTCCATAGGTTTTTTAATTTTCTCTTCAAACACTTCATGTCCTAACTCAAGATAAATACTATAAAGCTCTCTATTTTGTTGTTGTTGTCCATTAAGCCTAACTAGTGAAAACAAGAAACAAAAATATATAATTGCAGAATCTAAAGCAAATAACTTCGAGCACTCATACTCCAGCAACCGTACTAGAAGATAGCTTAGTAGCCAGAGGATGTGAGTACCTTTCACCATACCTCCTCGGCAACGGCGCCAAAAAATAGCTTTGATGGAGCTTGACGTGGAGGAAAGGTAAAAGGCCCAAAACCTCCCCAACAACGGCGCCAGAAAATAGCTTGATGTCCGCACACTTCTATTCTTGTAGACAGTTATTGGGCCTCCAAGTGCAGAGGTTTGTAGAACAGCAACAAGTTTCCCTTAAGTGGATTGCCCAAGGTTTATCAAACTCAGGGAGGAAGTGGTCAAAGGTATCCCTCTCAATTAATCCTGCAATCAAGATACAAGAAGTCTCTTGTGTCCCCAACACACCCAATACACTTGTCAGGTGTATAGGTGCACTAGTTCGGGGAAGAGATAGTGAAATACTAGTGATATGGATGATTATAAGTGGTAACGGTGCCAGAAAAGAGCTTTTGACGGGGAGGAACAGACTAAAGTCAAAAGGATGGAAGCAAGCAAACATGTAACAGATCTAGTTGCAAACAGTGTTTCAATGTTTAGAAACAAGGACTAGGGATCATACTTTCACTAGTGAACACTCTCAATAAATATATTCTCTTCATGATAATACCCTGAAATACTCTTTGGTTGGACACTCTAATCCATGGTAGGGCTATAACAGCACTCCTCAAAGTCCGCCTTCCCCGTCTAGATAACCCCACACTGTCACCTTGAGCGCTAGATGGTTCCAACAAACACCACAATTTCATACAGACATCCAACTCAAAATATAACGCATGATAAGTATTTATGAACTCTAGCCTAAGTGCCACCATGACAAGCATACTGTCACTTTCACACACGTGGGGAGAGCAGAGATCTATTGAAGCACTTGAGTAGCAGGATAGATCTACTTGATTACAAAGCTCATGACCACAATATGATCACACATAGAGAGAGAGAGAGATGAACACATAGCTACCAATAGAGCCCTTAGCCTCGAAGGAGAACTACTCCCTCCCCATCATGGGAATCAGCAATGGTGATGAAGATGGCGATGGAGATCGATGGAGATGGCTCCGGGGGCAATTCCTATCCCGATAGGGTGCCGGAACAGAGACTTCTGTCCCCCGAATCTCCCCTTCGGTGGCGGCGGTGCTGCGGAACTTTTCATGGCTTTTTGATGGATTCCTTAGGGTTTTCTCATCGAGGGCTACTTATAGGCGAAGGAGGCAAGGTCAATGGAGGGCTAGGGGCCCACACCCCCTGGTGGCGCGCCTAGGGTGGGCTCGCGCCACCCTAGGGTGTGGCCACCCTGGTGCCCTACTCCGTCTCTGCTTCGATTTTTCGTATCGCTCTCGGAGAAATAGTAACTTTGGCTTTTATCCCGTCCAATTCCGAGAATATTCATTTTTTAGCTTTTCTGAAACCAAAAACAGCAGAAAACAGGCAACTGGCACTATGGCATCTTATCAATAGATTAGTTCTAGAAAGTGTATAAAAATACCTCAAAGTGTAGACAAAATAAAGCAAAGTGGATACTAAACAAGCATGGAACATCAAAAATTATAGATAAGTTTCTGACGTGTCGGTAGCGCTAGTTTTGGCCAGTACACAAATTTGGGCCTTTAGTCCGGCCGGGTAAGTAGCCGACTAAAGGTCCGCCTAAGCAGCGGATGAAAAGCCCCCTCTAGTCCGGTCGTGGCACCGTAGGACTAGAGACCCCCCCTTTAGTCCTGGCTGAAGGGTTTCGCAACATAGTAAATCAAAAAATTTCTTACGGATGCGAACAAGAAAGACAAGATCTAATTAGGATATGTAATCAACGAGAGAGATTGATGAGATCTTCATACCCTTGAAGAAATCGCACAGCGGAAACGTTCAACAGAACGTGGTTGATGTAGTCGTACTCGCTGTCTCCTCCTCGCGATCCGATCCGATCCGATCCGATCCTACGCCGCAAGTGGTGGTGCCTCCGAGAGATGCACACGTACGGTGCAGCGACGTCTCCTCCTTCCTTGGTCCAGCAAGTATGGTGGAGAGATAGATTGGATCTGCAGCACGACGGCGTGGTGTTTATGGTGGAGAGTTTCTGTGACAGGGCTTCGCCTACGCGCAGTCGGGAGAGGGAGAGAGAGAGAGATAGAGAGAGAGAGAGAGAGAGAGAGAGAGGAGGGGCGGCAGTTGGCGGCTAGGGTTGGAGGAGTAGGGGGAAGCTGCGCCCATCCCCTCCTTATATAGGGGGCTGGACGGACCCCTTGGCCCCTCCTCCAAGCCCTAGGGCAGCGGCCCCAAGGGTGGAGTCGGGGCAAGTCTCCCCCTTCCTTCTAGAAGGCTCCCCTAGGGTTTCCCCTAGGGCTGGCCGGCTGGGCCTTGGGGGCCTTGTGCCCCTGGCCCAAAGTGGCTAGGGCACTTCCCCTTAGGCCCACGCAGGCCTCTGACAAGTGGGCCCACGTTGATCCCACTCCGGAACCTTCTAGAACCTTTTGGTACAATACCGATAAACTCCGAAACGATTCCAAAATCCAAAAACTGCTTTGCTTTATATGAATATTATTCTCCGGACTATTCCGGAACCTCTCGTGATGTCCTGGATCTCATCCGAGACTCAGAACAAAAACTCATAAACCAATCATCCATTCTATCCTAGCGTTGATGCACGTTAAGTGTGTGACCCTACAGGTTTGAGAATATGCAGACATGATCTTCTATCAGTAATCAACAGCGGTATCTGGAAACCCATATTGACTCCCACAAATTCATTAATGATCATATCGGATGAACCACGATGCCAGGATTCAATTAATCCCATATATGTATTCCCTTCGTCACGCGATATTTTACTTGCCCGAGATTCGATCGTTGGTATCGGCATACCTAGTTCAATCTCGTTCACATAAATTACTTTACTCGTTCTGTAATCCGATATCACTTTCTGATTAACTCCTTAACCACGTGCTTACAAGCGGTGTTGATATCGATTACCGAGTGGGCCCGAAGTATATCTCTCTGACTCGGGAAGGACAAATTCCATCTCGATACATACAACCCAACAAGTACTTTCCGATCACCTGAGAGACACCTTTATGATCACCCTCACATAGGATGACGTTTGATGACCTCAAAGCTTTCTTCCGATGCAGGAGTTGTATTATCTCATGGTCTAAGGAATACAATACTTGACATAGGAAAAAGCAAAGATGAACACGATGACACGATCTAATTGCTCGCTTAATTTGGGTCCATCCATCATATCATTCTCCTAATGACATGATCTCATTATTAACCGACAACTCATGTCTATGGTTAGGAAACCTTAACCATTATTAATCAATGAGCTAGTCCATAGAGGCGTACTAGGGACACGGTGTTGTTCATAAACCACACAAGTATCAAAGTTTCCGCTTAATACAATTCTAGCATGGAATATAAACTTTATCATGAACAAGAATTATAATAATAACATCTTTATTATTGCCTCTAGGGCATAATTCCAACACCGGATGGTGCCACGCACCAGGACTAGAGGAGGGTATAAAAAGGGTCCTTCTCCCCCGGTGTGGTCCATGCACCGGGAAATTTGGAGGCCAGACAATGAATTAGCGCCGCCAGGCTGCCTCTCCGATGAACAGAGCATCGCCACGCCCGTGCCTCCCTCCATGTCGGCCTTCTGCTCCCCGTCGCGCCCGTGCCTGCCGCCACACACCATTCACCGGCACCACCGAGCTCGGCCGCGCGCCCCCGCGAATCTCTCCTCCATCGGCGCACTTGAGCGCCACCATGCCCTTGCCACTTGCCGCCACTTGGTAGGATTTAGTGTAGTTTGGGATTTTAGGATTAGGATTTTTGTTATAGTGTAGGTGTTTACTGTTTTTTTTAGATTGTGTTTAGGATTTTTTATATAGTGTTTAGGATTTATGATATAGTGTAGGATTTTAGGATTTTTTAGTTTATGATATAGTTTAGGATTTATGATATAGTGTATGATATAGTGTTTAGAATTTATGATATAGTGTTTAGAATTTATGATATAGTGTAGGATTTATGATATAGTGTTTAGGATTTATGATATAGTGTAGAATTTTTTTATATAGTGTAGGATTATTAGGATTATTATGTTTAGGGTATGAGATATATTATTGTTTTTATATAGTGGAACGGGAGTTAGGTTTAGGGTTAGGATGTTGGTGCTCGGTGGTGACCAGAGTTAGGGTTAGCGTGATGGTTATCGCGGGAAGCCATAGTCGCCCGCCTCTCCCGCGACCACCATCACCGGCACCGACCAACACCACCGCACCTCCAGGTTTAGAGTTTAGGGTTTATTTGTTATCTTCAAATAAATATTGTGTGCATTTTGCAGGAAATATGGATCCACCTAGTCCAATCCACAGAGACCTAGATTCAGAACACTTTCTCGAGGATAGGATTCACGATGCCGATAAGAGATCTCCCTCGAGGTATCTGAACTCATCCGGTGAGGGAGAGGATATCAACCGACTAGAGGTATAAGCCCATGTACGCGTAACACAGACCAACGAGGTATATATATATATGATGTCCGATGATCACTAGATGTACCTAGTTGTATATATATTATATTGACGAATGTTTCTTATCTTAGGCATCTACATCGAGCAAAAAAACAAGCGCGGGCCAGCCAAAAATTTGGATGGCCATACTGTTTTTGAAATTACAGAGGTCTCAGGACAGGGCGAACCATTGGAACCGAAAAAGGCAAAACAAGCATTTGTACAATAATGTGGAGTTGTTGCTAGATATCGCACCCCGGTCATTGTTCTAGAGTGGAACAAGCCAAAAGCGGCGGAATGGAGTGATCTGTATATCGACGATAGGTTCAAAGAGCAACTATTTAATAACCTCATGGCACATTTCAAGCTGCCGAAATGTGAGACTGATGAAGAGACGGCTGAAATGAGAAAGAAAGTCAAGCAGTTTGCTCTTAAGAAGATGGCCGAACTATTCAAGAACTGGAAGAAATCATTATGACTACAATATCAGAAGGACAAGAAAACTTCATTATTCGAAGGCTATCTAGCGAAGCAGCAGCCTTATTGGGATGCATTTGTGGAGTATAGCAAGTCAGGAGTTGTAGAGAAAAAGTCTAAAAAAACAAGATAAATGTTGAGAAGAAGAAATATCACCATAACATGGGGCCAGAGGGATACACGGCTTCCATGCCTAAGTGGGATGCAAAACAGAAAGAGCTTAATGGTAAAGGGATCGTTCCAGAACAATTCGTGAAGAATGGGATTTAAGGGCAAGAAATTGGTTCCTTTGGCATGGGAGTACGAATGACGAACTTACAGGGGACCTTGTTTGCGGTGACGGGATAAAGGTACCCAGGAGTGCATGGAAGTGGTGCGAGATATTAAAGATGGGATAAAACAGTTCCATCCAGATAGGGAGAAAGACTTGCTGACCTTGGTCCTCGGGAATCGCGAAGATGGAGGACGAGTCCGAGGCCTTGACTGGAGTTTCACGTGGGAGACTGGGTTTCCTAAGGACCAAGGTACTTATAAAAGCGGAGCAAGAGAAAAGCAGCGACGAGAGGAGGAGCAGGGAGACAAGTTCAACCAGCTGCCAACAAGACTTGACAAGCATCAGCAGCAGATCGACAAACTTATAGGAGTAGCGCGCTTGCAAGATCCTCCACTCGATATTAATGCCAACCCATCTGAGCAGCGAAGCAGCGTGACTGAATCGGAGGTCCCGTGTGATGATGCACAGATGATAGATGGCGGTCTCGGCTACCACGTGGATGGAATTAAGGAGCAGATATCTTGTGAGCTCCATCATTAGTTGAAGAACATATCTGTGAAGGTGGCGATCGGATCTGCTTTACCTTGTCCGCCTCACGCACGTTGGCATGGCCGTGAGATTCCACCTGGCTATGCTAGAGTTGTTGGAGATATGCCCAAGAGGCAATAATAAAGTGGTTATTATCATATCTTCACACTTATGATAAATGTTTACATACCATGCTATAATTGTATTAACCGGAAACATTAATACTTGTGTGATTTGTAAACTAAAATAAGAGTCCCTAGTAAAGCCTCTTGTTAAACTAGCTTGTTGGTTAAATATGATCATGGTTTCCTGATCATGAACATAGAGATGTTATTAACAATAGGATCATATCATTAGGAGAATGATGTGATGGACATACTCCTATAGATAAGCGTAGCATAAAGATCAAGTCATTTCAATAGTTCAATTGCTATATGCTTTCTGATACATAGTAACCTAATTCCTTCGACCATGAGATCATGCATATCACCTTTACCGGATGGATGCTTTGATGACATCAAACACCACACCGTAACTGGGTGGCTATAAAGGTGGCATTGAGTGTTCGGAAAGTATTGGTTGAAACACATGGATCAAGAGTGGGATTTGTCCATCCATATGACGGATAGATATACCCTGGGCCCTCTCGGTGGAATGTCATCCAATTAGCTTGCAAGCATGTGACTGGGTCACAAGGGATCACATATCACGGAGCAGAAAAGTGTACTTATCGTTTGAGGTTGAACTAGGTATGCAGAGATCGACGATCATAACCTCGGATAAGTAAACTATCGTGAGACAAAGGAAATTGGTATCGTATGTAAGTGGTTCATTCGATCATAAGTAATCGTGAAATATGTAGAGCCATATGAATTTCCAGTTCCTCTATTGGTTATTGTTCGGAGAAGTGTCTCGATCATGTCCGCATAATTCACGACCGTAGGAGACACACTTAAGGATTGACGTTGTTTTGAGTAGTTATGGTATTATGAGAAAGAGACCGAATGCTGTTGAGTCTCGGATGGGATCCGGATATCACGAGGTGATCCGGAATGGTCAGGAGAATAATATTCATATAAGGAAAGTCCCGTTTGAGTTCGGGAATGATTCCTGTTTTCATCGGGAATGTTCTAGAAGGTTCGGATTGTCCGGCACTCAGAGGGTACATGAGTGTGTCATTGAATGATTGCATCATGTACTAAGTGTTCTTGCTTTTCCAAAAACATGAAAGTCAAATTGCGGTTTGAAAGTCAAGCGGCTAAACAGAAGCTGGAAAGCAGGAGCTGTGGGAAGCAGAAGCCTGGGAAACAAGCAAGAGGAGTTGGAACCAACTTGGAGGAGAGTCCCACTCCTCCGGGCCAGCCAAGCCCTAGGCAGTTGGGAGGGACTCCCTCCCTCCACTGGCCTTCTTCCTCCACCTATATAAGGAGGCGGGGCTCCTCCTTGAGACACACAAGTTTCCACCTCTAATCTCAGGTTTAGAGCCGTTTGGTTTAGAGCTTCTAATTGCTTTAGCTGCGGTTTAGAGCCTTCTAATTGGTGTGTCTAATCTCTAGACCACTAATAGCCCTCTCTCATAATCCACCATACTCGCTCCGGCTTAAAGCGAAGCCTGGGATCTCCCTCTACTTAGGTACCACGTTGTCTTTGCCAATCACGAGAGAGTGCTACAACCTCCCTGCTTTGGAACAAGGAGAGGAAGGTCTTCGTCAGTACCGCGTGTGACCAATCAGCGCTGCGGGCAGGAGCATGGCGGAAAGATCGTCCACACGATCTTGAGATCGGAAGTGTACGACTACATCACCCACGAGAATCTGCTCTCGTTAACCGCTTTGGAATCTTCGAGGGTAAGTTATTCCATCGACTCGTTGCTACAATCTAGTAGATAGATCTTGGCTTGTTTTGTTTGTATGCGATAGAAATTTTTTGTTTTCCATGCTACGAACCCCTACAAAAGTCGGGGTGGATCAAATCGTAAAGGAGTGGGAGTCAATGGAGCTTGACATCCCTGGACCTGAAGGTGAGAGCACACTCGGAGAAGTACTGGGTGGTATCATTCTATAGGACAAGAACAACATACGGTTTCCAGGCTCGGCCCCAAGGCCAACACCGCCTTCGAGTCGTCACAGGTCTCCTTCACCTCCATCACATCCAAGAAGCCCACCCCATGATGACTACGACCACCACATCCCGAGTCCATCTCGATCTTCGCCGCAGGTTCAACAGTCTTCGCCGCCCGCTAAGGACAATAAGCGGAAGCGTGCTCCGTCAATGAGTACTAAAGGACGCGGCAGCCCAAAACGGAAAATGTCGCCCCTCCCAACAGTGCCTCATAAGAATCTTCCCATCAGACCTCACGATCGTACTTATGCGGAAACTGCAGTGATAGCAAAGGCCGAAGTGGCGGTGCATTTTGAGAAGTAGAAATCCGATCCCACTCCGGTATACACAAAGAAGAAAAAGGCATATGCAATTGATTTTCTGAACACAAAATCACAATATGAGTTGCACCATAAGCCAGATGACTATCTACGCACACTTCGAAAAGAAGTGGCGAAGAGAAAATCAAGTGCAAGCGGTAAAAAATCAACAAGCACAGGTGCAAGCGGGAGCAAAACTGCAATCACTAAAAAATTAGATGTTCCCCTTCTCGAACAATAGGACAAACAAACGATCGTACCCCTCAAGGTGTTTTCAGAAAACGTTCCCCTTCTCGCACAACAGCCACTAGATATGTCAGTAGCTGCGGAGTTGGCGGCCAGCATGGAAATTAGTATTGATGAACTATTAGGCCCCCAACTTGACCTTCAACTCAAGGTTGATGTAGCTCGTAGATATGTCACAGGTGAGGATTTGGTCAGCAAATAAAAGGTGAAAGAACTGCCAACACAACTACAGAATTGATGCGTGCACCCGGTGTTGACGTGGGAGCCCTTCGTTGGAAACCCCAAGAGCAAGGTGTGATGACCACAGCAGAAAGTTTTCCCTCAGTAGATACCCAGGTTATGGAACTAGTAGGAGGACGGAAATGACTCAAAGGTGTTGCTAGCAACTTGGAGACCTGCACAACACAAACTCAAGACTTTGTCCCAACGAACAGTGAGGTTGTCAAGCTCACTGGTTTGCTATAACAAAGGATTAACTGTATGGTGTAGAAGGTGATTATGGTTTGCAGCAAGTAAATAGTAACGGTGGAAGATGTATCAATGGTAAAGATTGGACCAGGGTCCATAGTTCACTAGAGGTGCTCTCCTTAGACAAACAAACATGACATAAAGGGTAAACATATTACAGCAGGGCAATTAACAAGACTGAGCAAGACATAACAATGCAATACTAGACACAAAGATCCTAGGAGATTCGATTGGGCAATACAACAATATACATAGACCTCCAGTGGCGGATCTGGGCCCCGGGCAGCCCGGGCTACAGCCCGGGTCTTGGCCCACTGCATACCTCTAATTTCTTTGTAATACTCGAAAAAAACAGGATAGCCCGGGCTGTTGGGCCAGAATGACCGGGCCTTAATTTAGAAACCCAGGAGGAAATCAGAAACCAGGCTCGCTCGCTCTCGTTAGTCGCCACGAACAAGATGTCTTTTTCGCATTCATCGGGAAAAAAAGCAAACCACCTATCGCCGCCCGACCTCCTCGTCTCCCTCGATCTAGCGCCCTAAAACGCCTCCTTTCTTCATTGCGCGTCGCGCCGCCCGACCTCCTCCACCGACCACCGTCTACCGGCCACCGACGCCCAGGACTGCCGTCGGCCCGGAGCCACCAACCAAGACGCTGCTAGCTGCCTCCATGCGCTTGAGCTGCAGTCAGCAGAAGCAGAGCCACAGCCACGCGCGGCGCGGACGCGCCCATGCCCTTCCTCGCTGGCCGTCGCTGTTCTACTTCTTGCAGATCACCGATTGCAGGTCTGGTAATTTCAATTTTCCAAACTGTTCCAATTTTCCAAGCGGCCTAGTGATTTCTGTCTTTCATTGATTCCAAATTTCCAATACATACTCAATTTCTGTCTTTGATTGAACGAACTAATAACCGAAGAATCAAATAATCAAGTTCAGTCAGTTGCTAGTACTACTATAATTATGTTCTACTAATTTCGAATTTTTTTCTTATTTTATTTTTTCTGATTGCATAGAGGATGAAGGAAACAAAAAGATCAAAGACCTGCTCATCAACTAGACCAATGCTATCTTATTTTCCATCGTTGTCACAACTTGCCAGTTCGAACCAATCTCCCGTGACCGCAGCAGAAGAAATCGATACCACACAGGTACCATGTGTTGCAAGTGGTAAGTTGCGTTTTACCAATAAAACTTATGCGTCAATTCTCATGTATTCATCCATACTATTTCTGATTATTATTTTTCTTGTATTTGTAGGTTTCGGTTCTTCTCCCATGAATGATGAGGAAACGATAGGTTAGTATGAGAGCGAGGATTTCGTTATTAGGTACTGAAAATGCATCTTGATTATGCGATTATATCACCGCACTTTTTTATGCTTTTATTATTATAATTCGTTAAATATTGTCAAACTCAACTTATGCATTTTTACCGTGCTTAGGCTATTATATGTTGTTATTGAGAGAGGATTTGGAAGATTTTTTTTTCATAGTTTAGGAGTATTAGAAATTAGCCCTGGTCTTTTTAGAATTCTCGGTCCGCCACTGTAGACCTCCATCCAACTGCATCTATGACTAGAAGTCCACCTTCAGGTTATCATCCGAACCCCTTCCAGTATTAAGTTTCAAGAAACAGACAACTTCTTTAAGCAAAGTGTGTAAGGTAAATAATCCACTTGTTCCATGAACAAGAGACCGTTGTTTTCTCCCTAGTGGTAACAACATATCTACAACCGTAGAGATTTCTGTCACTTCCCTTGATTAAGTAGAGACATGAACCCACTATCGAGCATAAATATCCCCTCTTGGAGTCACTAGCAACTACTTGGCCAAGATAGATACTAACAACGGAGAGCATGCAAGATCACAAACAACACAGACATGATAGAATCAAATAGATAAAACTATTAATCAATCTGACATAGTAATCTCAATATCCATCGGATCCCCGCAAACACAACATGCATGATTACCAATAGATGAGATCTTGATCATGAACGGAGCTCACACAAGATCTATACATGAAAGCACAAAGGAGGAGATACAACCATCTAGCTACTACTTGGACCCATAGTCCAAGGTGGAACTAGTCACGCTTCATACCAGAGGTTGGCATGATGAAGAAGAAGGCCTCCGGGATGATCTCCCTTGGCTTGGGGGTGACTAAGAACTTGGATCCCCTCCCCAATCTAGGGACGATGGTGTCGGCAACTACAGATGGTTTTGTGGAATATTGATCGGGTGCTTAGGGTTTAGGCATCGGGGGGACTTTATAGGCGAAGAGGCGAGGCAGGGAGCACCAGGGTGACTGCACCCCCCCAGGCATGGCTAGGGCTAGCCCGCGTCGCCAGGGGTGTGGCCCCCTGGTGCCTCCCCTCCGTCTCGTATTCAGGCTTCGTGTTCCCCACGGTAAAATATTGAGTTTGGCTTTTGTCCCGTCCATTTTTGAGAATTTGATTTCTGCCTTTATGGAACCAAAAACAGAATAAAATAGGAAACTGGCACTGTGGCAACTTGTTAATAGGTTAGCACCAGAAAACATACAAAAACACCTCAAAGTGTAGACAAAGCAAAGCAAAATAGATACTAAACAAGCATGGAACATAAAAAATTATAGATACATTTCCGACGTATCAGGAATCTTCATGAGTGGTACTTGACAGCTGCAAAGCAAGGGAGAATATTTATCACAGCGAAAGTCCCACGTGAGTACTACTTCAGACCCGGTGATGTGGTCCATGTTAAGTTTCCAGAACTGTTCCAATTATACAATCTCGACAAATCTATCCTCAGTTGCTATTGTTTGTAAATTGTTGAATTCATTGTCTACATGTTCAGTTCATTGCATGTAATTATCCTCATTATATCCTTTTATACTCTATTATTATGCAGAATGAAGATCCAGGAATGTAAAATAAGAAGAATCTATAGTGTTAGGTTCATTGACCTAGATAAAGTACATATAAATACGCTAACGCAAAACCCCGAGGAGACGGAGGAATTTTTTTTAAGGTTTTTAAAGGAGCAAAATTTCCGTGACCACATACTGTTGTACACATTCACTTTTGATTACTCGTTGCTAAGTGTAACTGATGAGTTACTGATGTATATATAAGCGTTTGCAGCTTCCACTGGATTCTGCTAGACATTCAACTTGATAAGGGAAGAGTTGAAGACATGAAACCATCAAAGAGAAAGCTGGAAGCGTTTCGCAGCATGCAGGACATGCTCCAGAAGTAATTTTGTTGCTATATCGGTCTCTTTTGTTGATTTCTGAGATAACAGGTAATGAATAACTCATTTATTCATTTTCTTCGTTGGACAGGGTTTGGATCCGGTTCAAACGTGATGTTACGGGTTTCTTTAGTCAGAAGCTGACGTTTAAGGAGGTCTCGGTAAGTAACACGTGATATGTCCGCGCATCTCTTTACTTCTAGTTTTAATATAATAATGATGCTAGATTATTATTTTGATTGATTTATATTCTTGTAAAATGCGCGAGGCAGCCACAGGGGTCGAATTTATGTGGATTCTACGTTTGCAAGTTCATTCGCACGTTTACCACCGAGCACAAAGATTATAGAGTCGATGTAAGCAATACATTCACACCATCATTTTATTACCGTCACTTTTTATTATCATGATTGATATTCATATTGATCTCCTTTTCTTATATAGTTCGAGAGAATGCGGGATAATATCCTACCACATCAACATGTACTAGCAATTACGGAGGAGCTGGCGGGGCTTATTTTCAAAAAGATGGTACATGATGGCGAAGAATTTAGTGTGAATAGGTGCTAATGATCTCCATGTAATTGAATAGACGGGCTCTAGTCTCGGTAATTGTGATCTCCATGTAACTATGTAAAATATATATATTTGTATGCTCGATATCGTAATACAAGTTATCTTATATATGCACGAACGTGTACGATATGTGATGGCGTAGAAATATTTAAAAAGTATTTTGAAATAAAAAATAAATAAATAAAACAATACAAAATAAATTCTCTGTCACGGCAGATAAAGGACACAAAATGTTGTCGCGGCAGAGAAACACTAGTCCAAGGTAATGCTCTGCCGCGACAGAGAAAATGCGCAAAATGCTGCCGCGGCAGAGACCCACTAGTCCCGGTCCTTAACACCAACCGAGACTAGTGGGTATGCACCCCGAGCGCGCCACGGCAACCACGTGGGCATCCACTAGTCCCGGCCGATAACTGGGCCGGGACTAGTGGGTGGGTCTCTAGTCCCACTTAGTTAGTCGTGGTGCTAAAATCGGGACTAAAGTTCCTTATGGCCCAGGACTAGAGGCAACGTTTCCACTAGTGAATTAATAAGTCAAATTCTTGAAATGACAAATACAATAATGCATCACCAATGGAAACGGTCGGTTTACATTCATAGCTAGGTAAATTACTAACACCACTGCCTGCACTGATCTGAATGGAGATGCGTGCCATCCCAGAATGTGACCGGCTGCTTGAAGCATTCCATGCGATGTCATTGAATTTCTTTTCTTAGGGGTTTCTCTGTGATTCCTAGACAACTCTCCTCCCTCGATGTATATCATGATTTCCGCATGTTTAGTTTGTAAGTTACCATGTTTTTAATGGTTATGCCATGATTTTTTTAAGAAAAATGTTAAAACTTATTATGGCATACCATGTTTAGTCATATTGGATTATGTTAAGATTTTCTAAGAAAAAACAATGGAATAATTTTTTAAAGTTGATGGCAATAAGATCTTTTCGATAAAATGTACTTGAAGGTAATTCTAGGAAAAAAATCAACTAAACCATGTAGATAACATATTCACGTAGATAACATATTCATTAAATCTACGGCGCCTTTACTTTTGTTACTCTTGCATTGTGACATTAGGGGATAGAAAGGATCGAAAGATCGTGATGAAAATTATCTGGGAAGGAGGCAATGATCAAAGTTTTGTTGAATGACATTTACTCGGAACAACTAGGGCCATACTAATGAGGGCACACTAGGTACACAGACATCTTAAGGTGTACCAGTTCACTAGATCCTTTGTTTTACAATTAGCCATACAACATTTACTCACATGTCCACAAATTTATATCCAAATATAGTACAAATTAAATACAAGAAATGAAAATACAAAATACCAACATGGCGCGATTTAGTCGTTTTTTGGGTATCAAGTACAGACTTGAGATTTTTTTTTAGGGTGGTCTAGTGGTGTAGTGCTCCATTGTTTTAGTGCTGTTGGTCTCCGGCGACTACCACCAATTAACGCATCACGGATTCACCATGGAAGCGACCAGTTTACCGTTAGCGAGTAGTAAATTACTGACGCCACTGTCTGCAATGATCTGAACGGATATGCGTGCCACCCCAGAATTTGACAGGCTAGCTGCTGCTTGAAGGTTTCCATGCGATGTGCATGATGGGATCGATTCAAAAACTTGAAGCTCTTGCCTTAGAGAAAGTTTTTTAAGCTCTGTGCTTGGAACCCACGAGCTGATCAGTACGGAGCACATCACGAGGCCCTGCGAATTAGTGTGGGGCAGACGTATATATTATCCTACTATCGCCATCACGTTAGTCTGGATCTCGCCCATTAATTTAATTACTACTCCCTGGAACTGTCGCATTGCAGATTGAATCAATAGCAGTAGTGCTACGACTACAGTGAACAGTGGAATGCAGTGACACTGGAACTTTAGGTAAGAGCATCTCCACTTCGAGCCTGAAGCCTAAAGGGCCATTGTTCCGCGGTCGAATTCATGTTTAGCCCGCTCCCAAGCTATTTTACATCGATGCAACCTGTTTTGTTATCCGGCTTTCTTAGACCGAACCTAACCCAAGGGGGCTTAGCGTGGGCCGAATGGAGCTGAAAACAACGCGGAGTAGTCCTGACCGTGAGATACACGGCTCATCTCCCGAACGGTGTCCCGTCGACGGCCACGCGGCGGTGAAATTGCTCGCCAACGTTTTCTCCCACCATACCCTTCCCGTCTTTTTCACCGCTTCCCGTCCGGGCTTTTCGTCCGTTTCTCACTATATGTAAACGCGACGGCCATCACAATGTACACCATGCCCACACCTTACATCCTCTCCCGCTATATCTAGGGCGGCGTAGGTGTTGCTTTCACCCTCCTCCACCTCGCCCGCGCCCGCCCGGAAGAGTTGTGGCACCGTTCCGCCTCCTGGATCCAACCACCGACTCGGAGGACAAGAAGTGGATCGCCGACGACCGTCAAGCCAAGCCACCTGGGGAGGTGGGCGGGCGATTCGACGCCGAGTCAGGAGGCGAGGAGCCACCATGGATGCCACTCAAATAGCGGGCGATCAACCACGTGTTCGACACGGCGTAGGCGCTTCGCGGCATAACCGCACGTGTCGGCTTCTTGGACCACCGCGAGCCTTACGGGTGGGACATCTTTCACCACTTTTTCGCGCGGCGAGCCAAGGAGGAGGCCGAGGCATAACTAGCAAGATACAACTCGTTGTTCGACTTGTGGTGTCGCCAGATGGCCACCATCGCGGCGTCCTCTGACGAGCGCGCCTCCGGCCGCCAAAGGCGTTAGTTTTTATCTTTTCCGTTTTATTTAAATTTGCATCAGTATTTGTGCAAATATGTTTGAACAATTTATGAAATCGACGTTAATTCCAAAGTTTACCTCGATTTTGAATGTTTGAATTTTTTGTGTGGGGTCACGACTATGAGCCAGCGTCCCCAGTTCGTGGACCCATCCGGCGACGCGCTGAACGCCGTATGGGAACTAGTGGAGATGCTAGCAGAACAGTCCAGACTGGATGGTCGGTGGCAACTACTCATGCTTCCAAATGACTGTCCCTTTAAATCGCCAGATGCATGATTTACTCGTTGTCTTCAGCTAGAGCTTGGTGGACAGGGTCTTTTTCTTGGCGGTGGGAAGGGAGGAAGCTCCATAGAAGATCTGCTTTGAGAGCTCCATCCATGTGTTGCTTAGGTGGCCACCAATCAATCAATCAACCAAATTTTGGTCCAGGACCGGTGTCGCCAGGGTATCATGCATATGAGAGCGTACTACGTGCTTAATTTGGTTTAATTGCGCATGATCGTGAAGCGCTTCCCATGTGTTGCTCGCTACCACCACCAAACTCCATGTTCCCCGCGCGTGGAGGTGTAGTTTTTTTTTTTTTTTTTGAACAGGGGTCGGTCCCAAGGACCCAGAAGCATCATCCATTATCAGCGGTGGTAGTACAATTTACAAAAAGGACTCTAGAATAAAGAAAATTACAACCAAGCCCCTGCTTTTTGCACACAAGACCTCAAGGAGGAACACATAAACGCAATCGAGTACGCCGTCGTTGAGACCCGCTCCTTCGCCGCCACCGGTACCGTCTGCAGCACGGCCACCCTCAACGTCGTCGGGAACTACACCACTTGGGGCGGTGAGAGGGAAGCAAACCGCACAGCAGACAAAGGGCCTCCGCATCGGCTTGAAAGCCTGGAGGTTATAGATCAACTTGCGCCGGTCAGCATCCATCGACACCGGCGAAGATGGAGGGAGCGGCCGCCGTTCGGCCGACAGATACATCGATGAATCCATCGCCGGCGTTGAAGATCTCCCTCGAGGCGGCTCCCCTGTTCTGGCGCCACTTTGAAGATCCGCCTCCGAATCGGGGCGCATCACCACCATAGCTAGCAAGAACACATGAATCCGAGGAGCGATTCACCGCCCAGAACACGCGGATCTGGCGACCAAACGATCTTATTTAGACGGGATATTTTCTTCTCGAGCACCTCCACCGCCTCCCACCTCGGAAGGACGCCGGAATCGCGGAGCTTCACTCCCTGGCAGCTGCTCGCAAGCCCCAGGAACACCCCAAACCATGGCATAACGCCAAAAACTACAACTATTAACCTATAACTACAACTAAAACCTACACCAGCGCCGCCCCCTCGCCATCTCCGGTCGGCGACGCCGCCGGAAATGGGTCGGGATTGGCCCGGGAGACGGTGGGCGACTCTCAAACGAAGGAGGGGGGAGGAGAGGAGAGAGAGGGGATCTCCCTCCCTCGCCCTTGCGTGGAGGTGTAGCTGAGTTACTCCCTCCGTTTTAAAATATAAGATGTTTTAGCTTCGTGAAATAAACTCGTATCTATACTTATATATATATATAGTTTTACTTAGGTTTGGGGTGAATCTACACACTAAAAAAAATTTAGATATATTTTCTTCACAAATCTAAAACATCTTATATTTTTTAAAACAGAGGGAGTAAATTAGAAATCCAGCTTAACTAATGGCTTACGAACCCTAAACGGCACTAGCATTATTTTTGACTGGTCTCGTCGATATCCTTTGGAACTTTCCCGGATCACGGTGTGAAGTTTAGGCTGGGTTATGCGAAGGAAAAAAGTCTATTTTAAACAATTGAACTCATAGGGGTTAGCTAAATGGAACCCTAAACCCACGGACCCGAAATCGGTACTCCCACTTCACTAATGTCGGTCTAATTTAAACCTTGGGGTCCTAGCCAAACAAGAATTTGGTGACATGGCAATTGGTGGCTAGGATTGCGCTGTTGGTGAGAGAAAATGGCTGGTTTATCTCGCGTTTTGCCCGAAAGAAGTTGGGTTGGTCCAACGCGGCCCACCTAGTTCTCTCTGTCACCATCGCCAAGAGGGCACGAAGTCCGGCACATCCATTTAGGACGTCCCCCTGTCATTCCTTCCTCTACTGTTGCCATGGGCCAAGCCCACGGTTGATTTGTGGCGACATCACAATTTTAAATTGGGTTTTTTGGGTGATGGTAAAGGTAGTATTTTGGTTAGATTAGGGACTTTTTTTTGCATTGAAACAGTTCATATCACTGATGGAGTGACATTCGGTTGTTTTTTGCAGTTTAATAATGGATTCTATGAAGATTTTGAATGCCCGATTCCACATTGGGTGAGTTCGTGCACACTGGTTCTAGACTGCAGTATGTGGGTGGCAATGAGGAAATGTCAGAGATAGAGAGGTACAAGTTATCCTTGCAGGAAGTGAGGGGTGTAACACCCTCAGAATCGGCCCTATGCAAGTTTTAGCGAAACCCGCCAAACCCGCATAGAAACGATTTAAAGGTGTCCACCAGGCACTTTCGTGCGGGTGGAAAACGAAGTAATAACATTACACAACAGTCCTCGATGGGACCCAAGGCAGATATATATATACAACACGACTCCATGAGTCAAGAATATGATATAATATACAAAGATCCAAATCGGCTTGAAAGCGATAGGGCGTCCGACTACGGACAAGATGCAAATGGGGCTAAGAGCCACGAAGAATAACCAATGGCGTCCATAACCTGCGGGCCGGGGAAGGGTAACCACTAACGACATCGATCTCAAAACCTGCTTAAACAAAGGGGTGACAAAGGGCAAAGGAAAAAGAGGAGCATCGATCGAGGCGGTGCAGCGAGGCTAGAATTGGCGGTCCTCGCCTACATAGGTATAATTGGTGGCGGCGTGGCATGCGCTAAACAACCTATAGAGACTCGATACAACTAGCGGCTATCAGAGGGGGTAAGAAAGACCTATTCGTAACCAAACTGATGCTACCATCAAACAAACCCATCCTGGTGTTTCCCCCTCGAGACCAAACGAGGAAGTCAACCGAGGAACTCACACGGTTGGCAGTTTTATTTATTCAGTTGTCGTTGCAGCAATTACTAGTCAGATGTAGATAATCATCCTGATGAAATAAGCAGTGGGCACTTTTAGTTAATCATTCCGTTGTAGTTGCAACAATTACTAATCGAATCTGAGATAGCATGAGATAAACCCATAACCCAGCAGTTGTTGGTTCTTTTATTTAGCCATTCCGTTGTAGTGAAGTTGATTACTAGTCATATCGGATACAAGTCAATTTATAACAGTAAACTTTAGTTATAGTTGTCTATGATCAAGCACTGTGCTCCAAGTCGTCCATAACCGCGGACACGGCTTCTCGAAAGATTTAACCTGCGGTGCACCAAAGTATCCACAAGCACTTGACCCTTTTGCGGATCGGTTAACATACACCCATCGGTATGTAGGGCCTAAGTCATAGCGTTCCGGACCCAAGCACGAGGCCACCCACTAAGTACACCCAAGCGAAGTCGGCGGTCTCGACGGACTTAGGGTTTGCGATGGTATAACGACAAATCAAAGCGGGACTATCGATACGTGAAAACACTCACTTCCTAAGCGATCAGTGCTCCTCACACAATCGTAAATAAAGCGGTAAAGCATGGCATAAATGCAGTATCGTAAATAAAACCTCAAACTAGTTTGTGGCCCCAGACAATACTTTGAAATCAGGTAATAATCAATGGGGCCCATATCTCCCCCAATGGTTAGCGCGCTCGATCTGGAGCAGTGTCAAGAACTCGGGTCCTCACAGGACACAAGTGGCGATCGGAAACCAACATTATCTATCACCCACCGATGCCTCACCTTACTTACTTCAATTTTAGTTGTTAAGCGAGAATTAAAGTGAGCGAAAAGTAAAGCCATGATCATCTCCAACATCAACATGCAGCAATTCTCCAACAATTGTGGTATGACACGCATAAAAACACTCGAGCAAGCGACTCGACACGCGGGTCCAACTATCTACCAAACAACGGTAATAGGATGTGTCCAAGGCTATATATGGGCAAGGGATATCACGAAAACTAGAGCATCGCAACACGGATAGCAAAGATCAGGAGGAATAAATACTGAAAAGTAAGATAGGAAGAAAGGGAGATGCTACTTTGAAAACATTGTCGAAGGTTCAATAGAAGATCGTGAAAACTCACATCAACTCAACGGCCTTATCCATGAAGAAGCAAAACACTAGAATAAACACGGATGCAATATTTAATACAACGCGAAGATCGGCATGATGCATGTATGATGTATGACATGGCAAAGATGCGATGCAATTAGGTCATATTAAGCGGAACCGGTCCCGCCAATATTTAGGTGGTTCATGTTGTTTAGCTAACCCGCAATTTAAATGTGGTTTAACAAGGCGAATATATCCGGTTACTACACAAGTTTAAATGAGGCCGATATGAGGCTGATTTGCCGCATATGGGCCCCATATTTAATTATAAGGTGAATCGCATAAGGCCCCGAACCACATGATATGCATCGAGATGAATGATTAAATATGCAACAATTCATATAGTTGACAATTTATAAAATAGGGTTCTCGGAAAAGGGGTTCACACATTAGGGTTCGGCGATCTTGGGGTTCGGGTTGAGGTCGGTCTCGAGTCCGAGTTCGACCAGGATAGTTCTCGGACAACCGAGGTAGGTCTTGTCGCATCCGGGTTCTCGCGGTCTCGGCGTCCGGAAAGGAGTTGTTAGGTGTCGGGCGCGCCGGGTTCTTCGGGTCGGTCTTGGTTCTTGTCGTTGCGAGGATCTTGTCGGGTCCGCGCCATCGAGTCGGTCTTGGCCTTCGGGGTGAGGAACTTGGCATCCTCGAGGAGCACTTGTCGTATCCGTGTAGATGACCTGGGCGTCCGGGTTCTCGGGCATCTGATCCGGGAAGAAGCACTTGTCGCATATGTGTCCTTCGGGCCGAAGAATTGGCAACCCCGGTTTCTCGGCGAACTTTGGCGTCCGGGTAGGAGTACTTGGCGGAAGGTCTTGATCAATGTGTCGAATTTGTCATGAAGGTCGTGATGGTTTCCTGGGTCATTAGTCTGACCGAACGGGAGGAGCAAAACAACAGACGGGAGCCACACGACTTGTTCAAAGGGGACACGCGCATGATCCACAAGCCTCTGAACTGAAGCTATTCCAACATCAACAGCAAAACAAGGCGAGGTTGGCTCCGGTCCAACATCGCGAGGCCGACGGGGTCACGAGGTGAGAACCTCGAGGCATGCTGGAAACATGGGGCTCGCATGAAGCGAGGACAGCGGCGAGATGAAGGAGGCCGCGGTGGCTTTGGAGGGCCCAGCAGGGGCGGAGCAGCAGGCAGGAGCCACTCGGGAGGGCTCGTGGGAGACGGTCATGGCGGGTAAGCGATGAGGCAGCGGCTGGGCGTTGGCGGGGAGGCTGCGGCGAGGCGGAGGCGGGGCTCGGCGAGAGCGAGGCGGGCGGTGGAGGCGGTGGTGGGAGGCGGCGCTGGGCGAGCGAGGGCTTGGGGCAGGCGGGGCGAGGCAGCGGGCGGCAACATGTGGTGAGCCAGCGAGTAGCAGGCGGCCAGGCGAGCGCCGGCGCTGGCAGGCGGGAAAGGTGGCAGTGGGGCAAGCGGCCGGGCTTCAGCCCAGGAGGAGGCGAGCGAGCCTTGGCGGCTCGGGAAGGCGGGACTTGAGAGGAGGCCCGGGCGAGGTGGGAGCCAGCCCGGCCGAGGTTGTCAGGCGGCCGAGGTGGAGGTTGAGTGGCGACAGGCGGCGCACAGGGGGCAGCGGCCGGCTGAGAGGAGTGGGCCGGAGGCGGGAGGCGCCAGCAGTTGGAGGCTAGTGCAGGCGAGAGGAGGAGAGGAAGGCAGGCGGGGCTGCAGGAAGGGATGAGGAGCGGGCGGGGGAGGAGGCAGTGGGGCAGGCAGTGGCGGAAGTGGAGGTCGGGGAGAGAGAGGGATAGGTGGAAGAGGAACAGGGGCACGGGCAGGTGGTGGGACCGGTGGGCCAGGGGCTGTCGGCTGGTGGGGTGGGGAGTGCTGAGCGTGGGTGAGGGAAAAAGGGGTGAGAATGAGGGGGTGACTGGTGACGTGGCAACGCATGGTTGGGCGGGGAAGGGTGAGGTGGCAAGTTACTATAGGGTGGGGTGAGGTGGAGAGGGTTGGGTAGGATAGGCCTGGGTAGACTAGGGATTTTAGGTGGGACGTTTGTATTTACAGGGTGGTCGTTGGGTCGATTCGGCGTTAGGCCCGCCCATCAAAATAATTGAATATTTTAATTATTTAAAACACGGCTTCAAACCGATATGAGACAAAACAAAATAATCCGGTGTCCGGGTTTTGCGTTTGAATTAAGGCAGGCGTTTAGAAAACAAAACTAGGTTTTCAAAATAGTTTGATGCAAAGCAAATGCAAGACGATGACGATCAAATGCAATGTGGCATGATGACATGAGCATGCGGTCATGATGATGCAATGCACAAAAACAACGCGATTTTCTAGTAGTGGTTTTGCGGGATGCCACAAGGGGCTTCCTGAAAGATCATGTGCGGTTGAAGGAATTGATGAAGTTTTATTTTCTTTTGCCTGGCAAAGAACTTCCAGATGGATTGGTTTTCTTGCATGATGATAGTAGTTGTGTGAAGATGTTAGAGTATATGTGTGTTGTAGGAGTAGTAGACATGTTTATAGAGTGCAATGGGTTGGAGGACAGTGATCACTACAATTGAAAGTTCAGAAGATGAAATGAAGTTCAAATTCTAGATAATATATGGTCCCTCATGACACAGGAGTGATCACTCAAGTGATTAGTAGTCCATTTAAGGAACATATTGCAAGAAGGACAATAGGCAATGAGAGAGAGGAAGTGCCGTATTCTCAGGTTGATGTTTGACATATTGTGAATCCAACTCAAATGCCCAGATAGAAAGAGCCAGCAGAGCAAGGGCCAGAGCAAGTGCAACCTGATATAACTGAGAACTACCAATAGTACCTATTGACAGATCCTAAAGATAGTGGTGATTAATTAGTGGATTCGGATGAAGACCCAGAATACATGCCACACAATGAGGATAGTGGAGAGAATTCTAGAGTAGTGTAGATCAAAACACATGCTAGGAATTTCAAGAAGATTATGAAATATAGAAAGAGTTGGGTTGCTATAATTCAAGAAAAGATAAGGAAGAAGATATTTGCTAGAATTCAAGAACAAAGGGACAAGGGTGGGAAGTTTTATGGGAAAATATGCCCAGGCATATTTAACAAGTTGTAATCGGCATAGCTAACACAGTTCATGGCTTTGAAGTTAAAACATTGGCGAGGAAAGATGCGGTATAATGTCGATCTTGAGAAGATAACATGTTCATGTATGGATACTTTCAACTTGCGAGGTTTGACTTGCTCTCATGCAATCACATCAATCTACAAGAATAACAAACAAGTGGAAGATTTTATCGATCCACGCTACTCAATTGAGGTTGAAAGGATACGAGATGTACGCCTAGAGGGTGAATAGGCGATTAAAACTTTTCAAAGTGGCTCAACAAAGGCGGAATTAAACTAGCGTTTACTTTGTTAAGCACAAAACCTAAAACAATCTAAGATTCACCTATGTGCACCAACAACTTATGCTAAGCAAGACGAAACAACTATGTGATAGCAAGATATATACTTCAAGCACGAAGGCTATCACAAAGTAAAGTGCATAAGTAAGAGCTCGGGTATAGAGATAGCAGGCACGGGACGGCGATATTTTACCGAGTTCCTACCAACATGGAATGCGTCTCGTTTGGAGAGGGTGGTATCAACCACCTCATACAAAAGGCCTCCCTTATTCTCCGGTAAATCTCACCCCAAGAGGATCGATCCACACTTCCACTATCGGTGCACTTGTTGGTGGCAAGCGGAACCTCTCACAAGGTTGGGGCACTTCTCCACAACAATTGGAGGCTCCCAACAAAGCGCCACCAAGGCCCTGACACAACACTAACAAACCTTCTAGGGTTCCAAGAACCCAAGAGTAAAAAGCTTCTCAACTTTCACTCACCAAATCCTCCAGGGAGAACTAAAACCGATGCACCAAATGCAATGACAAGAACACAAGTAGTGCTCAAATCCTTCTCTCCTAAATTCCACCAAAGCTACAAAAGCTTGTGGGGGAATAAGATAGGAAGAACAATGGAGGAAATCCACAAAAGACTCCAAGATCTAGATCCCAAGATGTTCCCCTCACTTAGAGGAGATGGATTGGTGGGATTGTAGATCTAGATCTCCTTCAAATCCTAAAGTATATGCAAGAATCAAGGGAGGAATTGAAGGCGAGCAAGCTCAAGAGAATTGAGAATGGAGAAGAAATCTGTAAAACTCGAGCCCTATCATTGGGAAGAAGGGCCCTTTTTTTATAGGCCCAGTTCGACCCGTTTTACGCCGTTGAGGGACTTGCCGCAGACCCAAGGACTCACGCGAGACTCAAGCCCATCTCGAGACCAGTCTTACTTGTCCCGAGGCCTTATGTGAGCCAAGAGGACGGAGACTCGGTCCAGGCACCCAGACTCTGTAAGGCCCCGGAGACTCGGTGTAGTCTCCGGACCTTGCTCCGGACCCTCTCCTGAGATAGTCCCGGCCATAATCCACAGTGCCCGTGCGGGGTTCCTGGAGATTGGACCACAGGAGACTCGGTCCCGGCCGGAAACTCGGTGGACAAATAAGAGGCAAACTTCAAATGGCAATATCTAGAGTTTGGAAACCCCAATTGACCCAAAACCAATTTTGTTGGAAAGAGGACAACAAGAGCTATCCGTTGTTGAAAATATTGGATACCACCAAGTGAGAACATTTCATGTATTATAATGTGAGATACCTCCCTTGGTGAGAAACCGGAAAACCTCAAGGATCAAAAACGCAATATGATATAAAAGGGAAATCCGTTTTTGATGAACTAGAGCTTGTTATGAATATTACCCTAGCTCTAGAACCTCATATGGATAAGATTCAAATAACAACTAAGAAAGGATGATGCTAAGTATGCAAAGGTTTGAGCTCTCTCGGAAAGATATGATCGAGTTACTCACTTGAGAGCCCCTCTTGAGAGTACGGTTATCTATCCTATAAACCGGTCTCCCCAACTAACACCATGAGACCGGTAAGAAGGAAACCCTATCAAGATTATACCTTTGTCTTGTGCATATTCCACTTGATTATGATGTAGACGGTCTTGTCCTTCTCAAGATGGAACACCTTTCTTGATTGCTCTTGTACGCACTTGCTTGATGAAGACTTGCAAGTTACTCCCCCATACAACATGAGGAAACTTTTACTTTGACCTTGTCTTCATCGATCCATGATCACCGAGGATGGCAAGCTTTAAGCATGAGATCTTCTGGGTATTGCACATCTTTAGCTTGCACATCATTTCTTCTTTTCTTCATTATGTTGATGCCTTGAAGGTACACCAGAGATATTACTCCATCTTATTCTCCAAGACATACTTGCCATAGGTTTAACTCTCACATGACCAATCTATGGATCATTCTTTGAACACCTTGGTCACCACATGATCCTCTTCACTTCTTCTCCAAACCTTGAAGCCAACATATGGTTCAAGCATTGCCTATGGACAATTCCTACAAGTACAACTTGATACAAGCATTAGTCCATAGAGATTGTCATTAATTACCAAAACCACACAAGGGGGGCCACATGTTCTTTCAAAGGTGTTCAACAAAATATATGATCACTATCTACAACCATTAGAAGGAGAAGAAATGTGGCTAGTTTCTGCCAAACCAAGGCCACAAGCTCCACGATATATGGAGATGCCAGGAGGCCCAAAAAGAATGATAGGAGGAGGGAAGAAACTGAGAAACCTAATAGCAAGAAAATGACCAAGAATGGCAATATTATTATGTGCTCAATGTGTGGCAACCCTGGACACAACAATATTGGTTGTATCAAAAATCCAGAGAGAGGAAATAAGAACGCACATCTGCAGAAGACAACCAAGAAAAAGTAAGAGTTTCGATGTATCCTTATTTGAGCATTTTATGCATGAAATTTATTTATTTTCTTATTATAGTTGATTATTTGAATCCATCTTTGCAACAAGTTGGACAGTCTTCTAGTACTACATCAAGCTACTCAACCTCTGGCAAGCTTCTGCGGCACTGAGGACGCATCATCTTCACAAGCCCGATTATTACATTGCATTTCCTTCATTCGGTCATTACAATGTTACACCTACATCCTTGAATGAACATCTTCCCTACCACTAAACTAAACACAAACACAATGAAAGCAATCACCATATTTTCATATTTTTCTTTGAGAGAATCTAGCATTGCACTCTTATCCTTGATTCATCTTCGAGCTGAACCTAGCCTTTGTCACTCCTTCTTGAGTATTGGTAGTGGGGCACATGCCATTCCACATATCCACATTCAGCACCATTCTTTGCAAAATCACCATAAAAAGAATAAGAGAGGTCACGGAGAAAACAGAGGAAAATGTCAATAAAATTTAAACAAAATTGAGCTCACCATTGCATCCATGCACGCGTAGTACCTCCATCATGGATTACGGACACTCCAAGATATCCACTAGGCGCCTTCAGGCGTGGATTGCGAACCCATAACTTCCGGCTCATCGTCGCCAGTTCTCGCGATCGACAAGCGGCGTCGCTTTTGCCTTTCCTTCATCCTGTAGCAACTTGAAATCCGGAGATAGGAAGATGCACGGGACGACACGACATTCTTCCTTCCCAAGCGCCGCGTTGCTCCATCCGTACTGCTCGATGAACCCTAATTTTGTTTCCCAATTCTCTTTCTTAGCCGCAGTGGTTCCAACATGTGGGGCTTAAATGCGTCGTCGTTGGCCCTAGTTGCTCGCCCACATCAATCTCTGCCATGTCACCGTCTTCGGCGTTAACGTCTTATTAAGCGGGATTAGTGAAGTGGGAGTGCCGGGATCGTTTGTCTAGGGTTCTTTTAGCTAACCCTACTAGTCCAAGGTTTAAAATGAACTGTTTCCTTATACAAAATGACTCACATTTAAGAAATTCAAATCTGGCCCTGGCTATCGCATCGATGTTCCCTGGGCATGTGTAAACAAATGGCCCACCATCAGCTATCCATCAGTTCCGTCACATCCCCATGCAATGCAAAATAAAATCAGACAATGAAAAGAGCAGCAGGACTCCACTAGTGAACAAAATCAGCGAAACCCCACGTTAAATTGCCCCGCCGTCCCGCCCCGCCGACGCCGGGACAGCCAGCCAGCCAGCCGTCGTCCACGAGCCGCGTCCCTCGATCGCTCCATGCGCAGCAGCAGCCACCATCCATACATGGTGCGATCATAGCAGCGGCAGCTCGCCCATGTGAGCTCCTCCCGTCCATGTGACCGCCCTGAATGCCACTGCCTCACCTCATCACCACGCTCCCTCCCCACTTGATCCTCTCCGTGATCCCGAGCTCACTCAGCTCCTTCCCTCCTCGCTCGCTCGCATCACCACAGCTACATTCTCCATTCCTCCTCCCAGATCACAGCTCGACGCAAGCATGAGTCCGCGAGTCGGCGCGATGGCGCCGTTCTTGCTCGCAGTGCTGCTGCTCGCGGCAGCGGCAGCAGCAACAAGAAGGCAACGTGGCAGAGCAGTACGCGGCGTCCCTGGCCACCCGCTTCGACGCGCCGCCCTCCTGGCCATTCCAGAACCCGCAGCTCCGTTCCGCCTACGCCGCGCTCCAAGCCTGGAAACAGACCGCCATCTTCTCCGACCGTCCAACTTCACCGCCAACTGGCTCGGCCCAACGTCTGCGCCTACAACGGCGTCTTCTGCGCCGCGGCCCCGGACGCGGCTACTCCAACACCAGCCCGCTCGTGGTCGCCGGGATCGACCTCAACCACGCCGACATCGCGGGGTTCCTGCCCGCCTCCCTCCCGCTCGGCCTGCCCGACCTGGCCCTCCTCCACCTCAACTCCAACCGCTTCTGCGGCATCATCCCCGACACATTCCGCCGCCTCCGCCTCCTCCACGAGCTCGACCTCAGCAACAACCGCTTCGTCGGCGCCTTCCCGGACGTCGTCCTCTCCCTGCCCTCCCTCAAGTACCTCGACCTCCGCTTCAACGACTTCGAGGGCGCCATCCCGCCCGCGCTCTTCGACCGCCCGCTCGACGCCATCTTCCTCAACTCCAACCGCCTCCGTAAACCCATCCCCGCCAACCTCGGCAACTCCCCCGCCTCCGTCGTCGTGCTCGCGCACAACAGGCTCGGCGGATGCATCCCGCCCTCCATCGGGAACATGGCCGACACTCTCAACGAGATCGTGCTCATCGGGGACGAGCTCGTGGGCTGCGTCCCGCCGCAGGTGGGGTTGCTCAAGAAGGTCACCGTGTTCGATGTCAGCGGGAACAGGCTCCAGGGCGCCATCCCGGCGGCGATTGGCGGGATGGCGGCCGTCGAGGAGCTCGATCTGGCCGGGAACCTCTTCGAGGGCGCCGTGCCGGCTGGCGTGTGTGGGCTCGCCGGGCTCAAGAACTTCACGTACACTGACAACTTCATCGTGTCAAGACCGGGGTGTGCGCAGGCCACAGCGGATGGTGCGTGGAACTGTATCCCCGGCGCGCCGGCGCAGCGCCCGCCCGCGCAGTGCGCCTACGCTGCCGCGCACCCGTTCGACTGCAGCAAAGGGCAATGCCAGGCCGGGGCGGCATACACTCCCACGCCCACGCCCACGCCAGGTGGTGGTGGACATGGTGGGCACGGTGGGCACGGCGGTGGTGGCCAGCCTTCGACCAGCCCGTCCTACCCGTCGCCGCCGTCAAGCGCGACCACTCCGTCGTCCCACTCGCCGCCGTCCAGTGGCAGCACACCTTCGTACCCGTCGCCGTCCAGTGGCACTACACCTTCGTACCCGTCGCCGTCCGGTGGCACCACACCATCGTACCCGTCGCCGCCGTCGAGTGGCAGCACACCATCGTACCCGTCGCCGCCTCATGGATCCTACACGCCGTCGCCACCGCAGGGTGGCTCGACAACGCCTTCATATCCAACGCCACCGTCAAGCTCGACCACCCCGTCGTACCCGTCGCCACCGCAGGGCGGGTCGACCACGCCGTCGTACCCGACGCCGCCGTCGAGCTCCAGCACTCCCTCATACCACTCGCCGCCACAGAGCACGCCGACGACACCGTCTTACCCGTCTGCGCCGTCGGGCTCAAACACTCCAGTAGGAGGCCAAGCGCCGCCTCCCCCGACCTCGTCCGACAAGCCAGACGGACGGTACGCGCCGCCGCCGGGCTCGTACGGCCCCAACCCCTCGATGCCTCCGTCCTCTGGCTCGCCGCCACATTCCTCCGGCAGCCACCCCACTCCGCCGCCTACACAGTACCCAGGCTACGTGGCGCCAGGGACCCCAACAACCTCGCCTCCAACATCCACCCACCCGGGCACCCCATCCTCGCCATCAGGACCAACAACTCCCTCCTCACCCGACCACTGCGCGCCACCATCCCAAGGCGGCGGCACCGGCGGGCACCCTACGCCAACTCCCTCCAGCGGGCACCCGACGCCAACGCCCACTCCATCCGGCGGGAACATGCCGTTCCCGCCCGTCTACGGCGTGTCGTACGGATCGCCACCGCCGCCGGTGAAGCCGTACAACTGATCTTCTCGATGGCCGGAGCAGCCGCGCTCGCGCGCCACCCAATCGTCAGCTTGCCACACCACTCACTCACCAGTATAATACCTCATCTCTTCCTTCCCCTGCCTGCCATTGGATTGGCCGTAGTATTTTTCCACCTTTGGTTTCATTTCTTCTTCTTCTTCTTCTTCTTGTTTGTTGATGAAGATTGGACGGATGATTAAAGAAGAGGCCCTCCTACTCCATATAAAATGTACTATTCTTTCGCTCGCTCGCTGTTGGATGCAGCCCGGATTTATATTAAATTAAATTAATTTGGATGTGTGATCTTGCGCTTCTGCGACGTCCCGATCTAGCACATTTTTTTCTCGCTCGCTCTTGGATGAACGAACAAGCAGATGCGTTGTAATCTCGA